>OU426990.1:82880683-83530640 GCA_911387755.1 Chrysotoxum bicinctum
CAAATTGAATGCCTCGCAGCTCTTATTCAGCACTTCCATCAAGACTATTTCTTCAATGTTAACTCAACTTAATAATTTGGTATCCGAGGTAAATGAGAATAAGAAGAGAATAAGTGCACTCGAAGAGGACAATGATTATCTGAGGAGTAAACTAGAACTTCAGGAACGTCGCATCAGCCGACTTGAGCGGCAAGAAACGCAAAATGGTATAATGATTAAAAACATACCCAAGACAAATTCCGAGAATTTAAAGGATCTATTAAAACTTCTTACATCAAAACTCGACAATGTCCCGATCGAGGAACATGATATTATTGAAATATTTCGCAAGCCAACCAAGAACGCCAAAGTTTCTGGATCTGGATTGGTAAAAATGCAACAATCGAACAATATACAAGAACCCACCGAATCGTGTCCACCGATTATTGTAAAACTTAGGAACCAACAAATACGTGACCGTTTAATGATGGCAGCCAGAAGAACTCAATTAAAAGTTTCAGACTTAGGATTAATCTTTAAGGACAATTTAAATATTTTAAGCAAATCTATTCTTTTTAATGAACTTCTTTGTTTTTCAGATTCTATATTGTACAGCCAAGCCAAAACTCACAAGGAAACACACAATTTTAAATATTTATGGACAAAGCATGGAAAAATTTTTATGAGGAAAGACGACACCACTAAAATCTTTCATATAACCACATTATCCGACCTAAAAAAGGTTTTATAAGCATATAGTATCACAACTCTTACCACAACACTTATCATGGAATATTCCATATATTATCAAAATATAAATCGTATTCGCACAAAGACGCATGAGGTAAATTTAGCTATACAGAATTCTTATTATGACATAATTTGTTTTAATGAAACTAATTTAACAGACGACATATTTACGAATGAAATCTTTGATTTAAATTTATATAATGTTTATCGTAAAGATCGCGATCTTCAACAATACAACAACGTTAAATGCGGGGGTGGATGTTTAATTGCTATTAAAAAAGATATTCGTTCTATACGCGTGTCACATTTCGAAACAAAAAACGAAGATCTTTGGGTTTGTCTAACAGGCTGCAACAATTACAAAGTTTATATATGTTGTTGTTATATAAGACCCCGTACACAAACGGAAGTTTATTTGAACCTATTTGAGAGCCTCTCCGATAAAGTAAATAGTTTTGGAAACAAAAGTTCGCTTATTTACTTAGGTGATTTTAATTTGCCAGAGATTAATTGGGAGTTTGACTACACAACAAAAACAATGCTGCCAGTTAATTTCTCTGGTCCAAAGGCTGAAGCTCTCTTGGAGACAATATCATTTTGTGATCTCTCTCAATTAAATAATGTACATAATGGTGATGCTAAACTTCTGGATCTTGTATTTTGTTCGAATTCGTTCCGTAATAACTGCTCGGTTCAACTTTGCACCGATCCTCTATCTATTATAGATCGTTACCACCCGCCCTTAATTATTAAATTTAAAACACAAATTACCAGATTTCTCGCAGAAGTTGATACCACTAAAAGAAACTTCTTTAAATCTAATTTTGTCGAAATGAATGCTTACTTAAGTCAAACAGATTGGACTGTCTTAAATAATTTAAATACAGAAAATTCGTTTACTGAGTTTTACAAAATTTTAAATCAAGCCATTGGCGCTTATACTCCAATTAAAAATTGTAAAACAAGCAAATATCCAAGTTGGTACTCATACTCTCTCATAAAATTATTTCAAGACAAAAATCGTGTTCATAAAAGATACAAACAATTTAACAGGGAAGATGATAAAAACACATTTAATTATTTGCGTAAGCAATGTAAAAAAGAATTGAAAGTTTGTTATAACAAATACCTAGACAATATTGAAATAAATCTTAAATCTAACACTAAATTTTTTTGGTCTTATACTAAACAAATAAAAGCAACAAACTCAATACCATCTGTAATGAAATTTGAAAATATTAATGTCTCTTCGCAACAACATATTTGCGAGTCATTTTCAAAATTCTTTCAAAACAATTATAATAACTCAGATACTACAAACAATGTAATTGCATATGAAAATAGTCTTGAAATTTGCAATACTTCTGTTAACAAGCCAACTATCACTGAAGAACTGTTATTATCTATTTTAAAAGCATTAGACGGAAATAAAAATTCGGGACCAGATGGTATTCCAAATATAATTTATAAAAATTGCGCAAATATTCTTGCTAAACCTATCTCCAATATATTTAACAAATCATTGCAAGAAGTATGGTTTCCTGATGTTCTTAAAAATGCATACGTAACACCAATTCACAAAAATGGTGCTATTTCAGACATCTCTAACTACAGACCAGTATGTATCTTAAATGCATTATCCCTAATCTTCGAAAAATGTTTAAATAAGATAATTTCATTTGATTTGAGAACATTAATAGTTCCTAATCAGCATGGGTTCGTGAAGGGACGGTCTACGGTCTCAAATTTGGCTTGTTTTACCCATGATGTTTCTAATGCTTTTCATAGCTCAAAACAAATTGACGTTATATACACTGATTTTTCGAAGGCATTTGATAAAATTAGTCATGTAACCATTTTAAAAAAGATGCGAAAAATAGGTTTTCATGATCACCTCATAGCTTGGTTTTCATCATATTTATACAACAGACCACACAAGGTAGTACTGAATAATATTTCATCTCTTCCCTTCTTCCCTAAGTCGGGAGTACCGCAAGGATCGGTGCTGGGTCCTCTCATTTTCACAATTTATATTAACGACATTTTAAATAACATTTCCTCAAACGGTTTATTGTTTGCAGACGATTTAAAGCTATATAGGACCATTTCTTGTGTAAGAGACTGTATAAATCTACAAAGAGATTTAGATATTTTGTTAGATTGGTGTGAGAAAAACGCTCTCCCCCTGAACATAAATAAATGTAAAGTTATGTCTTTTAGCCGTCTGAGAGATCCTATAGATTTCAAATATTTGCTAGGTGCTACTGAGCTATCAAGAGTCTTTGAACTTAAAGATTTAGGCGTTGTTTTTGACTCTAAGCTCATATTTGATAAACACTATAACTATATAGTAAATAAGGCTGTTAGGAACATTGGTTTTATTTTCCGAGTAGGAAAATACTTTAAAAACCCTGCAACATTTATAACATTATTTAATTCCCTAGTTCGCAGTTCTCTGGAATACGCCTCTTCTATCTGGAACCCTATTTATGCCACGTATTCAGATAAAATTGAAAACACCCAAAAAAGATTTACCAGATACCTTGAATATAAAATATTAGGACAGCATTCTACCTATAACGAAAGGCTAAACATATTCAAAATGCTAACTTTGTTTCAGCGCAAGTGTCTTACAGACGAATTATTTCTATTTAATATAATCTGCGGAAAAATCGAATGTCAATACTTATTGAACAACATAAACATCCACTGCCCGGCTCGCCCAAATCGTAATAACATAATAACATTTAAAATACCATTTCATCGTACTAATTTATTTCTTAAATCACCAATAATTAGAATTCAAAAATGTCATAATATTCTGTTTACAGATTTTGATGTTTTGTGCTCCGAATACGTAAATTCCAAAAGTGTTTTGTTAAGAATTGTAACAGAAAGTGGTCCGTCATTCATCTCCATACTTAATTAATTCAATATTAATTACATACTTCTTTTGTTCTTGAAATTGTTGTGTTTTTTGATGATTTTTGGTTTTGGTTTCTTGTTAATTATATTTTATTTTTTATTTTTCACAAATCCCTTAATTTTTCTTTTTTTTTTTTGGAAAAAATTAAAATAAAACATGTTATCTCTATATTAGTACTGAATTAAACAATTTGAGCTTGTAAAAGTTTAGTAATGTAGTATTACGTTATTAGCTGTAAGTTTTTTTAATTGAAATTAAAAAAAAAAAAAAAAAAAAAAAAAAAAAAAAAAAAAAAAAAAAAAAAAAAAAAAAAAAATTGCCAGTACTGGAATTTCGATCGATATCCTAGTTATTGATTTTTTCGACTGTTTCAATATTTCGTAGCAAAGATGTGTTTTTTTCCGTAACTTTGGTGCAATTAATCTAAGTATGAGACCTGAAATAAGAGAACGGTAATAATTTTTCTTTGCGAAAACGCACTGGGGACACGTCAGGGGACTGAGAATCAGACACTTTGAAGAATTTTTTGAGCAAGATAAAATAAGGTCAACCTAATAATATTGTTAGGTCAGGTAGATATCAGCAAGATTTTCTTGGGCCACCGAAAATTCCATCGTTTGTAGAATCACCCATATATACAATGTCAATCCCTTGTTTTCGGGATCTTTTGCAAACCCTCAGTTTCACAGTGAGAGTTTAAACTTAAGTTCTGCTGAACCTGAACTGGAGTTTAAATTTGAAGTTCAACTCGTCCGGTTTCACAGTCTTATCTGAACTTCAGTTCATTGAACGTGGTTTAAGTAAATTGTTTTCTCTGAATCAAAGAAAAAACAATCAAGGAAAGTTTGCTTTGTTTCAGCTGTGACCTGTGACAGGAAAATAAATTTCAAAATGAAAAGAAATTCTATTTTCAAATGTTTGAAGGGGTTGTCAACCTGAGGTTTAAATGGCAGAATAGTGTCGTTTAACTCAAACTACAGAATGAACTCTGTTCAAGGACTATGAAACCAAATTTATTGTTGAACAGAAGTTTAAGCCAAAAGTGGGGTTTAAGCCGTGAAACTGGGGCTAAGGCTTTTATAAAATTTTTCATAATGCCGAGTTTTGTGTGCAATGGTTGAAGTATTACATTTTGTTTTTCAACGAGTGCTTTTTCATCAACGTTGCTCTTTCCTACTACATGATGTTCACGAAGTGGCCACTTTCGTTGGATGAAATGTTTTTATCTGCTCTGCTAACCCAAAAACACATCAAACAGACTACTGCTGGATGCAGCTCCGTGAAGATTCAACGCCACATAAAAGAAGAAGTGTAAGCAATACGTCATATTTTCAATAAAAATTATGAAAAAAAGAAAAAGAATTGAAATGGTCTGCCTTCACGTACTGTTTCATAACTTCCACATTTAACTATTATTCGATTTCATTGATCTTGTGCGTTTTAGCTTTGTAAAAACAAACAGGCAATCAAATCTATTCAAAAACATGAAGTATATTATGTTACTCGTAATTAGTTCGACCGTTATTGAGAATTAGGCTTATACATGGAAAAGGAGAACAAAACAGGTTTTTAGCTCATATCTCGAAAACGCTTTTTTGGAAAAATAAATGAGTGCCATTTTCTTGTTCAGAGAGTCAAATTAGTCTAGGAAATACTTTTTTTAATGCAAACTAGTGTTATCAATAAGTACGCATTCAGTATGCTCCGTGTTTTCAAGAATTGTTTCGAGAGAACAAAGTTTATTTACAAACTCATAATGAGCGATAAGGTCCATTTTCACATCAGCGGTAAAGTGAATTCACACAAATTTCTAGAATATGGGACAGAGAAAGTCCAAAAATAATAGTTTAACGTCAAATGCACCCAATTATATGCACAATATGGAGGAAAGGAACTATATGTTTTCGAAAACGACTATCAAGTTGCGGATAATGTGGATGGCTTTCAATACTAGGCAATCACTTACAAATGTTTAAGGCCCGAAGAAGAGAACAATTCAGAGTTGTAGTTGCAACTATGACTTCCCGGGAGAAATTTTTAATGATCGGATAATATCGCGTTTTTCGATTTTAACTGGCCACCGCGTTTGACCCATTTAACATCTCCAGACTATTTTTTTTTTGGAATACCAAAAAAGTAAGAAGTACACCAATAAGCCAATCCAAAAACCGCACAACAGCTTATGGTCAATATCCGAGAAGAAGTGAGGGCGCTAGGACCTGAAATTCTAAGAAAAGTAATGGAAAATGCTCTTAAAAAAACCCGTCAGGTCGAAGCAAACAATGGGCACCATTTGAGAGATATTAGATATCTTTAAAACATAATGTGAAAATATTTTCAAACCAAAGTTAAATAAAGTCAGAAAGAAAAATGTTATTATGTTGACAAGTACTTAATGGAAAACCCCGCATACATTCACTTTCTTACTGAGCAACAAAAATTCGTCCGACAAGTTTGAAAAAAAAACAGTAATTTAACTCTCCACATCTAACTTAGATAAATGGCTTTGAGTTGAATCTTTTTATATTATATAACACCCAGTCGGATACTTGGGAAATTTATCCAAATTGAATTCAGGAAACACCTCAACTTCAAAGTTCGAATCAATTTATAAATTTGGTCCATAAGTTATAATAGAGAAGTATCTATACAGATCTGTCTTCCATAAATCAGTAAATAAAAACTTTTCGATATCGATTGAATGGAATGAAAAGACGAATAATAGAATGAAGCTTCTGCTTGTCCTGTTCCGGTGAGCTGAGTGGAGTGGTATTATTCATTTGCAAGAAAAACAAATACAAATAAATAAATAAAATAAAATGAAAGATGAAAGATTCCTCAACTCGATATTGAGATAATCTAAAAGATATTTAACTTTGTTCAGCTTGGATTCTGTTCTTTTTTTTTTCTTCTTCAATTTCTTTTCTTCGTTACCTTTTGTTTACGTTTTTATTAGTTTTATTTTTCGAGTTTCTGTTTTCTTTTTTATTATAGAGGTAAACTTGAAGCTCTACAGGGAGATTGTATTTCATCCCTTGGCTTGTAATCATAATACACCCAAAGAGTTGAGTATGAAAGAAAAAACAAAAACGAAAAGAGGGTGAGATAGGATAGTGTAAGACTGGGTAAATGTGACCAACAAATTTTCAAATAGAGTGCGATAAAACAATATACATTTTTCACCGATGCGAAAGACAAACAAAAGTTGCATTAAATATCATCTACATGGAGTAACTGCTAGCAAACAGAAAAAACAACATTTTTATAAGACTTGATGTTGTCTGGCTTAAGGATGTTTTGATTCATCAAGTCTTTTTTTTTTGAAATAGGAAATTAAAATGTCCACCTTTAACACTGATTGCGCATACCCCGTTTTGCCCTATGAAAAGGTTAAGCACTGTTAGATAAAAAAGAATAGATATTTGTATCTCGAATATGAATAATGGGGATGGATTATTTTGGGGCCAAAGCATAGAACATAAAAATGAATGAAATCGATTGAATAAATTGATTTAGCTATAACATTATTATGCAAATAAAATGTTTAAGCCAAATTAGTGACTGTGAATGTTTTTTTTTTTTTTTTGCTTGGGGACGTTTAAATAGATACATTTTCATTTTCGAAGGTTAAAATTGGAAATATATAGTAACATCACTTACCGTGAGTATTGACATAAATGTGCGCACTGCTGAATTCTGAAATTAAATAAAAAAGAAAAAGGAAACTTATTAAAGTTCTTATTTAAAGTTTTTTTTCTAAATTCTAGATTTTTTATATAAATGTGTAGAGTTGCCGCCAGAACTATAGGAAAAGAAGTTTAAATAAAACAACAATGCTGTGATAAATAAAACTGACAGAAGTTACAGTCATGTCATAATGTATGAAATAGCATATCATTTGCATGGTCGTCTGTGTTGCACTGGCAGTGCTTTAGGAGCTCGGTCCAATTTTTAAGGGCATGCGCTGTTAAGCTAGAAACGCACTGGCGGGCGATTTGAATCGCGCATTTTTTTAGTCGCTTAAAATAGAACACATGAGTATAAATGAGAATAAACGCACTTGATACCGAAAAATCGTGGTTATTAAGACTAGGAAGGTACTTGCGATTAAAATCGCGCGATTTATTAGTCGCAAAAATAGAACACATGATTTTAAATGAGAACGAACGCACTTGATACCAAAAAAAATCGTGATGATTTTATTTTATTTTTATTGCGATGCAATTGTCATAAGTTTAAATGAAACAAATGCACTCAAATGAATATGCTCACACCTGCTGCGATTTAAATTACAACGACTTAAAAATAAAGTAGTCACAATAAGAAATTGGCATGCACTCATTACATGCGATTTTCAATCGCAAGATTTCTTAGCCACAAGAATTAAGAAACATGGCGTTAAATGTGAATTCAATCAAGCACATGCGACTTCAAAATCGTAGCGATTTTTAAAATGTAACAAGTTCTATTTTTTAAGCGGTTTTTTTGTCGCAAAATTAAATAGATAAAATGGATTTAAATTTTGTCAATATTAAAATGGGTGCATCAGGTTATAAGTGGCAGGTTACTTGACGGTCAGTTTTATAAGATCCACGATAGTTTAAAAGAGCAGTAATGCGAATTTGTGCAATATGAATGCTTCAAGGAACTACTTCAACTAGTTGGAATAGAAAATGTAGAAAATTATTATCACCTGAGGACATATTTTCTGTGGCATTGAGGCTAAAAATCGTGCGGCAAAAAAATCACAAATGAGTGATAATAATTTGTGGCTTCCGCGATTTCTTAATCACCTCGACAAAAAATCGCAAGTGCGTTCCTAGCCTTAAGGACTTGACGTAGCCCTAGAGCAAATAATAAAGTGGTGGATCATGTCGCATGATCGCGGCGGCCAATCCCTGAACGCTCGGGGTAAGATGACCTAGTCGCCAGATTTCACCTTAACAACTTCTTCGTTGTGTCATTCGTATCACGTGTATAGCCTCGTCTTCTTGGAACAACAGCTCGAATAAACGAGAGATAGATGGCGCTCAAGTAGGATTTACTTTTTGAACAGTCGAAACAAAAAAAAATCAAATAAATCTTTCGATTTTTAACCATTTTACAAATTCGAAAGAACTTTAAGTTGTTTAGAAAAAAAGTGAGTTTCCCGTTTTAATAAAGCACTGCTTTTTGGGTGGTAATACCATTAAGGAAACTAAAAAAAAAACTTAAAAAATTCTATGGTAACTCTGCTTCTCGGAATGATCCATATTGGTTCACAGAATTTCGTTGTGGTTGTATGAGCACAAAAGACGCTGAACACCCATGACCTGCAAATGAAGTCACAACTCACAACTGAAGAAATGGTGAACGAAAGAAATCGTCAAAGTTCGTGAGATAGCTAACATTGTAGTCATTTCAAATGATAGCGTTATTCGGATCCTGTATGACCATTTGGGCGTTTGCTAACAACTTATCAAAAACGGAATAGGGTCGGAACTTGAGAGCCGTGTTTGGAACTCTTTCGAGTGAAATTCAAATGAATTTTGTCGAGGTTTTGTAAATGTAGAAGAAACCTTAATACACCACTACAAGCCAGAAACAGTCGACTTTTTCAGGTGAACGTGAAAAATGCAAAAACGGTTCCGTTGGTCGGCGGGAAAAGTAATGACAACGGTTCTCTGGGATTCATACGGTGTAATCTTTATTGATTATTTGGAAAAGAGAAAAAAAGTTACCGAGAACTACTATGCCAACACAGAATTGTGTGGTATCACGACAATGCTCCAGCAAATTTTTCCGCGGCAGCAATAGCTAAGTTAGGTGCTATGAAATGCTCCCCCATCCACCCTATTCCCAAACTTGGCTTTCTGTGGTTTTTTCCTATTTACAAATATGAATATGAAAGATTGTCATCAAATAATGAAGTTATTGATGGAACAAATGCTAATTTTGCAAAGTTTGATACACAACGTATTTTTTAGAAGGGGGTCAGCCATCAGACGAATAGGGGGAACAACATGTAGCATACGAAAACATGCACGTGCCGTAACTATTCGGGACTGGTGGAAGTCTGATCATAGCCTCTCCGCGGCGGCCGCTAGAAACAAGCCTTTTAAAAAAGGTTTGGCTAATATGATCAGGCTGGTTCCTCAGGTTGGCGACAGGTTAATTCCCTGTCCCGTAAAACTTAATGAATTTCGAGAACGACAACAAGCCTCGGAAACGGACTGATTTCACGACGACAACCCACGCAAAGAAAAAGGAAAAACGATTTACGAATTTTCTTATGGAACGTACGATCGCTCTATAGAGCTCGAGCTGCTCAGCAACTAGCCGATGCCCTGTCAAATTATAAAGCTGACATAACAGCTCTTCAAGAAATCAGATGGACAGGGAATGGTGTTCTACAGAAGAAAGAATATGACATATACTACAGCTGTCATACAAAACACCATGTGCTCGGGGTAGGCTGCCTAGTCAGCGAAAAAATGAAGTCTACTATCATCGGCTTTAACGCTATAAGCGAAAGGCTATGCACCCTTCGCGTGCGAGGCAAATTTACGAACATCAGCCTCATTAACGTTCACGGACCTACGGAGGAGTCCTCAGACGAAGAAAAAGAGACTTACTACGAACAAGTCCAGAGGGCCCTCAATGCCTGTCCAAGGTATGATGTTAAAATCATCCTTGGGGATTTGAACGCAAAAATAGGTCGGGAGCCGGTATTCAGGCATTACGCAGGCACCCATAGTTTGCATGAGAACACTAATGACAATGGACTTCGAGTCTTAGAATTGGCAGCATCGAAAAACATGGTCGTTGCGAGTACCAGGTTCCCGCGTAAAGATATCTACAAAGCCACCACGTGTTGATAGACCGTCGCCACTACTCGAACTTGATGACGGTACGAACGTACCGAGGTGCCAATATCGACTCGGATCACTATCTTGTTGGTATGGTTTTCCGAGGGCGGATTGCCTTGCGAAGACGCATTGCATCCGCCGATCAGGTTCGAATCAACACGGCTGCCCTGCGCAATGAAAACACCAGTAACACCTTTGGTAATGCGTTAGGACTCGCCCTAGAAACACCTGACTTAGGGAGAGTAAGTCCTGGAGCCAGTATGCTGGGCGTTAACCAAAAGTGGACACGTCTTAAAAATACTGTCATTAGTACTGCCAACTCCATCTTAGGCAGCAGTCGTAAAAATCGGAACGACTGGTTTGATGATGAATGCAAGCTAGCGACTGAACGTAAGAATGTTGCGTACCGAGCAATGCAACAATCTCATAGAACGCGGGCACGCGAAGAGGAATATAAAGAGCTCAGAAGAACAGAAAAACGGCTTCACAGACAAAAGGAATCAGCCTGGGAGAAGAACCTAATCTGTGAAATAGAAAACAGCCGAGAGCGAGGTCCGCACTAGGCGCGGAAGTTCTACCAATCCGTCCGAAACATGACGCAGTACACACCACGCTGCACATACTGCAAGGACGGAGAGGGAAATCTGATCACCGATCCTGAAAGCATACTGGAGCGATGGGAAGTGTACTTCAATGAATTGCTAAATGGTCAGCTCACTGCAGAAGTGGAGGCTCCACTACTTCAAGAAGAATACCCTATGTTGCCGCCACCAAGCATAGAAGAGGTTGAGAAGGCTATAGGCCGGCTTAAACAGAACAAAGCCCCGGGAGTCGATGGCATACCAGCCGAATTATTCCATCACGGCGGGCCAGCCTTACGTCAAGCAGTTCATGATATTATGGTACAGGTATGGGAGCAGGAAGAAATGCCAGAAGACTGGCGAAAAGGCATAATATGCCCCATACATAAGAAGGGAGATGTCACAACGTGCAGCAATTATAGAGGTATCACGTTGTTGAGTACCGCCTATAAGATACTCTCCTCTATCCTACAAGACCGGATAACCCCATACGCTAAAACCGTCATCGGACAATATTAGTGTGGTTTCATTCCAGGCAAATCAACAACTGATCAGATCTTTACCCTTAGGCAGGCGATGGAAAAATGTCTAGAATTTAACATCCCAACATACCATCTGTTTATAGACTTTAAGGCCGCCTATGATAGCATAGCCAGGGTAGAACTTTACAAAGCCATGAGAGAATTCGGCATCCCAAATAAATTGACACGACTATGTAGGTTGACCATGACCAACGTAACACGCCAAGTAAAAATAGCCGGATTGCTATCCAGATCAATCAAAATCCTTAATGGACTCCGATAAGGGGACGGTTTGACCTGCCTCCTCTTCAACCTGGCGTTGGAGAAAGCAATCCGTGACTCTGGCACGGCAACAAGAGGGACCATCGTCAACAGGTCCAGCCAGTTACTAGCTTACGCAGACGACATTGACATCATCGGAAGAACCGAACAAGCTGTACACGATTCCTTCATCCAGATCGAGCAGGCGGCACAAAATCTGGGGCTGCACATTAGTGAAGGTAAAACAAAGTACATGGTGGCGTCGAATGCGAGAGGAACAGTTGGTCAAACAATCAAGGTAGCGGAGCACGAATTTGAAGTGGTGCAATCCTTTAAATACCTTGGGTCAATAGTAGCAGCCGATAACAATATAGAAGAAGAAATACGCGGGCGGCTTCTCAAATCCAACAGAGCCTACTATAGTCTGTCAAAGCTTTTCAAATCCAGAAATCTCACCATAACTTCAAAACTGCTGCTGTACAGGACCATGGTCCTGCCAGTACTCACATATGGATCCGAGACTTGGGTGCTTAGCAAAAGGCACTCCGACCTCTTAGCTGCGTTCGAGAAAAAAGTCTCAAGGAGAATTGTTGGCCCCATATGTGAGGAAGGACGATTCCGGAGACGGTACAATCATGAACTGTACGCAATCTACCTTGAAGCAGATATCGTGACAAAAATTAAGCTCGGTAGACTCCGGTGGGCAGGGCACCTAGCTCGCATGAGCGAAGAGGAACCTGCTCGGAAAGTTCTTTGTGGTACATTCTATGGTAGACGACAGCGTGGTAGACCATGCTTGCGCTGGAGAGATGGCGTAGACCAGGACGCCCGAAGCCTTGGGGTGCGCAACTGGATGGCGTCGGCTAGAGACCGGGATAGGTGGAGAGACTTGTTGAAAGAGGCCAGGACCGGAACCCGGTTGTCGAGCCGATGATGATGATGATGATGAAAAAGGTCGGAATACCGTTTAAGGAAATAGATAGCTCTAAAAGGATGACTATAATGAAAAATAAAATAAAAAATCATTATCTCATTTCAAAGTCAGTGACTTATCGAACAGCCCTCGAGCTCTGGCCAGAGAAAATCGGTTAACAACAATCTATCACCGAGACCGTTAACGCCAACAGTGCCCGTTTCGAAAACCTTAAATTAATGTCAAATGATTGTCATTTTTTGACGCAGAATCGTCCTGGTCCTGGTTACATCGTTTTGTTGACGACAGTACTCTCAGCTTCTCATATTCTTTTTTAGATGCATGTCCTTGCTCTTCCGATACGGATCTAGAAAGGCAGCGTATGATAAGCTCATTAAAATTCTGATCTCGATAGCATTGTCAAATGGGGAACGAAAAACCGCGAAGAATTTCATCCTTGAAAAACTATGCTCTTTCCTGTTGTTAAAACCTCCCATGTCGCTATCCATGAGCTGCACTTGTATTGCGAAAACCGAACAGCTCTTAGTTCTCGGTATGTGCATCACAAGCCACCTTGTGTGGAATGACAACGTATTCGAGGTCGCCAAAAACGCTGATAAGTTTTAAGGTTTTTTTTTTTGTATACTTATTCGTCAAAAGCTCGAGTACAAATCCCGGATTTGGTATATTCTTTATAATCCACTCCAACTTTCCTCAACGCTCAACATTTTAGGGTAGTCAAATTCCCTTTAGGGTGCCCAAAACATATATGTAGATACAAAAAAAATAGACAACAGAGTTGTTTTATCTACCACACCACAAGGCATACCCGGATTATTCACAACACTTCACGGGTTAACCTAACAGATTTGGTCCATATTTTACAGGAATTGTATTTGTATGGAAGGCAATTATTTGAAAAAAAAACTTGAAGAAATAAGGGTCATACTCTAATAGACATACTCTGAATGTTTAAGCAGCAGTTGCCCTTTGAACTCGTGAAAGAAAGCCATACCAGAGCAATAAGAGCAAAGACGGGTCGTAATTCGCACAAAACCAACAACCAGAACAAGCCACACATGTATGTAATATTCTTTTTTTATTTTATATTTTTAGAAAATAATATCATTTCTTGAAACATATCTACAAATAAACAAAAATACTCAATACATTCAAAATGTGCATCGATATAGATATTTTTACTTTTATGAAATCGTTTATGAAATCGTTTATGAAAAGAAAGAGCTAAACAAACAATATTATTTATCAACAAAAGATTCAAAACACCCACATTTTTATTTTCAAATTTATAAATCAAAAACAATTCTTTATAGGTAATCCGATGACAAGTCACGCAATTCAATTACACCAAATGTATCTTATCTCTGATAAATTGTTTATGTGTGTTGGCGAATAGGTTAAACGTAACGTATTCTGTTACACTTATGTTATGTATGTTTTACACACACTCGTAAGCGTGTAGGTGAAATACACATGTTCTCTTCAGATTCAGAGTTCACCACACAAACTCCCCCCTACTCCTACTTCCGCCTCATCTCCTTCGAATTTAACGTTTTCGTAGTCGTAGTCGTAGTCGTAGTCGTCTTCATCGTCATCGTGTGGTGTTTACAACGATTTTATCTTTTATGACCGAGCAACCAACAATTTTCAAGTAAAACTTTACGGTCATACAGTTCAATGTTAATTGTGAATTTTTGATTAAGATAAACTTTAGCATTTGCATATAAACGAGGATGGGTTTCGTTGCATCTGGTCGAGTTTAGTGGTTTCTGATTAGTATGGATTGAACTTATTGGTTAAAGCTCTACACTCAATGTTTGCATAGCGGGCTTTGGCTAAATAACACCAGGGCAGGAAAAATCGATAGAGAATAAAACTGTCTTTTCAATTTCGGAGTATATGGTGGGAAATTGACACATTGAATGCCTTGTGAGGTCAGGGAGGTTTTTTTTTTGAATAACATGATATTTATGCCACATCATGGTTTTTCTTACATGCTCTACAGGGGTATTTTTGTTTTCTTGTACATCAAAATTTCGAGTCCAACAAAGTGGAGTTCGTCACATCATACGTGCGTAATGACGCCTGTACTTTCATTTTCCATTAAGTGGGATGGACCGATTTATCTAATTCCCTAGAGGACAAACGGTTTTTACCTGTAATGCCCTAAATTATGTTTCACCCAAAATAAGTACACATATGGTAATCTTAATTTAATCGAAAGTGCATTTGATTGCAAAAGAAAAAAAAAACACTTTTTTAATAAAAAAAAATCAAAGATGAAATTAATTTGTTGGTAACTTTACACAAAAACAGTTCATTTGATCAATTTGTCTAAACCTAACTCCCTCTTCGATTTGTAAAATACATGGACGACTGGATAGTACGAACTTCCTCCTGCGGTTCGAGAGGTCAAGGCTATAAAGTGGACAAGCATTGAACGCATTAAGTATTAGGTAGTATAGGGTCATTCAATTGGTGATCCGAATATGTCATCCCTGTATTAAAAACATAAATACAGTTGCAGTCAAAATAAAATGCACGACTGGATCGCACGAACTTGCTCTTATGTAAAAGTGCTTTGGAATTTAAGATACATTTTATAAAACATGGATTTAATGAGATAATAATGTTCAAATGCATAAAATTGCCGTCTGATTTCTAGAAAAGTATGAATTTATGCAAACAAACTTTAAAAATTCGTTTATTATTAAATAAATTTTTTATATAAGAAATTTCGTTAAAATTTTTCAAGAAAAAAATAATCGTTCATAGGTTTTAAAGATATTGATTTTTCAAAAAAAAAAAAAAAAAAGAATTTCAAAAAAAAACCAACAAATATTTTTTCGAATATTTTTTATATACAATATTATTTTAAGCTTAAGGGGACTCCTGCTGAAAATTTTTGGTTAAAATCCTAAGAGCCGTTAATGAGAAAGTCGAAAATCAAAAAAAGAACGGTTCTATGACAGGTACCGTTAATAACATTTTGACCCAAATTTTTTTTTGACAAAAATGTAGTCGATGTCCATAATATCATATAAATAATATTTTCAATTACGGGTGTATGGGGGGTACCGTTAGTTTTGGAGCTAAAAAAAATTCAATTTCTCCTCTAGGGAATCACCGAAGACCCTTAACTACCGAAATTGAAAGAAATAGGTCCAGTGGTTTAGGCTGTAGTGAGAGGTACAGACATACAGACACACTGAAACATGTTTTTTCTAAATTTTCCTTAAAATTTTTATAAAAAAAATTGATATGCAAATTGTTAGTATAATAAAATACATTTTAAAACGTAATTTAAAAATTTAAACGTGTATCGGTTTTCAAGATATTGAATTTTCAAAAAACAAATTGTACTTAGGTAGGTATTATTTTTTTAAAAATCCAAAAACTATTTTTTCGAAAAAATGTTTAGTTTTTATTTTTTCAAATGCAAAGAAGTTATTGTATAAGAATTTTGGTTAAAATCGTTAGAGCCGTTGGTGAGAAATTCGAAAATCAAAAAAAAAAAACGGTTCTATGACAGGTACCCCTAATAACATTTCCGCCCA
Source organism: Chrysotoxum bicinctum (assembly GCA_911387755.1). Lineage (NCBI taxonomy): Eukaryota > Metazoa > Arthropoda > Insecta > Diptera > Syrphidae > Chrysotoxum > Chrysotoxum bicinctum. The sequence goes on from OU426990.1 coordinate 82,897,041, forward strand.
TATTTTTTTTTACCAAAATGTAGTCCATGTCCGTAATATCACACTTAATTTTTTTTTATCAAAATCGCTAGAGCCGTTTTCGAGATAAATAAGATTTTGCATTAGGAGTGTATGGGGGGTACCGTTAGTTTTGGAGCTAAAAAAAATTTCAATTTCTCCTCTAGGGAATCACCGAAGACCCTTAATTACCGAATTTAAAGAAAATACCACCAGTAGTTTAGGCTGTAGTTCGAGGTACAGACATACAGACATATACAGACAGACAGACGAAATTGCGGGAATTGAAATTGATTACTACTCTACTATATTGTTATATGTGACATATTGAATATTCTGTCAGCTAGAATTTTTTTTTAATTTTCAATTTTCAAAAAAATAACGAACATTTTCATTTTTTCTCTGAATTGAAGCAGTCAAAATAATAGCACTGATCAAATGTTTCTCGTTAATTGGGAAATATTTCTTGTAAAAAAAGTTTTCTCTTACTTAGTTGTACAGTAATGCTTATTCTTTATGAAATTTAATAAAACTTTAACAACTTTAGGACCGATGGGTCAATGGACCAATGGAAAACATTGTACGGCTGAAGATCGAAAGATCATCAAGAATATGATTTTTGACGGTAATACGTATTCAGAAATTCAGCAAATCCTCAGCTGTTACAATAAAAAGATCAGAAATGCTGTAACATTTATAGAAAAACGTGTGCGGAAGCGAGCAATATCTCCTCTTATGGTGAAACATCTAATCCGACAGAGCCAAAAGGAACCGTTTATGCCAGCTACTCAGGTAAATGCAGCGCTTAATGTGACAGTAAACGTGGAAACTCTGCGGATGAGATTGGGGGATACGTTAGAAGTCCTCCAAATGCCAAACTCAACCTCAAATATACATCAAAGATTATTAAACATGGAGGATCTAGTATAATGATCTGGGGCAGTTTTTCATATTACAGTATAGGACCCATATACTGGATTATTATCGATAAACATCTATAGGTCAAAATACTGGAGGATGCGATGTTGCCTTATGCCTCTGAGGAGATGTCGTTGAAGTGGGTCTTTCAATAGGACAACGACTCGAAGCATGCCAGCAAACTAGCTAAGAAATGGTTTCTGGATAACAAAGTAGATGTCATGGAATGGCCTGCACGGTCGCCAGACTTAAGCCCGATTGAAAATCTTTGAGCTGATGTTAAGGCGGAAGTGTCTCGGTGCAGGCCAAGTAAAAATATAGAAATCTGGTCTACCGGGAACCGATTCCTGCTGAAAAATGTCAACGGCTTGTAAGCTCTATACAAAGGCTTACCAAATATTAATTAAAACAGGTGCAATTTTTATTTTGTTAGATGTAATTTAGATACGGTGTTATTTTTTTGACTGATAAAATTTTGAAAACGACATGTGGATTCAACAATACGGTGCCATATATCACACAAGACGAACACACAAGACCACACTTTTAGGCTTTAACAATAATGGTGCAAAATTTTAAACGATTTAGTAATATGTAAAAGCCATTTTAGTAAATTACTAAGGATTTTGCTAATTTTAAACGATTGTAACATATTACTGTCTCGTAACATATTACTGTCTCTTAACATTTTACTAAAGTTAAAATTACAAACTGACGGCTACTGTAACTTTTAGTAATTTGCTAAATCCATATGAATAATTTAAAATGTTTTCGGAAAACGAAGATTTCAATATGTTTGAAGACTCAGCTGTTCAGAAAAATGCGATGTTTTAAGTCCCGAGCAAATCCTTTTGTAGAGCTGGACGATGGAGAATTTTACTCCAGGTATAGATTTGACAAGACAACAGTTCGGTTCTTGGTTGAAAACCTGAAAATTCACATACCGTGGGCTTCCAATTTCACCACTTCTTTGGGAGAAATATCCATCAGACAGATGTTGGTAAGTAAACTTCATAATGGAACACAAAATAAATTGATGAGATGCCACAAATATGCGAATTACGAAATAAATTGCAGGTTGCCGCTTTGACTTCTAACAAATCAAATTATTTGGTCCGTTCCTCAGATTTAGTTTTGTTTGCTTTGTATTTTTTCACGAACTGTCATTGTTTGGGCGTGTTCATATGCACCGGTGTTAATAAAAGGCAATTAGTAATTAACTAGTTAGTAAAACGTTTAAAATTTTTGAAAAGCCCGTAAATTACTAAAAGTTTAACAAATTGCCAACTAGTAAACTGCTAAGCCTTTAATAATAAATTTTTTTAAATTTTGACCCAATATTTTCATGGATGATTTTATTTTATTTGTCGCCGCCGCACTGTGGTCCAAAATGACTTTTTTCGTTGCAAAAATCATAACTTTTGAACACGTGAAGCTATCGCAACAATTTTTTTTTTCCCTCAAAGGTAATTTCCAAGGCTATACAAATTGTGAATTTTAAGAAAATTACTTTACAGGGTGTTTCATAATAATTGGTTGATGTAAGATTTTCTTAGAAAAAGAAGTTAACAGAATAAAGTCTGAAAGTAAACCTTTTAAAAACAGTCCTAAGTTTTTAAAACTTTGTAAAATAAAAGTTTTTGACTATTCAAGTGAATTCATAACAACAGTGGATGCTTAAAGTTAACGCACCAATTTCAGAAATATTTTTTAAGGAGTATTATAAAACAGTATTTTTTCATGTTGTCGGGCATCAGTTTATTCCATAAACTATTTGACTGATATATTTTATATGAAACAGTGTAGGAAAAAAGTAAACGGACGAAAAAAAATTAAAAAAAAATCAAATAGAATATAAAATTTATATAAAATAAAATAGAATACTTTATAAATATTTGTTTACAATTAACTACTATAGATCTAATTTTCAGAAAAAAATTCATCGGCATCGTTATCATTTTCAATAATTAATAGACTTATTAGTTCTGCACTCAAAAAATTTCGTGTGTAAATATTACTAATTCATGCGTGCATTCTACGAATTTTATTCGTGGTTTTCAGCCACGAATAGTATTCGTAGAATAGAGGTTTATTAGTACATATTACTAATATTTTATTAGTATTCGTAGAAAAACAAACGTATATTGTACGAATACTATTAGTACAATGTACGAATATTATCGTAATATTTACTAATGCCCTTGTAATTCATTCGTAAATTATACAGCTTTATTCGTACATTGTACGAATATCAATGTGACATTTACTAATGCCCCTGTAATTTATTCGTAAATTATACAGCTCCATTCGTATATTGTACGAATATTATTGTAGAACTTACTGTCATTAAATATGTTCTTTTAAATTTCCTTAAATATTTATTGTAAGAAATATTAACAAAGGTAATGTATTTTTTAAGTTAAAAATATTTTTTAATTCATTTTAGTATCATATACGAGTATGTATATGAATTAAGTTAAAAAAAAATATAAAGTATCTGAAAATTAATTAATTCATTATTAATATAATTAACAATCACAGTAGGTAATATGTCCGAACTCCTTATTTTCAAAGGGCCACTGAAAATAAATTTAAAATTTGACATTCAAAATCTTCCGAAAAAAAATTGTACTTACATTAAAATTCTTTAAGCAAAAAATTCCCCCATATGTATGCTTTGCCGCTTCTGGACGCTGTATGTCAAATATAAAATAAGCTTTAATTCATATGTATGTATGTCTAGGTACTCACCTCGTCTTTTCGAAAAAAGCAGATGTTGGCCTGGTCCTCAAGATTTGTATCTTATACATACACCGTATGAATTTACAAAATTATTAATTAATTCTGACCACTGCAGCAGAACAGTTGGTCAAACAATCAAGGTTGCGGAGCACGAATTTGAAGTGGTGCAATCCTTTAAATACCTTGGGTCAATAGTAGCAGCCGATAACAATATAGAAGAAGAAATACGCGGGCGGCTTCTCAAATCCAACAGAGCCTACTATAGTCTGTCAAAGCTCTTCAAATCCAGAAATCTCACCATAACTTCAAAACTACTGCTGTACAGGACCATGGTCCTGCCAGTACTCACATATGGATCCGAGACTTGGGTGCTTAGCAAAAGGCACTCCGACCTCTTAGCTGCGTTCGAGAGAAAAGTCTTAAGGAGAATTGTTGGCCCCGTATGTGAGGAAGGACGATTCCGGAGACGGTACAATCATGAACTGTACGCAATCTACCTTGAAGCAGATATCGTGACAAAAATTAAGCTCGGTAGACTCCGGTGGGCAGGGCACCTAGCTCGCATGAGCGAAGAGGAACCTGCTCGGAAAGTTCTTTGTGGTACATTCTATGGTAGACGACAGCGTGGTAGACCATGCTTGCGCTGGAGAGATGGCGTAGACCAGGACGCCCGAAGCCTTGGGGTGCGCAACTGGATGGCGTCGGCTAGAGACCGGGATAGGTGGAGAGACTTGTTGAAAGAGGCCAGGACCGGAACCCGGTTGTCGAGCCGATGATGATGATGACTGCAGCAAAAAAGTGTGACGCGTCCATTTCCTTATAAATAATTCGCGCACTATGCAAAAACACGTTTCAACGTGTTGACGAATGGAATACCTTTAATTTTTAGAGCTGAACACATATTATTTTTTTTACCCATGATTAGTAAATAATAGGTACTAATGCACTTCATGAAAATACGAAGTTATTAGTACATTCTACGCATAATGCGTACGGTCTATCTACGAATGAATTCTGTCTACTAATATTAGTTTTACTTAGTAAATAGTACGAATTTATTAGTAAATACTACGAATGTAAAAGATTAAAGTACGAAGTCATTCGTACAAGAAATTAACGAATGTTATTAGTTATATGTACACAATAATTCGTACAATGTACTCAAACAAACTTTTTACTTCTTGTTTACGAATGAAATTAGTGTATTAAACGAATAGATTCGTGGATAGTACGACAGTTATTAGTAAAATTTTACGAATGCATTCGTAGATATACCACTGTACAAATACTTCGTACATCTTACGAATATTCGTACAATGCACGAATATTTTTTTTACGAATATCATTCGTAGCCATTTTACTAATAAATTTTTTGAGTGTGGGCAGTAACTCTTTTTCAGCTCTTTTTTTGATCTAACGTGTCTTAAAGATGAAACAAGTGGATCTGATGATACAGCTAGCATATTAAATAAATCTTCATTTTGTCGTTTCCGTGAGACTTTGCATGTATTTGAGTATCGATATCGCTTGTAGTCCTTATTCCTTGATTCCTGTGCTTCTTCTGAAAGCTCCCCGATTGGCAAAATTTGATGTCTTATAAGTTCCCCTCCATGGTCCAAAATTTTGTGCAGAGTTGGTGTCAGGAGTTTGTAGCTGTATTTGGCTTTTAAAAGATCCGAAGTGGTTTTGGTATACTCGTTGAATTTATCGACATTAATAGATTCTTTAGATGACAGCGCATTTAAAATAACTTGCAGTTTCTTATATACTCGGGTTATAGCTGACGTAACTTCTGGATTTTCAAAAAATCTTCGTGAAGTGTTTCCATCATTTGTGTTACCGAATCCCTGTTTTGGCGTATCAATGATTAACCCGAGTTGTTCCCTAAATTCCTTTTGAATATCCGCTTTTCTTCTTCTTTCGGCTTCCTTCTTGTCGGTTGTCTCATCTTCTTGGTATAGTCCATAAGCTAGTTTAAGAACGAACTCCATACATCTTATTCTAGCGTGTAATGGTGAAATTCCAAATTCGTAGTTCCTCTCATCTGCTTCGGCTGAATCGTCTTCTCTTGGAAAATTTTTTTGTGTCCTTTTGCAAATTGGACATGACAATGTTGATTTTGTATTTGTTAGTTCATTCAACACTTTCCCGTCTATCATGGTAAGAAAAAACTCATGCCGAACCATCACATTTTTTTCTTCAGCAACAGTCACTACAGTTGGCCTCAAATTTTCTATTTGGTTCCTTATATTTCTGACAGTTGTCTGAATAATATCACTTGACTCCTTTGCATATTTAAAAAGAATCGGTCTGCAAAAGTGAACTGATGACGGCCTTGGATTTTTCCAATATTCGGTTGATTCACCTTTTATACGAAGTGGAACTAGTGATGCCATGAACATGTTCGCATCAGATATTACCTGGCCATCTTCTGAAACTTTTGTTTGCTTATATGCACTTTGTCCGGAAGATCCATCGCATCCCCATTTGCTCATCAAAGTAAGATTCGTTGGAAGTAAAAGAAGATCCTGATTGACTAGGCTATTTAAAATCCTCTTTGCTGTATGGTCCACCAAATCTTGGAGATTCACTTCAACAGAAGTTTCTGTTACTATCAAATTTGATGGAGTTGCTTGTATTTTAGCTTCCATTAATAAATTGTAGCTCTGAAACACATCAACGTTATGGCTTCTTAATGATTTTCTCATCAAATTATATTTTTCTTTAGAAAGTCCCATATCCAAGAACAAGGCTAGCGCAGTGGGACCATCGTATTTTATTGGATCCCTTTGAGGTGTGGGAATACTCTCCTTTATCCGTTGCACTCGCAATGGGCTTGCATTAAAAACTGCTTTTGTGATATCCGCTTTTATCTTTTCGTGTTCCTTTTTATATTTTATACTCAGAGCTGTGGAAACATTTTCAGTTGAAATATGGCCCGTAGTTTCCAATAGTTTCCTCCTTTTGGTATATACTGAACACGTATCTAAGGATTTTGAAGGCCTTCCTCTTGATGTACTTGGCACGTCACTGTCTTCAATTTCATTACATTGGATTGTAAATGTTCCATTCAAAAATTCTTCATATTTTGAGAGAAATCTTGTTTTAACTCTAAAACAGTCAATCCATTTTTTTTTAAATGATGCGTATAATCTTTGGAGTTTCTTTTTCGTTTCCTCGTTGTCACTTATATCTTCGTATTGGTTTTGGATCAGAATTACAAATTCTTCAGAATTCGAAACATTGATAAAATATTCAAAAATTGTTCTGTTTGAAATATTCATATTGATATTTAATTTGAAAACTCCACTCGTCAGTAAAGCCTCTTGAAAACTAACAACATACAGTATTGTGCAAAACCTAAGCAACCATTTCGACTTTGCATTTCAATATTGTTTTTCCCATGCTTTGGATAATAAAAGAATAACGCAATTTATGTGGAATTATAGTTTTATTTCTATGTATCGTGTTTTTATCTTTATATAAAAATAATAACATTATAAACATTTTCTAAAAATAAAATAACAAAAAATTCAACGATTTCGTATGTGCAAAACATAAGCAACTTTTCAATACTTTGTATAGTTTCCCTTATTTCTTAGGACTTCAGCACATCTCAGCATGGAAGCTATTAAATTAGAGATGACATCTCGTGGTATGTTTTTCCACTGTTCTTGTAAGGATTTAAAGAGCACCGCCTTGGATTGGAAGCGTTGCCCAGCGACTCGATTTTTGAGAATCCCAAAAAGATTTTCAATGGGATTCAAGTCTGGTGATTGTGCCGGCCAATCAAGAACTTGAATCTCATTGTCTTCAATCCCTTTTTAACCAGCTTCGATGTGTGTTTCGGGTCGTTGTCGTGTTGAATCCAATCGGAATATGGTAACATCTGCGTTTCCAGGATATGTTTATATTTGAATTTGTCCATTATTCCTTCAATTTGATGGAAAGGACCTTGTCCATATCCTGAGAAACAGGTCCAAATCATCACACTGCCACCCCCATGTTTTACTGTGACATTGCAGTATCTTGGATTAAGCCGTTGACCCTTACCTCTTCGCACGTGACATATTCCATCTGACTGTATCAAATTAAACTTTGATTCATCTCTGAAAAGTACCGTGTTCCATTTCTCAACGGACCATTGGTGATACTTTTTTGCAAAATATAATCTAATTATTTTAAATAAGTTAAAAGTTTAATTTAATACTTAAATTGAGTTAATATCATAAGACTGAAACACAACCTTTTTTCAAATGTTTTTTTTTGTAAGCAACGGTTTTTTGCATGACCTGTAACTTCCAAGGTCATTTTCTAAAGCACGTCTTCGCACTGTGCTTGCATCAATATTAAGATTTAATGAGTGTACTACTTCCTTTGAGCTGATGAACGTTTTTTTTTATTATGTTACAAATTTTGTCTATCGGTTCTTCTTGTTGTTTTACGCGGTCGACCTCCAAAATTTTGATTTTCGACGCTTCCCGTAGTTTCAAATTTTGACTTATTAATGTTATATTTCTTGAAAAGTGAAATTTGTGATGCCCCACGACTACACTCATTAATTATTTTGATTTTAAAGTTGGAATCGTACTTATTTCGGTACATATCGAAAAACAACTCGAAGCTGGGCCTTAATCAATTCAAACTAATAAATGACATTTGTTACACTCTTGTTGATTGCATTCTATGCCAAATTTTACTGTAAAAGCCCCGTTATCAAAAATTCTCTTACAGTGGAAACGAAGTTGTTTAAGTTTTGCACATTAAAATTTAACAATTTTTTTTTATTTTTATTTCTTTTTTTTTTATTTGAGAATGTATATTTTTATAAAAAATATAAAAATACAATATATGAACATAAGGCTATAATATCACATAAATTGCGTAATTCTTGTATTATCGAAAGAATCGAAAAACCAATTTTGAAATGTAAAAACAAAATGGTTGCTTAGGTTTTGCACAATACTGTATATCAATTGTCATAGTTTATATATACCTGCATAATGTACATATATGCACAAGGATTATTTTACCTGTGAAATTTAAGCTTAACAATATGGGGTATCGGAAGAAAATTATTATTCCTACCTGTTTTATTAGATCATAAAATAATAATCCAAAATTAAATAATTCTTTCAACTTTGTATATGGAGTAGGCAATAAAGCTATTAATCCTTTTCTTTTGGCAAGTTAATCTATGTTTAGGTACTATTAGAAAAAGATCAATAAATATTTACAATAATTTAAGTTAAGGGGAATTTATTCAAAGAGGGTCGTTAAAGTGGGCGGATTAAAAAATTTAATGTTCAATAAAGTAATCAATAGTTTGTGTACAATATTTTATATTTTTTTTAATAATAATTGGCATTTGTATAAAAAGGGGCGTAGAAGTGGGCGGTTTTTTTTGTCAGAATCAAGATAGTAATAAAACGATTTTTGATTAAAAAGAAAATTTCACGTTCTTAACTATTTTAATTAATAAAATAATTGAAATTTTCCATAAGGGAATTTGCTTTTAAGACCAAAAGGTCAGCACTGGGAACACGACTTTTTTTAAACAAATTACAATTTCTCTCAAGGTTGCAAATAGTTGCAGCTACAATTTTGCATATGGCTTAAGAAATAGTTAGGGTAAACTATCATGGTCAATTTTCCGCGCGAACTCGCGAGTATTTTTTTGTAGCTCTATTCAAACCGAAAAAATCTGCTAAAAAAGGGTGTTTTTTGTTTTATTTATTAAAAATATTAAATATTTTTTTATTTTTTTTTAATTAAAATTTTGATTTACGCACAAATAATACAACTAGAATAAACTATAGAAAATTAATATTTTACATTTAATATGCCAAAATTTCAAATACGAAAACAAAGAAGTTAGTTTTTTCTGTTTTTTTTTAACTCTAGAACGAAATTGACCAACTTTGAAAAGCTCTATAAGTCAAACTAGTTAGCGGAAAATTTTTTTGTTTGCTGTTTTTGAAGCTCCGTTTATATTTCTATTAGAAATAAAAAACAAAACTTTAAAAATAAAACATCGAAATTAGTATTTTTGCCACGAAATTTCCCTTTTTGGACCACAGTGCGCCGTTGGACTTCTTGACCCTTGACGCTTTGAGAACGAATATTCTACAAGTTAACCTTCCGATCACAACACATTTAAAATATACATACACCACAACAGGGGTGGCAGAACACCCCAGCCAGGAATAAATATAATAAGCTAAGTACAATTTAAGCATTATCTCTTTTCTGTGTTCAGGGCATACAAGACATTTGCATTTAAGACATGTAATCTTGCTTTTCCGGTCTTGTTTCCTTGGACAAATTGCACATCGCGATTGCTTCTGCTGTTTCGGAGGGGGCTCACCTTCATTGGACTCCATGGGGTGTCCTACAACCCCCTTTATTCCTTCAGCTTTTCACATACATGGAACACAACATGGGGTGATATACAACCCCAATGCATACCTTTTGCCCTCGCACTCAAAAAATATAACCTATCGCGGGGACTACTCATCAGCAAATGACACCTGAGATATTAAACGACAAATACATAGAACGACAGAAAGAGCAATAAAGAAAAATCAAAATTACAGTTAATATAAAAATGCCTGGGGTGCTATAGCACCCCTGTTGTGGTCGGAAGGTTAAATCCGAAATGAGATAAAACGTCACCAAAAATTATCAAATCAAAATGTAGTCGTGCAAGAAATCTCGTGGAATACATTTGTGTATGAAAAGCCAAATACAGCGTTCGGACTTTATTGCGAAAGCAGTAGATCTACTGCACTTTTTTCTTATTTTTTAAATCTACTGCACCACTGCGCTTTTCCTACAATCTACTGCGATTCTTCAGATTTTTTTTGAATAGCAGCACTGATCACAGAAATAAATGTGCTCATAACAAAATGTCAAAATTTAAAAAGATTCTCGTCTCTTTTGTGCAAGTCTTGTCAGCTATATCCTATATGGGCTTATCACTGTAAATTTTAACTTCTTGAGTTTGAAAAATAAACAAAAAAATAAAATTAAGGCAAGCATGTAAATTTGAGTTTTTCTTCAATTATAGACCACGAATAAATAAAAAACTTCAAAATAACTGATATGGTCATATGTATTGCTTGTTGAAAAGTATAAAAGTATAAAGTATAGAAAAATGAATTTAAAATAATTTATTTTAAGAAGCGAGGTAATTGATTTGGTTTTTGTTTTTAATCTTCACAGCCTCTTTTTTCAAACTAATTTGTTTAACACTTTTACCATTTTACTTGCGATATGTACATAGGTGCTATAGGGCAAGTTCTGCATTTGGAAAAAAAATCGAACTCGAGATTTTGATCAAAGTTGACATTACGATGATAGCGAAGACGAAAAAAGTGGGTCCGGCAATTCCGTTTGTCTGTCTCTATGTCTGGTATGTCTGTACCTCGAACTACAGCCTAAACTACTGGAGGTATTTTCTTCAAACTCATTACTTAAAGGTCTTGGGTTATTCCCTAGAGGAGAAATTGAAATTTTTTTTTTAGCTCCAAAACTAAGGGTACCCCCCATACACCCGTAATGCAAAATCTTATTTATCTCGAAAACGGCTCTAACGATTTTGATAAAAAAATTTAAGTGTGATATTATGGACACAGACTATATTTTGGTCAAAAAAAAATTTGGGGGGGAAATGTTATTAGGGGTACCTGTCCTAGAACGGTTTTTTTGATTTTCGATTTTCTCTCCAACGCAACGGCTCTAACGTTTTTAACCAAATTTTTTATGCAGGAGCTCCTTTGAATTTTAAAAAATATAAACTAAAACTTTTTTTGAAAAAATAGTTTTTAGATTTTTAAAAAAATACTACAATTTTTTTTTTTGAAAATTCGATATCTTGAAAACCAATACACAATTAAATTTTTAAATTACGTTTTAAAATGTATTTCATTAAATATTAACAATTTGCCTAACAATTTTTTTTATAAAAATTTTAAGCAAAATTTAGTACATAAAACACATGTTTCAGTGTGTCTGTATGTCTGTACCTCTCACTACAGCCTAAACCACTGAATCTATTTCTTTCAGTCTCAGTAGTTAAGGGTCTTCGGTGATTCCCTAGAGGAGAAATTGAAATTTTTTTTAGCTCCAAAACTAAGGGTACCCCCCATACACCCGTAATGCAAAATCTTATTTATCTCGAAAACGGCTCTAACGATTTTGATAAAAAAAATTTGGTGTGATATTATGGACATGGACTACGTTTTCGTAAAAAAAATTTGGGGCAAAATGTTATTAACGGTACCTGTCATAGAACCGTTTTTTTGATTTTCAAATTTCTCATAAACGGCTCTAACGATTTTAACCAAAAATTTTCAGCAGGAAGTTTAAAATAATATTGTATATAAAAATATTCGAAAAATTATTTGTTGGGTTTTTTTCAAAAAAAATTTTTTTTTTAAAATCAATATCTTCAAAACCTATGAACGATTATTTTTTGAAATTATTTCGTAAAATCAATATTATTAAATACTTAAAATTCGCATCCCACATTCTTTTCTTGAAAAATTTTAAATAAATTTCTTATATAAAAAATTTATTTATTTAATAATAAAACGATTTTTTAAAGTTTGTTTGCATAAATTCATTTTAAATTCATATTTTATATTTATAAAATGTATCTTAAATTCCAAAGTACTTTTACATAAGAGCAAGCTCGTGCGATCCAGTCGTGCATTTTATTTTTTAGAGTTTCTACAGTTTAAATTACGCTCATTGTAAAAGTATAATCAAAGAATGCCTTGGAGTGTTAGTAAAAAATGTGCCTTTTTTGAAACAGTTACGTTTTTTACGTTCGTTTTATTAACTTCATAAAATATGTACATAATGAAGCACGCATTGAAACCAAAGTTTTATTTACTCTAGATGGCTTAAATAATGATGCAAACCATAAAAAAATGCCCCATGATCAATGTTAAAAAAATAGACACGAAAATTTGTGACAATTAAAGATTTACGAAAAATCACGCATTGCAGTTTTTTCTAAAATTTATATCATATAGGATTATTTATAAGGAAGGCACGCACTCAAAATGAATGATTTCAATTAATTTTGACCTTCATTTATCTGAAAAAAAAAAAAACAAAAATTGTACTAAGTAATCTTATGTTAAATATTATTTTTGCAATAATACAAAACGTTAATTATCCACGCATGCAGCCAAAAGTCTCAATATTCGATGATTTTTTCGTTTTCAAACACTTTCGCACTATCTCGATGGTTTATTTTATAAATTGAATAGTTAAAACTTAATGATATATATAATATTATAAGTTCCAAAACCTGAATATTTAATAATAATGTCTATATATTTCGACGCAAGGCAAAAGTTAAAATTTGCACGGATAAGCCCATATACGTTTTTAGTTCTACTACTCTTTAATTTGTTCTTGTTTCAAAAAGTACACATTTGTAGATTGTAAATTTATTTTGATTACCTAGCTTCATATATTTTTGCTTAAACTATACATACATTTTCATTATCGAGTAAGAGTATATTTGTTCACACATTCTATGTAAATGAATCGGTGATTGTTTAGACAACATAACTGAAATTAAAATTTTTTTTTCACAGGAGATACAAAAAATCATACATTTTTGGACGTGTAGTCATTGTCATTGTTTTAACCCAAAAATCTTATAAGAGTGTTTCGACTTTTAAGCCATTAAGAATTTTTTAACATGTTTTTTTTCTCTTCCGTAAAAAAATATCACTTATGTTGTTTTAACAATCAACGATAATTTAAATGTGATTTGAGATTTAACTTTGGTTTCCTTGCTTATAATTTTTTGTTACCTAATCAAAAAAAAAAAATATATGTATTTCTACTGCGAAAATTTTGGTTTTACTGCGATTTTTTGGCCTATTTACTGCGATCTGCGATTTATGAAGTCCGAACCCTGGCCAAATATACTAAAAAGGTTTTTTTTGATCTTTTTTTTTTTGTAAAATTATGGAATACAATGTCATTTCTTTCATTAAAAATATCTTTGAATAAAATAAACACAATGATGGTCAAATCATGAACGAAATTTTTGTAAATAATTCAAAAATAACAATGTTTTCAACAATCGCAATTTCGTTATGCGCATTTTTTTTGTACCAAGACACTGTATTTTACAAATATTAATCTAAATGAGAAGAGATCCAGTCTTTGCAGATACAGGCCAGTGTCTGCTGCAGGTAGTTAAGATTCTGGCTATGTATTGCCTGCGACTGCATACCTATCAATTGTTCGGGTTTTATTATAGGTAAGCCAAATATGTATTTCTAGAGATAATTCAGTAAGTTAAACTGCTGCGTTTTAATTCACTAAGAAAAAACATTTTTTTTTTAAATCGACCACCCGCCTTAAATTCTTGCCCATTCAATTTAAATAATCCAACAGTTTCACCTTCACAAGTATTTTTACAGGAAAAAATCAAACAGCCTAAAAGCAACAATAACTTAAAATGTCCACGCATACCCAACCCAGTGCTGCAACAAATTCACGCACAAAATTCTCTCACACATTTTCTTCATCCCAGAACACGTAAACAGAAAAATCTTCATAAACTCTTTTTCACTTCGCAAATTAACAAACCCAAATTAGCTAAAACTTGTTTGGAAAACAAATTTCGAAAAAGTTGTCAACTATACATGTATGTATAGGGTCAGTCAAAAGTAATTTTTTTTTTGTTCTTAATAGGTACGGGGAGTTTGCTTGCCAAAACAAGAATTTCCTTTTTCTCGGAATAAGCACAATATTGTGTCACAGGCGAAAAGAAGCAAATCAATAAATGAAACCTCGTACAAAATGATTCCCCTGTACCTACGAACATTTAAACTTTAAAAGTACTCGTGCTTTGTTTTTCTTCCTCTTCGTGTTCAAAGCAAATCGCTTTGACATTGAAAGTTAAAAAGAAAAAAAAAACAAAAAAAAGAAGATGAAAGATGAAAAAAAAAAGAAAAGAATAATACACGTATGTATATGTATACATGCATGTATAACTAGTTCCATTTCAGTTCAGGTATGTATGTATGTAAGTATGTAGGTACCAAAATAAATATATAGAGAACTGACATAAAAACCTGATAAGAACCTATCCAATTCATTCCTCTTTGCTTGTGTTTTGACGAAAATGAGAATTCTTTTTGATTAGTGAATCGTAATGAAACTTACAAAAGTTCCCCTCCCTTCACCTGTATCAACCAATCGACCAGCATGTCCCCTGTTTTTCTTTATGAGGACACTCTGCAATATGCATTTCGTAATCCGTCATAAACAAATATCAATGAATAAAAAAAAAACAAAGTTGACTTTACCAATAAACAAATTTACTTTTGTGTTATTTTTACTGAGGCTTCTATTTCATGCCACGTAGTACAGTGGGACACAATGATATGAAAAAAAGGAAAACAAAGAACAAAAACAATCATAACAAAATGAGTGCTGTTTCCAACGAATGTTCATATTATGTAGTTGGATAAAATAAATCTATGTGGTGTTTTCCAAAAAAGATTGAAAAGAAGAGTAACTTTGGCAGGACCTTTCTAAATGGTGTTTCAGTTTTTCTTAGAAAGCGATGAAAAAAGACACGAGTCGGGATTGGCACGAAATAGGTCAGTTCGATTTGTAAAACTATTGGTCTCTGCTAGATTTAATAAGATTCATTTGAAATCTATTATATTAAAGAAATAATGTGTATGTGAAATTTTCGAGATTGAAGAAAATTAAGGGTAAGTCACACTTAATCACGGTTTAGTGATAGGTGGAAAAGTAAAGTTTGTATAATAATTTATTCTTTTCGAATTTTTTTTTTCAAGCTATGCACATGGACAAAAGTATTTGCACCCCTGTAGTTTTTAGAACTAAGTCATTGTTTAATAAAAACAAGAAGTATTAAGAAAAATTTTTTTTAAACAATTTATTTTAATTCAGTTCGAAACGGATATAACACAGAACCTAACTTATCTTTAGTTTAAGAAATGAAAATTCAAAACAAACAGGTTAGTACAACGAAGAAAATTATTTCTGTTTAAGTGGAGTGATTGAACTAAATTCAATTAAAAGCTCAAGTGACCTCAACCTCCTGGGCGAAACGCACCTTGGAGTCGGGGTCACTTGAGTTTTTAATTGAGTTTAGTACAACTTTAGTTTTGTTTTCTTGGGAAAAAAGTATTGGCACAAACACAATTATGTAGTTATCTGAGAGTTACTAAAAATGTATTTATAGCCGGTTGGCATTACTTTATTCCTCATAACTTCTTTTAATCTGTTTTGCATGGAGTTTACATAGTTTACTTGTAGTTTGTTGGTAAATTTTTTTCCATTCGTCTACAATTACCGTTTTTAACTGAGCCTTGCTGGATATGGCATGTTTTATGATACGTCTATCCCATAGATAAATTTATGGGATTCATATCTGGGGACTTTTTTTTTTTTTATAATCAACTTACGCTCAAGGGAATATGATTACCCTTTAAATGTTTTAACACAGCGCGGGCGTGAAGTTACGGAAGAGAAAGAAGGATAGGAAAGATGTTCTGAGACTGAAGGTGGTTGTCTCAGACTTTTTATCTCCAGGGATGGCGGCTGAACTAAAGCGGAGAATTGCCGTGTCTTATTTCTATGTCCCTTATAATTCGCATTATTTTATTCGTTTTTCATCCTTTTTTGGCATAGTAGTTTAACTCAATCACATGTTGTTAGTGTTATGCCTAAACAACATGTAATGAGTAAACTAGCAACCCGTTGATGACAATTTTTAGAAGCTTTTAATGGAATTAAAGACGACATAGACGACGGCAGGGATCGAACCTGTGATACTGAGGTTGACTGGCGAGCACACAACCATCGCGCCACGGCCACCCCCACTGTGACTGTGGCGGTGTCTTCATAGTATGTGGAGTGTTATAATAATAATCCATTTTTTTACTAAATGAGCAGCATGCTGGATTTTTAAGATTTTCTTTTAATATATTTAAAAAGACCATCTTGTACATCATGTCAACAATGAATACTAACTCTCCTACTCCAGACGCCGCCATACATCCCAAGATCATGACTCCACCGCCTCCATGTTTAGTGGCAAATAAAAAAAAATAAACAAAATTTTTTTAAGGTATAAGCAAATAGATACTTATATTATCTAAGTCCACCGAACAATTTTTTCTTAATTTGAAGCAAATAAGAGAACCAAAACGCGACAACTTTTTAAATGAGTGCCCAATTGATCCCAAGATATTTGAAAATATAATTTCAACAACAAAAAATATAATTTTTTCTTCAGAATACAGGGTTGAAAAACTCGTGAAATCAAAATGGAAAGAAATTTGATCGGAAGGATACTTTTCTTGGCCTCACAAAATTCTGTACTAATAGATATGAAAGAAATATTTAAGTCCCTATTAACTCCCATTCCTCAATCTTTTAACTGAGAAATCTGAATTTTAGACATCTTGAGCATTCCCGCAACCCATGTTGATGTTATTATTGTGGACGGATTCTTTCTACTACATACAATAGTAGAAGTATATGCGGCTTATTTTGGAATTGCATTACAAGTTTTAAAAAAGATGTGAACACAAAAGAAATGCATGTTGTCTTCGATCGAATTATGTATTTCTCCTTCCATACAAATAATTGAACGGAACAGACGAAATAGTGCAGATAATCAAGTAATTTATTCAGCTTCAATAATAAGCGCCCATGTAATTTCATATCAAGTTAAATCGTTCAAAGGGATTGTGGCCCCAGACAAAATGAAAAAAAAAATGGAAATGATACATTTGACAGCGAAATAACTAGATGTTAGATTCGATTAAAATGTCTAATATCGTTGTTTTATCCTAGTATCATACTAAAAAAAATTTAATATTGTACAAAATCGGCTAAAATTTTGCGCCTCAGTTTCTAAACGAAATTTCATCTAGACTAAATTTTTCCGAAGTTTTTTATGTGCTGATTTAAAATAGCAATTTAGAATGGATCCACCAAGTCAAATCAAGTTATTCTCGTTTCGCTTTTTTAAGGTTATTTAAGAATGCAAGATAATAAAAAAAAAAAACGATTTCTGAAAGAACTAATCGTCTTCTAGAACATTTGAAGTAAAATCTTCCCAATATTGTGTTTCCTCTCTGATACTCGTATACTCTATGTACTCGTATGTACGATTGCGTGTGGTTGGTGTGGTTGGAACTATTTATAAGCTCTTAACTAAGAAACGATTTTTCAGAAGGGAATAAATTATTTTGAAAAGCTAAATGTTATAAATTTAGTTGCCGAAAACTCCTTCGCAATGTTATTTAACCTAAAAAAAAAAATGGCAAAATGTGTTTCATTTTAAACCGGAATAGGTATGTTTATCGAAAACGTATACTTATAGAACATTTCTGGGTTCGGATATAGGTTAGTCACCTGAAAAGACCTTAGGAAGAGCACTCTGCATTGAAAAAAAAATTTCAAATTTTATTGACCAGTGTTATTATTTTTTTGACCTCTGCCTTGCTTAAAATAAAATAAACAAGTTGAAAAATGTCCTTTTTACTTGCAATATACATATGTACTAAAGGGCAAGTTCTGCATTTGGAAAAAAATCGAACTCGAGATTTTCATTAAAGTTGACATTACGATTATAGAGAACACGAAAAAAGCAGGTCCGACAATTCCGTCTCTCTGTCTGTGTGTCTGCACTTCTCCCTTCAGCCTAAACCACTAGAGCTATTTTCTTCAAACTCGGTAGTTAAGGGTTTTCGGGAATTCCCTAGAGCAGAAATTTATTTTTTTTAGCTCCAAAACTAACGGCACCTGCCATACAGCCGTTATGCGAAATCTTATTTATGTCGAAACAGCTCTAACAATTCTATAAAAAAAAATTATTAAATTGAGTATACTCGTACCATTATGGACGTAGCCTACAAAAAAAAATTGGGAAAAAATGTTACTAACGGTACCTGTCATAGAACTGGGGCCAAATAACCGCTTCAGTGACCGAGTGAGTGAGTTCCATCAGTAGTCGAATAAACTAATAACCACTTTGGCATGATTGCATTCGTATTCTAACGATTCGTTTAACTATTTAAAATCGTAAGAATTAAACAAAAGAAAAAAAATTTATCAAAATTCTAGGGACCGTTTTCGAGAAAAATACGATGTTCGAAAACTATTTATTAACATTTGTATGGTGGGTACCGTTATTTTAAGGTAAAATAAAGTCTTGAAAAACAAAATTTGAAACTTTTTAAAAAAATTCAAACAATTTGAAATTTTCGGGGAGCTTTAGCATAAATGATCAGAATCGGTTGTACCGTTTTTTGAGAAAATCAAAAACAAAAATAAAATGGTTCCAGGGGGGTACAAATAATAACCACTTTTTGGAAAATTTTTTCCAACAATTACCTAGCTTTACCACATAAAATTTTTTTAAATTTTTTTTTTAGAAAAATTTGTCGAACAGTTTTTGAGGAAAAAAATATTTATAAAATTTTGAAAAAAATTCGTATGACAAGTACCTACCGTTATTTAAAAAAAAACAATAAAACGTGTGGGGGGGGGGGGGGGAAACGATATCTAGCAAGTTTTTAGTCTTTGCTACCATCGAAACTTGTATCAAAATCTCGAGTTAGATTTTTTTACGAATGCATAACTTGCCTTATAGTACCTACATATAAGTCGCAAGTAAAAATATGTCAACAAAAGAATGATATTAACAAAAACACTTATATGGTGGTAAGGAATCTGTTAAGATAATGCCAGAGATAATGTTACCATTTGCTGAATATAAAATGCCACTCAAATGAATCTTTCAGCAAGGTAAAAACTAGTAAAATGACGAAGCAGTGGTTCCGCGCAAAAAAGTTTATGTGATGGAATGACCCGCACAGCATCCAAACCTCAACCCCCTTGAGAACTTTTGGTGGAATTTAAAAAAATATCTTGCTAGTTTCAAGCTAACCACAAGTTTTGAGAAGATATACAAGAATCGTTGTGGCCGTAGAAAGGTGTGAAAGTCATCAATTTCATGCCCAACAAGGGACATATTACCTACTAAATATAATTAAAGGTCCAAAATAAACGCAAATATTTTTTATGGTAGGTACATTTTTCAATAACTGCGTTTTTCTGATATTTATAAGTAGGTGAATTTTTATTGCACTACTATTTTTTAACCTAAGTATTTTTGGATAAAACTTGAGAAAATTTGAAATTATCACCTCAAATATTAAATTTAAAAATATTTTTTTTCTCTGGAAATAAAAGCTTAAAATTAATTAATTTGAAAATACATATAATGACCATTTATTTGTTTAAAACTAATGGATTAATTTATATTCGATTTTGTTTTACCACAAGGTGTACTAATATTATTTTGACCGCGATTGTATGAACCAATAAACGAATATATTTATGTAGGTATTGTGTTTGTCCAGGTTTGACGCATAATCCATCCCACTGTGTTCCACTTTACTTCACTCGATTTGTTTCGAGAGCGTTCGTTAACTGTGTGTTTATTTTGTTTTCATTTTGCTTTTGCAATCATTTTTTTTTAGATATTTCCCATGTTACAGTGACCGCTGATGACCACAGAAAAAAATCATATACAGCAACTTTATCATTAGAAAAAGAGTGGCCAGCCAACCTACTGCTACCACAAACCTTACTCGTATCTGTTTTTCTATTTTGGTCATGACTTCTATGGCACACAACAAAACACATTTCAGTTTTGTTTTTAGCTTGTTAACTTTTATTTCATCCCCATTCCCTTCATCTTGCATCACCGTCAATCGATGGCAGGCAAAGCCCTCTTTATTTTTATCAAATGGCTCTTAAGGGAGCTTTTGAAGCTGTTTTTATACCGCTCTGCAGTTTGCTTGCCCAAGTACAAGTACCTTTCCACTTTGAGAGCGAATGTGTGCTTTTTTTATGCTGTTGCAAATATGTACGTCAAACGTTTTCTTAAAATAGCAATAAAATGTCTAGGTATATGTATGTATATAAAAAATATCACAATCACTAAAAAGTCGATAGCAGCACGATGTGATGAAACAATTAAAATGATTTATTGAAGCAAAATCTCAACTCGTCATAAAGCAATAATATCAAGCCTACACATTTTGCTGTTGCTCTATGAACTTTATGATGGTGCGGGGTCTGGGGGTCCGTGCTGTATTTATTTGAATCCCGATTTTGAAATGCCCCGATTCGAGATAATGACGATTAACGAATAACGAGGGATGAAGATTGAAGGCATGTATGGACATTATGAGGATGACTGACTACATAACACCACCTAGCTGCGAGCTCGACAATAACCAAGATGTTAATGACGATGATGACTGTGACTGACGCTTGAATGATTTGCCTACTTAATTATCTCTGACTCACAATTTGCTACGCTTGAGCTTGGCTAGCCTCCTCCTTATCTTTTATAGAAGTGCCCACACATTAGTGAGTGAAGATAAACGAAGGATTGAGTAGTGTTGCCATTTAAACAAATTAGAAAAAAAAAGATTGAAAAAAAGTCAAGCAATATATTTCGAATTTTCATGAGATAAAACATGAATTAGGGCACAAAATTAGGGTCCTAAAATATACCTCTTTTTATTAGGCCCCAGTTATAGCTTTCATTGAAATGCATCATTGTAACAAATTAGTGGAATACTGAGTTAATTTTTTTGACAAAACAGTTATAGCAATCATTAGTTCTGTTCAGTGACGCTGTTTTGAACAGTTTAGAACAGTTTGGAAAAGAAAAGTACACCTTTTTGCTGTTCAATGAGAAATTTTCTGTTCTAAACTGTTCTGATTTGCTGTTCAATGAGTCTGTCTGGAACAGGTTGTAACAGTTTAGAACAAGATTTCTTGCCCTCGGTTTTAAGTTAGAGAAAGGTAGAACACAAGCCTTCATAGACAATCAAGCGGACATCGCAGTAGACCGCAGTTCATGCTGAGAATATGGAAAGACCATTTCTTCGAACTTTATAACAATAAGAAAGAGAATCCCGCTGCTATGGAGATAATACCATTCGACTAACGCGACGCAGACCAACAATACCGCCCACCGAAGTGAAGATAGCTATGTCGAATCTTAAGCTGACGTTCACTGCCGAACTGTTCAAAGCAGCATGCGATGACTTGGTTGGAAGTATGCACCACCTCATCTGCAAAATATGGTCGGAAGAAAGCATGCACGATGAATGGAACCTTAGCATTATCTGTCCAATTCTCTGAAAAGGAGACCCACTAAGCTGCGCCAACTATAGAGGCATAAGTCGTCCCAGGTTTTCCCCAAGAAGGTATCACAAAATCTATGGGTTTTTCCGCAAACTTGTCACTGAGTTCAATTTTTATTATTGTTACGTTCATTCAAAAAAATAATAATAAAACGTTATATTTATTACGCGTTGAAAATTGAGCCCAAAGTCAAAAAATTAGCATTGGCCGAAAAAATGGAACATGCTAGAAACTGGATATCTCAAGACCGAGTTAAGATATCAAATTTGTTTAAACGCAATACATTACAAAAGCTGGTATTTCTTCTAAATATAAAGGTCTAAATGAAGTTTCTACCATTAGTAATAAAAGAGTAATTACCGTTAACATGGATCAGGGTACACCAAAGTAAGCCTTTTCTTAAATCCCGGATATATGTACGAGGGCAGTTTGAAAAGTTCTCGGCCTGACCAATAAAACGCAATAAATTTTAAAACTTTTTTTTAATCTTTTTCTACATATTCTCCTCTTATATCAATGCACTTATTCCATCTGTGTTCCAGTGCTTCTATACCCTTTTTTTAGGCCGATTCCTCCAACTCTTCGAAAAACCGCTCCGTCTCAGCAATCACCTCCTCGTTGGTGAAGAATTTGCGTCCAGCCAATAGTTTTTTTAAGTTAGGAAAGAGGTAATAGTCTGATGGTGCCAAATCAGGTGAATAAGGGGGGTGGTTCAGTACACAAAATCGAAGTTCATGGAGTTTAGCCATGACAACAACCGACTAGTGTGCTGGAGCATTATCCTGATGAAAAAGGATCTTCTTTTTGGCTAATCCTGGTCTTTTTTCGGCAACTTTTACAGCCAATTTGTCCAACAGGTTTGCATAGTATTGACCAGTGATAATTTGGCCCTTGGGAAGGTAGTCAATAAAAATAATTCCCTTGTCTGACGCCATCACTTTCCCAGCTGAAGCACACGACTTGGCTTTCTTCGGTGGAGGAGAACCGCTATGCTTCCATTGTTTTGATTGTTCTTTTGTCTCAGGAATATAGTGATGAATCCATGTTTCGTCGGTGGTAATGAATCTTCTCAAGAAAATCGCTGGTATTCCTCCGAAATAACGCTAGATTCTCTCTAGAGATTTCAACTCGATTGAATTTTTGTTCTTCACTCAGCAAACGCGGCAACCACCTTGCGGACAATTTTTTCAATCCCAATTCTTCGGTCAAAATGTGGTAAACCCGCTCAGAAGAGATCCCCATGGTGTTGCTGATTTTTCGCACTTTTAACCTTCGGTCGTCTAAAACCATTTTATGAACTTTATCGACGTTTTCTGAAGAGGTGGATGTTGTTGGCCTTCCGCTTCTGCGATCATCTTCGACGCTCTGTCTGCCATGTTTAAATAAGGCTGCAGACTTTTTGAACGTGGAATACGAAAGTGCAGATTCCTCCAATGTCTCATCGAAGTCATCTTTAATTTGATTTGGTGTCATATTCTTTTTGACCAAATATTTAATGACGACTCTAATTTCATTTTTTTCCATTTTCGTTGTTAGCAATAGGTTCGTTCAAACAAAAAATTGCACTGATATAGGTGCGCGACCAATGTTAATGAAACTTCACATACAATTATTATATATATAAGGCTGTTTGAGGAATTAAAAGTTATTTATTAAAACAACGCCTTCTATGTTAGCCTCCGTACATATAATATAAAAAATTGGAGATAGGCCCTTACTGTACGACCCAAACGCAAAATAGTTGGCCTACTCATCAATTAACAAATTAACATTTTTTATGTGCCTATATTTTCTGGTCCCCAAGCAGTTTTTTTTTAATTTTTTTTTGTCGATGTAATAAATTACATTTAATAAGTAAATTAGACCAAACAGAACTAAATTCGAAAAAGCACATATGGCTCCAGTTTGCATTCTCTCAAACAAAGATAGTGCATAATAGTTGGACTACTCTCTCTGGGATGCAAAATAGTTGGCCTATGAAGATTTAAATAGATTTTTAGTTAACCGTTATTAAAAAAATGACATGAACTTGTTTTGTTGTTTATTGATCTCTTGTTTTATGCAAGCCAGCAACAGTTTAATGTCAACCATGGTGCGTGGCGTTGCATTATCAAGAGACCTTAGGGAATCCATAAATAAAGCCTTCGAAACGGGATTATTGAGCCATAAAATCGCAAAACAATTCAATTTACCGCGCTCATCAATTCGAAACATTATCTCAAAGTTCAAAAATAGTGGGAATGTGGAGATCGGTTAAAAAACGGGACGCCCACCAATTGCAAAACCTCGAGATTGCCAAGTTTTAAAAAAAATAATAAAAGAAAATCGAAGTCAAACGGCCGCTGCAATAACTGTTCAATGGAGGGAAAGAATAAAAAAAAAGTGTTTCGGTCGACACTTGCAAACGGACTATGAAAAAAATTGGATACAAATTTTATAAGGTTTGTTTTAGATTTATTTAAATTAGAGCAATTTTAATTCGTTAAAAACATAGGCCAAAGAAAAACCACTTTTAACACCTAAACAAAAGAAAAAGCGGCTAGAGTGGGCCAAACAACGTTAAATCTGGACTTTAAGTCAATGGCGGTCCGTTATTTGGAGTGATGAGTCCAGGTTTGAAGTTTGCGTGGAAGACGAACGAAAACGAGTCATTAGAAATTCAAGAGGTTTTTCACAAAGATTGCCTTAAAAAAACGGTCAAGTTTCCAGCATCTCTAATGATATGGGGATGCATGTCGGGGCGGGGTTTAGGCAATTTACATTTTGTAAATGAAATTGTCAATGCTGCCAAGTACAGGATATTCTGGAAAATGAGCTTCTCCGATCAATACCACGACTTCAAACTAGTGATGGAGACTATATTTTCCAACAGCATGGAACTTCTTGTCATACTGCAAGGTCTACAATGGCGTGGTTACCTGCTGAAGCTATTCCTTTACTAGAATGGCCTTCCAGCAGCCCTGATCTTTCACCAATTGAAACTGGCTGGCATAAAATGAATCAAAAACTGCGAAAATAACCATGCCGGACTCTTCAAGACCTTAAAGCTAAAATCATAAATATTTGGGAGTCTTTTGGTACGAAGAATGTCAAAAATTAGTTGACACAATGCCACGACCCATAGAAGCAGTTATCAAGGCCAAAGGCGACGTAACACCATGGTAAAATAAAAATTAAGACCCATAGGCCAACTATTTTGCACTTAAAAAAATGTTTAAATCGTTATTTTATTTTGTAAGATTGCTCTATACCGTTATTTAATTGAAGTCATTTTGTTTTTGTTACTTATTCCTATTCAAAAAAAATATATCTTAAGAAAAATACCAAAATATTCATTTTATTTCCGATAGAATTTAAGAATCAGAAGATTTTTGTTTTTTTATCATAGGTAGTCCAACTATTTTGCGTTTGGGCTCGTATAACGATTTTTTTCTTAGAATTACTACACCCTTTATAACACAAACATTTTTGAATATTTGTCTAATTTAAGTACGACATAATATAGGTATTAGGTACTAAAAATTAGAGAGCCTTACTATTATTTTGGCCATGGCTGTATGTATATTTCTTTGTGTATGTGTGTACGTATGTACACACTCGTTAATGTATACCCAATGTATCGTGCACATAATTAAAAATGTTAAACAAAAAAATCTCCACTGAAATTGGGTCTTTAAGGTTCTTAAAATGTTTCCTTAGTATGAACTCAGCTTAGGAACCAACACCAACAGATGACGTCACACAAATCTGTGTTTAATATCACACAAAACAAGCCGACTTGTAATTGAATACTGAAATTCAATATTATATGTTTCGGCTCAGTGGACAATCAACTTCTATACCTTCATTACATTTTGTTTTCCTACCCCACCCATCAACGGAAGAAATTCAACTTGTGTATTATTTCAAGTTCATCTTATGATATGCCTAAACTTAAAAGTGGCTACTCTGATTCTGAACCGAATTGCTTTGGGGGCAAAGAATAATCTTCATTATCGTTTCTTGTTTTTTATTCTTTTTGTTTTCGTTGTTCCGTGCTCAACGGATGAAAATAAGTACGCAAATTGTGAAGTAGAGCGCAGTGAATAGGTAGCTAGAGCTGTGGGTATGGCCTTTTCCATAGAGAGGCGATTTGCTTCCTTTGATTCGTGTAAGCGGGCTATTAACTATGTTATAGGGCACAGTTTTTCCTGCCTTCTTGTTCGATTTGAAGATCAATAAAGCTCTATATGTCCACCAGTCAGTCAGTCCGTCCGTCTCCCTCTCTGTACCGACCATCACTTAAGAACATCTCCCGTCCGCACCTCAGGCAATTCCTGTACACTTACGAGTATGTTGGTTGTTTGCTGTTGGTGGTTAGATATTTCTTTTTTATGACGCAATCACACACAGTTTGTGTTGTAGTGTGAACTCTTTGCAACTCTTTACACCACATGGTGCACATGGTGTATCTTCAGCTGTAAACTGAGCAAAAGCAATACTGCATGAGCTTTCTTTTCAGTTAATCTAAATGGTTATTTACGACCTCCAAAAAGGTGTGGAGAATGGATTGTTTCATTTCCACTCGACAGGAAATAATTAAATTCTATTTCGCTTCACGAGGCGTTAAATTTTCATGCACGAAATCTTTTCTGTCTCCTAATCGTACTCGACTCGCTTATATTCGAAATATGTTGGAGACTTTGTTGTAAACAACTCTGCGAATCTACATATGTATCTACATAGTGTCCCGTCCAGTTTAGTTCAGGTGAAGTGCTGGGGCTTTAACATTACTTGAGATTCCCCACTATTTTTTGGTTGCCTTTTTTTATTGATCTTTAAGCGAAAAACAGTATTCATCTTGCTTTCTGAAATTGGGCTTCTTCTTGATATAAGTCGAGCAAATCGCTTTGACAATTACTGTTTTATTTTTATATGTTTTGGGTGGTGAATGTTTTTTTTTTTTTTCTTCTTTGGTAGAATTGCTTCTTTCTTGCAATTGCCTCCTCTACCCTACCACCACTGGAGAGATTGAAATGATTCTAGGGCACTTTGAGTAGTCGGTACATCCGTGGTCGTTTCTCTTTAGAGTTTTCTGTGAAACTTTTTAAATTGGCATTTAGCCAAGAATATCTGTGTGTTCACTGTTCAGTGGACTAGGATGATTACGAAGATGCGCACGGTGGAACAAATTGTTTTAAAAGTTGGCAAAAAATCAATCGATAAAACTATAACCCTGAAACTTTACAGGTTAATTGAACTAGACAGTTACAAAATTTGAACATTATACAGGTTTTGCTTTAAAACCTTTTTAGGTGTAGAAAGTGAGTTAAATTTAAACAAGAATTTTAAGGTTATAAAAAATTGTGAGAAGCCAATAGCATAAAACCTATTTCTTAATTATTAGTCTAAAATTTTATAAGCTTAGATACGATGCAATATTGCTTGGCGTATAGGTTAGAGCGTTGGACTGTCGTGCAATCGATTCCAAACAACAAGTGACAAATCCTTTAAGGGGTTTCTTTTTTCATGAAAAAGTCCTTTTTATCTTAGCCATTATTCGGACTGGTAACAAAATTGTAAATTGCTTTCAATTTCTGTGGCAACATGCACACGGGAATGATTGAGAGTTGATTCCCCTGGTTCCTCACGAGCAGTCGCGCCATGTATGGTATGTATGTACATATATACTCGTATGTTTAAAAAAAAAAACTCCGTACAAAGATGCGTGGGTCAGCAAGTGTTCTGCACATGTTTTGTGATTTTTGCGCGATTTTTGAGTGAAACAAAATTTTTATGCAAGATTTTAATTCACCACTTTTTATTGTATGGGGTCGATCCACTGTGTGGTGATCACGGCAGCCTAATGATGGGTGACCTGATTTGTTGTGGTCGTGGTGGGATTTTAAAATTTCATTCAAATTTAATGAATTTCAAAAGTAAAACTTGATTTATTTATTTTATGATAAGAATATGTTTTTAACATACTGAACATTTTCAAAGGAGCCCATTATTCTAAAAATATGTAGATATGTATCAATTGTAACTCAGTATACCCAACAAACATTTTTGCATACATAAATCAAAACATCAGTTTTCTTCTTTTCAATAAATTGGTTTGGTAGAAAATTGTAGTAGAATTTATATTGAACTGATCATGCCAAAATCTTAATACCTTGTAACATGAACAATATTTTGAATTTGAATTCACTGATCATCTTTATATTCTCTCTCAACAAAATTCTACATATGTATATTTGGTTTTTGTGTGTAATGAATTAATGATAATTGTGAAACCGACGTTTTTGAAGCTCTCTATCAATAATTATCAAGTAACTCTATTCACCATAATCAAATTTTAAATGAAATCAAGGGTTATTCATTTTTGGAACCCGTTTTTTTTTATTGAGAGGATGAATTAAAATATCTTAATGCGCAAGAAATGTTTTCTTCTTTCACAAGGATTTAAACAAATTATTTTCCTAAGTTTGTTCCATGCTTATGTGAAACAAAATAAAAATGTGAAAAATAACTGTCATTTATACTCGATAAGAAAACTAGAGATACATGGTTTTGGCACTGGTCGATAAACTGTCTCTGGCTAATATAATAGAAAATGGATAGCAAGTTGATTCAATATACACTGATTTCATAAAGGTGTTTAATTCAGTTAGTCACAGCATTCTCGTTAAAAAAAAAAAAAACTTGAAAATTTTGGTTTCCATTCAGCAATGCTTTATAAACTGGATTGATTCTTTCTAAATTGGTACTAAATTGGTGTAGGAGTACATAAGCAGGCTAAATGAACTTGGCAAAGAGAACAGGGTCACACTTTACTGGGTACCTGGTCACGTGGGAGTTCAAGGAAACGAAGAGGCACACTCCTTAGCAAAAATAAGCGCATCAACCCCTTTAAAAGGGCCTGAGCCCTATTGCGAAATAGGAGAAAATATCATCAAAAACAAAATCAAACAAGAATAGGAGGCAAGCAGATCCAAGAATTGGAAAGAACTCCCAAAGCTGAGGTAGATTCTGCAACATGCATGAGGAATTGCCGGACCACATACTAGGAAAAGATGTTGTCCACTCATGTACCAAAGGAAAAACCATCTGGGACAATCCCATGTGGAAGAAAGCAAACTTTCCTCTCTGAAGATGCCCCAAATACAACGATTCCTAAGAGCAATAGATTTGGAGGAAGAACTATTAGCAGGTTTATCCATTTTTAAGTAGGGGCGCAATAGATCTCCAGGTCGCATTCCATATCCCCAATACATAATTCATTCATTCTTAGTTGGTAGACCTCAACGAGTAGCAATAGAAAACAAATATTCGATATCCATAAATTGCACATCTGATGTGCCTCAGGGTAGTCATCTAGGACCGTTATGGTTAATATTTTGTATTGACGACATAGTGTCGAGAATTGAGTAACAATATTACATGTCTTTCACTTCTATCCCTTATTCCTATTTATCCTCCTGTTAGAACACTCAGGGAAAGACATTTTCTTTTTCAGCAACAGCTTCGAACAATCTATGGGATGAACGAAACTATCACCAGGTCTGTATTTTTATTTTGTTCTAGATTTGCACTATCCCAGTGACTGCTTCAAAAACATTTTCGTAAAATTTTAAACAACCTATTATTAAGGTATTAGTATGATACTACTTAACAATTTGTTTACTTTTTAGTAGATTACTAACGCTTTCGTAATTTTAAACATTTTCCAACTAGTATCGGGCTAAGGCTATTTTTTTAATAAATTGCTTCTGAACACACCTAAAGTAATGACAGTTCATTCAAAGATCTGTTTTGATGTTTGGAAATGTCAAAGATTTACATATAAGAAGTTGCACAATACTTAAAATATAAAATAGGTATTGAATGATTTTAACTTTAATAAGAGGGTAGAGAAAGTATGATGCTATATTCGATTAAAATTTGTAAAATCGTTGTTTTACTCGTAACCTAGTTTCATACTAAAACAGCTTTAACATCGTACTAATTCAACTTAAATTTTGCTCCATTGTATTCAATTTAATTTCGTGTCAATAGGGCAATTTTGTATTATTAAGGTAGTAGATGATAAATAAATAAATAAATGAATTTTTCTAATTCACGTCCACTTCATAGAAAGAAATGAAACACCTTCTGAATTATTAAAGGTATTGGCCAAGTTAATCTTATTTTTAATCAAATAAAACTTAATCATTTAGTTCCAACACAAAACAGTTAAAGAAGAGGGAAAGAAAAGCAGAAGCATAAAATTAATGTTTGTTCAAGGCGAGTTGACTATACTGTGTCTGCTTGACTTTTCAAAGGCCTTTGATAGGGTCAACCATCATATTCTGTACTGTAAGTTGCGTAATTATTTTGGTTTCACTCAAAGAGCTGTCAACCTTATTAAGAATTACCTTACAAATAGATCTCAGAGGGTCGTGATTGGGACTGTCAGGTCTCAAAAATTTTAAGTCGGGTGTCCCACAGGGCTCTATTTTGGGTCCTATACTTTTCTGTATGTATTTAAATGATTTGCCAAAAGTATGTAGAAGTGTTTCGGTTCATTTATATGCAGATGACGTACAGTTTTATCTATCGCGACTACTTGGCCTTAATGAGAATTTGGTTTGTAGGATTAATGAGAATCTAAAAGTTATACACGATTGGTCACTTACAAACCAGCTTACGCTAATTGGACCCAAAACGCAACTGATGTTAATATCTAAAAGTAACTTTGATGTTGAAACTCTCTCGCCTATTTCTCTTTCACATAATACGAGTAGACTATCCCTTGTAAGCAACATACTCGTAACTACTCTGGGCTTCAAATTAAATTGCAATTTATCCTGCATTAATCATATAAATTATGTCGTTGGTCGAATCTATGGTGGCCTCCGCAAATTATGGCTATCAGCGACATTTACTCCTGAAGAAACTAGACTGAGACTTATAAAGACACTTATTTTGCTCCTAATATGTTATTCTGAAACTGTGTATTGTAAGTTGGGCTCAGTATCGCAACACAAAATCCAGGTTGCATTTAAGAATGCAGTTCGCTGTGTATGGCCTTCGCAGATATGACCACATTACACAACACAATCTACTGGTCTTAGGCTGCTCATTATCACGGTTCTTAGATGCAAGAAAGTTAATTTTTATGCAAAAGTTAATAACTACATAAAACAACCTTGCTATCTTTTTGAAAAACTCGAATTTTCACAATCACGTAGAACTCTTAACCTTATTATCCCAACGTATCATTACCTTAATTCATCACGATTGTTTTATGTCTACACTTCTAGGTTGTGGAATGACTTGCCGCCAAATATTAAACAAATAAATGTTCCCAAACGTTTTAAGAATAAAATACTGGAACATGTATCTGAAAGCGCTTCTTAAATATATTATAAATCCTATCCTAATCCTTTAAACTCCTTTCCATCTTCAAACTCCTTCTACCTCATTATATCTTATTTCTCACTGCATTCCTGAGTTTTATTTTTAAAATAATTATTGTATTTATTCTTAGTTAGTACTATAAAAGACTTAGTCTTACTTGTACATTCATAATAAATAAATTGAAATTGAATTGAAAATTATTTTCTACCATAAATTGAAATACTTAAGTTTCGAATCAGCCAAACGGATGTAATTATTCCAACTTCTATTCTTCTTATGAATTTTTGGCACAGCTTTTAGAACTTACTGCTCTACTGTGTGACAATGGCAGCATTCAAAGAACTCCACCCGCCACAGTATTCCAATTCGAAATTTTAATGGGCAATCCATGTGACACACACAAACAGTGGTAACTGTTTTTTTTTTTTATTTTTTGTTTTTGTTGTCACGTTGTCATTTTCGCATAATTAAAAGTTAAAATTACCTCCAAGTTGTTTTTGTATGTGTTTTGGCGGCTGCTGCTGATGGCGAAACTCTAGCACAACAACTCTAGAACAACGTTAATTCTCAATTAAACGAAAGCAGCATCCTGCTGATGAGGATGAACACGGACCAGGCCAAAGCAACGAAATGATTTTTTTTTTCTATCTTTCTGCTGTTTTATAAAGTACATGGCATAATAGTCTAGGAGATTGCGTTGCATGCTTGTTGGTAAATGCTTGTCAAAGACCGAAAAGTGAAGTTTTGATCATAAGGACATAGGCCCATTTGGGTTTGATCAAAACAAAATATCTCGCTCAACAGATCCTTTTGGAATGATTTCTTTATTATTAAAATTTTACTCTAAAGTAGGTCTAAAAATTAATAAATATTATAACATATGTATGTACCAACATTACTTACACAAATATCTTAAGCTGGATTTAAAAAAAAATAAAGGGTTTTCCAATAAGAGGTGTTATTTTGATATTCAAAGAAAAATGGCATTTTTGGAGATAAATGATCGGATGTTTATTTCATTATAAAGAGGAAGGTATGCCGTTAATAATGGAACACAACATCAGCCAAATGGCCGCCAAGACCACGCTTACAGGACCATTATCCTTTTCATGAAATTTTCCATAACCAAATCGCAAAGTGGCTGCCCTATGTCCTCGATAGCCTCACGAATTTCATCTTTGAGGTCTTGAATCGACGCTGGGCTGTTGGTGTAGACCTTATCTTGCACGTGGCCCCAAAGGAAGAAGTCGCAAGGTGTTAAATCACAAGATCTCGGTGGCCAATTGTGATCACCTCTTCAAGAGATAACACGGTCCGGAAACTTTTCCCGTAAAAGATCGATGGTTTCATTGCTTGTGTGGCACGTAGCGCCGTCTTGTTGAAAGTAAACGTTGTCCAGATCAATACCATCCAATTCAGGCCATAAAAAATCATTAATCATCTCTCGATAGCGCAATCCATTGACCGTAACTGTTGCTCCAGCCTCATTTTCGAAAAAGTAAGGTCCAATGACCCCGCGGGACCATAAACCGCACCAAACAGTCACGCGTTGAGGATGGAGAGGCTTTTCAACAATAACTCTTGGGTTTTCCGAGCCCCAGATGCGACAGTTTTGCTTGTTGACGTAGTCTCCGAGGTGGAAATGGGCCTCATCAGTCAAGATGATTTTTCGTTAAAATTCCGGTTCATTTTCATGCATTTCAAGGACCCAATTTTAATAATTTCAATGCGTTGTTGAAGCGTGTATCGTTCCATTTTTATTAATAGCGTAGTTTCTACTTGTCAAATGTCAAAAAATGACAGCTTCAAAAGTGACAGCTACCGAAATAGCGGGCTATTCAAAATAACACCTCTTATTGGAAAACCCTTTATAACTCAAACATGCTCTTATGCAAAAAGGTTAAAAAAAATTGTGAGCTTCGTTTTTTTTTAATAAATAAAAGACGACTGTACGTCTTACAATGATACTCTTAGCCAAAGAAATACTTTGTCAAACCATACCAGTTCTCATAAAGGTTCGTCGAGTTTTTAAATCTTGATTTCAATACATATGTTCATGCATACTTCCACACGCAACGCACCTGCACACTCACAATATTAGGAAAAACAAAATCAAATCTCGTTTTGTAATCTATTTGCAAGCAAGGGTTTAAGATCTGGCCCCCAAATCGGAAGTTGTTTAATCGAAAACCATACAAATGTTACTAAGGGAGTTTCGGTTAAAAGAGTTGTAGACATAAAGAAAAATCAAGCTACATTTACAAAGTTTGTGATTATATGTACCGTTTGAACGATTACAGGCTTTTTCGCGTTGACAGACATGGCAGGAGAGGCGGTCGAGCCGCCATTTATGTACGAAATGGTGTCACCTGCAAAATAAGTTGTAAGTTGGAATTTGATAGTGAGTTTAATTATCTACTTGTTTTTTTTTTAGATATAACTAATGATGAAGGTGCACTTCTGATATAGAGACTATTTACAGACCAAACAATTATGTTGAAGTTAATACGTTGTTAGCACCACTTGGTCCATTTAAGATATACTCGTATTATATGTGGTGACTGCAACAGAGACCTCTTGGATCCAACATTTCTCAATGAGAGTATGAGATTATTCCATTTCATAAAATAAGAACAGGAAGAGAAATCCTGCCATTAAAATCAAACCTGAAAGATGGGTTTAGGGTATCAATATTTATTTTTTATCCTCTCGAACCCTTTCCGTAATTGCCCGGTTACAGCAGAGTCTCATAATCTTGTAAGATATAATTTTCGTTTTTACATGCGTTCAGGGGCCATTTTGAAAATATAAATTGGAATTGATGCAGCGTTATGAAATGTACGACGTCTTCGTTCTGTTTAAGGTTACACATTGAGCAGATAGGGTTTATATCTGTTCTATATGCCCTAAAGTTGAATTCAAACATCTCGGTTCGAATTTCGAAAATTGACCGAAGCATAGATTGAGTTGTTTTTAAATGGGTCGAGAGGCCGATTTTCTTACTCGTCCAAGACACAGTTTATAATAGACATACATTCGTTTCGTATAGGGTTTTAGGGGTAGATTTTAGCGGCCTGTGTTGGTCATGTTGTTTTGGTGACATCTGTCAAATATATTGTTTATTATTGAGTAACTGATGCCAAATCACGTTGGCAAGTAACGGCACGTACAAATGAAAAAACTTTATTAACAAAATGAGCGTTAGTTAGTGCAAACGAGGTGGCTATTCACAGTCGAGTATTCAACGTTTGATGTCAAAAGTTTCCAGTTGACATGGCCAAGACGGCTGTCATCCTGCATGAACCAGAGGTTGTCCAAGCCCATGTCTTCAATTTCAGTAAAAAAAAGATCAGTTAACATGGCTCTGTAACGCCCACGGTTGACCGAAACGTTGTGTCATTATGTCCAATAATGCCACCACTCCACAACCCGCACCAAACTGTCACACTCTGTGGATGAATTGGCTTCGGGACAATAACGTGCAAGTTCCCCGAGCCCCAGATGCTACAATTTTGTTTGTGTAGCCGCCTAGATGAAAATGCGTTTCGTCAGAAAAGATGATTCATTTTTCGCCCAAAATCGTTGCCCAATTAAGGCTGCTCTAAGGCCCAAACTGAGAAGCGAAAACGAAGCGGATGGTCGTGCCCCTTCAATTGCTCAGTCAATTGGACCTTGTAAGCGAATAATCCGAGATCTTATTGCAGAATTCCCCTCAAGCTAGTGCGTGAAATGTTGAGCTGTTGAGATCGATGGCGAGTTGATGTTCGTTAATTGAGTCTCACACTCTCTGTGCGCGCCGTATGACGACGGGGACCATCAGTGTTGTCCACTAGCATTCCAGTCTCACGAACTTTTTGCACAAACTTCCATACAGCGGACGCGGTGGATACTTCGTTTCGGCCAAAACTTCTTTTCAAAAAACGTACTCTTTGGGCTACACAGCACTCACTTTGGAAATAAGTTTTCAATATTTCCCAACCTTGTTCAAGCTGAAGCGACTCATTTCGTATGATACTGACTTTCTGTAAAGATTTCGAGCGGGAAATTGCCATCAGTGTCAAAATAACCTATGATTTAAAAAGAAACCAAAAAAATTACAGTTTGGTGTGGATTTAGGCCGGCAGCGTCATTGGCCCGTACTTTTCGAAAACGACATTGGTGAGGTGGTCACCGTCAATGGCGAGTGCTACGATGATAACCAATTTCTTATGGCCCAAATGGAATCATATAAACCTAGACGACATGTAGTTCCAGCAGGACGGCGATTGACATTCTACGTTAACGATTTTATGGTAAAGTTATCTATCTCTTCCTGAGGTAACTTTAATTGGCCAACAAGGTCATGCGATTTAACCCAACTTGTGTGGAGTTTCCTGAAGTTGCAGATCTATGCGAATAAACCACAATCGCCATTAAGGTGAACATAACACAAATTCCGCCGGATCTATGTTGAAGAGTCATTATCATTATCATTTTTTTTTTTTTTTTTTTTTTTTGTATAATACACTCGGATCTGTGCAACCATATAAAAAGCTGAGGCGGACATTTGAACGATGTCATATTCATGGCATACGTAGAACTTTCAAATAAAAATAAAGAATTTTGTTAATACCTCACACTTAGCTTGTTTTATTCCATTTCAACATCTACCCGCCCTTACTGAAAAATCCTTTATTAGAGTGAAATCTCGCTTGAGAGAACAGCTATGGTGCAACAATATAAGAAAAGTAATCTAGCTCAGGTGGATAGACAATAAACAAAATTTGACACTCGAATGAAATTTTATGGCCCGAAAAACAAAACCTCTTCTGTATAAAGGTTTTTATAATACAAACTCTATATACTATTTAAATAAATCAGCCAAGTAGAAGACTTAGGACTATTATTGGACTTGTTGAATTATTTATTCAAAACTGCTTTTTTTGGCCTTTAAGTGAATAAAAACGGGCATTTCGTTCCGGCGATCTCATATGAACTCATTAGTTGACTGTGAGAGCCTTCTACCTTCTACCATACGAATTAGAGAAAAAAATGTACGCAGAACAGATAGCTGTGTAGGAACGACTCTCCAAAAACAAATTCAACAGATAACACACATATTACATGTTCTGGGCATCTAAATATACATTATTCCATGAACCGTTCGGTGTAGGGGCTGCAATTAAAAACTACCCTTGCCAAAATTATCGTTTATATGCATGCGAATGTCCGCCCAAGAGAAATTGAAAACCATACAACTTATACGGACCAATTTCTGTACAAAAAAAAATATGTCCGCCTAAAAGAGATGTCCGTAAAGGAGATTTCACTTCATATTAAAACTTAAAAACGTTGAATGAAATTAATATATTTATCAATCTGAAAGCATACATATATAAACATTTTGAGAAGCTTTTGCAAAACTTAATTTTCATTTCAAGTACAAATAAACCGAAATCTCTAATTTACATTTTATTTCCTTTATTCAAATATGTTGGTTTTTTCAGACCCCATCATATGTATATTCAAGCTTTAGAGTCCTCCGTTGGCGTTTCAAATTTAAGAGTCATCTGCTGGCAGTTTCAGTTAGGTGATTCTGTGATAAAATAACTAACTTGAGTTGAATCCAAAAAAAAACCCTTTTCTCTCTATACAAAAAACTCTCTACGTGTAAAATAATAATCTAAATAAAATATACCAAAACGAATCAATATCTACCTAAATCAAAATATTATCAAAATATAATAATGTATCTATCTAATGTACCTACTTATAATTTTAATAATAATTATGGTAGATAACCATAGCTGCCTGCACAACGAAGCCATTATAACGCCACAGCATTTAATTAGGGAAACAACCCGACCTACGAAACCTGATAAG
The DNA here is from genome assembly GCA_911387755.1 of Chrysotoxum bicinctum. Classification (NCBI taxonomy): domain Eukaryota; kingdom Metazoa; phylum Arthropoda; class Insecta; order Diptera; family Syrphidae; genus Chrysotoxum; species Chrysotoxum bicinctum. The sequence goes on from OU426990.1 coordinate 82,934,196, forward strand.
AACCAGGCACTTGCTGCTGCAACGATATTGGTATACAGGAATTGATTTACACAGACCTCATTAGTCAAACCTTTCGGTCATGGAATACCACCATAAAAAGCTAGGCTATTTGAAAAAAAAAATATATTCAGAACCATGTTATAATATTAAAGGGGAATTTACAAAATAACTACTTATCCAAGAAGATATACGTGTGTACTTGGTGAGGTTGGTTGTGTTCGTATCAAATTACTCGTACTTCTTTTCATTTTAAATTTTCGTTCATTTCTTTACGATTGGCAAACATTAACTTTATGGGTTGTACTTGAAAGATTTGCAAGATCTCTGTGTCTGAACTAGTATTGAGGAATCACATCTGCTGGATTCCTCAATACTAGATTTGAGCCGGCTATAACATTCTCCAATTCAAATCATATAAAAACTACAATATTACCCGAGATGTGCTTACTCCTTCCATCTCAAAAAAACATATGGTGTAAATACACAAAACTTTTGACGTAGATAAAAGAGCAAAAAAAAAGTATCTGATTAGTCGTTTGTCGCGTTCAATGCGGTTTGTTTATTTGTTTGGGAAAAACTCGCCAAAAATGTCGTTAGACTCTGAGTAGATTATTTAAAAATTTTAATTGAGTGGGTAGTATTGTATAATAGAGATAAAACAATTGATGTAAAAATTTAAGTAGGTGTTAAATAGCAACTGCCAATAAATGGCTTTAGCAATAATTATGGGGTAAGGTTAAGTAAATCAAATAGCTTAAAGGAGAATAACGAGCGCCTTTTTAATTCAAAAGATTCTTACTTTAAAATTAATAATTCAACGTGGTGTCAAAAGAAAATTAACTCAAGCAAGCAATTTATTGATGTTAACAAATTACACACACACACTATATAAATTTTATATGATTCTCAGAAACACTTGTTGTTGTCGTTCAAAGCTGTATCGAAACTAGAAGTTATTTCTGCAGGTACTAAATCAAAATATTTTTATGAAATCATATTGTTAACGCAAGTGTAAAAAAAATCAAAAGTATTAAGAAAAAACTATGTATTTTGTTTGCAAGTTTTTCAATTGTAGAATTATTCAAACTTTACTTTCAAAATATAAGAAAACCTCTAAGATATTAAAAAGATATAGAGTAATAACCAAAGCATAAAGTAATTTTCACGACAAAAAATGGTGCAAGTGATACGATTTCATTTAATTTAAAAAGAAAGAGCGAAGACAGATGCTCCTTATACATATTATGTATGTACGTACATGCATAAGTATTTATGTATAAGTACATATAAGAAAAAGCATAAGTATTTATGAAACAATCGGCCCTAGCGAGTTATCCGTTCGGAGCCGAAAATTGTCCGCAACGCATACTTTGTCGGAGGTTCTAATTGTTTCAGAGGTATCCTATCGGAAAGAAAAATGATAGACAAATGCGTTGGCGCGATTTGTTCCGCGAAGAATTTGTGTCGGACGAAATCGGAAAAACAATTGCATTTAGCTTTCAGAAAATTCACAAATAAAGCACTTAATCGCACTTCAACGCAGTCCAACGGGTGCGTTAAAATAATGTCGAAAAAATTCCGAACAGCTGTTCAGAAGAATACCTCGAAGGTAAAATCCTCCGAATCGTACAAAATCGGAAAATTTTCCGCTCCGAACGGATACCTCGCTAGGGCGAATAATTCGAAAAAGATCTCAACTAAAATTGGATGTACTTATACACAAGCATTTACTCCGACCAGTCATCAGCTATAGTTCTGCTGTTTAGTGTACCATCTCGAAGACAGCTATGCAGAAACTCCAAATTTTTGAAAGAAAAATTCTGAGGATATGCATCGGGCTTATCTTCGATCGACAGCAGTGTAAACACATCGGCATCAAAAAAGTCTACGGAGAAGCCAAAATTAAGCCACTCATCTTTAATACTGTGGCGCGATGGATGTGTGCTCGCCTGTGAACCTCATGATCACAGGTTCGATCCCTGCCGTCGTCTATGTCGTTTTAATTCCATTAAAAAACCTTCTAAAATTGTCATCAATGGGTTGCTGGTTTACTCATTACATGTTGTTCAGGCATAACACTAACAACATGTAATTGAGTTAAACTAGTATGAACACGAATAAAATAATGTGAATTATAAGCGACATAGAAATAAGACACGGCATTCTCCGCTTTAGTTCAGCCGCCATCCCTGGAGATAAAATATCTGAGACAAGAACCTTTAGTCTCAGAACATCGTAACACACATCTTTCCTATCCTTCCTTAACTTCACGCCCGCGCTGCGTTCAAACATTTAAAGGGTAATCATAATCCCTTGAGCGCGTGTAGATTATAAAAAAAAAACACCCTAAACCACTTATGATAAGGATAACCACCCAGGAACGACATTACGAGCCTTAGTACCTGAATACTCGTACTATTGATATATTAGAAATAATCCAAACGGAGATGCAGTTTCCTTCTAACCTGACACGAAGTCAGCCTTGCACCATGGCTAAGCTCAAACAACCCCAACCTCTTCAACTGGACAATTGGGAGCGAACAACCATACATTATATTTGTTGTAATTTCTAAACCTTCCCATTGTATAAATTAGTATATTAAGTCAAATTTTGAATGGGCTGACAGTTAATCTTGTTACCGTCACAGGATCTAGATCAATCCAGATCCGGGGCCTATTGCACCAACTACAAATTACAAGCACAAATTTGTGACTTGTAATTCACAAGTAAAAATTTGTGTTTAAAAAAAACTAGAAATGAAAAAATCTCGATTTTTTACAAATTTGTTATAAAAAAACTTGTAATCACAATTTTGTAAGATGGTTCAATAGGCCCCCGTTGTGTTATCCTAGGGATTGTGACTATATGTAATCAAACCTATAATAAATCCTATGTCATTAAAGCCCGCAGGGAGGGGTATTATCACCCTTGCTGTGGAGTCTTGTAGTTGATGAATTACTAGAAAGTCTAACCTCCCAAGGGATTCGATGTATTGGCTTTGCTGATGACATCGTTATAACGGCACTGGGGAAATACGAAGAAACTCTCTGTGATATAGTCCAGAGAGGACTGTCTATAACCAAGAAATGGTGTATATCTGTGGGACTTAACATCAATCCTACCAAAACAACGATAGTACCATTTACCAGTAAAAGACTTTTACCTCGCATGAAACCCATTCGGTTGGCGGGAGATGTAATCGACACCCAGAGGGAGGTCAAATATTTAGGAGTTACACTAGATAGCAAACTCCTCTGGAACAAGCATGTCGAAATAACTGTCGGGAAAGCCACAAAGGCCCTCATGATATGCAAGAGACTTGCAGGTAAATCATGGGGCTGCAAACCAAACATCATAAGATGGATGTACACCATGATGGTAAGACCCATCATTACCTATGGGGCAATTGCATGGCATAAAAGAACCGAACTAAACACAACTAGGAAATCACTAGACAAATTGCAAAGGCTTGCATGTATATGCATAACAGGAGCAATGAGAACATGCCCTACAGCAGCGATGGAAACCATCCTTCATCTGACGCCACTACACGTGGTCATTGAAAATGCTGCTAAGGGAGCCATAATGAGATTTGCCAAGGAGGGTACTGGGATGGGTAAAATTATTGGAAACAGGGAAAAAGATTCGATAATCCGGTCCTCAGTAACAAACCTCATTGACATCCCAAGAGATGGTATGATCAAAAGATATAACTTCGAAAAACATTTCAAAACGGAGTTAAGCTGCAAAAAAGACTGGCTAGGCGAAACAATAAACTATAGTCTTAAAGAAAATACCATCAAATGGTACACAGATGGGTCGAGGACGGCTGAAGGGACTGGTGCTGGAGTTTTTGGGCCTAGAACTAAACTCTCCTTACCGATGGGACAGTCCACTAGCATATTCCAGGCAGAAGTAAATGCCATAGGCATATGCGCTGGAAGAAACCTCGATAGAAAATATAAAAACCAAAACATTGCCATCATGTCAGACAGTCAGGCTGCACTAAAAGCAATAAGCTCCTACACCATCAGCTCCAAACTTGTTTGGGAATGCGTGATTAAGCTTAATAAACTGGGCAAGAATAACACTGTCACGCTTCATTGGGTACCAGGCCACGTTGGTGTCCAGGGCAACGAAGTGGCAGACTCCTTAGCAAAAATAGGTGCATCGACACCCCTTACAGGGCCAGAGCCCTACTGCGGAATAGGAGAAAACGTGATCAAAAACAAAATCAAAACAGAAGAGGAGACAAAAAGATCAAAGATCTGGAAAGAACTCCCTAAGCTAAGACAGGCAAAACTATTACTCGGGGACTACAACCGAGAGCGTTTTCTAACCTGCATTAGCTTAAGTAGGAACAACCTCAGGAAAATCACGGGGCTTCTCACAGGCCACTGTAAGTTGAGAAGACACCTCAACATCCTTGGCTTAGTGAGCAACGCGACTTGCAGATTCTGCAACACTCACGAAGAGACACCTGACCACATACTGGGGAAATGTGATGCACTCGTGCATCAAAGGCACAGGTATCTGGGCAAGCACCACATAAAGGAGGGCGAATTATCATCCCTTAAAATACTCCAAATACTTCGATTCCTCAGAGGAGCAGATTTGGAGGAAGAACTGTAGTAATGAGCCAACCTCATCCAGTTCTAGATGGGGGACACAATAGATCTTTAGGTCGCAGTGTTTTTATACCCCAATTTTTCATTCATCAAGCCCGTTTGGGTGTTGATGAGTTTTAGCAAGTTATAACCTAAAATTGAAGAAATATCTGTCATCACACAATTACCAGTGTGTTCCTTTCCTTTAACCCTACTTGAGAAATAATCCCTCCACCAGGCCCGTAGGAGCATGTGACTCGTTACAATGTCTGATAAAAGATGCTGAAGAGACTGTGCCTTTTTTCATGCATTCTACCAAGATGATTCTATCAATAAGGCAAACTTGAACTTGGTATGAAAAATGTCATTTCCTATATGAAAATTAAATATAATTAATAAATTATCAAATTATTATATTTAAAGATATTTTTGAATTGGAAAATATGGAGATTAGAAAGATTTATTAATGGAATAATACACCATCGCACAGCGAATAAAAATAATCCGATCTCTTTTGGAAAATAGCCGGTCAATAATTTACACTCAACACTCCTACTAATATAATGCAAGGCAATTTTATGCAGTTCGAAATTCTTCAAAGGATTCCACAATTCGACTACAAGATGTGTTCGACAAATTTAAGTGGTATAGCAAGTTTAAAGATCGGCCGAAAACATCCTCATATACCGCGCAGCACTATTCGTGAGATTTTAAAGAAAAACATGTAACTATACCATTACCCTTAAAAAAATCCAGTTGTTGGTCCGAAAGCTCAATTCTGGTGAGCCAGAAAAAACTTTTAAGAATTTTTTTTTTTGGAAATTTAGTGATGACCGATGAGACACATTTTCATTTGAGCGGCTTTGTAAACAAGTAAAATTTCAGATTTTGGGAACAGAGAATGCAAAAAATTTTCACCAACGTCCCTAAAACTGACTTCGTGTTGCTAGTTATTATGGCATAACCTTGCCTAAGGTCTATGGATGATTACATTACCAAACCACAGACTAAAGAGGAAATGAATCTAAGCATTCCCACCAATGTTGTGCAAAATACACCGCTAAAACTTCAAAAATTCATGGAAATTGCTATCAAAGCAGCCAATGAGTGCGTGGTAGTTACAGATTGTTTGGTTATAAATTGTTTGCTTTCCAAGAGTAGTAGTTCCTTTCATTCTTCGCTACAACAGATCAAAAAATAAAATATGGTGAAAATGTACGTGGCATTAAGCGAGCTTTTCTGAACCATTTTTTTAACATTCTCGTTGCTAAAAAAGAACAAACTTTAAAAGTCCGGTCTGCAGTTGTTGATTCTTTGAGATTCTAGAGTTTTAACCCCTAGTAGACTTACCCCCCTATTACGGTTTGCGAATCGACCGTTCGAGGTGAGATTTATTTTTTCATTAGCGAACTACACATTCGACATACTACGGTTGGCGAACTTTACAATTCGAGTTCGAAATTTGATTGTTTATTAAAAATATCAAATATATGACATTTAAGTCGAATCAAAGGTTCTCGATTCGCCAACCGCAATACTAATTTCTCACACTCACATGTTTATTTGTTCGAGTCGCCAGCCGTAATAAGGGGGTTACTACCTTAACATCTCAACATGCTCAATCATGAAGGAAGAAATGGAAAGATTTAACATGATTTTTGACCCGGAAGAATAATTCGGATCCGTAATTAGATTCTTGGAGAGAAATTACTTAAGATTAGTTTAATCATGCCGAAAAAAAACATTTATTTGCATCTTAAACATGGGCCCAGAAACAAATTCAAACTATCTAAAATTTTCGAAAAAATAAAGTCTAATGTTTAATTTTAAGGGCCTGTGTTAAAACAACTTAAGGCATCAAAACAATAAAAGTTAGACGTTTTATTAGTAAAACGTGATTCGTTCACATGTCAAAAATTAATATAATCCAACACAATAACAAAAATATTTCGAACATTCTCCTTGAAAACTGGAAGTACAAAAGCAAAAGCGATTGGACAAATTGCAAACACTCGTATAAGAACATACACAGGTGTTCAAAACAATAGGGAATTACTTTAACAAGGCAAACGATTTTTTTTACTATTTGTTTTACTGTGCGAGTCAAATTAGAACCGTTATTAGTACTGCTATATTGTCTTTAAATGATGAGCTTTAGACTAGTAAATCATTCGCTTAATTGATGCTGTGCCCTAACGTGTAACACGAATGCGGTAGCATCATGGTTTTTTTTCTTGGTTTGGTATTGGACCCATCTTCCAAATTCATGATATCATGACCAAGGAAACATTTTGTGATATTTTGAATGCTTCCGTATGCTGACGACAATATGCCACTTAGATGACATTTTCAGCAAGATAACGATCCCAAGCACTCTTCTAAATTGGTGAGTGCTTGGCTTCGCGATCATCGCATCTCTGTGGTACCCTGGCCATCTCAGTCCCCCGATCTCAACCCGATTGAGAATTTGTGGGCAGATCTGAAAAAGGTTTTAGCCAGAAAGGTTTTCAACAATTAATACCAACTATTGCTTGGAATACAGAAGCGATGGAACGCCATTCCGATAAGTAAATGTCAAAAACTTGTAAAGCCTATGCCGAGTCATATAGAGGCGGTCAAAAAAAAGAGGCCATTCTGGCTATTGAAAATAATTGAAGCGCTGTAAGGATGAAGGTCTAAAATGAAATTTTTTGAGATTTGGTTTTGTTCTTACAGATGCAAGTCTTATATGGAAACTTAAATTTCTGACTCATTTGTACTCTTCTATCGCCTATAGAATCATATTTGGCCAAAGATGAAGATGTTATATGCAACCACTTTGGTAAAAAAGTTATTGGTAATAAACTTTAAATGCTTGTAACTCAAATATCGCTTAACACATTCATCCTTTCAGCGCTTCAGTTGTTTTACCCTGACAATGAACCATCTCCTTTCCTGACCAAAAGTTTCATCAACCTACACCAAACTATCCAATTACATTTTTAAATATGTATATCAATATCTATAATATATATGTATGTATGTATGTATGTATGTAAATCTAGTGTACAATATAATGAAGAGTTTAAAACTTATACACCTTATTTAAAAAAAAAACTATATTAAGTTTTATTTAACATCCTAGTAGATAGCTCTGGTAGCTAATTCTAGTTTAAGAACTAATTGAATATATAATTTATTTGCTATTTTTTTTATAATTAGCGCGCACTCAAGGGGTTATGAATAACCTTATAATGTTAAAAATAACACAGCGTGAGCAGTTAGGAAATGAGGAGGGGATTTAAAAGGAAATGCCGATGCACATTGATTTTAAATGCTAGTACATCACAATGAAGGGGCAAAATCAATTGTGGTATAGTATTTCACAGTTAAGGAAATAATCTCTGTAATTTACAGTACGCCCGAAATTAGGCATAAGGGTAAACTGATGAGCATTCATAGCTATACCACTATTACTGCGAAACTGTTTCAATGGAGGAATGCAACAACTAGCAATATCATTTGAGCACTGTTTATAGAAGAAGCGTTAAAACAAAATCACAAAATTATCCAAAAAACAAATCCGGTTAAAAAATATAAAAATGTTCTACTCTATATAGGCCATTACGACTCGTGGAGTGACTAACAACTCTCAACCATTCCTGTGTGTGTGTAACGATGAATGCTGGGGACCTACAATTTTCTGCCTATCGGCGAATGAGCTGCACTTTTTGAGACGAGATTCTCTTTGAGAAGCTGTCAACCCACAACCCTCTGCATGGCAATCGAACCAATTAACCATTATTCAAACTTGGTCTACTACTTATTATCGACTTTCAAAACAAGTTCAAAACACTGTTTCTAGGCGTGCTTTATCCAGTCAAGTCTACATTTATCTAATTCAAGTTACATGTTGACATGACAGCAAATAAAAGCTTTTATTATTTACCCCAAACGTTTATAACCCACTTGGCCACACTCATTAACTTCTACATTTCTTAAATTTGTTTAATCGCTTACAATGCAAAAGTCCTTTAAGATCATGCTCATTCGATAGTACGTTCTGACCGGCCTATATGCCGTCTTTTTCCATTATAAATATCAAATTTATTTCAGATTGCCGATAAAGTTCACTTGCTCAAATACATCCCATACTTATTTCCCTTAACGTTTTTGGTCAGCTCTAAAAGAAAATATCCTCAAATTCCCTACACAAATAATACAGCTTGAAACTAATTGGCTTATAAATTATTTTATTATTTGTCGTTATGTTCAACAAACAAAACTGACTCATAAACGGACTGGAATTCCACAAAGATGACGATGGCCACTAACAAACAAAACAAATACATCACATCTTTTTCGTTACCTTTTCCCTTACATAAGCTCTCATCAAAAACAAAACTTGCTAAAAATAAGGATCTGTCCCTCACAAAAACTTACAAATTAATTAAGGGACATTCATTCGGCTGGATGCCTCTTAACATTTAATAATTCTCATCCTAGATACTCAGCTTCAACCCTCAACCCAACCAAGAGCGCATTTCAACCAAGTAAAAACTCATCCAACGATAAAACAAAAATAAATTATCCCCAAGGGTATATTAAACTACAAGGTCATTGAAGAATGCCGAGAGAAGGAAGAACACCAAAGCGCCGCCGTCGTTGTAGTCATAGTCAGTCGTCACTGCCGTCGCCTTTGTCGTTGTGTACACCCTCATTACAAAATCTGGCAGACACTCTACATATACAACGAGGATGAAGAGCAAGCAATTTAAATCAAAATAAGTGCAATACCCACCTACTCAGGCAAAATCAACCCCATATTCTATTTAAGCAAACTTAATCGGGAGAAGCACAATGAAATCGCCTATCTAGGAGAAGTATAGGAATATTTTTAACTACCCTCCACTAAGATTCGATCACATTAGTGGATGTTTTAGGGGTTCCATTCTTTGCAAGCAACTTGCAACAATTCTAACTCTTTAACGAGGTTTTGATTGTAGTAGAAGACTGCAAATGTAATTAAAAACTTTCGGAACAGAATAATTATGAGCGTGTTTACATTTTTATTTACTTATTAATTTATTTATTTAAGACAGAGGGTTGATGAGAGAATAACATAACATGTTTGTGAGATTTTCCTTTATCTGGAACACCAAAGCGAGTAAGTCGGTGTTGTAAAACAGAGGCGGATTACTAGATGATCATGTGATTGGGGCCAGTTTGTATTAAGTTTTAAAACGGGAGGAGTACCCCCCGGTATTTTCTTTTGTTATGAAAAAATGCCTCTCATGTTAGCTGTTAGCATTAGGACTGGGCAGAAAATTGAAGGTATTCTTTATTTCTGATACATATAAATGAATGAGTAAAACGAATCGTTCAAGAACAGATTTCAAAATATAACAAGATTTCCAAGTTCATCTTGAAGAAAAAAACACTGTGTTTACGGCCCGTTTACACGCACAGTCTCAAATACATCTGTATCGATAAAGATTTAATTAATTCAATTTTGGGCGTACCGTCAAATACAGAGATTCGTTTTTTTAGTCGCACAACATGAACATGCAATAATTTACCCGGCACGGTTTTCCCTTGCCATTTCAGTTTACAATGTTCATAGACATCTCCTTTCTCCAACCAACCAACAAATCCACTAAAATTTTGCAAAACAAACCTGACGGCATTGGTTCCAAAATTATAAATATGTATTTAAATTTCATCAATATTTGCCAGAATCCAAATTTGACTATAAATTATGTACATAATATGTAGGTGGGAGGACATAGTATGTATGAACATTAATTTAAACTCATTCAAATAAAAATAAAAAAATATACAAAGACCTGACGATGAAAAATATCGATGATAACTTAAAAAGAAAAACTACGGGGCATATCAGCCGACTACATACAAATGTACAGGGTGGACCATCTAGTGGTTTCTTTTAAAAGATTATTTTGACACTGACAGCTCGAAATCTTGACAGAAAGCCAGTATCATACCTCCGCGCAACGAAATGAGTCGCTTTACGCTTGAACAATATTGAAAACTTATTTCCAAAGTGAGTACTGTGGTCCAGAAGTTTTAGTCGAAATGAAGCACCCACCACGCCTGTTGTACGCAAGTTTGTGCAAAAAGTTCGTGGACTGGCATGCTAGTGGACAACACTCATCATCCCCTTCGTTGTACGGTGCGCACAGACGAGAATGTGGCTGCTGTAGCCAGTGTGGGACTCAATTTACGAACATCAACTAGCCATCGATCTCAACAGCTCAACAAAGATCTCGGATTATTCGCTTACAAGGTCCAAATGACTCAGCAATTGAAGGCGCCGAATCAACGGTTTGAACGACGTTGTGTTCCAAAAAGAAACATGTATTTGACCCCCTGTACATATGTATGTATGAACTTAGAAAATGCACAACAAATTTAAAGTTGTTTTATCATAGAAAGTAAGAATGAACACCTAAAACCTTTTTTTCTTCAACCCTTGGGCCTCCAAAAAGTATTAATCCACCACTGATTTGTTTCAAAATTGTTAACACATAAATAATCGTTCTGTGCACATTCACGTGCTCCTAAACAAATTTTTCTTCATACCCTGTCTAAATACTTAACATAGCCCCCTTCCATTACCACCCAACCAATCACAAACTTTAAAACTGATCAAGCACCTATGTGTAGGTATGTATGAAAATTTATATTCAATTTAATTAAAACAAAAGGTTGCAATACATATATACATAATTAGCTTAAAATAAATCAAACGTGGGATAAATGTCGAATTCATTTGTATGTAAGCATGTACTTTCATTCCCTCATTAAAGAAAAACTTAAGCGTTTTTCTTTTTCATCTTAAAGATGTCTTGAACTCTTGATGTATGGTCAGTGCACAGGCCCATTTAGACTGCCGTTGGCCTCGTGCCAACTACAAAATGCTACCAAGCTTTAATTTTATCCTTATAGGTATGTAGGTAGGTATAACAAAACAAATTATCTTATTTTAAAGGCTCTCAAAAGTTCTCAACTAAAGTCCCCTACTTGCTTTGAACTCAACCTTTTAACTTATTATTATTATTATATTTGCATTGTTTTCGTTATTTTTTTTTTATAGATTCCAATATTGTGTCCAGACTTTAAGTTTCAGTGCTCAACAAAAGGGCCACAATATTTTTTTCTACTTGGCAACGCCGAATATTTCTCTTTTCTTTCTCTCAAGTATCAAGTTCATATAAGAAAAACTGCATTTCCTAGCGAAAAAAATTGCACGGATATGACAGAAACAAACATTGGCAATACTGGTTATGTTGTTTTTCTTCACTTCTTAAATCAAAATCTAGTTTCAATGTATCCCTTTTCTTCCATCAAAAAGAGGACAAACATCGTTACATACTCATATACTTTCTATAAGTGTAAGCAGTACAGTTGCATATTAAATTATGTTTAACAAATAATCACTTACCCTCTTTCACTTACTCCAATAGGAAAAGAACACAATTTTTCACAATTTTTGTGATATTAAAGTCAATTTAATGAAATTGACTTTGAAATTAACACAATTATAATATTTTAGAATTCAATATATGTATATACAAGAAATTCACACACAATTTATTGCGAATTGAAACGCCCTTAAAAATATTCACAGAGTTTTTTGTTCGCACAGCGCGAAAACGGAACCAACCTTAGCAACGTCTGAAAACGAACTGTTCACAAGCTAAGCTAGACGGATTTTTTGTTATCGGGTGGAAGATTATTTTAATAACTATTGTGAACTCATCGGAGTGAAGTTGGTTGAGTTTGAAAATACTGGCTTTGTTCGTTAAGTATATTTGGAATGTGTTATTTTTTTAGATACAATAGGTGCGTTTTATTATTCACAAATCTATCTGGATCCGGATCTGGATCTTCCCTTGAAAATAAAACGATGCGGATCTTAGTGACAGCAGTTCTATAAGTCCGTCTCTTTTTATCCTTGGGTTTGCAAATTTTAAATTATTTCTTGTCTTTATTTTTTACACAATAGCTCACACTACCTCATCATAAAAGCCATCTACTCGCCAGTTTAATAACTAATTTTTGGATCTTTGAAATAGATCCCGATAGAAAACAGGATCCCAAATTGTTTTTGTAATACATGTTAAAACTTGAAACTCAGATAGATTTGTGAATAAAACGCACCTAATATTTTGTAGGAAAAAAATAAAATGTCTCATGGTTGAATTTTGTTTTGATCGATTTTGATTCCCATCCTCCAAAATGAATACTATATTTGTATGTACAATCCTGTATGTTGTTTAGTTGTTTTTTAAATAAAAAATTAACTATTACGTAACATAGTCTCGTAATTAATAATTGGAATAGAACTAGATATTTATTGAAACTTAGGCCGGTATTCACCGAGCGCTCATAACTTAAGAAGCTCATAAACGTATTCACCAAGCAATATTAGTGAAGATCTACGAGCGCTCTTAAAAGTTAGGAGTGGTCCCGACCACTCCTAACTTACGAGCGCTCTCTTCGAAAATTTGTTCGCTTGTGCGTGTGCCACGCACGCATTTGACTCGAATCCATGTGAGCAATGCCAAGTAGAAGAGTATCCATTTGCTGTCAAGACCAACATTACACAACATTTCACAGTTTGGGTATGCCTGAACAAGAGAGAGTGGCTCTCATTTTCGAACTTCGAAAAACACTTGCGAGTGGTTGGTGAATACCGCACAGAAATTTCAAGTTAAGAGCCTCGTAAAGTTAAGAGCCGTTTAGGAGCGCTCGGTGAATACGAACCTTAATTTCATTTTTGCTTTAGTGCTTGTAAGACAAAAATTCCAAAAACAAATAATTGAAATTCAAAAATAATTTAGGTATTTCAGAATACCAATACCAAAATCGTTTGTTTCTATTCAATGTAAATAATGGGGGCTATCGTGAACAAAATTTGCCTAGGAATTTTCCCCATCTTCGAAAATTGAAAAGGTCAATACTTCTGGCCTTTTTAAATAAGAGGCAAAGCCACTATGAAACTTAATTTCCAAATCCCAATATCAATAAATTCCAAGGGAAACTTTCATCATTATTTGAGATGACAATTTTGAAAGTTGGGAACAATTCCCAGGGAAATCAAAGGGCACTGTAGTGCCCAGCCAAGTTCCGGCACTACACCCTTTTTACAGGAACAAACTCAGGCGATTTTTGACCCCTCCCTATCTTCAGTACCAATGAAGTCAGAAACTTAAAACTCCGAATATATGCTATAAGCTAGTCAGGCACAGGCGCCTCAACAAATTTCTATTTTCTAGCATAAGCGGTTCCTGAGATATAAGGCCTCAAAAATCACAAAAACCGTAACTGACTGACTGACAGATCATCAAAATTATGGAGCACTTCCCGACATCGTAGAATCTTGTAATTTTGCAAAACGGTAGGTCTTGTCATGTGAGGAAGGACGATTCCGGAGACGGTACAATCATGAACTGTACGCAATCTACCATGAAGCAGATATCGTGACAAAAATTAAGCTCGGTAGACTCCGGTGGGCAGGGCACCTAGCTCGCATGAGCGAAGAGGAACCTGCTCGGAAAGTTCTTTGTGGTACATTCTATGGTAGACGACAGCGTGGTAGACCATGCTTGCGCTGGAGAGATGGCGTAGACCAGGACGCCCGAAGCCTTGGGGTGCGCAACTGGATGGCGTCGGCTAGAGACCGGGATAGGTGGAGAGACTTGTTGAAAGAGGCCAGGACCGGAACCCGGTTGTCGAGCCGATGATGATGATGATGAGGTCTTGTCATGCAAGCAAATGAAAAAATCGAAAATTTGAAGTTTTCCATTCAGGGGGCGTGGTATCCGCCCACTTTCTCCGAATTGGTATTGGTTGAATGGAGCACTTCCGACTGCTGTAAAATGATGAAATTTGGTAAAGTGGTAGGGCTTAAATCGCATTCAAAGAAAAAAATAGAAAATTAGCGGTTTTCCATTCAGGGGTCTGGTATCCGCCCACTTCCTCAGAACTAATCACCCCGATTACCGATGTCGTAAACGACAGCGAAATATACGACCCGACACGATCTGCATTCCATAAGTCGTTTTCAACTTTTGTCACTCGTTTTGTTGTCGTCTGTAAATGTCAAACGTCGTTGAACACTTTCCTTCTGCATTCTGTAAGACGAAAAAATACGACGACTAAGAAAAAAAACCACGATATCTCTCGTTCAGAAATTTACACACGACAGAGACATAGAAGGTCGCAAAACTGCAAGTATTCTTGTTAAATAATATATTTTATCGAATTTTTTTACGATAAATAAAACAAGTACATATTTGTCTAAATTTGTTGTACTATACTATATATTTAAATGTAATTATCAAATGAAAACCAATTCCAGACGCTCGTAGATTTGAGGAAGAAGACGAGCAGTTAGGGGTTTTTTTTTTTGAAGGGGATACAAAAAACGTCCTCCAGTAAGAGATGGAGATGCTTGGCAAAAGTTTTGAATCGCTTTTTCTATAACGGCAAGCTTTCGCTATTAAACAAAAAAGAGCTACGCTTTCGAAGAAGCAGTGTGTACTCCAAGAAATAACCTTAAATAGTATCAATGAAAGTATAAACAAAGGAAGAAAAGAGGAATATAAGTCATACAAATTAAAGGAGCACACTGCTAGGAGAGACACAACACATCTTAAGATCCAAGAGGAAACACTTGTAATTTATAAACATGGGATGGAAAGAAAAGAAACTAATAAATGTAATACATTTCAACACTTATCATTTTATTTACTTATTTATTTTCTAATAATTAAAAAAAAACTGCATTTGTTCATTAATTGAACATCGAGCAATAATATTGTATTGTTGCGAACAGAGCTTTATACTCCTACAGCACCATCTGTTGGGAATTACATATCTGCTTTATGAAGGAACAAAACCAAAAAGCTCTTTTCCAGCAGTTCGCATCTAAATTTCTCCTTATTCCAAACTACTAGAACATTCTATCTCCATTTCCCCTTGTTCCAAGCAAATGGAATATTCTAGACAAGAACCTTCGAGAACAACTGGTTTGTGTATAAAAGGGAGTGTTCGCGGTGAGCACAAGACAGTTTATTTTCGATTATGAAAGTGTGCAAAGCTGAACTATTGGACTGTGGAAAGTGTAATTAGAAAAAGTGGATTTAAGTTGAAATAAAAGTATTAGAGTTGATTATAAATTGAGATTTATTGTTTTGATTCGAAAAGTGTAAATAAAGAAGAAATTCTAAAAGGAGTAATAAGTTTTATTTAACGAACCTTGGAAAAATATTACATTGGTGTCAGAAAAGTGGAATAAAACTTATTGTGCAGTTAAGTGTGGAAAAAAAAAAAAATAGTAAAATAAAAAATGAGCAAGTTACTGAAAGAGCTCAACTGTAATGAGCTGAAAAGTGAATTAGGCAAGCGAGAACTTTCTAGAGCAGGATCGAAAAATGAGCTTGTTCTGTGTTTGGCCGAATATTTGAAACAACAAAATGAAGACCCGGACATTTTCGTCTTTGAAGCTGACGCTGAGGAAGCAGACGTAAGTAAAAATGTAGATGTTTCAAATATGATTAGTCTTCTGCTTCAACAACAAAAGAATGTTCTCGAACGTCTCGAAGAGCAACGAAATGAGCAGAAAAACGAACAAAAGAATGTTCTCGAACGCCTGGAGAAACAAAAAGACCTTCTGGAAGAGCAGAGGAACATGCTAGAAGGCAAGCTTGTTAACATCGAGAATAATGTATCTGCACTTGATGGACGTGTTTCATTGCTGGAGAATCAAGTCGACAACAAAATGGAGACGTTTTCAAAAGTGTTAGATGAACGTGTTTCATTGCTAGTCGACAACAAAATGGAGACGTTTTCAAAAGAGTTAGACCGTGTTCGAAACATAAAGATTCGGGAAAGTTCTGGGGAAGCTTTGAGAAAAAAAGAGATGCAACCTCCAACCTTTGATGGACAAATTTCTTGGTCTATATACAAGAAGCAATTCGAGGCAGCTTCCACAACAAATGGCTGGGATGAGGCTGACAAGTATATAGCCTTAACTCTTGCTCTTAGAGGAGCAGCTGCTGAGTTGTTGCAAACCATACCAGCAGATAAGAGCGGCGATTTCAATTCCTTGGTTTTGGCTATAGACAAACGCTTTGGTAACAGCCACATGAAAGAAGTCTTCAAAGTGCAACTCAATTCCAGAGTTCAAAAGAGGGGCGAAACTCTACAACAACTGCAAGCGGACATTGAAAGGCTTGTTCATCTTGCATATCCAGATGTTGGAGAGGAAATTTGTAACCAGTTCGCAGTTGAGGCATTTGTTCGCGCCATTTCTGACATACATCTTCAAAGGGCCGTACGAACTGCTGGAAAACGAACGCTTTCGGAAACATTAGCGTTTGCCTTGACAATGGAAGCAGCTGAGCAAGCTTCTCACGGAGTACATCGACTTAGAGAAGCCGTCGTCGAAGAATGCTCATGTCAAAGAACTGATGTCCAAAGGAACCAACGAAACGGACTTGCAAAGTGCTGGAATTGCAATAAGACTGGACATTTACAGCGTCAATGTCGGTTACCACCAAGAAGAGCTTGTCAACATTGTGGACACGGAGTTTCGAACTCAGAACAAGGTAACCATAACACCAGTGTTAATTCCCGAACAGTTTCCCAACAGGGAAACGAGTAAGAACCAACTTCGAGGGGCAGAAGCTGGTTTCTGGTATCGATGGCCCCAGAAACACCATCCAGGTCTCTCAAACTAAGCGAGACAATAGAAGTTTGACTGTCGAGGCAACATTAAATGGCAACAAACGTGTGGTCACCATCGACACCGGTGCCACAGCCTCCATTGTGCGTCAAGACCTAGTTCACCTGAATTGGCTACACAACACCAATAGTTACCGTCTAAGAACTGCCACAGGAGAAGCAGCTAGGGTTTATGGTGAAGTCCGACTTAGAATTCGAATTGCAGATCTAGAATTCTCACACAAATTTTTGGTAGCAGATATATGTGACGAATGCATCATAGGCATGGACTTCATGAAAGAACATCGAGTAATTTTGGATATTGGCAACCAGGTACTCAAATACCAGAATACAGAGATTCCAATGATCTATGGGCACGAAGGAACAACAACTCTAAGGACTGTCATCAAAGAAGACGTGGTTATTCCTACTTCTTCTGAGGTATTCGTTTGGACAAAATTAGAAGGTGAGTGTGGACGCCATCGATGCCTAATGGTGGAACCAGGCCCAGATTGTTCTTCCCAAAACGTCATCATTGGGAAGACACTTGTGGCTCCGAAAAACAATATGGTCCCCGTACGGATACTCAACACCAAACCGTACGATGTAAGGTTAGCCAAAGGAGAAGTTATCGGTAAGTGCGAATCTGTCGCAGCCATAACACGAATTGACGCTGAAACACCGAGAAAGACATTAGATCCTGAGGAGCTCAATAGCATCAAGGCAAAGATACTCAATTCAGCTAATCTAGACCAACATCAGGTTAAAATGGCAGAAAGCCTTCTGAATGGGTATGCCGACATTTTCGCTTCACCAAACGGGAAATATGGAAGGACAAAAATGGTGCAGCATCGAATAAATACAGGAGATGCAAGACCCATTCGGCAGCCCTCAAGACGTCTGCCACTGGCCAAACAAGGTGAAGTTGAGGAAATGATTACTACCATGAAGAAGGATGGTGTGATTGAGAACTCCAAGAGTCCTTGGGCGTCACCAGTGGTCCTAGTCAAAAAGAAGGACGGAAGTACACGGTTTTGTGTTGACTACCGAAGGTTGAACGACGTGACCAAGAAAGATAGCTATCCCCTGCCAAGAATTAGCGACACCTTAGATGCGATGGAAGGAGCACAATGGTTTTCAACACTGGACTTGAAAAGTGGATATTGGCAAGTTGAAATTCACCCTGAAGATCGAGAAAAGACAGCGTTCTCCACAGGTAATGGGCTGTGGCAGTTCAACGTGATGCCGTTTGGTCTTTGCAACGCTCCGGCAACATTTGAGCGTTTGATGGAGTGCGTCCTTCAAGGCCTGACGTGGAAAACTTGCCTTGTCTACTTGGATGATGTTATCGTTTATGGAAAAACATACGACCAACACTGTAAGAACCTAAAGGGTGTGTTCCAGAGACTTCGAGAGGCTAACCTTAAACTGAACCCAGAAAAATGTGCACTGTTTCAGTCAGAAGTAAAGTATTTGGGACATATCATCTCATCCCAAGGAGTCAAGACCGATCCTGAAAAAGTTGACACCGTCAAAAATTGGCCAACACCGCAGGACAAACATCAACTACGAAGCTTTCTTGGTCTTGCTACTTATTACAGACGTTTTGTAAAGAACTTTGCCGGAATTGCGAAGAGTTTGCATCAGCTTACGGAAAAGAACAAGCAGTTTAGATGGTCAGGTGAGTGTGAAAAAGCCTTCCAAGAACTGAAATACCGCCTATGCAATGCTCCGGTGCTGATCTATCCGACTCCAGGCAAGCCTTTTATCATCGATGCTGATGCAAGCAACGTGGGAGTCGGCGCTGTTCTGTCACAAGTGCACAATGGCGAAGAAAAGGTTGTCGCCTATTTCAGCAAAGTACTGTCGAAGACCGAAAGGAACTACTGTGTGACCAGAAGGGAACTCTTGGCACTCATATTGGCAACGAAACACTTCCACAAATACATCTATGGACAGAAGTTTCTTCTACGAACCGATCATGGTGCTCTTAACTGGTTGTTGAACTTCAAGAACCCAGAAGGACAAGTCGCAAGGTGGATAGAAAGACTGCAGACTTACGATTACGAAATTCAACACCGAAGGGGAAAGCTGCATTCAAATGCCGACGCACTATCCCGAAGGCCTTGTAAAATAGATTGCAAGCATTGCATGCGACAAGAAGAAAAGGAATCCATCAACATTCAGCGAATAAGGGCTGACCCCATTTGTGGATGGAGCAATGAAGAAATAAGATCTGCTCAACAAGAAGACCCCGACATTGAACCTCTTCTCGCATGGAAAGAACATGAAGAAAACCCGCATGGAATGACATTTCCGATAGGAGTCCAATTTTAAAAGCCTATTGGGCACAATGGGACTCACTTCATGTGCAAGAAGGTGTTCTTAGGCGGAAATGGGAGTCCGCTGATGGTAAATCCTATGTGATGCAGCTTGTGTTACCTCAATCAAAAATTAAAGAGGTTCTTCGAGAAATGCATGATGGACCTTCAGGAGGCCATTTGGGAGTCAACAAGACGTTAGAAAAAGTGAGACAACGATTCTACTGGTTGCATGCAAGAGACGACGTTGAAAAGTGGTGCCGAAATTGTGACGCTTGTGCTGCAACCAAAGGCCCTGGTAGAAAACTGCAAGGAAAAATGATGCAATATAATGTTGGCTCACCGTTTGAAAGGATTGCTGTTGATGTGGCTGGCCCATTTCCGGAAACGAATGATGGAAACAAATACATTCTGGTGGTAATGGATTACTTTAGCAAATGGCCTGAGGCGTACGCTATCCCGAACCAAGAAGCCAAGACCGTGGCCGACCAGATTGTGTCTAATTGGGTAAGCAGGTTCGGTGTGCCTATGGAGCTCCATTCTGACCAAGGAAGGAACTTCGAGTCGAACATATTCCAAGAGGTGTGCGCGTTCCTTGGCATTAAGAAAACGAGAACCACACCACTTCACCCGCAATCTGATGGAATGGTCGAGAGATTCAACAGGACGTTAAAAGAACACCTCACTAAGGTCGTAGGCGACAACCAAAGAAACTGGGATAGGCACATACCACTATTTTTGATGGCCTATCGAAGTGCAGTACATAGCTCAACAGGACAAACACCATCTGAAATCCTGTTCGGAAAAAGCATACGCCTGCCTAGTGAGATAAGGTTTGGACACCCACCACAAGAGTCTCAGGAAACAGGGGATTACGTGAGTGACCTAAAAGAGAGGCTAATCGGCATCCACGAAAGGACCAGGACTAAAATGAGCACTTACAGCGATCGAATGAAGACAAGGTACGACACAAGAGCAAACACGACAGGATTCCAAGTAGGAGATCGTGTATGGCTCTATAATCCACACCGTCAAAAGGGATTGTCGCCGAAACTTCAACAAAACTGGGAAGGCCCTTATACTGTCGTCACGAAAATCAATGATGTCGTTTACCGAATTCAAAGAGGGTCACGAGGAAAGTTAAAAGTTGTGCATAGTGATCGACTGCACCGATACAGTGGCGAAGCTGGTGATAGAGTTGTTCGGGACGAACAATCTTAAGAAGGGGGCAATGTTGCGAACAGAGCTTTATACTCCTACAGCACCATCTGTTGGGAATTACATATCTGCTTTATGAAGGAACAAAACCAAAAAGCTCTTTTCCAGCAGTTCGCATCTAAATTTCTCCTTATTCCAAACTACTAGAACATTCTATCTCCATTTCCCCTTGTTCCAAGCAAATGGAATATTCTAGACAAGAACCTTCGAGAACAACTGGTTTGAGTATAAAAGGGAGTGTTCGCGGTGAGCACAAGACAGTTTATTTTCGATTATGAAAGTGTGCAAAGCTGAACTATTGGACTGTGGAAAGTGTAATTAGAAAAAGTGGATTTAAGTTGAAATAAAAGTATTAGAGTTGATTATAAATTGAGATTTATTGTTTTGATTCGAAAAGTGTAAATAAAGAAGAAATTCTAAAAGGAGTAATAAGTTTTATTTAACGAACCTTGGAAAAATATTACAGTATATAGACCAGTGTTGGGACTTCTACCACTTAAGTGGTATTTCTACCACTTTTTGCTGTTCATGAAAACCTACCACATAAAAATCTAATTCTACCACTTTTTGCAACTCAGATTTCACTTCTTCCAGATAATAATGTGATCTTTGAAACATAAAGAACCGAAATATTATTTCTTTTATTTTTGTATTTGAATTATTTTCAATAAATTTATTTTCAATATACGATTTGCTACATAAAAATGGCTTTTAATTTCTACCACTTTTTTGACAACCTTTCTACCACTCTTTAGCTTCTGCGAAGTCCCAACACTGATGTAGATTTTCCTTTGAATTTGACAGATGTTTGTTACTTTTTCATCGTTTTTAAATCTGTTACAAAATCATCGCGTCGAAGAAGTTATGGAATGCCACTTAAAAAACGAGACGACAGAGAAAACGAGAGACATAAAAAAACGAGACGACATAGGTAATTGGGGTGAATGTTAATTATATATGGCACACTTCCGATTGCAGTAGAACAATGAAATTTAGTAGAACGGTAGGGCTCAAATTGCATATAAAGGACCAACAATAAAATTTGAGGTTTTCCATTCAGGGGGCGTGGTATCCGCCCACTTTCTGAGAAAATGTTTAATTTATGTGGAGCACTTCCGATTGCTGTAATTAAGGTAGGTATGTTAGTGTTAGATATCTTGCCAGGATAAGAAGAAATAATTGAAGCGCAAATCAAAACAACCACTAACAAAAAAAAAAAAAATATACCAAAAGAAATAGGAAGCTATAAACTAAGTTCATTTTAGTAGGTAGAGTCCACCCTTCTATCTTTCCGTATCTTTCGAGATTTTGACATGGCAAAGTATTAAAATCTTTGCAAAAAGGAGTGAGATCAGAACAAAAAACATAAATGTTAAAAAAAGAGCCAAGTTCTTCTATACAAAAACCTTTGTGTAACAAGTCAGACGTGATAAGTACTGAGATCTGAAAGTACGCCAAGTTCTTACTTCATGAAGGTTAAATACCGAATATTTAAAGTAGAATAATATTGAAACAGCTACAATGTAATAGAGAAATTGTATTATTTAATGATTACTGACTACAATTTTATGGGCTTACTTGGCAAGTTTTTTTTATACCCAATTCAAAAGGTTTTGAAAACTTGACTCTGCACGGAAAACCACTTCATCTGCAAATAAAAGAATGCCCCTAATAGAAAGTCTTAGATCACTGATGTACAATTGTACACATTAGCATGGTAGATAGATAACGGTGTACTGTAATCCTTGTCTAGCTCCCATTGTTGTCTCAAACCATTCCGAGATTTCACTTTCGCTCCACGCCGCCGTCGATTGGTTATCGTGCTAAATGTGTTCGAGTTCTCTAGCGAACTTTTGACTCATTCCAACATTATATAGCTTCGATCGTTGTTTTTGGAAGTATTATAGATCCATGTATTTATACATATATTTATGTATGTACATACCTTTAAATTGAAATACAAGTGGAAAAAATCCTGAAATTATTCTTTAAACATATTCAAGAACTTCTTAAACAGTTCGTTTTTTTTTTAATAAATAAAACAATACATTCTTACTTTACACGTGATTTATTTCATGTTGAAATTATATTCTTATTTATTATTTTATATTTTTATATATATTTATTTATAACTAATACATAATTTTATGCTTTTCATCATTTTAATTTTTATATTTTATTAAATTTGAATTTTCTCTGCCCCAAATACGTTTTTTTATCAATTACGTCCACATATTCGTTACATTTTTAAGTTTTATTTTGTTTAAGTAAATTATATATTATTTATGTAAATTCTTTAAAAGAAAATGAGCAATAAGATGTTTGTAATATTTTTATATCGGTCTTAACAATGGGACATTTGTATTTATTGTTTTTGGGAGATATGTGACGGTTAGCTTTTTAAATTTTGTTACTAAGCACACCTAACTAATACATCGATTTTAATTTAATTTAATATACTTTAACAATACTGGAAATTATTATAAAACCAAAACAGCAAAACAGGGAGGAGAACAATTTTGGAAGTTGTAATATAGCTTTTGGAAAAGATACCGAAAAACAAGTGAAGATCCAATTGTACATCGAACACAGACCTCGTTGCAATTATAAAACACCACAATTTACACAGAAGAAGATATATTTTTTAAGGGGACATAATGCTTATAATTCTGAGAAAAGGAGGACTTATGTTGTGAGGGCTTTTATTGCCAAACATTACCAATATTAAGATTACCAAATTGTTGACTCAGGTTTGAGGTAGCTGCCGTTGCTGTAGGCTGCACCATTGGTCCGTTCATCTGCATTCCCATCAATCCTTGATTTAGTGAGGGATTTTGCATCTGCATAAGGCCCTGGCCTGTTGCCATTATACCACCACCGCTTCCACCACTTGGAGCCGACCCAAATGCTGCATACATACCGGGGGCTCCGCCTGCGGCAGGATATGTCGCCTGCATTGGTGGGAACTGAGCAAAGCCAGTCGTTTGAACTCCCATCATCTGTGGATGGTAAGTCATACCTCCACCTGCTGGTGAAGTGAACGCTGCTGGAGCGGTCATCACAGGCGCATTGTACATACTGGCTGAATTCGGTGGTGTCATAAACTGGGCTTGGGAAGGACCCATCAGACCTGGAGGCATTCCCATGCCACCTGTGTTTGCGTTCGGGTTGACGAGTAACGCTGGAAAAGGTTTGTTCTGCACCAAGTTGCCATTGAATGCACTACCTAGAGGATTGCTGTTGAACTGGCCACCGCCTAAATTTGATTGTGGATTTGTCGAAGGTGCAGTTCCATATAGGGCCAGTATACTGTCCTTTGTCAACTTACCCGCTTTGTCTTTCTCCCCACCAATGCCAAGCGAAGTTGTTTGACTGAAGAAATCCTCTTCTTCTTTAGCAAGCGAATTTGTTCCTACTCCAGCACCAGACTCAATATTACCACCCATTGAGGAATTATGTGTATTGGGAGCGGCCACTGGGGCAGCACTGAGAAAACCGCTAAACGTATCATTATGTGAATCACTATTTAAGTTAACAAGTCCGGCAATTGGTTTAGTGGGTGATGCTAGTCCCAAGAGATCGGAGCTCCCCGCTCCAGCCAACGAGCTATTGTGATTCGAGGTGGTAGAAGACTCACTTATTCGATTTGACTTTGGACTGTTTGAGGGCTTGGGTTTTGGCAAGGGAGCGGGAAGAGGTGTTTTTTGCGCAGATGACATTGTTGTCTTCTTATCGCTTCCACCACCAACGATTCCGATGCCTAACGCAGAACCTGCTTGCGCTGCTTTCTTCTTACGTTTCTGTCGCTCCAGTTCTTCATCGATTTCTTTTCCCCAATCAACTTTTGGTGGAGACGGAGGTACCCATTCGCGGGCTAAGTACTTCTTGTGCTCATATTTGGCACGAATGAAACTCTCAAGTGCGTTATCCGTTTGTGGACGACGAAATCCGTCTGGCAACTGGGCCTCGTAAACGGCACGAGCACGCGAATTACCCATCTGCTGTAGGGATATCACTTGTTCGGGAGTCCAAGTATCGAGATTAACAGACTTCACTCGAGATATATGCACACCAAGATTGCGATGTATTCCAGCACATCGAATACATAGAAAAACTCCTAGATTCCATGATGCCCAACGTGGACCTTAAATCAGAACAATTAAAAAATCATTGTTTTCAAAGGTTCAAATTTGATTTTTATTTTTTTAAATAAATTTTACTACCTGAAGCAATTATGTATAACCAAAAGAAAAACACCTCAACCAACATGTTCTTGTAAACTATGTAAAACAAACATTTTTGATAGAATTAACATAATCGATTTAATAAATATAGTTTGAGTTTAGACAAGCTAGATTCTGTGAAGTATGTCTTTGATTTTTCGGGAGCTGATGTAATTTGTGTAACTGTGACATGGTTGAATTCTGACATATCTAATAATGTGCACCAATGTCTAACTATAAATTGATTCACAATGATAGATTCACGGATACTTGGCAGGAGGGGAGGAGGTGTATTTTAATGCAACTCTTTAAAGAAAAATCACAGCTAAATCTGAAGGTAGAGGAGTAAAGTTCTTTATCATTGAAGTATCCTATCGGAATATTAAAAGCTTATTGGGAGTTGCTTATCATCCTAATAGGAGTTGTTCACCTGATCCTTTTTTTTTTTTGTAGTCATCCGGGATTTATCATCGAATTATGAAAATAATATAATCCTTTGCGGGGATTTTAACGCCGACCTTTTTCTCTGCGGCTCAAGATCCATTCAACTTAAAGATGAAGTTGGAACAACTGGCCACACCATTGCAAATTCATATGCAACTCGTTTTGGTCCCAAGTTTCCCTGATTTAACGATTGTGTAGGACTTGAAATTTTTTTTTTTTGGTGGATCAACTTTCTCTTGAGCATGACTAATTATTTTGCACATATATAATAGGTGTGTTTTATTCACTGCTGCATAGCTAGCACAGCAAAATTTCCCTCGACAAACAACAACAATTTTATTGCTGGCGAAAAAAAAGCCAGTAAAAAAATGGCAGTTGTGCTGGTGATAGAACTTTATGTATGTACATAATATGTACATGTTTTGACATCAGATTTTGATATTTTCTATAATAATGGCCAACATTGAAATATAAATTGAAATTAACATATGGAGTGAGTTTGGTCGTTTTATACGCACTTGAATGCTGCGCTGGCTATGCAGCAATGAATAAAACACACCTAATATTGATTTTTCGTGCATCAACATTGTTGACCGAAATTTCTTCAAACTCTATGCAAATACTTCATGGGATCTATGATATATTGTTATTGTTATTTATACAATGTAAATTTTTAAAATAAATCTTTTTTAACATCTGTTATTAGAACTATACGGAAAACGTGTTCCATTGAAGACAGTTATTGTGCTTAACAAGAATTATCCCTAACTTACAAATGATGTACGTTCAATTAAAATCTGTCGAAAACTCTACTCAAAGTGGAAACATAACTCTACAATATTTAACTGGGAAATCTTATGTCGAGCTCGTAACCACTCGTCTTTTGTAAAACGCAGATTTAAAAAGAGATATTTTATATCCCAATTAGGTTGTAATTAAACTATACGTAAGTTATGAATTAATTTGCGAGCTATTGGGGTTGGAAAAAGTGCTATCAAATCAAAATCATATTACATCCCATAATTTATTTTCCCTAGATCAGTCTGGTTTTCGCACAAAGCACAGCTGTTCTACAGCAGTATTAAAAAAGTGCTTGATGATATAAGAGTTCAATATTGTTTGCTGAATTTTACCAAAGCTTTTGACAGGGTTAATCATAATATTATATGTAATATGCTGAATTTGTTTCAGCAGAATGTTGGTAAATATTATTCAAGACTACCTTTATCACGGTAGTCAAAGAGTAAAACAGACTCAATAAATTTGCATGCTGGCGTACCACAAGGTTCAATTTTGGGTCCTATTTTAGTTTGTTTGTTCATTAACGATCTACCAAAAGTATGCAGTAAAGACATGGTGCATCTTTATACAGATGATGTTCAAGTATATGTATCTCTCTCGTCCACGTGACATATTAGAGGACTAAATCTGCAGAATAAATGAAGATCTTCATTAGATCTATAAAAGATGTTGAGCAATGTAAGGGTTATACGTTAAATCCTGATTTAAATAAAGAATAATAAAATCTTTATTAAAACCTCCAAATATTCTTTTATAATAAACTATTACAAAAATAATTGAATTTTTCGTTTAATTAATTTTTACTTATTTTTTTCTGGTTGTATGGCAATGTATATTTGATGAAATTCCACTGCAGATAGCAACGGATATTGAAAAGAAATCGCTTTTGTACAGATTCCAGTCAATTAAGGTTAGTTTGGTAACTCGGTGACTCAGAATTTTTTTTGAAAATCGACAAATGTTAATAACCTTAGATTTGCTTTTTATAAATTCAAGTCTGATTTTGAGTCCATTTATTTTATTTCGTAATTTCTTAATAACAGTAAGATACAATATCTTATAACAAAAGAGCAAAAAAAAAATTAATTAATAAAATGGAAGCTAGTAATAAAGATAATAATCAACAAATTTAAATGTTCAATCAAATTATAATTTTATTTAAATATTTATTTTATTTTAAATACTTGTTGCGTTTTGAATTTCTTTGATATAACGTGGTAAAGAGTTCCAAAGACGAACTGAATGTACACAAAATTAACGCTCGGATATCAAAAATAAATAGCGAGGATGAGTCAGTTGACGTGATCTTTGCGAGGTGACAAAACTAATCTTTTTTAAAAACAGTATTGTGGTTGGCGTGTAAACAATATATCAGAGAACAAGATAAAACTCCGAATACTTCCAATTGTTCTGCCGTATATCACGTTTTTTTTCAACACCATACTTGCAACAGGGGAATTTTCTTCCAATTGGAAATAGTTTAGTTTTAGTTTTAATTCTTTATTAGTTTTTTTTTTAAAAAAACTCTTTTTAACAATTTTTTACTTATATATATACAAAATCACAATATGCAACGCAATTTATTTTTGAATAAATTAATATTAGTTTCTGTTTTTATATTTACATCAAGGTTATTAAACATTTGTGTTCCTTTATACAAAATATTATTTTGAGAACTAGTTCTCCTAAATAGAGGCAATCTAAAATCACCTACATTTCTTAGGTTGTAATAGTTACCAACATATTGTAAATTTCTTTGAAGGTACGTAGGATACAATCCATTTTTAAGTTTAAATATAAAAATTAATAGGTTAAATTTCAGTCTTTGATTTACATTCATCCATTTCAACTTACTTAACATATCAGATAATGGGCGATTTTCTTAAGACGCATTATCTTCTCAGTGCAAGTCAGAGTAGTTTAGAGAGAAACACAGCTTTGCTAGATGTAATTGAGGATTTTCGTCAAGCACTGGATGAAGATAAAGTAATTTTTTTTATTTCTCCCAGATTTTTCAAAGGCATTCCAAACAATTATACACGGAAAACTTGCAGAAAAACTTTGCTAGCTTTATAACTTCTCGCCTGATGCTATAAAACTTATATCTTTCTATTTATCCGTTAGAATGCGAACAATTGAAATAGGTAACAATTTATCCAATTTTCTTCCTACCACTAGTGGAGTTTCACGTCGATGATATTCCCTCCTTCATTAATAACTGCTCATTACATATGTATACTGACGATGTAGAAATGTACCTCGGCTGCGGTATTGGTCTCTTTGAAGATGGTGTTTGTCGCGTGAATGAGGACCTCGAAAAACTAGCGCTTTGGGCTAAGACTAATGGACTGGCCTTCAACCCATCAAAATCTAAGTGCTTGGTTATATCTTTGTATATATAACCTATAGTATTATCATGAAGTGTGATTTTGTGTCGCAAATATCAATAAAAAAAAGAGTGACCCATAATGCACGTATAACGCCATATTCTTGCCAACTGGTCCATTTATATGGTTGTCCTAAGTCAATAAGCGATTAAAATCACTCCAATATTCTTTGTAGTTTCAATACATTCGATTGCCCAACAAAATTGGTGGGAAGTAATCAAGATCAAAACTCTTTCGTGATATAACTACAAACTTAGATTTTCTTGGGTTAAGAATAAGACCATTTAAATGAGACCAATTACAAATTTTCTCAAGGTCTTCATTGCTTAGGTACAACTGAACGTCATCTGCATAAGTATGAGAAGAGCAGTTGGCAATTATAGATGGAAGTTTATTGAAAGTTGAAAGAAGTTCGGCAGAAAATTAGACAAACTTTCCGCAACTTGCACGGCTTGTTTTCTATTAGTCAAATAAAAATATATAAGCTTCGTAGCACTTGATAAAAATTAAACCTATATATAAACTTTCAACATAATTGTACGTGATTGACTATAACAAAAGTCTTGCGCAAATCTAGTAGAACCAAAAACGTTGCTTCATCTTTATCCAAAGCTTGTCTAGTATCCTCGTTGACGTTTAAAAGTGCTGTGACACAGCTGTGCTTTTTGCAAAAAACAGAATTTTTCGGAGTAAGCATTGAGTTCGCCGTAAGATAAACATTGATTTTGTTTCTGTAAAATGTTCTCAAAGGCTTCAGAGGAATAGGATAGGACTGATATAGGCCTAAATTCAAC
Organism: Chrysotoxum bicinctum; assembly: GCA_911387755.1. Taxonomy (NCBI): domain Eukaryota; kingdom Metazoa; phylum Arthropoda; class Insecta; order Diptera; family Syrphidae; genus Chrysotoxum; species Chrysotoxum bicinctum. Next base: position 82,963,724 of record OU426990.1, read on the forward strand.
ACCTTTAGCGTTCTTTAGAAGTGGTATGATTGTCGCTACCTTCCACAGGTCAGGATACACTCATAACTTTAAAATTGTATTGAACGCGTACGTCAGATAAGGCAGTACGATTGGCAGAATCATATGCAAGCATTTTGGATGAATATCATCCAGCCCAACAGCCCTTCTTACGAAGGTTTTCCCACAATTTTAGACCATTGGTACATATATAGCTGATTAGAGAAAATTTGGGATTTAACTAAACCAATTTCAGATACAACTCTGTTACCAAGCAAGCGAACAATATTTATAAAATATAATAAATCTGTATATATGTACATATAACCTATAGTGCTATAGTATTATTATGGAACGTGATTTTTTGGTACCAAGGCGAATTTTACAGTGGAGAGAATGATAAGGAATACAAAACAAGTAGTAAGAAAGAGAATATTTTATTATTAAATTTAGCAGAGACACATCTAGCAAGTACTATCGATATGCTTAAAATGCCGCTCCAATCGCTCGTCTTTATGAGAGTACTATAAGTTTTATATGCAAATATTATTATAAATCCAATGGGAACTAGCGAAACTGGCCAGCACATAATAATTCGTGTAGGCAAGAAAAGTTTTACAGAAAAATTCAATTATAATACAATCATAGTTACAGCAAAGAGATGATTTCTATGTCAACCAAAGATATCACATTATCACATTTTGTTGCGACAAAAGGTTGTTGATGAAGTCTACATAATTAATTTTAAAATCTTAGCATTGTGTTTAAGTAAAAAATCTAACTTCTTGAAGGCTAAGTACATGTTACCATTTGCATCCCCTTCGCCAAAACCAAAACCCCTTTTAAAAAATTAAGTCTGACTGGTGATATGACTAAAGCTTGCGTGTTAATTTATCATTATCATTAAAGAACTTAAGAATCTTGACAAGTTCAGCAAACTATCTAGCGATAAGGCCACCTAAAATCATGAATAATCAACCATCCGAATTCGATATAAAAGTCTAAGTGAAGCAATAAACAGATATAGAACGAAATATGAACCAAAGGAAGGCTACATAGCAGCCATTCGCCTGACTACCAACAAGGGGATCGATTCAATATGTGTGATTGGGTGAAACGCCCCTCTCATCCAAAAGCAAACAACAACACCAATCTTTTCTCTGGAATGTCTTTAGCTTAATCTTGTTAAAAAATATACCTTTTGCATCGCAATCCACACAATATTTGTTGTCCTCATCCCGAAGCATCTGAGTCAGAAGCGTTTGACACTTCTCCTGAATCAGTTTAGTTCTTTCAGTCTCCTTTCGGCTGGTGCTGCTGTTGTTAGAACTCATTTTTTCGGCTTTTTCCTTGAAGTGTTTTTTTTTATTCTTTAGACTAAACTTAAAATGGCAATTTTTGACTTTCGACTTGATAAATTTTGCAATTGCAAGCAATGGCAAAGTAGATTAACTTAGTCACAATTGGAATTTTCTCGTTTTAATACTTTTTATTTATTAAAATAATTGAAAAGCACAATTACTAAATCCCCAAATCACCATTTATACAAGTTGACGGCCATTGTCAATTTTTCCTGAGATGAGAAATGTGTGAAGAAAAATTTGTAAAATATCCCTAATTTTGCTGATATGTCAACTTTTGTGTGTCGTGTTGGGGAAAATTTTTCGTAGGACAGTTGAAAAGTTGACAGCTAGACAAAAATGAACAAATATTGGGATTAGTTATGTAGAGCTGTGTTCGTTAGGTTAGTACGTGTGATAATTCATAGTTCCACTGAATAAAAGTCGTTCATTTCACTTTGTTGACAAAAACATTTCAAATTTTGTTCGAAACTAATTCAAATTTGAAATGTTTTTTTTTCTTATTCCTATATTAATAGCTGTGTTTTATTTTCCCCCAGATCTGATCCAGATTGGATCTTCATTCAAAATTACATGTATAACAAAAACAACACAACGCCCAGTTTTGTTTGTATTTGTTGTTTTACATGTTATTAATCCAATCCGGATCAGATCTGGGGGAACATTCAATTTTTAGTTTCACAACTGTTTAGTTGCTAAAATGAAACATATGGGCTTATATGGGACAACGCGCACTTAGAGCAACTCGATTCGAGCAACTAAAAAGTTTGTGTTTGGAAACAAACTAAACGATTGCCTTCGCAACAGTTGAGTTGTTTTCTATAAGCGCAAGGAAGAAAAGAGTGTGAGCGTGAGTTCTCTTTCAACTGGTGATTAAACTATTTGATTTCGATCACAGTTGCCAGTGCGCGACTAGCCTAAACGATGGTTGTGTCACGTAACGTAAAAGGAAGTGAAATCTAATACAAAAAAAAAAAAAACAAATGCTGCTTCATTTTATACAACACAGCTGATTTGTGACACCTTGAATTAGTAAACAATTGGAAGACAATTTTTCATATCTGTGAAATTAAGAAAAATGTCATGGAAAACACACCCACTACTCACCAACAAAAGAAAAAGATCTGAAAATTGGGATGCTTCCGACAAAGAAACGTCTTTATTTTAAAATAAATATGCCATCATTATTAAAAAAAAAAAAAGAATTATTTTCATGCACAGATTCTCCTCCAACAACGAAGACAAAAGTGTTGGTACCATTGACTTACTATATATGGACTGCTAGTCGCTCATTTTCTTCATACAAATCCTGAAAAAAAGTGGTTCCACTTTTAAGGTTCTCTATAACGAAAATGCGCGATCAAAAGATGTCACTTAAAAAAAGGAACTAGTTTTTGACAATTCAACCCCAGCGGTTGTTGAAAATTCAAAATGAACTGTCATTATTTTTTTTCAATTTTGCAATTGCAATAAATTTGAAAATTTAATCAGATTAAGTGGTAAGTTTTTGTTCTTGCATTAAACAAAATAAATTTAATTTTAATTTGTATTTTAGCATCTCCTCCGCCACCACCCGTTCCGACAGCTTCAGCAGCGGCATTATCGATAGTAATAGATGGCCATCGAATATGGGCAGCGATGTGCGATTTGTGAATCATTCTTGTTCACCTAATTGTGAAATGCAAAAATATCTGTAAATGGTCTGTCGCGAATGGCTTTGTTTGCTGCTGCACGGAATATTGAAGCTGGTGAAGAGATAAGCTACGTTTATAACTTTTCGCTATTCAATCCATCCGAGGGTCAAGAATGTCGCTGCAATATTTCACAATGTCGTGGGGTTATTGGCGGAAAATCTCAGCGAATTAAACCTCTTTTAGAATCACCAAAACCGGTTGATAACTCTGCAGGACAGGCAGACGGAAGGCAAAATGGACGCCAGCGAAAGAGGCAGGGATCAGCACGTAAAGATGTTATACGTCTTCAATCCAAGGATATAATGACTCAAATGTTACAGCAGTTGTCGGAAAAAGACAAGCGTTTGATTTGGTTGCAGAGAATCTTCTTAATTAGGAATTTTGAAAAGGTAAGTACAAATCATTCTCATTGTGTATATTATATATAAAGACGTTAATATTTATGTCATTGAAGGTTCGTCGGATTAAGTCAAAGGGATCAATATCTGATGTGAGTAAGCCAGAACAAATTGGAACAGTTGCTCTTCAAAGAAGACCTTCGACACCTTCTTCTATTGCTGTGCAAATATCAGCTTTGCGATCAGCGAGAAGTACGAGTATTCATCCTCGTGGCTTAGCACAAGCTGTTCAGGATCCTGAGGTTGAAAAAATGGCCAAAATGGCAGTTGTTTTCAGTGATATATGTTCAGCATTAGAGGAAATTAAGGGTATGTATGTGTACAGTTGATTATTAACGCCCTGATTCATTGTTTATTTTTCTTCTTTTAGACGACACTGATAAACCGGAAATTATTAAACTATATCCAACATTGATACAGAAAAAGGGAAAACCAGCAAAACAACACACTTAAACCTGTTGATTTTGTTTGGCAGCATACTGAATGTACAAAAGCCGATGTAAACGCAGATAGTTATTTGTGCGAAAGGTGCGATTCTCGTGTTGTTGACCGAGAAATTCCTTTGGATGATTATACGGAGGATGGTCATAAATACTATTTATCCCTGATGCGTGGTGATTTATAAATTCGTCAGGGTGATACGGTTTACGTCCTGCGTGACATTCCTATTAAGGATGAGAATGGCGTTATTTGCCCAACTAAAAAGCACACGTATGAGACCATAGACTATTCAGAGTGTGACATTTTTCGAGTGGAGAGGCTTTGGAAGGATCAAAATGGGAAGCGTGTTATTTTGGGCATCATTTTCTGCGACCACATGAAACTTTTCATGAACGATCTAGGCGTTTCTATCCAAATGAAGTTGTTCATGTACGAACTTGTACCGATCGAGCTGGTTATTGGTCGTTGTTGAGTTCTTGATCGTACAACATTTTGCAAAGGTCGCCCGGTTGATTGTACAAATGAAGAGCATGTGTTCATTTGTGAATTAGAGAAGATAAATCGGCAAGGTTCTTTTCGAAAGCAAAAATCAACTGGCCAACATGCACAAAGAACTATGCGCTCAGGAAATTTGAAGAGAAGTTAAGAATCTGCAAGAAATATGGGTTATGTTTTATATATGCAGTTTTATTAACCATTAGTTTAAATACCAATATTTCGCTTAATAGCCACATGATGTTGATCCAGCCTTGCTGAAAGCGAGAAGGCAAAAAACGGATTTGGCAGAAAATACATCTGCCACGACCCTAAAATCAACTTTACCTATGCTTGGTACAGAAACGGAAAGAATTTTTGCCCGTTAAAGTAAGTTGTATTGATGACTCTTCTAAAGTTTTCTATAATCGCTTATTTAACACAGACAAGAAAACAAAAGCGAAATCACCTGGAAGTGGTGCTGGCAGCTATAAAGAAGCTCAAATCGAAGAAGAATACTCATATGAATGAAGGCGTTTTGGATGTATCATTTGCTTTCGGGACGCGGAGTAAGGAATCGTAAATCGATTGCCGCAAACGTTCTTACGTAGTCAATAAAATCAATTTAAATGCCATGCATGAATTTTCGGTCCAAACGATCAATAAAATTGTAATATTTTTTTGTAACATAATAATCTTGTATTAAATGCAGTCGGTTTTGCCTTTTTGGAAATATAAACTAATGGAAAGGCTTGTTTTCTTTTTAATAATTGTAATGAGAATATAATACAAGTGGTATTAATTAATCAGGCTCTCTTCGATTTCCTGCAGCAAGGTTTTATTGTTGATCGGATGGTACACAATGGTCTGGACAGGTCAAATATTGCATAATATGCAACATATGTTGAATTGAACGTCTTTTCGATGTTTTTTTGTCAATCAAAATGAATTCTCGAAATACAAAGCTTCCCGTTTCGTCGGCTTTTTCGCTTAAACATTTCACCGAGAATCCATCGGCTAGCATTAATTCATCCCCGGTAACTGGCAAGTACTGGTGGCATTTTTGTCGCCCGGCTTCCATAACTGTGGTCAACATCACCACTAAATGACTTGACTCCTGCTGTACCATTCGCTAGAAATCGGTAGTCGTACTAGCTAGAGGACTCTGAGTGGCAATGTAACGATTTACACCCCACCAGGAATTTCCATGTTTACATAGTTGGTGTTGATATCTCCTGAATTACAGTTTAAAAGCATCAAGCGGTTTCAGTCATCTAAATATTAAAAACAAAACAAGTTAAAAAGCCATTTGAGAAGCAAAGTCTATAGTTAATTCTTACATGGTTAAATGTCCCTGTAACGGTTTTTGGTTTCTTCTCCTCACTTATGGCCAAATTTGGATTCTTTCTATACATTTGCTCATACAGAGTCCATCGCTAAGGAGTAGAAGGCTCTGTGTGAACAACTCATCACCATCTAGCATATTCGAAAAAAATTCGTATGACGGGTACCGTTATTTTTGGTCTTAAAAAAAAAAGAAAAAAACGTGTGGGGGGAAAAATTAAACACCATATCTACCAAGTTTAACAAAAATCGGCCGAGCCGTTTAGGCTGTAGTCGAAAAGACAGACAGACAGACAGAATTGCGAGACCCACTTTTTTCGTCTTCGCTATCATCGTAATGACAAAAAGTGAGCCTGCACTCACTCTCTCTCTCTCCGTCTTTGCCTTAACTTTCATGCAGCAGCCAGTTTTGCACTGCAATAAAAAAGAAAGAAACACCTTCACTGGGTTACACTCTTTGAACAAGAAATTTCCTGCAGCTTCAACTGCGCAATTTACCAACGATTATGGACACTAAAGTCAATGGCACCTCACGTCAATAACTTTTAGAGTACAAATAAAATATAAAATCATATATTGCCGTTCTAAATATACTAAAAATACGAAGAATAACAGGTACCTATGACCAATGTGATCTGCCAGATTAAATTGTCTGGTATAAATATTTTGAGATAACAAACTATATTACCCAATATAATATTTATGTATATAAAAAAAACAAAAGTATAAAAGAAAAATCATACAACACTTCACATAACTATTTTAATTTAAACAATTTTGTATTAATAAAAAAAATAACGGGGATGTTTTTTTATTGTTAAAATTAAATTGAAAGTATTGGTATAAAATTTGCAAATATTATATATTAGCAAATATTAGCAATTAAATTCGTTTAAAAAAAATTAAATGATTTTGCATTGATATAGAAACAAAAATACTCTTATCTTAATATATTATTCTATTTTTTTAAGCCCAATTGAAAGCCGTTCTCTGACTTAAGAATAAGATTCATACTTGGCTTAACGTCCTCGCCCAGTGGAAGAAGTTCAAATTTTCTTACAATCTTCATAATTACACATTTCATCTCGAGCATAGCGAATTTCTGTCCAATACAATTTCTAGGACCGGCACTAAATTATATAAATGAAAAAGAACTTGTACGATCTGACGAATCCATCAAATGACGTTCGGGTCGGAATTCCTCTGGGTCAGGAAACAAATCACCATCATGACCCATTACCCAAATGCCAACAAGTACTTCACTTCCAGCTAGAAGAACTCATCCATCTGTATAAATTTGAACTAATTTTAGTTAAAATGCTTAGATAAGGTATAATTCATAGTCACCATAACTCATGTCTTGCAATAATTATCTTCCAATAACTGGCACCGGTGGATAAAGTCGTAAAGTTTCCTTTATAACACATTCGGTGTATTTCAATTCCTGCAGAACTTGATAGGTAATGCAATGACTTTGATCTTTGTCTAGAACTTCGCATATCTCCTCGAGAAGTTTTTGCTGGACATTTAAAGCTGAGGTTGTTGTGTCATGGCCCTCAAACATAAATGTGTCGACTTCTTCTCGTATGTGAGTGCCTTCCCTTCGCATTTTGATTGCAGGAGAACATCCAAAAGAGCCATTCTTTCTTTCAATTCCACGTTATCAATATTTGTAGCTTGAGAGAATATTAGATTATTAGTTGGAGTCATGATTCAGAATCCATTAAACTTACGAATTTGATTTCCATTTTCTTGAATCAGCAATACATCCTGAAGTGCTTTTCGATGTTCTTCGATGACTCTTATTGTAAAGGTATGCATTGTTTTTATGCATTCAAACGATTGATTCTGGGGCAGACAATACTAAATATGGTCTCATTGGCAATAAGAACGTTTAGAAACCGGAAAGACATGATGTGAGTGATGCTAATTATAATAGACTTATACGCATTGGGTTACGGTAATGTTTTTTTTTTTTACAACTTACTCATTAACTGCTCGAGTGTATTCATTTGTTGGATCAGTCTGTGCGTTGATCTTTGTACCCATCGCAGTCTCTGCCAGTTGAAATTATAATGTGAAGTTTTGGTTATTCATATTCATACGCTGTACGTTTTAAATCAGCACCTACCTGTTATGATATCCAACGCTGCCAAACCGATATACGGATGAACATCGAACTGCTTGCCAGTTTGGCTGTGCTGCTCCAATTGTTTGCACAAAATATCGCTTTGCTGGTCGAAGACCTTTACAAAACGCTCGAGAATTTTAAAGTGAAAAGTTGGTGTGATGATTTTTCTTCTTGAGAACCATTTACGTCCATCGCTCATAAATAGATCAATTCCAAGCCAAAGTAAATTGTACAAATGATGCTTTTTATTGTGTGTCTGGCTGCTTAGAAGAACTTCTGCAACTTTTGGATCTTCAATGGTGATGATCAAGCGATTGAATATCCAAATTCGATATACCTTTCCCCATATCTTCCGAAAATGTATTACTTGCCTGAAAAATATCTTTGGAAGATATTCTTAAATTTGTATAAAATAAAAATCAAGACTTTTACTTACTTTGAGGTGAAAGAATAATTTATGAATACATCCAACCAAAATAAATGGAAAAGGTCCCGTCAGATTCGCCACGAGTTGATTTTTATGTCTATTAAGGAAGTATTGAGCAACAGTTAGAATAGTCAGAAATATAAAAATGCACCATGGTGTGGACTATTCGTTTGATTGCACCTTCAGTTATGGCTGAATGTTGGAAATATCTATTCCAGAGAGCCGGTGAGAACTTTTTTTTTATTGTTTTTTTTTTTTTCGAAAACAAAAAAAAGAATGTGCTTCAGGTTTCAAAGTATGCTAAATTAATTATATTCTTGTTTCAGTTGATTCATTAGCATGACTTTGATGCCCTCAATACCCTTCTGTCGTAGCAGATCTTCATAGTACTGCTACCACGTTGTAAATCAGCAACTACCAGGAGCACATCGTCATCATTGTCCACCAGCGAGTGCTTCAGGTGTCTAAAAAAAAAAAACAAGAAATTAGTCACCGTATTCTCTAGAATACATCGAACTATACTCACAGTCTGACCATTCTCTTGGGGGAATTGGGAATCTTGAAGTTTGCTACTTGCAGGAAGTAGCGATAGTCGTCGATCTTTGACTTTTCGACTATGTTTTTGAGGGCTTCGGCGATTATCTTGATGTTCTCGCTGTTGACAATTGCTTTGAACTAGTCCTCGTCGTATTTTGGTTCGTATTTGGTTCCAGCTTTCGATTTCTTCTCTTTCTGGGGTTCACCTTTGGTCGCCAGTTTCTGCTTTCTGAAGGCAATTTTTGCTTTTTTCTTATCCTGCAACGCCTCTTTGGGCTTTCCGATTTGGTACATTCATGGCCCAGCCAGCACAAAAAGTTCCAGGAAGACGAAGACATGGTAACATGTAAAACTGTACAAATAAAGGGATACAAATTAAAATTAAATTTATGCTGCTTAATGCAAGAAAAGAACCAAAAACTTACCTTTTAATTTGATTAAATGTGCAGATTGATTGCAATTGCAAAATTGAATTGTCAACAAACGCTGGGGTTGAATTGTCAAAAATTAGTTCCTTTTTTTAAGTGACATCTTTTGATCGCGCATTGTCACTAGGAAGAAAGCTTAAAAGTGGAACCATCGTGAAGTTGGCTACTAGCAGTCCATATCTAGTAAGTCAATGGTTGGTACAAACACTTCAAAGGCTAAGCGGGAAGCTTGGACGAAAATTCTTTGCGCGTACACATATTTTAATCAACACTTTTCTGGATTTTAATTCCTTACATTTTATAAATCTAAAATATCACAACAGACAATACAACACTCACAATTTGAAACTTCCAAATTTCAAAGATGACAATTGATATGTCAAAATACATTTTAAAATGCATTTAAGTGACCTTTAAACGCGGTGGATGGCGTTTAAGTTAAGAGGCCTTAAGTAACGTTACTTAAATGTGAAAATTGATTATAGATACCGATTTCATACTTAAGAGCTGTTTGGAGGTATTTTAAAGTTAAGAAACCTTTAAAATGTCTTTATAGATTCGCCTGTTTGTGTTTTGACACAAACTAAACGATTGCCTTAAATTAACTCGCAACAGTCGAGCTGTTTTCTCTAACAATTGATTGTAAGACTACACGGTTGTTAGACATTGTAAGCATGTTTTTCACTAACAGATCTGACAATATTGTAAGATCTACCAATCGTGTACACTCACTAAGCTTAGTCTTGTTATAGATTCATCGTTAGTGAAAACTGCATGTAAAGGAACGAATAGATTTGTTTTAAGATTATAAGTTGCAAAACACCCTTTAATGATTTTGTTTGTGTTCGTTCACTTCAGTTACTATTTCTGACATTTCTTATTTTATGGCTTTCTCGTTTTGTTTTTTAATAATTTTTTCCAGTCAATTCTCCTTCTATTCTAAATAGTCAATTGTTGTCTTGGTGTTTGGCACTGGCTTCATGAATCCTCTTTTCCGAAATTTCAAAATAATTCGCTCAATATTAAACGATAAATTTAAACTATACAATCATTGGCTCAAATTTCAATCGAAGCAAAGGAATTTATCCCAATTCATTCATGAAGCACCAGTTCCATTCAAACGAATGTGGCTCCAAAATCCTAGATTTAACCGTCCATGGTACTCGGTGGGTATTTATCTTATTACTAGGGCTTAATTGAAATCTTAATAACAAAAGAATCTTCTACTACCATCAGACAGATGCCAGGTCCGGCTATCGCGTTTGGAATAAAATTTCCTTTGTCAAACCAAAAGCTCAAGTAAAAGGATTGCAATTCAAAATTGTCTCTTACAACATACTCGCACAGGACCTAATCCTCGATCATGTTCAACTTTACACGCAGTCGAACAGAGAATACTTAAAATGGAACTACCGTTTGCATCGATTGGTCGATGAGATAGTCGAACAGAAACCAGATATACTCTGTTTGCAGGAAGTTCAAGAGAATCATTTGGCAGATATTATGGATGGCATAAAATTGCAATTACCTTCAATGTCTTGCATATTCAAAAAGAAAACTGGAACTAAGCCCGATGGATGTGCTATTATATACAACAACAAACTGTTTGAACTCATTATGAAGGATTCCGTAGAACTCTTTCGACCAGATATTCAAGTGAGTTCTAGAGATTTCGTGACAAAATCAACATACAGATTCATCCTTTCCTCCCTTATTAGCTTTTGGATCGGCACAACATTGCGCTGATTGCCAAATTTCATTGCAAATCGGAAAAAAAGGCTTATCTTTTAATTGCTACAACACACTTGCTGTTCAATCCAAAGAGACAGGACGTCCGACTGGCACAGGTAATGGTTTTGTTAGCAGAACTTGATCGACATTCGATCATTCAACCTGGAAAATTGGATAGAATGCCAATTATCCTGACAGGAGATTTTAATTTTCAAGCGGATTCGGCTCCATTTGAGTTGATAACCACCGGAAAACTTTGCTATGAAAGGCTAGCGAAAAAATCGCTGACCGTATCGGGAGAATGTGGATCACCGCTAACTGGGAAGGGTTTTATATCGGACAGATTGCGAATTACTGACAACTGTCAACATATTGACTGTATTAAGAGTAACTACAAAAATGGACCACAGGAAGTAGGTTGATTTGATTTCAATTCAATAAAATTAAAATTGAACTTTAAATTTCAATTTAGCTGCAGAGCACGTACACCCCAAATGATTCCAAGTTATTTTCAACTGGAACTTTGACTCACGGGTTACATCTACAGTCAGCATACAATCACATTGGAAAGTCATATGGTTCGATATTTCAAGGCAAGTGGGTTACTATTGATCATTTGTTTTACAGCCAAGAAAATATCAAGAAACCAAACCAAAAAAACGAAGCATTAAAATTGCTTTCAATCTATGAATTGCCCACTGTTAAACAATGTAGACTGATGGGATTTCTACCCAACAAAGATATTGGTTCAGATCATTTGATGCTGGCGGCGAAATTTTATTTGAAATTTCCTGTTGCCAACAAATAGAAAAGAGCTTTACATGTGCATATGTTTATTGTTAAATCTGAGATAAAATATATTTTTTAAGAGGATGTTTTGTATGGTTTTCTGGAGGTAGAAACAATTATTATTATTATTATTATTTATTACAATATAAAGTAAATTTACATTATAATATAAGCAATTAACAGCACTAGCTACCAGAGGCTTTAGGCTGGAAATTAAAAGGTTATTTGAGATAAGTGTTTTGGGATACAGAATCACAAATGCATGGGGGCCGCCAGAGTCCGGGAAACCAGCAAATGGAGTACAATCGGGGGCATCCCAGTCCCCGACAGCCCCCCGCATATGGATTTACAATTTTTATTTAGATAATGCAGTCAAGTTTGAGTATAAGTAATAATTTATAGACATTTTTAATGTTTTCGATTGTTGTTGCAGACAGAAGGTCGTTTAATTTTTTATTAAAAAGTGATGAACAAACATAATTAACTTTGGAGCATTCGGATGTAAGATGTTTTATGTATAGAATTTGATTGGATTGGCAGAGATGACAGATAGGGGGGCTTTCCTTTTTGAGAAGATGTCCATGCGTTGATTGCGTGTGTCCGAGGCGTAGACGAAGAAAGCATTTGTTCATAGTGGTTGTCGTTTCGGTCGGATATATGGCTGGCTCACCGTTTGGGTTTATGGAGGATGTAAGACCTGCCGAAAAATTTCCATCTCTTCATTAGCTTTCAAAATGTCGGCTTATAAAGCTGACATACTAAAGCTATCCAACAGTTTTGATAGTCTTTTTACTACCTTTCAGTCAACTGTCGCAAATTTACAACTGTACGAAGACCCAATCAATTGGTCTGATGCTTCTACCTCTACCGATAGTAAGATAACGAATTATAATGACTCTGTTTCCTTGCCAGCTATTGCCTTTGAAAGTAATGATGATCAATTGCTTATTAATAAACCAGTCCCTTCTTCTGGTAATAAAAAACCAAAAAACAAAAAACGCTCTAGGTCAGTTAGTCCTTTCAAAGAAAATCCATCCAAAAAGAAACCTACATCTATAAAATCACCAAGATCTGAGTTACTGAATGAATTGCCATCTACGTCTGCTTCTAGTTCTATTGATAGTCCAAGAACCATCTCAAATGCTCCCATAGTTAATAATGAGCCTCCTATTATCGTTTCAAATGTCCCCATAATTAACATCGAACCATCTATTATCATTTCAAATGCTCCCATAGTTAACATCGAACCTCCTATTATTAAAAACCGCCTATCTGCTTTGCCTAAACCGAAAGAAATCTACGTATCACGTCTTCAGCCGGAAACTTCAATCAAAGACATAATCGACCATTTAAAAGACTTCGACATTGATGTTAAAAAACTTAAATGTCAAAAGATTAATAAAGAAAGTAGTCCGTTTGCGTCCTTCAGACTTACAACGGAATCTTGTTTGTATGAAAAGATAATGTGTTCTGAACTCTGGCCTGAAAATGTCATTGTAAGAGAATTTAAACCTAAGACCTCGCAAGCAAAAAATGTACCAAAACCTTCAAAAAACTAGATCGTCTGTCCCTTTACTACCAAAATGTGAGGGGACTTCGGTCGAAAACTCAAAAATTTCTTTTAGCATCTCATGCCTCTGATTTCGATGTAATTTTGTTAACAGAAACTTGGCTGAACTCAACATTTCTAAATAATGAACTATTTTCCACCGATTTTGTGGTGTACCGTAAAGATAGATATTCTGATCCCTTAGCTTCCGTGGGTGGTGGAATTATCATTGCTGTGCGAAGTGTTTTTCATAGCTGTATATTCCCAATCCCTAATACTGACTCAGTTGATATTATTTGCGTTAAAGTATGTATCGGAAATAAATTCCTTTACATAATAAATATGTACATTCCTCCAAAAAGCCCATTGGAAATATATAATATTGCTTCAAATGCCATTAACTATATTTCTGATACTTGCGATCCTCTTGACGATGTTCTTCTTGCAGGAGACTTTAATCTTCCTGACCTAGAATGGACTCTTTCTGATGACGAAATATGTTTAATACCCACCAACGTCTCTTCTCCGCAGGAAGCGTTTGTTGACAATGTGATATCTTGTGACTTACAGCAAGTGAGCTGTATAAAAAATAGTATTTCTCGACAGTTAGATCTGATATTCGTTACTAACCCTTGTAATTGTGTTGTTGAACTATGTCCAATTCCCATGACGAAAGTTGATAGCTACCATCCCCCACTTTCTATTTTGATTTCCCATGCTCACACAACTGATTATGACTTTGATAGTGGCTCTCTTGAATTTGACTTCAAGAAAACGAACTTCCCTTTACTCAATGAACTAATTACAAACATTGACTTTGACTTACTTTTGATTGGGAGCATTGATGTGATGGTTTCCAATTTCTACTTAAGTATCTTTGAATGTTTCATTGCATCTGTACCTGTAAAAAAATCGAGACATTCGGCCCTAACAACATCCCCCTGGTACACCCATGAGCTTCGTAGTCTACGTAACTTAAGAAACAGAACATGGAAAAAGTACCTAATGGGGGCTATCGTGAACAAAATTTCCCTCGGAATTCTCCCCATCTTCAAAAATTCGAAACGACAATACTTCTGAACTGTTCATTGTAAACTGGCGACTGGCCTTTTTAAATGAGAGCCAAAGTCACTAGGAAACTTAATTCCCGATATCAATTAATTCCAAGGGAAACTTTCGACATTATTCGAGATGACAATTTTGAAAAATGGGAACAATTCCCAGGGAAATTTTATTCACGATAGGCCCCAATATCTAATAAATTGGATGATTACAACAGTTATTTATCGTTATATGAAGAATTCCAATCATTATGCAGAATCCTCTATGATTGTTATATGTTAAAAATGCGGTCTTCACTTCTTGTTGACCCCAAACTTTTTTGGAAATTTGTTAATAGCAAGAAAAAATCTGACGGATATCCATCTACTATGAAGTACTTGGATGAAACCAACAACAACCCTCTTGTTATTTGCAATATGTTTTCTTCCTTCTTTAAACTTTCGTTTTGTGATGATGATTTTGAACCTTGTGAGAGTAATTTTACTCATTTGAATAGCTTTTCTCAAAGCTCAATGAGTGATATTGTTATCACAGTTGAGGATGTATTAGACCATCTTTCGGGCTTAGACCACGACACGTCCAGTGGACCTGATGGAATTCCGGCGTATATTTTAAAAAAATTGTTGCAAACCTCTGGCAAGACCCCTAACGTTTTTATTTCAAAACTCCCTAAAACAAGCTGTTTTCCCTAAAAGTTGGAAAAATTCATTCATTATACCAATTCACAAAAAAGGAAATCGCGGTGATATTTCTAATTATAGACCAATAGCCAAACTTTCTTGCTTACCGAAACTATTCGAAGCTATCATATTTAAGAGTTTTTATTTCAGCTGCAAACCTTTCCTTGCGAGCGAGCAACATGGGTTTATGAAAAAGAAATCTACTGTTACTAATCTCGTTGAATTCACGTCGTTTACAAATAAAACTATCGAGGATGGTCATCAAGTTGACTGTATTTATACAGATTTCAGTAAGGCCTTCGACAAGTTGTCTCATAGTCTAATATTATTTAAGCTTTCATCTCTTGGATTCCCTTCTGCATTCGTTCAATGGATCAGGTCTTATTTGAAGGGAAGGACATACCATGTTCTTTTTAGAGGAATCATTTCTGATCCAATTAATGCTGACTCTGGTGTTCCACAAGGTAGTCACCTTGGTCCACTTCTTTTCATAATATCAATCAATGATGTTGTTTCAATTGTAAAATCATGTAGGGTTCTTATCTACGCAGATGATATTAAATTATTTAAAATCATCAGAAGCCAATCCGATTGTGTTTCTCTTCAAAATGACATAAATATGTTTTCTGAATGGTGCTCATATAACAATCTTTTTCTAAATGTTTCAAAGTGCCAATCAATGTCCTTCTTTAGAAAAAAAAACACAACATGTTACAATTACAACATTAATCAAGCCATTCTAAGTAAGGTAGAAACAACATGCGACCTGGGCGTTCACTTCTCGCAAAATCTAGACTTTTCACTCCACATTGAGAAAATTGTCAGTAAAGCAAACTCAATGCTTGGATTTATTAAGCGTTGGAGTAAGGAATTTTCTTGTAGTCTTATAACATCTTCGTTGTACAACACCTTTGTTCGTCCCCAATTAGAATATGCTAGTTCTGTATGGTCGCCACTTTACTCAATACACATTGATCGAATCGAATCTGTCCAACGTAAATATGTACGCTTCGCATTAAGTCATCTTAATTGGAGTGACCCAAATCATCTTCCTCCATACAGCAGTCGCCTTCTTCTTTTAAACATGAATTCTCTAGAAAAACGCCGGAAAGTCAGTGATGTTATGTTTTTACACCAGCTCTTGGTTGGTTCCATAGATTCACCGGTTCTTCTAGAACAAATCCATTTTAAAGCTAGAAGCCACAGTTCTCGGAACTCTGAAATTTTTCATATAGACTTCCACCGTACCAATTATGGTCTCAATGAGCCTTTGACACGTATGAAACATGAGGCTAATATAAACCATGATGTTTTCGATTTAAGTTACTCAAAGCTTACACTTAAGCACAGGTTGTATGGGCGTTCTCATTAAGTATTCGAAATTACTCGTAACGTTATTGTTTTTATAGCTAGTATAATTTGACTTGTAGTTATTTTTGTAGCTACAGATAGTAGATTAATATTTATTATTTCTTTGTTTGTCATATTTGTTCGTTTTTTAGTAGAGTGTTAGGCTATATGAATGTATATTTATTCACTAACAACTAACACCACGCTAAATGATGACTGTGACAAGCTGATGTTTCCCAGTATCTAAAGGTGAAAAACCCGAAGAGAAAAGAAATATTGTTACAAATGCTTGCATTAAGCAGTACTGATGGCGTTTATAGTGGTGAACGTAAGTTTTCCAATTGTCAATTCTTATATTGTCCCAGTAAGTGTTAATCACGTTGAGGAAATCTTTTTTTGTCGGGGAGATAGAAAGTACGTTGGATTGTTCTGCAGCTGTTTTGGAAGCTCTATCTGCCAATTCGTTCCCTTCGATCCCTGAGTGTCCTGGGACCCATAGTAGCACAATTTTGTGTTTGTTCTTGAGAAGATTGTTACGGATATTGGTAATGGTTGAGGAGCAGTTTTCAATTCTGTTGATTGCCTTGAGTGTAGAAAGGCTATCCGAGCAAATCACAATGTTATTCGGTATTGTATTTGCTATTTCCGTAGCTTTCAGGATAGCGTATGCCTCAGTGGAAAAAATAGAAAATTAGTTGCGAATGATACGAGTAGTACTTTAAGAAGAAAAATTTAAACCGTAAATTAAAATAACCTACAAGATTAGGATATCTCGTAACTGTGATCGAACGATGAAATTTTGAAGTCTAATTCAAGGCAACAGAAACCTTAAGATAATAGTCCTAATCTGGGGTGGAATCGGCTAAGGTGATAGCTGATTATCATTTTTACTACAGCTGTCTCCATCATAATAATAAAGAAATGTAGAGAGAGCGATTGTCAAAACGACAATCAATTGATTGAGTGATCGCTTTACTCTTACGCGATACGGGCCCTGGTTTCTCAAACAAAAAGTCTTTTTATTGTATGTCCCTATGAATAGTTCATGATAAGCAGATACAAGGTATGCTGACTTCCTGTGTGACAATCATACACAGTAATATGGTTCTGCTCGGAGAGATAAAAGTTATTCAATTTAAATTGATCTATTTTTATAATTAATATCATTTAAAAACAATTTGTTTAAATGCCATTATACAAATATAATTAGAAAAGAACTGCCAAGGTGGCATTTTGGCAAACAACAAATAACGATGCTATCCAGAGCTGTTTCATATTTTGATAACTTTTTAGACAGGAGCTCCTTAAAATTTTAAAAGCATATTCATTTTTTTACAAAAAAAAAGTTTTTAAAAGTGTGCGGCAACATAATTACCTATTTTAAAAGGTAGTCATTGAGGCTGAAGTGGTCGTAAAGAGGGAATAGTGATACGAAAGACGTATCATAAAATAAGTGATATTATGTACAAAAAAGTGATGTAGGTACACATTTTGAAATTGTGTTAATTTTTTTTTTGTTATATCCAAGAAGAAATTGGGTCTGCTTTACTTCAATTAAAATTTGATATCGTTCAGTTTTTGCAAAGAAATGGTTTGTAAGATTTTTGACTTCAGACTAGTTTTTCAAATACAAAAGTATTTATTTTTACCGTAATTTTTGCTATTTACAATTTATATAAATATAATAATATGTTATTTGCAATAGCATTGGCATTTATATATTTTGATGTTTAGGAAATAGTTTGCTTTACAAAATTATTATTAATTTATTTAACATTATTTGGCAAATTATTAAAAAGCTTAAATCCTTTATATAATAAACTATTCTAAGATCTTATATTTCTAAATTCGTGCAGTCTTAAATGCCCTCTATTTCCTAACCAATACGGTTGAACATCTTAGACGAAACGAATATGCTTAGACAAATAAAACAAAAAAACAAAACGTTGATGTAAATCATCCACAATAAAGTATTTAACATAACTACAATAACTAACGCGGATATCCCACAAACTAATTATAAGGACAATATCAATAATATTAATACCATTTTCAGTTTTAAGACTATTTGTTCTAAGGACATAATTGAAGTCTTAAAATCTATGGGTAAAAAGAGAGACTATAAATTTATAAATGCAAAGATGTTTTTAGATGGATTCGAGATCCTTGGTCCTATTTTAAGAGAAATTTTTAATAAATCACTATTGACGGGTTGTTTCCCAAGCGGATGGAAGGAGTCATTGGTAATACCGATTCAAAAAGTCCCAAATACTAATTTATGTGAGGAGTATCGACCTGTTAATATGCTGCCTACTTATGAAAAAAATTTGGAGAAAATTGTTGAAAAACAATTTAGAAGTTATATGGAAGAAAATAATTTAATAATGGAACAGCAATCTGGTTTTCGAAAAGGATACTCGTGTGAAACTGCTTTAAATTGGGTTATTGAAAACTGGAAGAATGAAGTATATAATAGAAATATAATCGTTGCAGTGTTTTTGGATTTCAAGAGAGCGTTTGAGACTGTAGACCGCGATATACTGCTTAAAAAGCTTTTTAAATATGGAATTAAAAATACTGAATTAAAGTGTTTTGAATCTTATTTAAATTTTCGAACACAACGCACATCCGTGAATAATAACATTACTAATCCAGAAGAAGTTAAGACAGGGGTGCCTCAAGGTTCGGTTTTGGGTGTATTCTTATTCTTATTATATATAAATGATATGAACTTAGCGGTGAAATATTCTAAATTGTGTATGTTCGCGGATGATGCTCTTATATTTATCTCGGGTAAAAATGTGAAAGATTGTTATGAAAAAATTAATAAAGATTTACAATCAATTAGTGAATGGCTCATTATTAATAAATTAAAATTAAATATTAAAAAAACAAAGTATATGTGTATTAATAGTATAGAGCAGAATGTTGTACAAATTGATGGTGAGAATGTTGACCGAGTGAATGAATTTAAATATTTAGGAGTCGTTATTGATAATAAAATAAACTTGAAAGCTAATATGGACTTTGTCTGCAAAAAGGTATCAAAAAAAATATTATTTCTTAGCTCGAATTAGAAAAAAGGTGTCGATTAGCACAGGAATTAAAATATATAATGCGGTTATTAAGCCTCATTTTCAATACTGCTCGACCATTCTATTTCTATCAACTCAAGGAGATTTGAATCGACTTCAAAGACTTCAGAACAAAGCAATGAGAATTATTCTTAAATGTCCAAGATTAACTCATATAAAAATTATGTTAAAAAGGCTAAACTGGTTAAATATGGCACAGCAAATTAAACTTAATGTGATATTATTTATCTATAAAATGAAAAATGGAGTGTTTCCAAAATATTTATGCAATAATTTACGTTATATTAGTGAATCTCAACCATTTACTCTTAGAAACGGTCGAAACTTTAGATTAGACTTCAAGTCAACCTCGCGTGCGCAAAACACCATGATGTTTAAAGGACTTCAATTATATAATAATCTACCGAGTGTAATCAAATCTATAAATAATCAAAGAAAATTTAAAAAAGAAGTGATAATATATTTAAAATCGGATAATTAAAATTCAAATAAAAATTCAAATAAACAAAATGGCTTTTTAGCCAAATTAATACCCCATTTATCTCTTTAACCCTAATATTTATTTATTTTTGTTTTTTAAACCACAACAAATTTCAGTGTTAAAAAAAAATTATAGTCAAAATTTATATTGGATGCAAATATGTAGTTTATGTATGTGGTGTAAATAAAAGAATAAATAAAAAAGGTACTCCCCGCGCGCCGGTTGGGAGGGGAAAGAGGGCGGGGCATAATAATAATAATAATAATAAAAATTATATTTACTACAACGAAGTATTGAATGTATTGCTTTATTTTGCAGATTGTTCATGGAAATTCCATTCATTAAATACAATATTGTAGAGCAATATTCAAAATGAGGTTATAAATGTTTATAGCCGTAATACTTTATTACAAATTCTTCTCAAGAAACCTACTCTTTTTGAAACCTATTGCATATGGCATTCAAATCTTAATTTATAATAAATAATAACTCCTAAGTACTTGATTTTAAATACTTATTCAACCATTTGAGCCTCGGGGAACTCCCAGATTAATAGGTTCAGGATCAGATAAAACGGCGTTGATTTTGGTTTGTTGTGAACAATCACGAGCAATGCCAATAATTTCATACTTATTCTATTTCTCCAGCAAGATCAATTCTATCAAAAGCTCGTTTATATTATTATTTTTATTTGAACAAGATGAAACATTTTTTTTTGAAGGATCTGGTTCATGTTCGGCTATTTTTGTCACTTAATGTGCCATTAAACTAGAAACTAGTTTATTTCATTAACTTTTCTCGACGTTCTCGACGAGGACAGGGGTGCCTGTTTTTTGATAATAAATCACAAGTTTGACAAATTTGCTTAAAAAGAAAGGCAAAATGATTGAATTTTAAAAACTTTCATATAAAATCAAATAAAATGAGTTATTTATCTTATTTTACATACAAAAAAAACAACTTTTTAGAAACAATTAAATAAATTAATTTTAAAATTAGAAATTTAAAAATGTTGCACTTCTAATACGAAGATCAGTCTTTACAAGAGAGCAGTAGACTGTGGAGATTTTCTGAGTGTCTTGTTTTCTATTCATATTGTTGTTGTTTTTAAGGATGTGTAGTTTCTAGGGTGAACCTTTTGGCAAAATGGTCTCCGTTTGGAGAATTTTTACCTCATCAACATCTGGCTGATGGTTGGCTTGGACACAATGGTTCGCCAGTGCTGTCTTAGCCGAACTTTTACTATTAAATGACATTCTCTGTCGGTCGCAAGAACTGCTTTATTGTACCTAGATAACAAAGGTTGCAATTTTCATCTTTGCACTTGCAGTTGATTTTGTACACAACATTGGTTTTGTTTTCTTTCTCCCTTTTTGACTTAAGTTTTGTGTATAGTGATGCAAGTGTGCAATGTGACGTGAAAGTTAATTTCCCATTTTTGCAACGGTCGGCGACAACTTGGTTGAAATTTGCAGCCATTGTTGAAATATAAAGGATGCTTTTATAAACGCAATCTGTTTCAATGCTAGATGGAATTTCAGTATTAACATTATTTGTGTTTTGCCTTGTATCAAACTTCTTATAAGTTCATAGGGGTAGCCATTGATTGGAGTGACTACGCTATCGCGTTATGCTTATTATTTTCCATCGTTTCTTTTTTACTAAACTGATAGCAAGATGTGAAGAGATATTGGTAAACAGAGACACAGCATCGTGTGAGACCAAAACATAATGCTCATCCAAATACTTTTCCATTATAATTCATAAACACATAAAATTGAGGTTTTCGTACTCCTAATAAAAATAATAATGCAATAAGTTGTTGAGCAATGTTTATTTAAAATTTGAATCCGTTCACCCATTAAAAAGAGTTTACTTAACATTGACGTTTTTCAAGGTCTGAGCGACAACATTTCCCTTACCAGGAACATACAACGCTGCTCCCTTAAAGCAAGCAACTAAATTGTCGTTGGTTTTGAGATCAGGGGCGCAAGTCTCAAATACTTTCTTTTTGGGATTCAACTGGGCATCCGGATTTCGGCTAAAACCTTCACAATGGACAAGGTCTCCAGGGACAGAACCCTCCGGCGGACTGAGTACTTCAACTTTGTCAGGTGTAGAGGCACACATTACCATAGCCTCAGATGTCACTCCACGCATTTTGGCTGGTTTTAAATTACACAAAACCACCACAGAGCGGTTTTGCATCTCTTCCAGGGGAACAAACTTTACTAGACCTGACACCACAGTCCTGGGTTGAACCTCTCCACAATCAATCTTCTCGAGATACAAACTGTCTGCATCGGGATGACGTCCAACCTCCACAATTTTGCCTACACGCAAGTCTAGACGACCAACGTCGATTGGAAGCTCAGGAGCAGGAGCTGAATTTGGTGATGCTGCAGCTTTAGCGGGCTTTTCTTTTTTGGGTTTCTTCTCTTTTGGAGGGGCTTTACTTTCTTCAACTTTGGTTGAAGGGGTTGCGGTTGGGGCATCTGCGGTTTGGGTGCAGAAAGATCTGGCTCCAGGTATGGCTATTTGCTTCTTACCGTTAAGAGTCTCCAATCGAATGAGTTCTGATAGAGCCTGTGAGATGCGGTTCTTTAAATCTGCATTTTCCTGAAGCAGTTGTTGTTTCTTTTTTGCGATCAATTCACGTTGCACGGCAGCAAACTGGAATTTAATACTGAATAAGACACAGTTTCAATGTATTATACATCATATAGTAACCTCTTCGTGAAGAGAATTGATAATTTTCTCATTTTGTTGATTGTTTTTTGAAATAATCTCGATGGAACTCATATTTTTAACAAGTTTTAATTTTGGAATTGCAGAACCTACAATGCGCTTTATTGACATTTGGATGATTTCGTTTCGATGTATGAAGAGTGATGTGTCTAACAAATTTTGTTGTTGTTATAAGAATTGTTCACTGTGATAAAAGTTATTGTGAACTCATATAACAAAAACGTTCTTTTTAAAGCCTAGTACGTAGATCGAGACAAGACAAATTTTATCTCTACAATTTTAATCTCTACAAAACTTTTCCAAATCTCGCGCAAAAGTTTTAAGTTGGAGAGAATAAATCTAATTTAATGTGTTTTTTATTGTACAGCCTAGTACGCAGATCGGGAAAAATCTTATCTCCCATTCATTTTTTTCCCTGGGACAAATTTTGTCTGGGATATTTTTCCGAGCAGTACGCAGCTCAAGCCTAGTACGCAGATCGAGACAAGACAAATTTTATCTCTACAATTTTAATCTCTACAATACTTTTCCAAATCTCGCGCAAAAGTTTGAAGTTGGAGAGATGAAATCTAATTTAAAGTGTTTTTTAGTGTATCTCTGGAACGGGTTGTCTTACAAAAGTCGTTCATACCTTTTTGGAATCTCCTCTTGATGCTTTCAAGAGAAGCATCAGCACCTTTTACATAAAACCAGTCTTGACAAAAAATCACTTTAGGAAATACGTTGCAAAAGTTTGAAGTTGGAGAGATGAAATCTAATTTAAAGTGTTTTTTAGTGTATCTCTGGAACGGGTTGTCTTACAAAAGTCGTTCATACCTTTTTGGAATCTCCTCTTGATGCTTTCAAGAGAAGCATCAGCACCTTTTACATAAAACCAGTCTTGACAAAAAATCACTTTAGGAAATACGTTGGCTGTCAAAATTTGTCCCGCAAAATAATGCTTGTATCATTCTTTTTCCTGGCAAAATTTAGTGGAGACATTTTGTAGAACAATTCACAATAGTATGAATTTTGCGCGCGAACTGCGTACTGCTCGGAAAAATATCCGAGACAAAATTTGTCCCAGGAAAAAAAATGTATGGGAGACAAAATTTTGCCCGATCTGCGTACTAGGCTTAAGCCACGTACAAAAATGAACGCCAAACAAATGGGAAAAAGCAAAGCAGAATTAAAATTTTTGTTTATTGAAACTCAAAAGTGACATACAAGCTTAATAGTGGGAATTATAAAATTCCCATCGAGAAGATTCCAATTTTGACAAACATTTTTTTGACAACTCTATTGTGAATACACCAATTGTCAAAAAACACACGAGTTTAGGTTAGAAGATCTCCATTTCCCTGTTCTCGACGAGTTTTGTGTGTGAAAAGTTATTTTACGAAGAAAGTAAAAAAAATCTGTGAAGAAAAATGGCTTTATCCGTACCAAAAGCACCGGGTGTATCCCAAATGTTGAAGGAAGGCGCTCGTGTAAGTAAAATACATCGATTATTTAATTAAAACCATAAGTTTCCTTTCGAACAAAAAGAAAATCATGAATTTGTATTATGCCTCGTGAAAAGAAGCTTGAAAAATTTTGGGGTGCCGACAGAAGTTGAGTCATCCTGATCTTTCTGTTAACCATCTGCTTTAGTTTTTTTTTTATGTGGAAACAAAATTATGACTGTTTATTTTTTGTTAGATGTACACCGGACTGGAAGAAGCAATCTATCGTAATATCTCTGCTTGCAAGGAATTCGCACAGATAATGCGTTCCGCTTACGGGCCGAACGGCATGAACAAAATGGTCATCAATCACATTGAGAAGCAATTTGTGACCTCCGATGCTGGCACCATCATGCGCGAGTTGGATGTTGAGCATCCAGCTGCGAAATTGATGCTTATGGCCAGTCAGATGCAAGACGCCGAAGTTGGCGATGGCACCAATTTCGTAGTGATCTTCGCTGGTGCCCTCCTGGAGGGAGCCGAAGAACTTCTGCGTCTGGGAATAACCACAAGTGAAATCGCTGACGGATATGAAAAGGCCATGGACAAGGCATTGGAGATCCTGCCAAAATTAGTTTGTCACAAAATCGAAGACTTCCGTGATATTCAAAAAGTTAAGGACTGTCTGACATCAGCTGTGATGTCTAAACAGTATGGTCAGGAGGAATTCATCACGGAACTCATCGCAAAGGCTTGTGTTTCGATCCTGCCAGAGAAGAGCACATTCAATGTTGATAACATTAGAGTTTGCAAGATTCTTGGTAGTGGTTTGAGCAAGTCTGAGGTACTCCGAGGAATGGTATTCAAGCGTCAGGTTGAAGGTGAGGTCAGTAGTGTTGAGAAGGCAAAGATTGCCATATTCTCATGTCCTGTGGACATCATTCAAACCGAAACCAAGGGAACAGTACTCATTAAGTCTGCTGATGAGCTGATGAAATTTAGCAGTGGAGAAGAAAATCTTCTTGAGAAGCAAATAAAATCGTTGGCAGATGCAGGAGTGAAGGTTATTGTAGCCGGAGGTAAAGTCGGTGATATGGCTCTGCATTTCATCAATAAATACGGCCTCATGGCTGTCCGCCTCAATTCCAAATTTGATCTGCGTCGTCTGAGCAGAGCTGTTAATGGTATAGTCCTTCCTAGGTTGACCGCTCCGACTCAAGAAGAGCTTGGCTATTGCGATAAGGTTTGCATTGAAGAGTTGGGCGACACTGTTGTGGTTTCCTTCCGCAATGAGGGTGCGGACTCCCGCATTGCAACCATAGTAATTCGTGGGGCTTCAGATAACTTCATGGACGATATTGAACGTGCCATCGATGACGGAGTAAATAACTTCAAGGGTCTTACTCGTGATGGTCGCTATGTTCCTGGAGCTGGTGCAACTGAGATCGAATTGGCTATCCAACTGGCAGAATATGCTGATACCCTTCCAGGTCTCGAACAGTATGCCGTTCGTAAATTCGCAACTGCCCTAGAAGTATTTCCCAAGGCCTTGGCCGAAAACAGTGGATTAAATGGTACCGAGACCATTAACAAGCTTTATCTCGCCCACAAAGAGCTTGGACCTAACCAGGGATTCAACATTGATGAAGAACAAGTGGCCACAATAGATGTTACCACCACCAATGTACTGGACTTATATCAGTCAAAATACTGGGGTATCAAGTATGCAGTTGGTGCCGCTACAACTATCCTCAAGGTAGATCAAATTATCATGGCAAAGAGAGCCGGAGGACCTAAACCACCAAGGCAGGGTGGTGGTAGTGATGATGAGAGTTAAGTTATCATTCTACACCTACTTTTTGTTTAAATTTAATTCTACGCATTTCTTTTGTTTTTTACGAAGACTGTTCTCTTTGTTTTTAAAATCACTTAAAATCTCTTCACATTCACACATACGATTATTTAATATTTTGTATCAATAAACAAATAAACCCAATGTAAGAACAATGCATCAAACTAATAAAAAAAACACTCACAAAAGACTCATTCAGTTATGATTTTCATTTTATCTTTTTAAAATAAAGTATGAATCCATCTTTTCTTTCTATTTTTTTTTTTTTTCTTTTTGTAATAGATGTGTAACGCTAAGAGGAGAGTTAGGGAAAAAAATATGTTTTTAGAAAAAATTGAACGGTGTATCGAAAGCTTAAAAATGTCGGCTTTATATTCGAAATGCTTCAATCTACTTACTTTATGTTCCTACTGGAAAATTTAACAGATTTTGATATACAGGGGTGACATTCTGTATCGCACACGCGAACAAACGTTTTCGCGTGTGCGAACGATTTGCTTCATGTAACTCAAAAAACGAAAGTTTTCGTTCGAACTTGAACTTGCGGAGTATAAAAAGAAACCTGAGAGATTTGTCTGACCCATTTACTTTGTCAGATCAAAAGTGTGTTTTAAATATTTTTTGCAAATTATTATTTTATAATATTTGTCTACAAAATTATAGCTTTATTCAACGCTTTCGGTTGAATAAAATAGCTTTCAAATATGTGCAAATTACAAATTATATACTTTTTTCCAGGCCTTACAGTGTTTTTGATGGGAGGTCCATTCGCGTTTAGCTTAGTAGTTAGTGCCTCCCACCGTTTGTTGCACTGGTTCCTACCCGAGCTTTCGGCTTGGCTATTTGTTGCCATTGAGGTATACTTCCGCATATAGCCAAGTAAAATTTCTTTTTGGGCAGGTGTTGTGTTGGAAGTCCTTTATTTATAACGAAAATTAAACTATTTTATAAAATTTCATCGTAGAAATACTTACATTTCGTTCTTCTTCTTACATTTGTTTGGCAATTTGGATCACATTTTGGACAAAACACAATCTGAAAAGTGATGAGTCTTCTTGGCATGTTATGTGTATACAAATTTACTTTCATCGATATTTAATGCTTTTTTATTATTAATGTGTTTTTTTACTTAAAAATCAACAAAGCTAATGTTAATTGATATTAAAATCCCAAGAAAATAAATTACGTACCTTCTTTTTCTTAATTTTGCCTCATTTAATTTCTTAAATCATGTACATGTCATCGATTTTCTCGAGTTTTATGTATCGATTAAAATTAATGTTCCATCCTTCTAATTATCTGGCAGTTGTCAACATCATAGAAGTATGCAATACAATTTTTGTGGGTTTGGGGCATAAACGAACACAGAACCAAAAACGAAATGCGATACGGAATGCCAATTATCGCTTTCGCAAATCTTCTTTCGTTTTTGAAAAACGAACAATCGCTTTCGTTTCGTTAATTACAGAATCTGCCCCCAGCCTTATTTTGACATTCGATTTCATTAGAAAGTATGTCGAATTCGAATAATTTGTATTTTGAGATTCGAACGATTCGAAAGTTCACCTTATCAATGGAAAGTTCATTTATCTTTCGAAAACTAGACAAATTTTCACTTTCGAATCGTTCGAAAGAAATGTCATTTCATTCTCGTTCAATTTTTTCTGGCGAATAGATTCATAAAACATGTAAGTTCAGTATAATGTTAGTAGTATTGGATGCATAAAATGGATGTGATGCATCCATTATCCTTCTCCTATACAACTGCTCCTCACCGTTTTCTCTTTTCATACATAAAACAAATGCCATTTTGATTTTTTAACGTCTGGCTTCAATTTATCAATTATTTTCATAAAACAATTTACAAATGGTAGTTCAAAATTCAAGTGTGACCAGATTTGTGTAAATTAAGTGACTTTGAAGTTGCCTTCTTTTTTTGTTTCAATTTGGAAAACAAAATTAGTTTACATGAAAATTAAAACATAAATCAAGTATTTTATTATTCAGGGAAGTTTTACCCTTATTTAACATCTTTTTGATATCAATAAACTTACCATACTGTTTTCTAAATGCTCCAAAATTTGAAAATGTCAGTTTTTATTGATGTATTCAAATTCAAACTTTACCGGGCCGTTAGCATCACTTATTTGTACTTTATTTTTCTTAAATAATGAAGTTTTATTTTTAGACCATATTTTTTTTTGAAATAAAAATTATCAAAAAAAAAAACAGCTTGGTCATACTAAATCAGATAGAAATGTCAGTAAATTTCAAACAGCTGATTTCGAAAATCAATTTAATTGAGGTTCATTTTATGCATTTATACATTTTTCGTTCGAATGTCAAAATATGGATAGTTCATTCGAATGAAAGTATCTATTCTATCGAATTAGCTATTCGTTCGAATCTCAAAATAAGGCTGATATATCTCTTCTGTAACACTTCAGGGCGCCACCGATCGGTGGCGAATAAACCACAAATTATTTTTGTTTGCATTTTGTATTTTAATCATGAGATGGCATAGATATATTTGTGGTGAAACCTAATTAAAAAACATCAGAAGTTAATCGGCCCTAGCGAGGTATCCGTTCGGAGCGGAAAATTCTCCGATTTTGTACGATTGGGAGGATTTTTGCTTCGAGGTATTCTTCCGAACAGCGGAATTTTTCTCCGACATTATTTTAACGCACCCGGCAAACTGCGTTGAAATGCGATTAAGTGCTTTATTTGTGAAATTTCTGACAGCTTAATGCAATTGCAATTCTTCGAGGAACAAATTGCGCCAACGCATTTGTGTATTATTATTCTTACCGATAGGATACCTCGGAAGCAATTTGAGCCTCCGACAAAGTGTTGGCAATACCCTTATTCAGACTACTAAACTTGTACTAAAACGAACAAGACTTGAGGAAGTTACTAAACAGGTCTTCTTGAAATAACCTTCCGCGAGTCAAGTCGATTGCTTTTTCAACTACTTAATTAGTTATAATTATTTGATTAAGAATTAATAAATTAGATATATAAACATATAAATTGTTTGTCGTGTTTTTAATCCCGGAACACAACAAAGTGGCGACGAGGATTTTGCAAAGATTGCAAAGATATTTTAAGATCACATTTGTTCTCCGCAAACTAACCTCTTTCCATCATGCCGAATGATCAACCAAATCCGCCAGTTCAACCTCCAGCCAGCCAATCAATTCAGCCGACAGCCATGGACCCCATTCTGGTTCAGATTATCTCTCAAAACAGTGCCCTCCTTGAGAAAATAATTAATATGTCGATGGGAACTACAGCAACAGAGTTGAAAATGGATGCATTAGCAAAGAACATCAATGAATTTCACCATGATCCAGAAAACGGACAAACATTTCCAGTGTGGTACAGGCGCTACGAGGATCTTTTTGCAGAAGACGCCAAAGAATTCGACGATGCAAGCAAGGTAAGATTGTTACTTCGCAAAATTCATCCTATAGCACATGACAAGTATGTAGACTACATTCTACCAAAGCTACCCAAAGAATTGAGTTTTGCAGAAACAGTGGACAAACTTTCAAAATTGTTTGGTCGCACCGAATCAGTGTTTGCCGCTAGATTCAGATGTCTTCAAATGGCAAAAAGTGATGTTGACGATTATGTGACTTTTGCAGCAAAGGTTAATCGATGTTGCGAAAATTTCGAGCTAGATAAATTTACTATGAATCAACTCAAATGTATAGTTTATGTGATGGGACTCAAATCACCAACTGATGCTGACATACGCATCAAACTTCTTCCTCTTTTGGACAAGGAGAAAGACATCACAGTCGACAATCTAGTTTCCGAAATTCTTCGTTGCAAGAACCTGCTAAAAGACACATACATGATTGAGTCTGGGAACTCAAAAGTTCAACACATCGCTGCTAAACAGACTCAACGCAACCATAGTCCATCTAGCCGAGCCAAGAGAAAAAACAGCCACGAGGTTAATAGCACAAAACCCAGAACACCATGTTGGAATTGTGGCAGCATGCATTTCTCGAGGGATTGCACATACTTGCAGCACAAGTGCCGAGAATGCAACAAAATTGGCCACAAAGACGGTTATTGTCCTTGCTCTAGTAAGCAACTAAAGCAAGAGATCAATAAAACCAATATATCCAAGAAGCAGCACACCAGGTTTTCAAGAGCACCTTCAACAAAAAGCAATCGTGTTTTTGCTGTCAATCAACACATTTTGGCACAAAATCGGAAGTATATCAACATCAACATAAATGGCAGCAGTGTGAGACTTCAAATTGACACGGGTTCAGACATCACGATCATCTCAAAATCAACGTGGTCATCAATCGGGTCCCCAGTCATCATCAACACTCATCACACAGCCAGAGACGCTTCATCGAATCAAATTCCAATCATCGGTGAATTCGAAGCTCAAATCACATTCGAAGAAAGTCGTCACCTCAGCACAGTCTACGTTTCCAAACTCAGCAATCTCAACATATTTGGAGTAGATTTAATGGAAAAACTTCACCTTTGGGAGAAACCAATTAGTGTTTTTTGCAAAACAATAAACACCGCCCAGAGAGGTTCTATCATAAAGTCAATCAAGAACAAATTCCCAGAAGTTTTCCGTGATGGTCCCGGTCACTGTACAAAATTCAAAATAAACATTCAAATCAAAGATAATGTGAAACCAGTCTTTATCCCAAAAAGACAGGTAGCTTATTCCGCCTTGCCATCAATAGACAAGGAGCTCAATCGACTTCAGGATGCTGGCATAATCACACCCATTAACTACTCACCTTGGGCAGCTCCTATAGTCGTTGTTAAACGAGCAAATGGGGCCATCCGCATCTGCGCAGATTATTCAACAGGGTTGAATGCCTGCGTGGAACCCCACAGTCATCCGCTGCCACTGCCTCAAGACATTTTTGCAAAAATGTCAAATTGCAAATGTTTTACGCGCATAGATTTATCAGATGCCTATCTACAAATGGAAGTCGACGACGAGACTAAGAAAATACTTACCATACACACACATCGCGGCCTTTTCACTTTCAACAGGCTCGCACCAGGAGTCAAAGCAGCCCCCGGCGCTTTTCAAAAAGCAATGGACACCATTCTTGCCGGAATTCAAGAAGCATCAACGTATATCGACGACATTTTGGTAGCAACAGAGACGGTAAGCGAAAACATCACGGCAGTCGAAGAAGTACTTAGAAGATTTGCAGAATACGGTCTCACAGTCAATTGGGACAAATGCAAATTCTTCTCTCAAGAGTGCAAATACTTGGGACACATTATCAGTCATGAAGGACTTCGACCCGATCCACAGAAACTTACCGCCATCAAGCAATTACCGCCACCAACAAACATCAGTGAACTTCGATCGTTTCTAGGAGCCGTAAACTATTACGGCAAATTCATCAATGAGATGCGTTCTCTACGAGCACCCTTGGACGAGCTTCTCAAAAATAACAAAAAATGGTTATGGACAGAAGAATGCAAGCGAAGTTTCACGAAATTCAAATCTCTTCTATCATCAGAATTGGTTGTCACCCACTACAATCCAGCACTCCCGATAGTCGTAGCTGCAGACGCATCAATTGTTGGAATAGGTGCCCGTATTTCTCACGTCATGACGGATGGAACAGAAAAGGCTATTTACCACGCTTCTCGCTCACTCACAGAAGCTGAAAAAGGTTACAGCCAAATTGAGAAGGAAGCATTGGCTTTAATTTTCGCAGTCACAAAGTTCCACCGAATGAGATACGGAAGAACATTCATCCTTCGCACCGACCACAAACCACTGCTATCGATTTTCGGATCAAAAAAGGGGATACCAACGCACACGGCGAACAGACTTCAACGTTGGGCATTAACTTTAATGTCTTATGATTTCAACATACAGTACACATCAACACACGACTTCGGATACGTTGACGTCCTCTCTCGCCTTATCAGCAATCAGATAAAACCCGAAGAAGATTTTGTTGTGGCCAGCGCTAGACTCGAATTGGAAGTCCAGACAGTTCTACAGGACAATGTTCAGTCATTACCAATCAATTTTCACATGGTAAGTCAAGCTACACAAAAAGATAAAATTTTGCAACAGGTCAAGCACTATATCCGCAATGGGTGGCCTCACAAACTCGAAGATAAAACCCTATCATCATTTTTCAACCGAAAAGATGCAATGTCAATTGTGGACAATTGCCTGTTATATGGCGAACGCATCGTCATTCCATCTATCTTCTACAAGCGAGTTCTAACTCAACTCCACAAAGGGCATCAAGGGATAGTTCGCATGAAAGAAATCGCGCGATCATTTGTATATTGGCCCACAATAGATGCGGACATAACAACTTGGGTTCGCCAGTGTCACAGTTGTGCAACAGCAGCTCGAACTCCAGTAAAAACCCTGCTATCATCATGGCCAATACCGACGTCACCGATGCAACGTATACACATTGACATCGCAGGCCCAATCAACTCTACATATTATTTGGTGATCGTAGATGCTTTCTCCAAGTATCCAGAGATTTACCAAACAGAAAACATCACTTCTGCTACAGTCATCGAAAAGCTAACACAATTTTTTTCGCTTTTTGGTCAGCCACATGAAATAGTATCCGACAATGGCACTCAGTTTGTGAGTGCTACATTCGAACTTTTCTGCAAATCCAGAGGTATCAAACACACTCGTACAGCTCCGTATCACCCTCAATCCAACGGGCAAGCAGAGCGTTTCGTTGATACGCTAAAAAGAGCACTATCCAAAAACAAAGACGGAGGGACGGATAGCGAACATCTTCAGGAATTTCTTTTAGCCTACCGATCAACGCCGAACCGAAATGCTCCAGATGCCAAGTCACCAGCCGAATGTTTCATCGGAAGGAAGATGAGAACCAACATCGATCTTTTAAAGAAACCCGAGGAACAATAATTATCCAGCCGCAACACACAAATGGAAGAGCAGTTCAACCGAAGCAACAAAGCAAAACATCGCAGTTTCTGTAAAGGAGATCCAGTTTACGCAAAAGTTTTCAAAAGAAACAAAAGTTTTTGGATTCCAGCTGTTGTTGTCAACAAAAAAGGAAATGTCAACTACGATGTAAGCCTGCAGTCAGATGGTCGAACATGCTTAAGGCGAATGCACACTAATCAACTTCGTTTTCGTTACGCTGAAAACAGAATGGGTAACAAAAACACAAATGCATTTAATGAATATTTTGATCTCTTTGACAGGTACAATTCTGTCACACCGGATGCAAGTAATCAAAATACAGTTTCACCAGCATCACAACCGAGAGTTAAGTCACCACCACCATGTAGTCCCAATCCAGTTCCACCATCATCCCCACTTCAACCGATTGAAGACTCAACGGAAGAACATGACGAACTTCAAGAAATAAATATATGCTCTCCTCAACCAGTCAGACCAGATAGAAGTCAGCAGCACCCCATTTCAACAGGGTCCTCTTCTCGCAAATCCACAAGAGTTCGACGTCCACCTGGTTGGCACGAAAATTACACCCAAGACTACGTCTAACAGAACAGGGGGGATGTTGGCAATACCCTTATTCAGACTACTAAACTTGTACTAAAACGAACAAGACTTGAGGAAGTTACTAAACAGGTCTTCTTGAAATAACCTTCCGCGAGTCAAGTCGATTGCTTTTTCAACTACTTAATTAGTTATAATTATTTGATTAAGAATTAATAAATTAGATATATAAACATATAAATTGTTTGTCGTGTTTTTAATCCCGGAACACAACACAAAGTATGCGTTGCGAACAGTTTTCCGCTCCGAACGGATACCTCGCTAGGGTCGAATATTAAACTTTCATCTTTGTCATTATAAAAAGGTTAAAAAATTTATTAATAAAAACCTAATTTTTGCCGTTACTTCCGGAAGGTCTAGTGGGAGAAGTCAGAAACTAAAACAACTCGGGTCTACATTATGTTAACTCGGCAAAACAAATTTAATGACATACATTTTTTTGGGAACTGTGTAATAATCTAGAAAACTCCTGCAGAATGTAAACAATCAAAAATATTGATTGCGTTTTAAGAAACTCGAGTTTCCAATCGTAGGATATAAAACTTTCCTTAACTGAATTTTTTAAAGCTCAAGAATGACCTCGAATGCCTATCTGGCTAGTCGCGCACTGGCAACTGTGATCGAAATCAAATAGTTTAATCACCAGTTGAAAGAGAACCGCAACAACCCACGAACATTTCTTCAACAATCAACCTCGTCCGTCTTGCACCACCTGCAATGTTCCACTAAATCTAGATCATTTATTAAATAGATGTATATTATCTAAAAACTACCTTAAATATTTAAACATACCCGAAACACCTAAACATCCCAGCACTAAAAATATTGAAATAGTAAACGAATTTATATCTTATCTTAAATATAAAATTTGATATTATTACCGCAGAGCTAATAGTCCTCGCAGCTAGGCTCTATTCTTGTATATTTACCAGGTTATTTTTAAATACCTGGTATTAAATAATAAATAAATAAATAAATATAGATTTTTAATCCCAAAATCCGATGATCAACCTCTTAACTGAGCTACCTATATGCAGCTCTTGTGTCCATATAATAGGTTGTGTTAAATTACTCGTACATAGTATATTTGAATACGTTATGCCGATAATGCGAAAGTCAAAAATAAAAGAAAAGGTTCTATGGTACATAGGTATTGTCGGCAATATTATTTCAATTTTTTTACTAAGCTTAACAGAAAAAAAATTATATCAAAATTATAGGTGCCGTTTACGACAGAAAGAAGATGTCGAAAAAATTTAAATAGTGAACTTCATTATTTTTGGATTAAAAAAATCGAGCATATGGTTTGAAACTTCTTTGGAGCATTACTTAACTTAACCGGCTTCCAATTCATGCAGCTTTCCATCCTCCAAAATTGCAAGCATGTTGATTCCAGTCATTTAGCCCGAGCACTGGCATCCGCTCTTTAAATTGGAGGTTCGAAGACTCAGCTGGAGCATTGTTGTCCATTCGCTCAACCAATATAGCCGAGCCAATATAGTTGACGTATTTTGGCTTTCTGTACTGTACATCTTGGTACGCCTAATGGGGTTCGCTCCTCATGCACAGGATCAAATATCCGTCAAAAAAATTTCATTTTCTCCTAGGTGGATGGTTTTGCTCTTATCGTTGGACAGATGTTTGTTGATAGCATATACTTGGTTTTGTCCTCATTTATTTCAAGACCAAAAAGTCTCGTCCTAAAAGACTCTATTACAGAACGAGCGTTGGGAACGGCCAAAGATGCCGATATCGTCGAACTGTTGTACAGATTTATTGAACATTGTGCTCTGTGTTTTAACGCCTGCTCTCCGCACAATTTGCTCTAGAACGAGATTGTATAAATCACATGATAGCGCTTCTCCTTGCCGAAACTCTAGAGCTTTAGAATAAACAAATTAATAATTTAAACATGCTATCTACCAAGGTTATAGAAAATCGGACGAGTTTTTTAAGCAGAACCGATCATCATCATCATCGTAACCATCAAAATCTCGATTTCGATTTTTTTGAATGAATGCCCAAGATGCCATATATTTAGTACTTATGTACACACATGTATGTATATGTACCCAAAGGGGTAAAATTCTGATCGCACGAAATAAGTGCCCCATTCTCCATTCACCATGGACTCGCCATACATATATGCACGAAATGATGTTGCTTATCAGCTTCAACCGAGGCATTTCTTGGTTTGATTCGAGCTTGAAAAATGTTATTAGTGTAAGAGAAGCAAGATTCCGATGTTATAAAGCTTGAAAACAAGAATACGTTCAAGCAAAAGATAGACATGTAATGATCATATTCAAGGAACAAAATTATTGAACTTCAGTATTTTTTTAAATATTTCGTTTCTTTAATTAAATTTGTCTGTTGATTAGGAGTAATTAATTTCCGATAAAAAAAATCAATTTAGCCCAAAATTGCCAGAATTGGATAGGAGATATTAATTTTTTAAACAAAACTCTCATGATTTTCAGAAGAACATGAGCTTTCTTTTCAGTTTAAAGTAAATAAGTTTGAACCATTTATAATCAGGGCATCACAACCATTTCGATGCGCATGTTGTCGGCAGGAAAGAAAGGACCTATTATTGCCTGTAGAGTTTGAACGTCAGAGATGAGGATTTCTCATTTCCTCGCCATATTCCGTGCGCCCCACATACCACTGACCAGCAAACGGACTTACACCATTGCACTTTTTTTGAAAATTGAAAAATTAAATTCCATATTATCTCAAAAACTTCTTCTATATTGCAACAGCAAATAAATTTGAACCTGTTCTACAACCTCTAACATAATAATCTCGATCATGGTGATCTCTCTGTAGAGCTCTGGGTATATGCCTGCATTGATATTTATGTGTAAAAATAAAATCAACCATACTAAAACATCAAAAGAGTTAGTTTTGTTTAAAACATTTTATTCTATCATTTTTTTTATCTCTTATAAGTTTTCTTAATAAACTGCAACGTCTTAGCCATCAATGGGGCCTTTTTAATTTTTAGTGGGTTATTGTTGGTTGACAAGTCCCTTCCAATCTTTAATCGGGGATCTCCAGCTACAACAGTATTATGTGACACAGATGACAATGCAGCCACTCTTGCTGCTGGCGATGCAATTAATTTATCATTTGTCCCATATAGTTCCTGTTTGCGTTGGACATTGCGTGGAGGCTTAACAACATTGTCGACGTAGGCTAAGCGAGTTTTCTTGATCGGAAGCGCGCTTTGCTTCTGAGATATTTTTATATTTTTAGTGAGAATACTAAGCCGCCTTTCTTTTTCGTCCTCGCACCTCAAAAACATTTCGCGCCAAGATTCTCCTTCATCCCTGATTTTTCCACGAAAATGCCGCCCAACATGTTGTTTCCACAGCTCGTCGGTGTCTTCTAACAAATAAGCATTGTAGTCTTCAAAATTCAAAAGTTGCTGAGGGGTAGTTCGCTCCAAAACTGGCCGTAGGACATCGAAGGGGACTCCTCCAGTGTACTCCAGAGCATCGATGTTCTTTTGCAAAACTCGAATGCAAATATCAAAAAGAGAAGGAACTGATAATAAAGCACCAGTCTTTACACCAGAGTAAACCTTGGTGCGCATTGTCTTGGAAGTAATACCCAAGCTTAGATTACAATAATTGAGAGACGCTGCCTTATCCGGCATCGATGAAGGATAAATGCAATTCATAACATTTTGGTTAATAGGAGAGGGTTTGTAGTTGTCTGAAATTTTCACTGAAGGTGCTATGGGCAAACTGAGTGATAAATCAAGCTTAGTTTTGGGTGATGTCTTCAAAGCTTCCGGTACTAAGTCGGGAGTGTGCTTGCTTTCCTTTTCCATTACGACTGATTTTGAATGGCGTGATGTTTCCACGACTGGCTTCGACTCCACAAGCTTTTGGGTTTTTTTGTTTTTCTTCGAACTTCCACCTACACCGCACATGCCAAGAGCATCAGAAAAACTAGCACCCATAGTGCTGTCTATGCCTTCATTCACAATTAGTTTTGGTTTCTTTGCTTTGGGGTGATGTTTGTCCGTGGCTGCTTCATCGTTTTGCTTTGAAGAGGTACCAGATGGTTCAGGTGTTTCGTTTGGAGCAGCATCTCTTTTGTGTGACCTACTGGAGGAATCCTCTTCGCGATGTCTCTTAGACGAATTTTTACTTGAAGACGATTTTGATGAACTTGAATGGGACTTTTCGGCATGTCTTGAGGATGATTTGTGCCTTTTGTCTCTGCCATTCGACTTGCTACTACTTCGGCTTTCGTGATGATGATCGATTTCTTTGTTGTGGATGTCCTTAACCCTATGATTTGAATCTCTTTGGCTTTCTGAATGCCTTTTTTCGTCTTTATGTTTACCATTATTTGTAAGACGCCCTTCATTTTCTTTCACTTCAGTATGATTTTTGGTGGAGTACTCACTTTCGACAGTAATGTTGGCATATCCGTTTTGCTGCTTCTCTGGCGATGACGAAGCTGCTTCTCCTGTAGCAACCATGGTTTTCCATTTAGCGACAAGTCCTTTCGCAGCATCCCCAACTTCTCCATTATACTTTCGGAGCGAATTAATCGTCTTTCCCACTCCGGTCCTTTGTAAATGATCAATAGTAATTGGGAGGGTGTCTAGTTTTCCAATGCAATGAAGTAACTTGATTTCATCGTTTCGGGCTTTCTTGATGGCTTTCTGGTAGTGCTCGATGATATTGCAACCATCAGATGACATGGTTTTCTTTTTTTAAGCAATAAGTTAACGTATGAGGCCAGTTCAAATCAACCGACAAGGATAATGAAGTAGTTGCAATGCGAAGGAAAGAACTTTTTTAAAACTATTTAAAAGAAAATTTTAATTATTGTTGAAAGTGTATGTACGTCACACAAAAATAGAGAAAAAGAAAACTATATGACAACTGACAAATGACGTTTGATTTGAAGAAAACTGAAAAATGCACGTAATGTGACTATACGTCAACGTAAAATATTTTAAAGCTTTGTTCGATTTATGAATTATTTTAAGTTTTTTAATCCACTTTTACACGAAATAATAACTTGTTGGAAACTTTTTGCCTTATTGGTTGAACACTCACAATGTAAATGAAGTGTGAAAGGGAATGTCAAACAAATTTATTCAAATCGTTAGACAGATGATTATTTCTTCACTGGCCTAACTTTGACTACAAATTCTTGGAAAAAGATATGTGTATTTAACAATGCATAGTAATCCATGTGGATCATTAGCGATGATAAGGTATGGCTAATGAGTTTTTGGGTGTGCTAAGCGCAACATACCTGTAATGATGTATGGATTAAGTCAAAGCAACGAGGTGGGAGGAAATTTCTCAGAAAATAGAAAATTAAGTGATAAAACTTAAAAATTCAAACACTCGCATTAATATATACTAACAGGCGAATCTATTAACAAATCTTAAAGGTTACTTAACTTTAAAATACCTCTAAATAGCTCTTAAGTATGAAATCGGTATCTATAATCAATTTTCACATTTAAGTAACGTTACTTAAAGGCCTCTTAACTTAAACGCCATCAACCGCGTTTAAGGATCACTTAAAGGCATTGTGAAATGTATTTTGACATATCAATTGACATCTTTGAAATTTTGAAGTTTCAAATTGTAAGTTTGTATTGTTTGTTGTGATATTTTAGAATTAGAAAATGCAAATAATTAAGAAACCGAAAATTTGTATTGATTAAAGAACGTGTACGCGCAAAGAAATTTCGTCAACGCTTTCCGCTTAGCCTTTGAAGTGTTTGTATCGACACTAACTTTATTCCTCGTTGTTGGAAGAGAATCTGTGCATAAAATAATTTGTTTTGTAGTGTTGTGTATTATTGCAAATTCTAAAATAAAAAAGTTTTCTTGTCGGAAGCATTCCAATTTTCAGATCTTTTTCTTTTGTTTGTGGCGGCGGGTGTGGGTTTGTGTTCCATGGCCATTTTTTTTCTATTTCACAAATAAAAAAATGTGTTCCAAATATTTACTGTGAAAGTGGCACAAAACAGCTGTGTTGTATAAAATGAAGCAGAATTTGTTTTTTTTTTGTACTAGATTTTCACATTCTTTTACGTTACGTGACATAAGCATTGTTTAGTTAAGTACCAACGAAAAATCGATTATAGATACGAATTGAAGTTTCGTCATTTAAAGGCAAATTAAATATTTAAGTATGCTTAACTAAATAACTTCTAAGATGCGGTTTAAGAAAATCTTATAGATACGGCTGTAACTATTCTTTTTCTTTAGATGTAATGGTCAACAAATAAAGGAAGCATACATTTCATCTTCTTTGTAGAAATAGTTTTGCAATATTCTGATGAAGAATGAATATGAAGCATTATGTACTTGCCAAATTCCGATTGGATAAGTTCGACGACATAAGGAAATTAAAAGTACGCCTTCTACTTGTTCGAAATTTCAATTAAGGCTACTTCATTTCAACCAATAATCAATATTATGAATTACACTTTTCGATAAATGTAAATTCCAAACAACTCTTTTCGAATTGAATTCCAGCGTTCGAAAAATAAGTAAGGACGAAGAGTAAATAATAAATAACTTAATCCTTTTTGACATTTCCCCATGCCTTAAGTCGTTTTTCCATTTTGTTTTGTAATTATTATTTCTTCTTCCATATACATACATACATAATCCGTTTTCTACTTTATTAAATTGAAAGATTTCTGTACTAGTGTAGTTTTTTTTGATGATTTAACGAATTTACTTTTAAATAAATAAAATATAAAAATAAGTTAATAGTGAAAATTATAGCTTTGATCGTTACATACAATCAATTTCATGACTTCTTCTTCAGCTTCTGTGCTCAAATCCGATATTCCAGTTCTTAGAATTTTCTGTTTCATTTCAGCATATTTTACATAATAAAATTTCAGTTTTTCAATCAATTAAGATAAACTGGGAGGAATATATGTATTT
Organism: Chrysotoxum bicinctum; assembly: GCA_911387755.1. Lineage (NCBI taxonomy): Eukaryota > Metazoa > Arthropoda > Insecta > Diptera > Syrphidae > Chrysotoxum > Chrysotoxum bicinctum. The sequence continues at coordinate 83,004,213 of OU426990.1, forward strand.
ACAGCAAGGGCTTTCGTATGTTGTAGCTGATATTTTGTCAGTGGGATTGCAATTACCTTCCATATCTTGCATTTATAACTGAAAATTTTATTTAATTTAATTTAAAGTAGATTGTAATTTCCTGGTTCCCACTATTAGGTCCGTTTACGTACTTGCCAAAACTACGAGTATATACCGAACTTGTATGAAATTCTACGAATTTAAAGTCGAGTCGTGTTCGCGTATGCAGAAAACGTGTAGTTTTGACAGAAGAGAGCGCTAGTGAGAAAGATAATTATAGGTTCGTTTGTTGAACTTTACTTTACCCAGGGTTGACCCAGGTTTTTTTGACAACCCTCAGAGTTGTCAACAAAAACTGGGGTTTTGGTTTTCAAAAAACACCCAAGAGCTTTCAACTGTTTTGTTGACTGCTAAAAGCAAGACAAAATCATTTTGTGATCTGATAAAACTTTAAATTTGTTATAAATTAGTTTTAAAAATGAACGAAAACAATTTCGCGTTGTTGCTGAATGTTTCATACGATGAGTACAACAAACATTTAATTGCAAATACAAGCAATAACATGCAACATGTACTGCTTTTACACGGAAGCGATTTTTAATCTTAGTTTCTCTTTTGGAGTCATCTTCCGCCTTATGTAACCCCGCCACCACACACGTCTCTCTCCAACGGGCTTAAAAATCGCAAGGTAATATTGCTTCGTTTAAAAGCCGTAATGCGAATCGACAAACGACAACAAAAGAAATACATATGACTTTTGACAGTTTGATCGTTACCTGAACTCGCCCCAGCAAAATACCTAGATCTACTTCATGGCGAGTTCAGGGCGACCCCAGGTCTCAAAAAACACAGAATTTGCTCACCAGGGTGACTTCAGGTTTTTCAAAAAACGATTTAGGGCGACCCCAGGGTGACTTTAGGGCTCTTTGTAGCACAATTTCACAATTTGTACATGATCATGGATTGTTAAACAATCCATATTTTAAAATAGCAAATATTAAATTCAACACGTAAGGTCTCGGATAACAGTTTAGTTCGACTTATATGATTGAAACAGGGAAACTCAACTCACAAAAGCCGTTATTGCTTTTCCAAATATAACAAATATAGTACCGACCTGTGTTAACACAAGCTTTTACTTTATTTACAAGAGTCCAAACCTGGCCGATCTTCACATTAAGCAAAAATGATCGGATGATATCGTTTTCTTCCTTGGTATCTTATATCTACAGAGAAAAATAAAGACAGCTATCTTCAAAACTATGTACAATATCGTTGGATTGTTCTTATTTTCATGCCAGGACAGAAACTCCTCTAAGGATTTCGATGTTTTGTTCGATTCTATGTGGTTTCGTCTTTCTCGGCATAGCCAGCGCAGGATTCAAGTGCGAATAAAACGGTCAAACTCACTCCATATGTCAATTTCAATTTATATTTCAATGTTAGCCATTATTATAAAAAATATCAGTCTGATGTCAAAACATGTACACACAGTCACAAAAGTAAACAACCAAGCTAATACGTAAATAGACGAAAAAATACCGTTAATATCAAATCCATATCTATTCTCTGCATATGGCACAAGTGTCTTGTCATGCACATTACTGCTGTTAAGCAAAATAACGGTACAATTTGTATTCACTTCTTTGCTATATCATTATTTGTAATCGAGGGTAAAAAAATAGGTTACAAAAGTTAGTATACAGACAGTTTTTCTTATGTGATGTTGCATCAATAAAAACTTTTGAGTCGATTTTTTGTTTTTTTATTAAAAAGGTAAGGCAAAACTACTAGACTAGACTATTTCAGTTCAAATTATTCCTTTTAAAATTAGAAATGGCACCACGTGGAAAAGATTGTGATCAAAATCCTTGGACTTACAAAAATTAATAGATAAGTACTCTAGTGAAGGAAAGTCGATTCGGAAAGTAGCTGTACTTGTTGATAGGAGCCCAGCAACCACCCAAAAAATATTGAAATAGTAGAAACAATGTGGAACAGTTACGAACATGGCTCGCAGTAGCCGCCCGCGAACGTTCTCTGAACGAGAAGCGACTAATAATTCACAAAGTAAAGAAAAATGCGAAAATAAGCGCACCAAAAACTTGTTTCGTCGATGCCATCGAGAATAAACGCCGTAATTAAATCAAAAGGTTACCCAACAAGTTACTAAATTCTAATATTAAGTTAAAAATGTTGTAATTTCTATTAATGTATACTTACTTTTGTGATCAAAATTCTGAGAGTTTTAGTTTTAAGTTGATATCTAAGCCATTTTAAAAAAAAAAATGTTTTGATAATTGATTTTATGAAAAGAGAATAAAATTTTCTAAAAAATATACGCCAAATGTTTCATAATATATGCTTATTCAATTTTTTCTTCTCTGCTTAACATTTTGTTTCCTGCTGTATACTTACTTTTGTGACTGTGTTTAGGTTTAATTCTAAAATTTAATGCATAGCGCCATTTTCATTTCAATAATTTAAAGTTCTATCGCCAGCACAACTGCCATTTTTTTTACTGCCTTCTTTTTCGCCAGCAATCAAATTGTTGTTGTTTGTCGAGGAAAATTTTATTGCCCTAGCTTATGCAGCAGTGAATAAAACACATCTCATATCAACATTAGATTTCCCGTTTTCTAACGTCACAACCGTAACGGAAATAAACGTTAATGCTTAAAACAGGGCCCGTATCGCGGAAGAGTAAAGTGATCAATAAATTAATTGATTGTCGTTTTGACAATCGCTCTCTCTTTTTCTTTATTGATATGATAGAGACAGATATAGTCAAAATGACAAACAAAATTGATAATCAACTATCTTATGTCGATTTCCTTTACACATGAGAAATCAATTTCTGTGTGAAGATTTTGATCTCTCGACAGATTTCACGTTCCTTTACACCAAAAAAATCGATTTTTTTGTGACAGAGATCAAATCCCTCGAATCCGTATTTGAAGAGGGATTTACATGTATACGAAATACGCACACCAAAAGAAAAAATTTGACATGGGATCAAAATCCCTAGTGAGTAAAGGAAATCGACATTAGGTTTCCTTCGATGTTGCAAGAAATTGTGTACTCTTCTGATCTGACTGTAATCTATGAGGCTTATATTCGTCCAAAGCTCGAGTACAATTCCCAAATTTGGGCAGGTGCTCCAATAATACACTCGAGTCTTTTGGATAGAATCCAAGAGCTTTAAAAATGATAGGTGACTAATGTGGAATGCTTTGCTTAACCCGACTATTTGTAATTTGCATCGGTATCTCCTTTTAAATCACCTCCTACTTTCCTAAAACGCTCGCACTGTCCTCCAACATTTTAAGGGTAGTCATAATCCTTTTAGTGCGTGAATATTATATATAAAAAAAATATGTTGAAATTTAAAACGATTGATTCATTAGATCAAAATATTGATGATTCATGACAAATAAATCTTTCCATTACCATGGCACTGAGACGTCACTTTGCGTATGATCAAATAAACTTTTCCGCTTGCGGACGAAGCAATCCTTGGACACAAGTTGACAAACAAACACTTGAATTACTCACAATTAAAACGAAATATTATATTTTCCATAATAGTAGCAATTGATACAAATATAAGGCAAGACTCAATGAATCTGCCGTGTTAAAAATTAGTTAGTTTTAGTTGTTTGTAGTTTAGCAGGTCATTGAAATTACGACATTTATATATAAATTTATATGAAATGAGCGCCGTGATATTGATGAATCATAGACATGGCCAGCTGCTGAAGCGGCCATCTTTCCAGTTCCACCTGACACAATTTAGAGCACAATGCAGGAACTCTTCTCACGGAAAGGATTCACCTTTTGGCTGGAAAATCCAGTAAGCAGGTGATCCTCTTGCTCGTGCTCTGTGATGTACTTCATCATTTTGGCGCAAGACTCCGAAATGGTCTGGCGTTCGATGGCGGCCTCCCGTCTCAATTGTTCGACATTCATACGCTGTTGCTGAAGTGTAGATGACATTACGTCCATTACTGCAGTCTCTGATAGTCCTATGATGGAAAGTTTTTTATATTTTAAACAAACTTGAGTTTTTTTGTTTTGCGGATCGAAATGGGGCAAGAAGTAAATGTGTGTGCTGAAAATATTGTTTTAATGTGCGGAATAAATTTTAGGCGAATTTTCTATGTGATTTGAACCTTTTTCGAATAAAATAAAGAATTGGAAAAAAATATACTCAAAAACGATACACACCCAAAAGAAGTTTTGCGTTTTTTAATGAGTTTGACAGATGAAAATTTGATTAGAAAAGAAATATATATGTACAAATGATTGTTCTGAGAATATTTAGGTTTCTTACATAGGAGGTTATAAGCACGATGGTAACTTCTTACAGGGTGGTTTGATTCTTTCAGGATGTTTGTTTTCAAACTTTCATTGTTCATCATTTCATTATTTGTTTCATTAATTGGACATTGCGAAGTACGTTTAATTGGAAAAGTGAAAAAATTGATGAATAAAAATAAATTTTTTAAAAAAATTAAAATTATAAAAAATAAAAAGTTTGAAGGTGGCAATATCGTGAGTACCCTCCTAACCATTTTCAATGGATCGTTCAGAAGCCGCTTTGCAATCTATTAGAGTTGTATCTAACTACAATATTTTCTATGCAATCTGTGACAGAATAAACGGTAAATATATTGTACTGGACTGCAGTACTTGTGGACTTCTAAATATTAATTAATGAAATTAAAATGAAATGAAAAAAATATATTCACCCTAAAATTCATTTAAGTTGAGCGAAAATGCTCTTATTATACTCTTTTTATCTTTTTATCTAGCTGCAACTAAATGGAGCGTTTCGCGTAAAATTAAACAAGTAACAAAAAGCTCTTAACAAGTCATTTTTTTCAAAAGTTACTATTATTTTACAAGAAGACATTGTCGATCTCATTTAAAATGTATACTCATTACTGTGGGCATTTTGCTCCCACTACAGTTTGTAAAGTAAAAAAGAACAATTCCCTTAGTCGGCTCAGAGAAGATTCAAAATATTCGAAACAAGATAAAGTTACGCTTCAATCAATCATCAAATCTTCTAAAGTAAAGGACAAATAGTAAACAAATTAGGCTTTGAATTATCTGCCAATAAAACAAACACGCCTAAATTGAATATAACATTTAAAAGTTTCTCGAGAAAAACTTCAAAACTGATTAGAGAACAACGCGGCAAACGTTGGATACCTACAATCAATCAGTCCCAGTAGTTAAAACTGATTCCTTTTTCAATCACTTTAATGTCTGCAACCCCGAACTATAGTTGATTTTAAGTCAAATATATCACGCCTTGACATGATGAGAATATTTATAATTATTTACAAATATTTGAAATTCGTATTCGTAAAAATCAGTTAAATAATTTTTCGCATTCGATTGTTCAAGAACGTTTTAAAGATTTACTCCTGGTTCATTAAATGACTGTCTTTTTCGTAAGAATTTGTAGAGTAGATGTGTTATAGCTTTTTTTTTTATTGGGATGCAGCAAAACTTTTAATAAAATATATAGAATATCTTTGTATATAATGTTAATATTGTCATGGAGCGCTAATATTGTCATTAGAAACGCTATCCTGGTGGGGGCGCTGAAATTAGCGCACGATTTTACAGTGGAGAGTAGAATAGGATACAAAGCTAGTATTAAAAAAGAAAATATTTTATTATTAAATTTAGTAGAGACAAATCAAACAAATACTATCGCTATCCTTAAGATGTCGCCCTAATCGTTCGTCTTGATGAGACTACTATAAGTTTTAAATACAAAGATAATAACATATATGAAAACGTAATACAAAAAGTAAAACTTAAAAAAATGTTAAAATTATAAAAATTAGTATTATAGGTAATGAAAAAAAAATATTTGCAAATAACTCTGTCCTTCTCACGTCTATCACCCTATAGCTAAACAAATGTAAATTGTATATATCTCTGGCACTCTTTCAAGTTCCACCAGTTCAGTTTTACTATTTTTAACTAAACTTTCTCCATTTAAATCCAAAATAAAATAAAATAAAATAAAATAAAAAGAAACAGCTTAACAAATTTCTCCACAGTTTGAAAATATAAATTGTATCACCCTGTAAAATGTTTCACTGAATTTTCTACTAAGAAACACAACTGCCCTCTGTAAGACATCAACCCTAACAAAAATCAATAGAAATTATTTTTTTGAAGTTTATCCCATTAACCTACTTTTGCATATTTACAGGCTGCTAAAAGAATAAAATCGAATTAAAAGTCTCCTGGAGGTATAGTTTAATTTAATTAAACTTACGATTCAAATTATTTTTCAATAAAATTTTTCTTCAGATTTTTTTTCCACATTTTCGTCGCCCACCGTCTGTTCCTTTCCAGCCACAATCTGCCGCAAAGAAAATCCATCAACATAGGACTCTCCGAGACTGCCATTCTGGACATAATGGCTGCAAATTTACAACAGCAACGAGCCATAAATGAGCAACTCCAGCGGGAAGCTGGCATACCTCGGATGTCAGTTTCAGAGGCTAGTACTTTAATGATAAAATATGTGTCGGAGCATGAGAACGAGGATTGTTTATTAAGTGGTTTCTCGAGCCAAAAGGTAAATCCATTTAGGGAAAAGAGCTCGTGTAGTATTTTGTAAAGACATTAAAAGATGTTATAAAAGGAGCTCAATTTGAGTTCTCGAAACAAAACAAAATGAAACTATTGTCAATGTTGTGTGTACCTACCTATTTACGGACCTGAGTCTTTCTCGTCCTTTAAAAAATATCAAAGCCAAATATATCCTTCAGCACTATTTAGATACATATACATAAATAGATAACTGTAACTGAAAACCGTCTTATCTAGATTTGTAGTCTTGTATGTTAGTTATATAAGCAATTATTACAAAAAAAAATATTTTACAATTTGCAACTATGTATTTACTGGATCTCTGGTGTATAAAACTAAACAAAAAACACTAAATCCAGAAGAAGTAGTGTACTATCAGCACAAACTGTGTGCCAAACTCTAAGTATTATAATGCCATGTGATTGAAATAAGCAAACAAAATTATATATTAAATATAGTTGTTAAATATACAAAACTTTATGAAAGAATATTTTAAAGTCTTTTATTTCAAGTGAACTTACGATTTCCTTTATTTTAGTCGACCAAGGATTTTAGTTCCAAATCCACGCAAACAATATTTTCAACGAAATTTTTTCTGGGTTAGAAATTGTTAGTATACCTATATTAGAAGGAAAATTAATTTTTATTAATATATTTATTAAAACATTAATTAGAGAGAGGTGTTGAAAAGTTTCAATTTTGTATTATCTTACTATGAACAGCTTTTAATCTCGATTAAGTCGGGTAATATGGTACTATAGAGAGAGGACCACTTAAGTTACTCTACGAAAATTAAAGCTCTCATTTTCTTATAAAGGGTGATTTTTTAAGAGCTTGAGAACTTTTTTTTAAAAAAAAACGCATAAAATTTGCAAAATCTCATCGATTCTTTATTTGAAACGTTAGATTGGTCCATGACATTTACTTTTTGAAGATAATTTCATTTAAATGTTGACCGTGGCTGCGTCTTAGGTGGTCCATTCGGAAAGTCCAATTTTGGGTAACTTTTTCGAGCATTTCGGCCGGAATAGCCCGAATTTCTTCGGAAATGTTGTCTTCCAAAGCTGGAATAGTTGCTGGCTTATTTGTGTAGACTTTAGACTTGACGTAGCCCCACAAAAAATAGTCTAAAGGCGTCAAATCGCATGATCTTGGTGGCCAACTTACCGGTCCATTCCTTGAGATGAATTGTTCTCCGAAGTTTTCCCTCAAAATGGCCATAGAATCGCGAGCTGTGTGGCATGTAGCGCCATCTTGTTGAAACCACATGTCAACCAAGTTCAGTTCTTCCATTTTTGGCAACAAAAAGTTTGTTAGCATTGAACGATAGCGATCGCCATTCACCGTAACGTTGCGTCCAACAGCATCTTTGAAAAAATACGGTCCAATGATTCCACCAGCGTACAAACCACACCAAACAGTGCATTTTTCGGTATGCATGGGCAGTTCTTGAACGGCTTCTGGTTGCTCTTCACTCCAAATGCGGCAATTTTGCTTATTTACGTAGCCATTCAACCAGAAATGAGCCTCATCGCTGAACAAAATTTGTCGATAAAAAAGCGGATTTTCTGCCAACTTTTCTAGGGCCCATTCACTGAAAATTCGACGTTGTGGCAGATCGTTCGGCTTCAGTTCTTGCACGAGCTGTATTTTATACGGTTTTACACCAAGATCTTTGCGTAAAATCTTCCATGTGGTCGAATAACACAAACCCAATTGCTGCGAACGGCGGCGACGAATCGACATTTCACGGTCTTCAGCAACACTCTCAGAAACAGACGCAATATTCTCTTCTGTACGCACTGTACGCATTCGTGTGGTTGGTTTAATGTCCAATAAAGTAAACTGAGTGCGAAACTTGGTCACAATCGCATTAATTGTTTGCTCACTTGGTCGATTATGTAGACCATAAATCGGACGTAAAGCGCGAAACACATTTCGAACCGAACACTGATTTTGGTAATAAATATTACACAAGTTTTCTTTTGTTTTTTTTTTTTCTGAAAAAATATTTTTTCTTTACTTATTTGAGGTCGATGAAAACGAAAACGATAACCATTTATTTTTTCAAAGAAGCGTTTTAGAGTCTTTGGATCGTTTTCCCGAAATTGTAATGAAACTAAATTATAGTTCATTTTACAAACGTAAATTTTACCCGTTTTAAAAGGTTTAGTTTTCTTTATTCCAATAACATATGTATGCATTTTGTATAAATCGAGGAATTTCGAGAAAATTCGTTGAGTCAAAAGCGAGCAAAGTTATTAAAAACTATATTTTGGTTACTCCGCAATGAGACAAAAATATTTTGGAAATACAAATTGAAAGGAAGTACTAAAAATAATAATTTTAAATAATTAATGCATATATACATACATATGTATACATTAATGTAAGTAAAGTTTTAATTAATTAATAAAATAATAATTGCATTTTATTATTTCCATTAATTGATTGGTAATTATTTAGGATTGGGGTTCCAAAAAATTTTTCACCACCTGGAAACTATTTTATTAGGTAGAATAAGATAATTAAAGGTGGGGGAGACATGTTTTATGGGGTTTCGTCGAAAAAAAAACCCTTTTTTAGTTGACATTGGATATAGGCCTTAGGGTAAATTAAAAGTTTCTTTAAATCCAGATTCTGTTATATCAGAGCCCACTTGTGCGCCCCCACAAATACGAGTACTTGACTTTAAATTCAATGGATAAAGAAATGATGCGATCGTAACTGTACCATAAAATTGCATATTCAGCAGCTTGTGTGTGAGTATCAACAAAAATTTGTTGCGTTAGCATACAAAGCTCATTTATATTTCATATTTCATGTATCATTTTTGTCTCTTCGTATAAGCTAAAGATTTCCCCCCACCAGAGGTAAGGGATCTGAAGCTTCAAACTCATAATAAAATAAACTGTTTTTTAAAATTAAACGTTTCTCCGGTGGAGACTAAATACAACATATTTTTTGATGTTTCCGCAACATTAAAAAAAAATCTATATTTAAAAATTCTTTAATTAAATTTAATTTAATCAACAAAAAATAAAAAAAAAATAAAAACTGAACTTCTTTCAGACTTTTTATTTATATATTTCATAAAACTTTTTTTAAATTAATGTAACATACAAAATTATTTAAAACTTAATTTCTTTATGTAAGTATATTTTTACCTTTTATGGGGCAAGTTTTGCGTGTGGATAAAAAAACCGAACTCAAGATCTTGATCAAAGTTGGCATTACGATGATAGAGAACAGGAAAAAAGTGTGTCCGGCAATTCCATCTGTATGTGTGCAATGTGCATGCGTTTACGAGTATGTCTGCATGTTTGTACCTTAACGCTTAACCTACAGCCTAAGCCGCTAAAGCGATTTTCCTTAAACTCGGTATTTAATGTTCTTCGGTGATTCCTTAAGGGAAAAATTTAATTTGTAGCTCCAAATCTGACGATACCTGCAATACAGCCGTTATGAAAAATCCTATTTATCTCGAAAAGGGCTTTAACGATTTATATAAACGTAACCATTATAGGTATGGACCACTTTTTGATAACAAACAAAATTAAGAAAAAATGTTATTAACGGCACCTGTTATAGAATCGACTTTCTCATTAACGGCTCTAACGATTTTGACCAACATTTTTGTACATGAACTCCTTTTAATTTAAAATAATATCATAAAATATTCGAAAAATACTTTTTGGAAAAAAAGTTCAATATTTCTTTTAAACAAATATCTTAAAAACGATTAGTTTTTGAAATTATTTCCTAAAATGTATATTATTAAATTGAATTGAAAGCGTTTTGTGACCTCTAGTCCAAATGCGTTTCGCACAGGCTCGATAGTTGGGCTCATCAGTTAGATGCTGTCGTACCCTTCTAAGACGCAATACTCGTAGTCAACGATTATCAACACTAATAAAATTTACAGCACGAAACGCATTTGGACTAGAGGTCACATAACGCTTTCAATTGATTTATTCAATATAGTCCACAAAAACAAAAACAAAAACTATAAAATTTTTTTTATATTTTTTCGTTTTTACTTTTTATATATTTTATTTTTTATATATAAATAAAAATAAGACGGTTTTTGAACTTTGTTTGCATAAATTCATTCTTTTCTAGAAATCAGATGGCAATTGTATGCATTTAAACAATTATTTCTAATTAAAGCTATGTTTTTATATTTATAAACAATTTTTAAATTCCAAAGTACTCTTACATAAGAGCAAGTACGTGCGATCCAGCTGTTCATTTTATTTAACATGGTTTTATAGGAATTTTAATTATTTCATTTAACAAAAAAAAAACTTAAACAAACAAATTTCAGACTTCACGTTCAGCTACTTTAATCGGCGGGACCAGACGGCATAATACCAGCTGAACTTCAAATATTATCTTACCCACTTTATAGACTAAGAGAGAGCTCACATCATTTTTTGGGTGTGATTGATGATTGATAACAAAAAATAATTAGCATAATTAGATAGGCCTTTAGTAGCTATTTACAAATGTGCATAAGAGTGCATCAGATATGCAGTTCTTTCCAAAGTCTAGAAAATTCTGATAAAAAATTTGCCATAACTTCAAAATGAAGAGCTAGTGCCCTGATTGCAAATATCGAGGTCCAAGACGTTTTGAAGGCGGTCTTCGTGCAAGAGGTACGCTATTCTTATCGCGACTTGCAGGCAGAAGGCTGTCTGCAAAACGTCTTAGACCTCAATACTTTCAATCAGGGGGCTTAACTCTACATTTTGGCAAAGTGTTATTACAATTATTTAGACTTGGAAAGAACTGTATATATTATGCACTTTTATGCACTATAGCTCCCACATTTGTAAATAACTACTAAAGGCCTATCTCATTATGCTAATTATAATTTGTTATCAATCACACCCAAAAATTGGAGATAATACCGAGCGGTTGTCTAAACCTCAGATCAGCTCCGCAATAGGTGTCATAACTGGACACTGTTTTATAGATACTCGTAGACACGCCGCATGACTTGGTGTACGTGTACCATCAAACGACTTCTACAGGAGTTGCTTGGACGAGGAGGAAGAGGAAACAATCTCACACCTTCTTTGTACATGCAGTGCTCTCTCTTACAGACGTAAACTTCATCTAGGACACTATTTCTTTAATGAACCAAGCGATCTCATCAACACAGACATTAAAAGTCTCCTTCGCTTCATCAGAAGCTCCAAATGGTTTTAACTAGTAAGGAACTTTTTTTTCCCTATTAGATCGTGGTATCACAATGGACCTCTACTGGTCTAAGTGTGTCAGATGCTGTAAATGACAGCCACTTTAACCTAACCCAACCTAACCTTAGCTACTTTAGACATTATTTTTTATAAAAAAACCATTAAGATTACTTCAATGAAATATGATACTATCAAACAAATAATCATCATCATCATATAATAAAACGGCAAACATGTTTTTTGTGGTACACTTTTCTCCAAAAGTATTTAACCGATTTCGATTGGAAAGCCACAGTTACGGAGATGTGCAGAATATACTTGAGACACGCATTTACACACTATGGGTCATTTTTGTTTTTGCACTGTCGAACACTTTGCATATTATCTACATAAAATAAAATTTAATTTAATAAATTTGCTTGAAAACACTGCCAATAATATAAATAATAAATAATAAATAAATTGGCACTCGAATTTCGAGAACTGGGTAATAATAATATTTTGATTTATTTAACTAAAAATCCAAAAACAAAAAAAATTAATTATTCATGTTTATTTCTTTATTATAAATATGTAATTACTTTTTGTTATAAAAAAGAACAGTACAATTATTTTAATATTAGTATTTTATAAATCATTTCTGTATTTGTATTTTGTTGAACGTTAATTTTTGTTGGTTTTATGGATTTTCAAAATGAAGTAGATTTTGATAATTTGGCGATGGTGCGAAGTAGGCAGTAGATTAAAAAAAAATTATAAAAAGAAGTAGATCTACTACAATTGAATTAAAGTGTTACCACTGCAGGGCAATCATTTTTTAACTTATATGTATCTAATTCAGAATCCTATATTTTTTAAAAGATGCAAAATATATGTATCTCCTTTAGTAGGTATTGACTTTATATTTTTCAAGAAAATTTACCATTTACCAGTTTTATTGTTAGGTCCTGGGCTAAGTGCGAAATTTCATTAATAAAACAAAATGTCTGCTAAGTGACGTTTACTAACTATGATTAAGCTAAACCACCGAAATAGGTAGTTTAGTGAAGAAATAAGAAAAAGGATTGTCAAACTTGTTTTGTTTTATCAAAAAAATTAAACAAATGTACGAAGTGCGTGCCTTCACGAGTTGCCAAAGCATTGGCTTTGAAAGTAAGGCAGTTTAATAAAATGAAACGAAAGGATTTAAGGTCATACATAAGTGGATTTCGACTAGTCATAGGTGTATTTGACTGCACCCAAATTAGGATGAAAAAAAAAAACTGGTAGGAGAAAATGGTCAATAATGTTAATAGGAGAGGGTATTATTCCAATGATTCGCAAGTAAAGACAGCTTACTAAAAATTATACAAATATAAATTTAAACATATTTTTAATTTTGTTTCCTTATCTTGTTATCCTCTGTACATAGGCAGTTTGTGAAGTCAATTTAAAAATAACGGACATAGTTTGTCACTGTCGTGAAAGCACGCGTGATTACCGTATTGTTGTGAATAGAGCTTTATACTACTACAGCGACATCTGTTGGAAAATTGCATATCTAATTTATGGAAGAAACAAAAAGCTCTTTTCCAATGTCAAATGTATTTCCCCTTATTCCAATCATCTAGAACATTCCAAGACGAGAAGCTTCGCGAATTTTCGAGAACAACTAATTTGAGTATATAAGGAAGTGTTCACGGTGAGCGAGACACAGTTGATTTTGGATTATGAAAGTGTGCAAAAGTATTGCTTATTGGATTGTTTTTTTTTTAGATTAAGAATTTTATTTTTCAATTTGTTTTATATACAATTTGACTTAAAACTAACTTACTACTAAATTAAATCATGTTGGCTCAACAATAGGGGCCCAACGTTCTTCATTTGGCTTTACATAATGCTATTTGCTAACAATATCATATTAATGTTTACTTAATCTAATTCATGATTTTTTTAATATTAACTAAATAATAATTTTTGATGAGTGGGCGTTTTATCCCCTGTAGTATTGATTGTTGTTCTTCTCGTAAAAGGGTGCGTTGTCGTTATGGATGATGTCTTCAAATTGATCGTCAGTGATGGCTCGGGTGTATAGATACTTGTCACGAGGCTCTAGTTCATGCTGAAGAAGTTGTTGCACTTCTGTGTTGGGATGATCTTCCAGGTTCCTGATGATTTTTCCGGAGAGCTGCAGTAAATACTTGTCCAATGGTATTAATTTTGCTTCTTTATACAGATTCCTTGTTGGTATATATTTCTTCGTCAGTGTGTTACGATACAGTCCAGTGCAAATGCGGAGCATCTTTCTTTCAAAAAGCTTCATCTTTTTCATTGCTGTAGGTGAAATAGTAAACCAGATGGGAAAGGCGTAGGTCAGAACGGGTCGGATAAGTTGTTTGTACACAAGCAGCTTGGTTTTCTTACTTAGTCCACTTGGCCTCCTGAGAAGCGGATGGACCAAGTGCAGAGAATAGTTGGCTCTCTTCAACATCAAGTCTGCATGCCTTTTGAATTTGAATTTATTGGAAAAGTTGATTCCTAAGTACTTCGTTGATGATTTGACTGTCACTTCAGTGTTGTCTGGAAGCTTTATTTTGATTGCATCACAGCGTGTTGCAAACGCTCGTCTTCGAATGACAGTCACTGGTGTTCGGAAGCAGATGAGTTCAGTCTTTTCGCTGTTTATCCTCAGTCCGCATTTGACATAGTATTCCCATAGGTTTTTAATGTGCTCTTGCACTCTCCTGGCAGCAATTTCTGGTGAAAAAGCGGTGGCGTATGTGATTGAGTCGTCTGCATAAAGCTTCGTCTTTGTACCTGATATGTTGGCTGGTTGATCAGCAGTGTAAATGTTGAACAGCAGTGGTCCAAGTTTTGATCCTTGAGGAACTCCAGCGTTAATTCCTTTGGTTGATGACACATGTTTTTCTACCTGTACATAAAAAAGTCTATGGGTTAGGAAATTTTTGATTATTCTTACCAGGTAATTAGCGAGTCCAAGTTCCGAGAGTTTGAATAGTAATCCTTTTATCCAAACGCTGTCGAAAGCTTTTTCGATGTCCAGCAAACACGCTACAGTGGTTTCCTTTTTGTTGAGTCCAATTGTAACATCAGAATGGAGTCCCAGTAATGGATGTATGGTAGAATGTTTATTTCGAAAGCCATACTGAAACTCCGGTATGACATCTCTTTCTCTGCAGAAAACGTTGAGTTTCTTCAATATCAATGCCTCCAGTATCTTACTCATGCAGCTGAGCAAAGAAATTGGCCGATATCCTTCCACATTTGCGCGGTTGTTCTTCTTCGGGACAGGGACCACTTTTGCGGTTTTCCAGGCTGCAGGGAAATAGCTGTTGTTCAGGCAGTTATTGAAGATTATAGTCAACAGGAGAACAGCAAGATTTGGTAACTTTTTAAGCACGTAATTAGAAATCTTGTCGCTTCCTGCTGATTTTTTGGAGTTTCCAGTGAAGATAATGTTAGCTACTTCTTCAGGAGAAGTGAAAACATCTGTCAGCGTCGGCTCCGATAATGGGTTTTCCTCATTGAACAGGGTCACGGTTTCGGTGTTTGCTGATATCTATTGAAAGCGAGTTTCTACATCTTCGATAAAGTCAGGAAGGTGCACGGGAGGGCGATCTTTGAAACTATCATGAAAGTGATTTGCAAACGCTTCAGCTTTCTCTGCAGAAGTTGTTGAAACTTCTTGTCCGTGAAGGATGGTGTCTGGAATTGAGTTCGCTTTTCCAACAATCAGATTGATCTTTTTAAACGTGTCGGGTCCAGGTTTGATATCTTCGAGTCTCTTCCTGCTTATTGGATTGTGTTATTAAACAAGTGTGATTTAAATTTGAATAAAAGTATTTGAGTTGTTTATAAATTGAGATTTACTGTTTTGAATTGGAAAGTGTGAATAAAGAAGAAATACTAAAAAGAGTAATAAGTTTTATTTAACGAACCTTGAAAAAAAAATTACAGTATATAAAAGACCGACAATAAGACACAAGCAAATAACAATCAATCTAGGCAGACAGAGAATATAAAAAAGATATGGCGTACTTGTTGTTGTAGATTTTTTTAAAGGATTTTTGATAATCGTCACTTAAATATTTCTCGAACATTTCGTTTTTATTGATGTCAATATTTAAGCCAGGACTCATATTCCATCATTTAGTAAACAATTCGCTTGAACAAAAAGGAAATAAGAAAATTGATCAAAATCGCTTAGGCCGAAACTCTGAATTGAATTGCAATATTTCAAGAGCTAAACCTCACAGAAGCTTCTGGTTTTCACCTGTGGATAGCTGTTAGATTGAAGACGAAGAATTTGTTTTGCAAAATCTTTAAAATTTCTTATTATTTCTTATCAAAGGTAAGCCAAGTAGTTTTTAACGGTTTTTAAAAAATTTTAAGAAAGGGAATGTTGTTTGTAATATAAAAAAATAATTCGGTTATTTGTTTGCTTAGAATTTCAAAAAACAAAAATAATAATGTATCAAAAAAGAATATATAAAATTCTTTACAAAATGTAATTTTCTTAACTCCCTTTCTCCCGTTTATGTTGTCTGAAACAGTTTAATATAATCCTCTCACTCTGTTTAAACGTTTCACATTAACTCAGCACTTATATTTGACTACACCAGCGCCGCGCAATGTCTTGTCTGCACATCGACAAACAAAAAAGCTGTATTATAATAGTACTATAGAATTCATTGAAAAAATATCCAAATTGTAGGAACCGTTTCCGTTGGAAATAAGATTTTCGAAAACAGTTTTTTTTTCAATATATTGTGTGGAAAGTACCTTCATTTTTGTATTTAAAATGCTATTTTTCGTCATAATTTATATAATAGTGTTGAAAAACTGTGAAGTACGAAGATTTTAAGAAAAGAACAAAAATCGAGAAAAAAAAAACTATATAATATAATACAAAAATTGAAAATTTCACAAAAATATTAAAACACAAAAATATTAAAATTGACGAAATCACTTGTACCTTTTTTGAGAAAATCTTAAACAAAAAAATAGTTCTATTCATAGCAGTGGCGTGGCGTGGATAATTTTAAATGGGAACCCGTTATAAAATTTTGTCACCTGTAAAAATGAAAAAAAAAAATCTTAGAACCTTAAAAACAACATTTCTAGTAAAGATATGGTATCTACAAATGCATTCCACATTGACTTAGCAAAAAATGTGTAGCTTTATTTTTTAAACTTCAAGACATTAATATTTCAATCAACAATGAGCTTAAAACATAATAAAAAAGGACCTCCTTTGTTCTATTAACTTTTCCTTGCAATCATATGTATCAAGAATATAAAATATATGATGGAACAACTCATCTGCATTAAGACTCGCCCTAACGTCAAAAAATACAAGATATCTTTCTTGTATTCCATTTTCTGACAAGAACCGAAATATGGCACTCAGTTGTCCGCTATGACTCAAATCTTATGTTTCGTCGATCATAATCGACACGAACCGAGCTTCTATGATTTCTGTTTTAATTTCAGATTTAATAACAGCCGCGATACTATGTATCAAGTCATTTTGAATATCGTTGCCCTATAACACTACTCTAAATAGGATTGCATTAAAGTGTCATAGATACTTATATGTTGATTTCCTTTACACATAAGAAATCAATTTCTGTGTGAAGATTTTCATCCCTCGCCAGATTTTGCGTTCCTAAACACCCAACAAAAATTTATTTTTCTTTGACAGGGATCAAAATCTTTAAATCCATATTTATAGAGGGACTTACATGTATACGCACACCAAACAAAAAATTTCGATCTGGGATCGAAATCCCTGGTGTGTAAATGAAAAAAGGATAAAATATAAACTATCAACTATCCTTACTAAAATTATTTGGTTTCTCCGATAGATAATCTGTTAAACCAGCAATCTACATTTATCAAAGACAAAAAACAAAATCTAGAACTGCACTAAAATTAAGAAGCCAAATTTTTTTTTATCAATATAGTGGATAATAAAAGGAATTAAATCTTCACTTTAACATCTAACTTTTCACTATTTTTAATTAAGTTCAAATTGGCTTTTCAATTTATTTGAAGTTATTGAACCTGTGCAACACAGTCTTTTATTGAATGCCAATTGAATCTAAATTTAAATTCCTATTTAAAAAAAAGCAAATGCATTTTATTTGACCAGAAGTGCTCTTCAGCGATATGCTAAATTTACAATGCTGACAAATTGCCATATATTCTACCATGATTTATTTCATAATTCAAAATTATCACAGTAAATTTGCAAAAATATCAATCGTGCATTTTACATTAGCATGCAAATCAACATCAAATTCAAAATCAAGAATCAACAATACCCACATGCCACATTTCATATCAAATAAGTCGAAGAACACCGTCTTATTTCTTACACAAGGTTGAAAAAAGGCGAGCCCCTGAACTCCTGCAATGTATTATCTTACTACTGAAATGCAATGCTAATTGCTAGGGAGAATAAAATACAAATAATTCCAACTCCTACTGGTATACATCGACAATTTTATAAGACGGAATGTAGCGTCTTATTTTTTTGAATATAAATGCGGATGTTGAACAAAGAGGATCCGAAACACAATGCTTGGGGAAGAAAGGGATATAAAACAAATAAATAAGATGGTGATTGAAAAGTTTACGTCAGAGTATTTTTGTGACTCTCTTGATTAATGTTAGTTGTGGATTGTGGAATGTGTTTGGATAAAGTATAAGATACAAACGAGAAGCAGAATTGATAACTTAAACTTATTCGATGTTTATTTGGTAAATTGTGTTATTTATGGATTTTCTAAAAGGGAAGACGATAGGAATCGTGTTATATGGACGCCACGCCACTGATTGATAGTAACTATTAAAAAAAATTTTTCGTAAATTTTCATACTAGCTTGTTGGAAAAGTTTTAAAGAAATACTATTTTGCCTTTGATTTCCAAAAAAGAATAATGAAAAACGGTATCTGCCAAGTTTAATTAAGATCGAACAAGTCGCTTAAGTTGTTACACACCAAACAGACATCGTAATGTCAAGTTTCATCAAAATTTTGAGTCTGACATGTTTTCCCTTTCCCTATAGGACCTACCTACATTAATTATAACGCACGTCAAATGAAAAGAATGCGCATACGCCCCGGAGCCCTGAACAAATAATAAATACATAACCAAGTTTTAACCATAAATTGGAACCCATTGGCTTTGCGCATTGCCTGAAGTCTAAAAAAGGATGAGAAACAAAATACAAACAGTAGAGGTAAACGTGTCAGCTTTTTCAAACCAGTTGAGCCTAAAATGCAGTTCTGGTGAGAGATATTTTCTGAAAAAGCTTTCATCGTTCTCATACATAAATCCTTTATTGAATTCAAGGAGCCATCGTAAAGCGATTTTAGCACTCTTAAAATTCGAACTTTTGTCGTCGATTGGTAGGTACTCTGATATTCTCTCTTCACTTTTCAAGGCATTCAAATATACATACATATTTATATATTATTCAAGACATAGTTGAGGATTTAGCAAGAAGAGAAGTATGAGGATTTCAGTGGTTGCATTTTCTATGTTTTAAAAATAGAATCCGCCAGTTCTATTTTTAGAATTTGTTCTACCCTATCTAACAGCGCTGGATGACACAATTTATAATTATTAAGCACGTCACGGAGTTCTTCGAGATTTCAAAAAGCTGAAGAAGGTGTTAAATTGAGTTTTTGAATAATTGAGCCCCAACTCCTTGCCAAAAGGGTGTTGGCCGCCGTTATTTCACAGAGTCCTTGTTATCAGTCTTTATAGTTATGGCACGATAAAGAGAGCATCAGAAAGCTCTAGGTTTGGGTGAACGACCGAACGGCATATTATGTACTCGAGGACATAATCGTTTACATGGACGATTTACACGAAGAACAGTGTGTTGCACCCAAACCGAGCGAGTGACTACGTCACTAGGACGAAGCTAGTTACGTATTTCATTCCGGTCCATAGAGAATGAACTGGATGTTCAACACACCCCTTTGCTTCTTCACATCCACCTTGTTCCACCCCCTTAAAGAACCGATGCAATTTGACCTAGTTTTACATTTTTTAAGGATACGCTTTTGTGTCGTCATGTTTTCCGTAGTGTGCGTGAATGTTTAGTCAGCATAACTGTAATCTGTGTTTACTTATGAAATACAAACATTTTTTTCTTCATGTTTGCTGTATGAAGAAGTTCCTTTGCGTTATGTTTTATCCTTGGCAATTTTTTTTTCAATACAAAAAAATATACACTCATACATAAAGTAAGAGACAAAAGAATATTTTTGTAAAGAGATTTTTGTAGGTTATCTGGCAAAAGGATTAACTTTCAAAGGGAGTTTTTGAAATTGAAGTTTTTTTTTGTATTTTTAAAAAAGGAACAGTGCAACAAAACAACCACACCCACTCTAAGAACTTTCTACCCTTCAAAAAAAAAACCTTAGGTAAAGTGCAAAGGACTTTGGCATCCATTCAGAAAATATTTTACCTACCCACCTATATGTACCTACATTACATATTGGACTTCACCGAGGTTTTGTGCTGCAAATTAAAAAAGACCCTTTGGCAATTAACCAGCTAAGGCGAAAGGGTTTGTATATGATGCTGTGCAGCCATTGATAAAAGGCAAAGGGCCATTTACCCAAGACAATTCATGGATAAAGGCACGTTTGCGATGTGAATGCAAGCACGTGGAAGCAATGTCCTTAGTGTCGATGGCCACCTATATCATTCTTTAAAAATGAAGAAAAGGATAATTGAGGGGGCGAAAAGAATGGAACGTATTTTTGGTTGAATGAGCTTTGGTTTAATCTTATTGTCCAGACTATAAAAGAGTTAAATGCTTTCACAAATGTATGAAACATAATGAAATGAATTCTAATTGTAAGCCCAAGTGTAGGGTGGTCTTGGCATATAGTAGGTACTTAATTGTAGGGCTGACTGCTTTAATTGCTGTAAGGGCACTATTTTTGTAAGGATTTAACAATTGAATTAAAACAGAGCAACGAAAATGAGAGTTTTCTTTTGTACATATTAAAGATTATGTAGTAGCTATGTATTTAGATACTTCAGAACAATAATACTAACATGAAAAGAATATTGAAGACATTTATAAAGTGAAAACCAAAAGGCTCCAGCAGTGAGACTTTTCCGTGAAAAAAAAAACGTTTGTATTATTTGCAAGACTCTTTTATAATTATATTCCTACATTCCTTTGTACTATGTAAAAACATATACATAAAAAGTAAACAAGCTTAGATAAAACGTAAAATTATTTATAATTGGCATTTTAGCTTTAGAAGAAAAAAAAATTGTATTTCTTTCAGCATAACGTGCAATTATTTCATCTATTGTGTTAGTTTTACTTCTGGGCTTTAAGGGATTCTATGAAAAGACTCTGAAATACTTGTTTTAAGGTTTTGGTGAAATTGGTTTCAAACAAAATTACCTTTTGTCGTATATAATTTCTACGTATATACGTATACTTATACTTAGTATGCATGTCATACTTTAAGCTTACGATAGCTTATTTAGAATTTTTCACTTTCTACGGACGTTGAACTAGTGGTCAGATTCTTAATATCACTTCCTTATCATTTTTCCTACTAATAGAAAGCAACATTGACATTTTCATCAAAATCATTAGAGCCGGTTCCTAGAATCCAATTTCAAGAATTTTTAGCTTAAAATATAAAGAATAACGTTTAAAAATAAATAAAAACATTTATTAACGATACCAAATGGCTTGAAAATTCCTAAGCTCAATCAACCAGCCGAGAACGAGGCTGGAAACCATAAAAATGGTCACAGCCGATAGTGATAGTACGAACGAAAAATACTTAACAATACAAGTGTTTATTGCAGGAGCAGCAACAAACGAAAAATGTGCACGAGCGTCAGTGTGTTGATGGGGCTATCTCTACCTAAGATTGGTAAATCCTCTTGAGAAAAGGAAAAGCCCCCTTAGACTTACTCAGTATCCTGACTAAACAAACAGACAAACACCCCAACCGTTAACCTATCAAAATCATCTACCACACATTGCAAGGAGCCACATGCTCCCACCAGTCTAGTGGAGAGATGATTTCTCAAGTGGTGGTAAACGAAATTATCACGCCCTTAAAAAGCGTCTACTTCTCCTCAAGCAGGTGATTATGAGACGTGAGACATTTTATCAATGACTAAGAAGTACCCTCCGACATTTCTGGCTATAGTTTGCTCAAACTCATCATCATCCTTAAAGGGCTTGAACGAAATATCGACGGCTAACTATGAATACCTCCTATGTCGCATTTTGTAAACTTTAAAGGGGACACAAAAAAACCGATTATAGTCTCAAAATTAAAACGTATAATAATAAAATTTCATACATAATTATCAGTTTTGAATATCTATGATGTGAAATAGTTTAAATTTTAATAATTCAGCGAAGCAGATGGAAATTATTAACGAAACTGCATCAAAAAGTGAGTTTCACAAAAAATGTATGTTAGGAGATATTCATAGTTAACCGTCGATATGTAGAATTACATTAGATTTCAATACATGCGAATCATATAAATCCCCAAGGTATCAGGGTATATCCGTTCGACATTGATCTAAGTGTGACGGTAACAAGTTCAACTGTCAGCCCATTAACCTAACCTAACCTAACATTTAAAAATAGTATTTGTTTCAGTCCAAGGGAAATCATCGTCACTCTTGGTAAATTTCGATGTAAGAAATAATTTCTCGTCTCGATCTTGTCTTAGATGACTTGGAGCTGCTATTGGTCAAGAACAAGTACAAATCATTATAATTTATTGATTCAAAAAAGCTTTTTTGGCCTTTAGTCCACAAAAATTGGCGTTTCGTCCGGGTGATCGCACATGGACTCATCAGTTGACTGTGAGGACCTTGTCAATACGCAATTTTTGTTAAATTCAGTTAATCTTACATCGATTTTTTGACAAAAATCCAATGTGAACTATATCCAACCAAGATTAAAATTGTAATCATTAACGTTGGAAGTTTATAATTTTCTTAAACGCTACTTTTAACAAAGTTATTGATATAAATCTCTTTGAATCAGACTTCCGTCAGACTTTTGCTCAGGAAATTGTTGTAAGGAAGCAACCTTTCTGAAAACTAACTACTTCATTTACTCAAAAAATGCATTGCGAAATAGTTATTTTGCTTTTTTCGTGAAAAATAATATCTTATTATTTAAAAAAAAAGTTGTAATAGATAAACAATATGAAAAAACTAGAAGTGCAAGTATAATAAACTAGTAAAAATACATATTAGAAACTAGAAAGCATCAAGTGAAGCAAATGTGCTGCGCAACTAAAGATATACAACACTTTTTAACACTTTTTGTAGGAAACACCCGTTGGCATGGTTAAATCAATTATTTTTTTAAAAGTAACACGCGTTTAGGTGCCCCAAGGGAGTTTGGGTCTTTTTTAAGGATCAGTTCGGTTCACGCAAATTAGTTGCTTCGCTTAGGGTATATCCGCTGTACAAACTGGCGCTTATGTAATCATTTGTTTTTTTTTTTTAATTTACTGTATCACAGATAAGTACCTACCTACATTTTTCATATTTTTTTTAAGTAGGCCTAATGATAATCTAAGCCTTATTATTTCATAAAATTAAGAATAAATACTTTAATACCTTTAAGGAATAAAAGTAAATTTACAATAGCCGTGTTTTATTGCTAATCTATAGCTAGCGCATAAATACAAGCACCAAAAAAGCTTTATTCACTCTTTAACTCACCCTCAATAAACTCCGAAAGTTGATATCAGTGTATGTCAAAAGTGTGTGTCAAAACCTTACTACTTGTTGAATTAATTTACACGGATGTGTTCGAAAGATTTGTAATTCGTTTTTAAGCTGGTTTAAGTTGAAATGCTCATGAAAAAAAATATAAGATTTTCATAAATATATTATTTTATTACTATATTGTAGGTACTTGTTAATTACATATTCTTTTTGTAATTAACATAAATATGTTATAACTAAATAATATTTGATCTCAGGGATAGGACCTATCGAAACAATTTCATACAACTAAATCGCAAAAACAAAACATCATAAAGATGTTGCAACGGATACCTATTTGGCAAATTTGAATAATGTTACCAAAAGTTGGAAAATTTTCACTACGATGGCGTTTTTGGTGCTTTTTGTGCATTTTTATTCCGGAAGTAATTCTTAGACATAGACTTTTACTACGGGCCCTGTGATGGAGGCCATCATTTGGTTCGTAAAATATCATTAATGCAACAAGAAGAAAAAATGTGCAAGTGATTCCATAAGTGTACCTAACAATAGAGTTAAAATAAGTTCTAGGTTCGCCTAGTAGTCCAAATCTGCAAAACTAAATCCGGCATATACTAATACGTGAAGTTATAACTTGTTGTACTTTTGCGATGATAGGAAAAAGAGTTATACGAAAACATAAGGACACCAGCAACACTCAATTGATATATACCTACTTTAACTATACTACGTAATTATAATCAAAACCTTCTCAGAGGGTGCTATGTGCTATAGATACTCATTTGTAACTGTAACTTTTACACAAACGAAATGAGTGAGTTTTTTCTTTTGCTGTAGTTCAACACACTCCGACTTTGGAGCAATCAATAATTCAAACTTATATAAATCGAAATCATTTATTAGCCATAAATCGGCCCTTAAGATTAACACGAATATCTGTATCGGTATATTGCTCCGTTCGTTAGTCCGTTTTCTGCCCTATACATAATGTTAATTATCAAAACCGCAATTGCTGTTCTATTCGTCTCTATTTTTTAATCATCAATTCAAATTAAGACAATTGTGTTAAAATACGAAGACACATAAAATAAAATGCACGACTGGGTCGCACAAACTTGCTCTTATGTAAAAGACTAAGAATTTCAAAAATTAATGTTGTTAGAGAAAAAGCACAAAATCCTTTTTTAAAATACTAAAACTCCTTTAGTAGTTGGAGCTAAGCACAGGATGCCATGTGTTTTGAGCAAATATTAGTTTATGCAAGAACAAAATTGTAATTCGTATTAGTGGTTTCTTAAAAAAAATAAGCTTTTGTATACAAAATTTTTATTACAAAAAAAATTATTGAGCAGTTTTTGAGATATCGAATTTTCAAAAAAAAAAAAATAGATTTTTTTCTTTCAAAAATTCAAAAAATATTTTTTTTAAAAAAAGTCTTAAAATGCAATGTTTTTTTAAAACTTTTTAGAAGCTTCTCTAAAAGTAAAGATTAATCGAAACAAAAAAAAAACTATCAAAATTCTCGGAGCCGTTTTTGAGAAAAATACCATTTTCGAAAACCATTTTTTAACATTTTGTATTGTGGGTACCTTTATTTTTAGGTAAAACAAATTTTTTTCCTCAGATCTTGTAGATTATATTAAGAAAGTTTCATTTATCAAGTTTAAAAAAAATCGAGCTTGGAGTTTTCGAAATATTGAGTTTCCAGAAAAAAAATTTGAATTTTTTTTTAAGAATCAAAAAATAAAACTTTTAAAATTTGTATACACAATAATATTTAAACCTTGGATTGGCTTCATAATGATTAAAATCGGATGTAGTACTGTTTTTGAGAAAATCAAAAACCAAAAAATGGTTCCAAGGGGCTTCCAAGAATAACCATTTTTTGGAAAAATTTTTTCAACCATTACCTAAAATGAAGAAATGAAATTTTATGAATTTTTTTTTCAAAATCCTGTGGGACAGTTTTTGAGAAAAAAATATTTATAAGATTTTGAAAAAAAACATCGTATGGCAGATACCGTTATGTTTTGGTCTTAAAAAGAAAAGAAAAAAAAAAAAAAAAACGTGCGGGGGAAAAATATTCAAAACGATATCTTTTGAACCCCTAAAAACCCTACCTGCGTTCGCCCCTGGTTCTGTAAATTGCGGAGCGATCACACTTTGGACTAGTGAAGGCAAAGTATAAGAAAATAAATACCAACGAAAACACCTCCAAGCATGCCAACATACCTATATTTTTTCGGATACCATCTAAACACCTTCTACGTTTCAACATCCGAACCTCCATCTTTACTAATATATTCTTTTCCATTACTAACTTATTTTTCTTTACTAGTCGTTTGTTGTTGTTTTCCATTTTAACTTTTGCAATAAAACACGGCTAATTCATATCTGTTTATTCCAATAATATGTATAAACAAATAAAACACGTCAAAATTGCACTTGATCGCTTCGCTTCTGCTCTAAAAATTGTCCCTATTTGGGTGCATGAAAACTATAATATCATTTCCCAAGGAGATTACGTTCAGTTGTAATTTTTATATTAGTGAAGCCATTCACAGACTTATACCTACCATGGGGCAATACGAAAAATAAGTTAAACATTTTAATTGTAGATGGAATTTAGATTTATGAGAAACGAGAAATATAATTTCAAAACTTATGACGTCGCAAAAACTGTCATTCAAAATCCACTTGTTTATTACTCCAGTTCGTCCAATCTAACAAAAATGCAACTTAAGTACCTTCTCCTTATCTTTATCCATAACTTTCCCAGTCAGTGTAATGCCAAATGGCTCATCCTCATCATAAAGATCGCCAGAAACAAAACAAAAATACAACCACTTTTCAAAACAACCCCTTACCTAAACAAAAAAAAAAAACTTGAAACAGCTTAAGTATCCTTCTCTAAGACTTCTTTAATTTAAAACATAGAAATCGAATTGAAAACTTTTTTCCGCCTCAACCCCTCATTCTTGGGACAATAGTTAGGTCATTCCCTGTAACTTTATTTCCCATTCAAAGGGACACTAAAATGGATTAAACCCTGCCAACGACACAAAAACAAAATTGTTTCATGATTGTGAAGTGGTTGCAGACAGATAAACTCACATTCCTCGAATGATGTTCATCACGACCAGCGTTGCCACAAAGTGCCCGATCGGGCCATTTGGCCCTCTGTTTTAAATTTTGGCCCTTTGCCCGGGCCAATTAGAAATGGCCCCCAAATCTAAATTTTAGAAGATTTAACATCACATCATATCGTGTTTAGTAATAATTAAAAAGCTTTACAAAATTAAATATAAACCATTACTATGCATCGCCACTACAATGTGTTTCCACCACAGACAAATAACCATACTTAAAATGGAACTGAATTTATTCATTTATCTAGTTTAATGATTTGACTCACGTCAGTTTCGTCCAGCGTGTTGACTTCTCTGACGTCATTTATTTTCGTCATCTACCAAAGCGTTTATGTAAACTGGGCTTTAATAATAAGCGAAAAAAATTAATAATCATTAACGTGTTTTCTTGAATGAATTGCGGAGAAACGGTTGTCCGCAGAAAAAAAAAGTTTTGGAACAAACTAAAACTGTAATAAATTCTTGATTGGTTATAAAAATAATCTTACGAATCGGACGTAGTTTGGCAAAGATAAAGCCAGTTAAGGCGAAAATCATAAAAACCGTTATAACTCGAAAACGGGACGAAAACGAGAAAATTACCTCTTAAGTTTTCGACTTAAAATGACATCGGGAATCCATGGTTTTCGTTTGGGGCGGTGACTGTGAGACACCCTGTATATTGACTTTGCTAAGGAGTTCGATAAAGTAAACCACCATATACTAATACAAAAATTGGAATCTATTGGCTTCCACTCAAATATTTTAAAGTGGTTTGAATCCTACCTAAACGGAAGAAAATAGTTTGTGGGTATTAATGATGTACTATCAGATCTAATTGAGGTCACATCAGGAGTACCACAAGGAAGTTACTTGGGCCCTCTTCTATTCTGGCTGCTGATCAATGATATCACTGATTTCTTAAAAAATGTTTCTTGTTTGATGTTTGCGGATTACATTAAAATATTCCGTCGTGTTACGTCAATTAATGATTGTCATTTACTCCAATGTGATCTTCATCGCTTCTCTGAATGGTGTTTAGCTAATCAGCTTTTGTTAAACGTATCAAAGTGTCAATCTCTATCATTTTTTAGGAGCCTATCATATATTTATTTTCAGTATTCTATAGAAGATACGGAACTCTCAAAACTTAACGAAAAGAAAGATCTCTATAGAAGATACGGAACTCTCAATACTTAACGAAAAGAAAGATCTCGAAACTCCGCTTTAAATCCCATATAGACTGTGATTGCTTAGACTGTGATCGCTAAGGCTAACTCTATGTTAGGATTCATTAATCGGAACTCTAAAGAGTTCTCTGATCCTTTGACTCTTTGATCTCATTTCTTTGCGTATGTAAGGTCATCATTAGAGTATTGCTGTGTAATTTGGGATCCAATTTTTCAAGTTCATTCTAATAGGATTGAAAACATACAAACATACAATATTCATACCCCAACTTATAAAACTCGGTGTCAACTTCTTGGCTTATAATATCTTGTCGTTCGTCGTAAAAATTTTGCAATAATATTTTTGCGCGATGTTATTACATCCCATATAAATTGCCCTTTTCTTTTGTCTCTTGTAATTGTGTATGCTTCGTCAAGGAATCTTCGATCCCTTTTCGTTTTTAATGAACCTCATCATCGGGTAAACATGAACCTTTAACTCGATGCATTAGAGAAGCCAAAAGTACGAGTATTATTTGTAATTATATTGATTTTTTTTCTCAACAAAGTCGAGAATCTTTTAAGAAGCACATATTGATCTAATTCGTAATCCGGTGGTATTAAGTTATTATTTTAGATTAAGTTTATAATTTTATTTTGTTTGCTCCAAATTAATTATTTGGTTTTTCTATTTTTCAATAAAAAAAAATGATTCGGTAGTCTGCAAGATTATTATATATTATTTGTATAAAACTGCTTGATGAAATAAAAATAATTAAATAAATCGTATAGACATTTGTTGTTTTTCGCCGCTTGTTGTTTGTTCGTTCGCTGTCCAATTCATATATTGAATTAAAATATTTTTTTTTTTTTTATAATCTACACGCGCTCAAGGGAAATATAAATATTAAAATAATATTACTGGTGTGATTTATATTTTTTTAAGATATTTTAAGGTAATTCCCAAGAAATCAAATCAGACGACAGAGTAAAGATCTGCTTCTGCTGCCTATTACATAGATTTAAGAAATGCATTAAATAAATAATGCATTAAATAAATAAATAAGAACAAAAACAAATATTAATATATTGTAGTTTAATGTTTTAAGGGCGGATTTGTAAGTAAAATATTTGGCCCCAACTTTTGTCAAATGGCCCTCAAAAAATTTCGAAATGGCCCTCTATGTTTTTTCCTTCGCGGCAACGCTGATCACGACGAACTATCTTGCCCCAAATGTCTAAATGTATCTTAAAGTGAAACAAGTATTACAAAAATGCAACTTAAAGGAATTTCATTGATTTTAGTTTCGACCAAGGCGAGGGCAAAACCAAGGAGTAGGTAGAGACGTCGGGCACCCTTTTACACCCATGACAATAATCTTCTTTTCGGAACCACCCCATAGGTTTACCACCTATATTTTTGGCACCTTAAAGTATATAAAGTACGATTTCGATGTGTATACACTTAGGTTTCTCTTTTATATAAAATGAAATTCTCTCAGCAAAGTTGGTTGCTGAAGTTTAAAAGCTTAGCTCATAATTTAGTCTGGAAAAAGCTTTAAAGTTGCAGTTTATATTGGCGTTGCACGACTTGGTCTGGACTCATTCGATATTCAACCGGCGGAATATTCGGGTGTGTTAATCGAGACTTCCCTGGTGAGTGCAGTTCTTTTTCTTTACCTACACCTCGTGTTGTAAAAAAGTGTGAGTATTTGTGAACAACAAAAGCAACAAAGAGAGAATAAAACTGAGAAGTGTCAGATTTGACAGAAGAATAAAATTGCGTGCAATCTTGTGACAAGTGTTTTGTGTGTTAAAATTGAATTCATACGAATAAATTGATCAAAATTACCAACGAAATGGATGCTGATAACAAAAAGCCATTCAAGGTATGTTTTTTGCTCAGATTATTTTTGTTTCAATCTTTTTCGGGTCAATTTAAATGGGGTTTGAGATCAGAAATGGAAACTTGGGCGTCGTGCTAGATTTTTTCTCTATGTTTTTTTTTGTGTGGTCTGTTTAACACTCCCTGAAACATGACAGATGTTCGCTCTTCGTTTTGCAAACGAAAAATTTTGCTTGTGCGTTATGCATTGTTCTGGAATTTAAGAGCGGGAAACGTTCACCTTTGCTTCGCACGACCTATATGTATAGATTTCTGGGGATTGTGACATGAGTTTTTTTTGTAACGTTTGTTTTGAAGTTGAGGAGAAGTAGAAATTGAAGCAAAGAAATTTTACTTAATTTTTATTTTTTATTTTTAGTGAAGGCTTAAATATATAAAATCATGTTTTTCTTTGTAAGCTAAATTTGGTTGAACCTACTTAATGTATGTACATACATATTTGTTACCAGCAACCATAAGCTGAATTGAAGTCCCGTATTCCACAACCTTAATCTCTATCGTCATAAAACATGAACTTTCATATTTTAAAATCATCTCATGGCTGAGTTTATTAGATCCACATACATAGAAAATAAAAGAATTTAGTTTTTGGTGTGAAATAGGGAATAAATACAAGATCATATCTTTTCCCTTTTAAATATATTAATTTTTAGGACAGTTTTGAGCGACAGTCCTTGATTTGAAATTTTTTTGTTTAAAAATCTTTTTTTTTTTCGGATAGGCCATGTTGTTAAAATAAAAGAGTGCACTTTAATACCGTTGACCAAACTCAATGTAATTTTATGCGAAACGTTTGAGGTGAATACTAAACTGCACTCTTTATATTTTAACCCATTAACACCCAAAAAAAAACTGCTATCGAAAATTATTTTTTAACTTTATTTTATTTATCCCTATTTGTAACTACAAAAACAGACATCAGTTTTCGCATCAACGGTCAATTTTTTTTCCTTAAACACAGCAACCCGTATTTATTTAAAATTCAAAATACTACTTTCATGGAAGTCATACACAAACAGGAATAAAACGTTGATTGTAAAGGTGTACTCGCGAGAGTACAGAGGGCGGTAATGGGTTGTTATATCTAACAACCGCAAAAATCTTAAAAGTTATAAACGTTAAATTCCTTTTTGCAACTTTGTTTTTAAAATAAATAAATTGTTTCATTATATTATATACCATAAGGTTAAAAATCTTGTTTTTAAATTTCATTGTCTATGGATGTTTTATAAAATGACAAATTTAATTTCGATATCAATTCAAAGCTTCAAACTTCTGGGATTATCTGAGGAAAGTGTGGGGCTTAACAACATTTTACCCGTAGGCCTGAACAGTTGTTGTGTATTTATAAAGTGGCAGAGTAATTTTGTATTTATAAATTATAAAGAAAGAAGTTTTGATACTATTAAAAATCAAATACCTATTTAGTTTAAGGCTTATTTATGGTTTTGGCTTGGTTGCGCAAAACCTTAACAGCCTTATTTACTAACTCGTTTTAGCGGCGGAGTAAAGTTACTTCGACTTTACAACGGCTCTTTTTTTTTTTTTTTTTTTTACACTATCAGAATTGGTCGAAGAAAGCTTATAGCAAGCTCCGTCTTTCGACCAATGGTTTGCCAACACAGAGAACTGTGTTATACCACCGGCTCATCATTTAGTGTAGTGTTAGTTGTTAGTAGGCAAACTCTATTACAATTAACACTGACACAAGAAAACATGAAAAATAAACAAATAATATTACGTAAGAACAAAACAATAACATAACATGAAACAAAGAACATTTAGGAGCGTGGACCACTGGTTTTGAGAAGGTTTTTTAATTTACATTTATTTATATTAAAATCAAAAATATTTGAATTCCAATTTAAACCTGAAAACCTTATTTATAATGAAAATGCACGAGGAATAGCGGTGGAATAAGCTAAAACTGGTTCATAGGAGGTTTAAGGCCGTTTTAGTATCTAAATGTCATTTTGAGATGACATCTTGTGAAATTTACAAAAAGGAGTGTAAGCAATTTTTTTTTTCGTTTCCTACTAAGACAAAAAGGATAGATATTTTGCAATAATAAATTATTTATATTTTCCAAACGCTCTAGCAGTTGTACCGTATTGGGAACGCAATGTGGTTTGGTTGGTACATTCATTTATTGGATTTAAACTTTATACAATCCAATTTTAAATGTAATTTCCAATATGCATACATTGATTTAGGTGTATAATAACCAGAGTTTTAGATTTGTCACTTTTTTTCCCAGAATATTCCCAGTATATTTGACATATGAAAGCCGTAGCTAATACGGCTAAGAAAATATATATTAAATAAGGATTTTTTTGACGTGGCGTAAACTCGAAGTGCTTCGGCTCGGTTTAACTATTCCGAGGTTGAACCCAGTATTAGTGAAAAATAATAAATAAGGCTGTAAATGATTTAGCAAAATGCTAAAGCCATTTTAGTAAGTTACTAAGTTAAGAAAATGATCTTGCTAATTTTAAACGATTTAAGAATTTTATTGTCTCTGAACTTAACATTTTTCTAAAATTAAAATCGCAAAATGGTAACTTTAACTTTTAGTGACTTGCTAAATCCATATGACTGCATTTTCCTTGAAAAAAATGTCTTGGCCATTTTATTTGAAAGAAAATAAATTGGGTTTTTGTTTTTACAATTTGTGAGCTAATTGTTTCTCAAAGTAAATAAAATAATATTAAATGTTTTTGGAAGACTTAGATTTCGATTTTTTAAAGACTCAGCTTAGTGTCGAAAAGTGCGATGTTTTAAGTTTCAAGTAAATCCTTTTGGGAGCTGGACGACGGAGAATCTTACTCCATATAAAGTTTTGACAAGATGACAATTCGGTTCTTGGTTGAATACCTAAACATCCAAGACCGTGTCCTACCGATTTCACCAGAATTACAAGTATTACAAAATCTTCTTACAATCAGAAGATTTTCAAAGAAAACAAACCTTATGGTATAGAACGCACCTATCTAAACGCCATTTTCATCATTGACAATCAAAACAAAACAGAAATATCTATCTGTCAAACTTTTTTTCATTATAAGCTAATAGAACACAGACACTGCCTAGGACAATAATGTAATATGGGTTCTTCTATTCAATACACCAATTATCACCTTCATGATATTTTTGAGAAGTGTGATAACTATATGGTTTTAATGTAGTTAGACTCATTATTTATAAGGGTTTTATTGAAAATAAATTATTTTATTGTTCAGAAATTGTTTTCCCTGTTTACTATCCGTTTTAAAATTACAATTTTTTTACTCGTGTCGAATTGACAATTGAATGACCAGTCAGAGTGAAAACGTCAAATTGATCTCATTTTCTCTGTTGAAAACACTTCTAGATTAATTTTAAATCTTTAGCCCGGATTATGTTTTGGTGAAAACGTAGTTTTACTCGTTTATGGAATGGTCCAGTCCAGTACAGTCACAAATAACAAAATAAATTGTAGTTTGTCACTTTGACTTCTGAAATTTCAAATTATTAGTTCCGTTCCCTAGATTTAGGTTTGTTTCCTTTTTTTTCTCGAACTGTCATTGTTTAGACCTGTTCAGATGCACCGTTTTTAGTAAAAGGGAATTATTATTTTACTAGTTTGTAGTAGTTACGGCTATGAAGCACTAAATGCTTACCAAATTCCTAACTAGTAATTTGCCAAGCCCTGAACAATAGGTTGTTTAAAATGTTGCCGCAGTATATTCAGTGAGTTTCTAAAATTTTTCAGTCGTTATTTTCTAAAATAATAATGGAATAAGTCCACTTTTAATCAAAAAAGTAGTAGTTTAAGATATACTTAACTTTTATTTCTATTTATGATCATATTTAATCAATAAATAATTAATAAAATATTAATCTCCGACTGATTGGAATCAATTTAAATCGAGTTTTTTAAAAGTGTTATAATGGGGAAGGTGCAATAAGGAGAAAGGATACGGCTATTGGGTATTTTATACTTTAGAAAAACAAAACAGCACCATGCCAAATAAATGGTGTGTTTTATTACAGAAAAGAGTTGTATTAAAATACCAACAACTATATGTATATTAGAAATAATTTTTTTTATTTTGTTGTTTGTTTCTTAATTCCAATAAAAATAAATCGAAAAATAAAATCTTTTAAAACGTTGAGTTTATTTCCTAACGAACTAAATTATAGCAAACACATTTTTGACATTTGAGTATGTGTATTAGTGCTTCTTGAGTCGATTCTGACTTCAAATCGAAAAGCGAAACGAAAACAGCTGTCATCTGTCGCTTCTCAGTTGGCAAAATAAAAAACTATTTTGTTTGTAAAGTTTTTGGACTGCTATTAAAATTTTGTGTGTAAATTTTGATAAAAGTAATTGGTATGTGGTTGAAAGATTTGTATCATTCTATCAACTTGATAAACGTGCCTTTCCACAGTGCATCCAAGTCAGTAAAACTTCCGGAGGAAATTTGCAAAGTTCATTTGGAAAAGATTGATTTTGAAATCGGTCTTGGTTGAAGTACTATGTGAAAGATTTTGATTTGGAGGATAAAATTTGTCCGAGTTGAACTCAACATAGAAGAGGCATGGAAATCTAAACATAATTTCTTGGAAAAATTTAATATTCCTCGAGTAGAAGGATGCACAAATGGGACACAAATGAAATTCCAAGGCTATTCTCTGATAGAAAAGTATATTTTATAATTTTTTTCTGAATATTTCATGCAAATCTTAATCGAATATAGCATAATACGTTCTCTACCCTTTTATTAAAGTTAAAATCCTCGAATACCTATTTTATTTTTTTAGTATCGTGCTATTTACAAACCCCACAAAAGGTCTGTTTGATTAGTTTTTTGCACGAACTGTCATTATTAAAGGTGTGTTCAGAAGCAATTTATCAAGAAAACGTCAACGGCACCGTATGATAAGCTCATTATATTCCGACTTTAACAGTATTTTAGATTAGGGTTAGAAACTGCGTGGAATTTAATGTTTCTCCCTTCTGTCCGTCAAGCGTAATATTCGATCCCTGTGTTGAATGAACATTGTTGAACGCATCCAATTGAACACATCCATTTTTCATTTTATCTCAATCTAAAACACATGTATCTTATTGCTATGTATGTATCTATCTCACTTGTGCATTTCAAATCTTCACTTCCAACGAAACGAATTTGTCGGCTGCAGTCGGCCTCTGGCAGTGGCGCAAGCCCTTCGAAGCACATTTTGCATTACAATTTCGCCGACTTCTGTTTTAATTTCAGCAATTTCGTTTCTAATGTTGTCCTTAAGCATCGAGGTTATGGTGAGTTTGTTAATGTACAGCTTTTTCTTTCGACCTGAAACATAAAACGCACCCTGTATAAGAAAAGTAGTATTAGGAAAGCTTAATTAAAGGAGTTATGATTGTTTTGAAAAGTCACACGGAATATGTGCGATTTTTGCATTGTTGATTATAAAAACCTTGTAAAATTATATCGCATATGGCTTGACTTAAATATGACTGCAAAAACTTATACAACAACAAAACAGGAATGAAAAAATCGAGTAAAATTCATACTATCAATAACTTTTTGTTGACTTAGTTTTCTGTCATTTTCTTAAGCGTATACGTGAGGGAACATCAACTAAAAGTCTTTTATCACAATAACTTGTGTGCAAATGTCAAAATCTTCATTTTAATGAAACTGACATGTACATACATACATATAAGTAGTTAAAAAAACACTTTTAGTCACTTAGGTTATTTCAACGCTTGTTAGTTTCATTAAACTAATTGTTGTCATTTTTGTCGTTGACACATTTGTTAAGTTTTCTATTAACATTTCTACAACATATTCCAAAATGTTTTACATTCCAGGGGTGGCCGTGGCACGATGGTTGTGTGCTCGCCTGTCAACCTCATGATCACAGGTTCGATCCCTGCCATCGTCTATGTCGATTTAATTCCATTAAAACCTTAAAATTGTCATGAATGGGTTGCTGGTTTACTCATTACATGTTGTTCAGGCATAACACTAACAACATGTAATTGAGTTAAATAAGTATGCCCAACAAGGATGAACACGAATAAAATAATGTGAATTATAAGCGACATAGAAATAAGACACGGCATTTCTCCGCTTTAGCTCAGCCGCCATCCTTGGAGACAAAAATATCTGAGACAACCACCAACAGTCTCAGAACATCGTGTCACACATCTTTCCTATCCTTCTTTCTCTTCATTAACTTCACGCCCGCTCTGTAAAGGGTAATCATAATCCCTTGAGCGCGGGTAGATTATAAAAAAAAAAAAAAAAAAAAAAAAATACTGACGTAAAGTCGCATATATGTATAATAATATTGGTATATAATTACTAAAATAGCGAAGGTTGGTTCTTTCGTTCTTTAGTATCTTAATTCAGCTGATACCATCCAAGCTCTCTTCGTGATCGCAACTCGTACCTTCCCCTAAATGATTACATCTGGTGTAAATCTAGTTTTTTAGTAATAACTGAATCTCAATCATTCTTAATGAGAAATTCACGTGACTAGAGTTGCGTGTTGAACTGATGGATGCTGTTCATTTCTCCACTTAATTTCGAAGGACGAGGATTGCGACATCTGCATTTCTTAATAAGGAAACAACTTATTTTAAGTCACAATTTCAAAATTAATTTCTGTAAATGGGCCTTGGCAATCTATTTATAGGTATCAAGGTATATATTTAGAAATGAAAAGCAGCAACATTTCTGTA
Source organism: Chrysotoxum bicinctum (assembly GCA_911387755.1). Lineage (NCBI taxonomy): Eukaryota > Metazoa > Arthropoda > Insecta > Diptera > Syrphidae > Chrysotoxum > Chrysotoxum bicinctum. Next base: position 83,040,741 of record OU426990.1, read on the forward strand.
GGTATAATCTTCATCATAACAGATTGCCTATAGGAGCCTTTTGTCTATAGATTAATGGGTAATGTCATCTTTCAATTTTGCAACACCTAATTTTAAATAATGACCTAGTAAGTCATTTGCAAACAATATTGTTCTTGTTTAAGTGTCAGTCAGAAGTCAGAACTCAGAAGACAATACATTTTATCTTTGTTAAGGTGTTATATAAAACGATTGCTATTATGTGTATATCTACTTTCGAGGTAAATAATTATCCAATGAAGACAACAAATTTATCAGGGCCTTCTTCGACCATGATAGGGGCCCTAAGGTACACTGACTTTGCGAAATTTTATATGAAGCTACATTTATTTGGAACCGGTGCTGTTTATATAAAACTTTTAAATATATTCTTACTTCATCAGACCAGAGGTTCTGGTCTCGTGCCTTAGGGGTGAATACGGAACTGTAAAAATGTATTTCAACGTGGGTTCCGAGGAAACATATCCTTCCATCAACGCAAAGTGAATCAATTAAGTGAATACGGTGTATTTGTTGTGGGGCAATGTTTCTTTCTTAATATTGTTGATAAATAATGATAAAGGTTAGCTTCCTTAGTAATAAATAATAAATGATTTCCTGAGTTGCTACTTTGTTTATATGAAAGCAATTTACCAACTTTTTCTTAATTTCAAACATATTTAGCTAGGGCTTGTTGGCCTATCCTGAGGCCTTAGTCTATCCTGGTAACTATTATCGTGCTAAGACTATTTTTTTTTAATTAATCAAATATAACTTTTTCGACATTTGGAAATGTCAAAGTGTCATATGAAGTAAGCACGATACGAAATAAAAAAGAGGTATTACGATGATAGAGAACACGAAAAAAGTGGGTCCGGTAACACCCTCTGTCTGTCTTTATGTCTGTACCTCGACCTACAGCCTAAACCCCTGAAGCGTTTTTTTTCAAGCATATTTTAAGGGTCTTCGGTGATACCCTAGAGGAGAAATTGAAATTTTTTTTAGCTCCAAAACAACGCTACCTGCCATAAGTATAGCCGTTATGCAAAATCTTATTTATTTCAAAAACGGCTTTAAAGATTTTGATAAAACAAATTAGGTGGGCTATTATTAACATGAATTACATTTTGGTGAAAAAAAAAAAATTGGGGAAAAAATGTTATTTACGCTACCTGTCATAGAACTGGGGCCGAATTACCGCTTCAGTGACGAGTGAGTGAGTTCCATCAGTGATCGAATGAAAATGTCAAATTGGAGTAATTTATTGCTCGATAACGTAAGCGGTTATGCCAAGCTCACATAATTCAGTCACGTATTACTCGATAACTGATGCGGTAATTTGGCCCCTGTTTTTTTTATTATTTTCGGTTTTCTCGTTAACGATTTTGACCAAAATTTTTGTACAGGAGCTCTTTTAAATTTAAAATAATATCGTATATAAAAATATTTGAAAAAATAATATTTAAAAAAATATTTTTTGGGTTTTTGAAAAAAAAAATAATTTTTTTTAAATCAATATCTTGAAAACGTGTGAACGATTATTTTTTGAAATTATTTCCTAAAATCTATATTACTAAATACTTAAAATTGGCATCCTAAATTTTTTTTCTTGAAAAATTTGAAAAAAAAGTGTTATATAAAAAACTATTTAAAAATATATAACGGTTTTTAAACCTTTTTTGTCTAAATTCATACTTTTCACGAAATCAGACGGCAATTTTATGCATCTGAACATTTTTATCTCATTATATCCATGTTTTATATTTCTTTTTAAACAATTTAAAATTCTAAAGTACTTTTACATAAGAACAAGTACGTGCGATCTTTGTATATTATATAATCTATAGCATTGTGATTTTGTGGTACCAACGCTATCCTGGTGGTGGCGTTGAAATTAGCGCGTAATTTTACAGTGAAGAGTAGGAAAAGGAATAAAAAACAAGTAGTAAGAAAGAGAATATTTTATTATTAAACTAAGCAGAGACAAATTAACAAGTACTATCGCTATGCTTAAGATGCCGCCCCAATGGTTCGTCTTCATGAGATTACTATAAGTTTTATATTGAAAGGTGCGATCAAGTCGTGCATTTTATTTATTTCGCAATTTGCTGTTTTGCTATTAAAACTATGCCGAATCTTTTCACAGGCATATTATGAATTCAATATACATATATGCTTCTTCAATAAGGGCTCGTAGATGATGTTGAAATGGAATAAAACAATAAGCTGGGTGTGAGGGGTAGGCCATTATGTATTGAGTATGACATCGTTTAAATGCCCGCCTCGACATCTTATGGTGCCGTGGACCCGAGTACACTTTTAAGATTGTGAGAAAAAACAAATCGTATTAAATAATTTCAATTAAAATAAAAAATAAGGTAAAAAAAAATAAGTAATTTAAAAAAAGGAACAAAAAACGAAATTCAGATATTACCCTATTCTTAACATTTTAAATTCTTGTACAAAAAATTATGAACACATTTCCAAAGGAAAGGGGAGAGGGGTGATGTCAATTAGTTGCTCTTTTTTTTTTTTTTTTTTTTATAATCGTCGCACACTCAAGGGGTTTGTATACCCTTAATATGCCAGAGACATAGTGTGAGCATTAAGAAAAAAGAAGAGATTGAGCTAACGTGTTTGATTTATTTCTCTCGTTTGCGTGGAAGTGAGTTCTAAAGACGTATTGCAGAGATAAAAATTGTCTTTCGGAAGTTAGGCATGAAAACTGTGGAAGAATTAAGCAAGTGGATCTGTTAGATATCGAAAACGGAATTTATTTTAGTCTGCAGTTAAATTGATTGCCTCTTTTTTGCTACATGAAGTTTCCTTTTACACAATTATAAAAAAAATTTAGTCTTTGCAAGAACTAGCCTTGTTCTAAGTGGTGTACATTTTTGAGCAGTCCATAAGGTTCGAAGAACACCATATGTTTTGCCACAATTACATTTTTGTGGTTCTTCTCTTCTTGTTTATTATATGAACATAAATTAAAACTGAAAAGAATAAAATGTGAAGTTCTAAAACTACATATATAGAATATGGGAGAGTAACGAAATCCGCCGAAAATAAACATAAAAATCCCGCCGACAGATATTTTTGGAAATATTTGGCGGGATTTTCAATACTATTTTGGTACTATTAATAAAATATTTTATTTTGATTTATTCTTCGGGAAAATTCAGTTCTTGTTAGAAGTCCGAGGAATTAAGACCTCCTCCATCTTTAAAGAGATAAGATAATTTTCAAATTTCAATGGTTTGGACAATTATTTTTGGACATTTGACCAAAATATTTTTGGATTTTTGCCAAAAACATTTTTGGACATTTTGTCAAAAATATTTTTTTAACAAACCCTTTTTCAAAAAATTTTTTCGTTTTAAGATTTTTTTTTTCAATAATTTTTTTTTTGGAAATTTTTTTTTCAAAAATATTTTTTGACAAAAAATTGCCACCTAAGGTACATTTAATAAAAAAAAACTGTTTACATTGGCGCCTGCCTGGCGACTTTACATTCCCTAAGCGGAGCAACGAAGTTGCGTGAGTGGGTGCGTCTCCGAAAAATTGAGTTGCCCAAGAAAACTTTTACCATATCACTCTGCCTATTAAAATGTATGAAAAACAAATTTTTATCTTTAAACGCGGTTTGCGGCCAAACGGAGCTTCGTAGACCCCCCAAAGTTGACATTTTCAAATGTGATTTCTGGTTAAACTAGGCATCTTAGGGAGTTAAAAATAGCATATTCGTGATGTAGGGAGTGATGTATCACATGATTTTTTTTTAAACTTGCTTGGACATTTTTTTGTAATTTTTATTTTTTTTTTTGACTCAAGATACTTTCAAGAAATCATACTTATACTTTTTTGGACTTGTCTTCAGCTTTAAGCCAACCAGAGCTTGTTAAAAATTTCCGAAATCAGAGCGGTCTTCTTCGTATTGAATATTCCAGTACAATAGTAGAAAACTTCGTTCTCGTTTCTTCTCACTGATTCGAGTCACCATTACTATGGAAATGAAAATCCATACTGTGCTGTCAATCTAGTATTGAAACGGCGGGATTTCGTGATTCGGGATTTTGTGAATCGAGATTTTGTGATGCGGGATTTCGTGAATCGGGATTTTGTGATGCTGGATTTCGTACCCAACCCACAGAATATATAAATTAAATGTAAGACTTTTTGTATCCTTGATCTACAATAAAATACAATACAATACAAATGTGGTTATTCCATGTGAGGGTCCTGTTGAATACCTTAAATTCTTAAATTTTTCGAGGTATCTTTGAAATCAATAATTGCGGAATTATTGAGGGAAAATAAGATAACTCTAGTTTCTTTTTTGCAATAACTAAACATTTACATTTTTTAAGATTTAGTGACAGGTTATTGTCTGAAGACCACTTAGATATCCTTTGAAGATCATCATTCAATATACTGGAACAATTCTCTATTAGACCTAGAGGACATCTAAGAGCGAGAATTCGAATTTTTTATCTACGAATTTACATAAAAATGGTCTGTACGACATGTTTGAAGCACACAGGCTCATCCGCTATCTCTCTAGTTCAATGTATGTATGTATAAACATATAGATAACATATAAATATGTATAATCGAATTCGCTGGCACTGATGGTATTCCTCCATTTCTTTGAAGAGTTGTTCTTAATCGCTATAGCATTGGGTAGCTTTCTCATCGCTCCTACTGTTCTGGAATCTTCCCTAAAAGATGGAATATAGCATTTTTTCCGCCTGTTCTTAGAGAGGGTAACCCTTTCTTTCCCTCTATTGAGCAATTGCACTAACGTTCCTTTTTTCCAAGGTCATGGAATCGCTGAGCAATCATCAAGAAACATCTCGAAGATCAAAAGCTTCTGAATGACCGGCAATAAGGCTTTGATAGCGATAATTCCACTGGTGATCCGGCATATCTCACCGAAGGGTGAAATAGACCTTTACGTTGTTTTTGAGAAATAATAATTATATCTCTCTTGATATTTCTAAGGCATTTAATACAGTCTGGCAACATGTTTATTGAAAATGCTAACGTTTGCGTTATTCTTTGGATTATAAAATATCTTCTAGACCGTTCAATAAATGTTGTATTGGACAGTTTTAAGTCTGATCTTTGCAAAATAAATGCAGGGCTCGGTTTTGTCTCCGACTCTCTTCTTCATTTTTATAACTGATCTCTTGCCTGAAACTTCTAATTCATTTCATTGCAGATATACCTCCACCTCAGTTCCTCAGTTTTTCAAACTCTTTCTGAAATTCATGTCCCACTCCTTCGGAAGTGGAACGTATGATTGGCTCATTAAACTAAGATCTTAACGACATTAGCCGTGTTTTTTTGGAAAAGTTATCCGTAGTACAGTAGGATTTTATATGAATAACAAATAAAACATCCGCAGTAGGATCACTGCCGATAAAAGGAGAAGTGAAATCCTGCTGCGGATAGAGATTTGACGTTTATTCGAGTATCGGCAGTGATGCTACTGCGGATGTTGTATTTGTTATTCATATAAAATCCTACTGTACTACGGATAACTTTTCCAAAAAAACACGGCTATTGTTAAAAAGGGTATAACACGTCGTGTGGAGTTTTAAGGCTTCGAAAACTCAATGCTGTTTACTGTCCTTAAAGCTAAATGAGCCCCTTTTGCCATTGTCCTTAAATGGAACTTGCATCGAAAAAGCCGAAAATCTCTCAGCACTCGGTATGTGTGTGTCAACGACTATCTTCGTTGGAATGACCACTTTCTTGAGACGTTGATAAATGCTGATTTCTATATCGGTGTAAGAAATTTGTCACCCCGCTGATCTACAATTTATGAGGCATTTGTATGTCCTAAACTCGGATATAACTCACACCTTTGGCCAGGTGCACCCCAAAGTTCTACCCATTAATTGGATAGACTTCAGAACAGAGCGTTAAATAACAAAGCTATCATGCAATCATTTTCATCTATTGAATACCGTCGGAACTTTTCATATATTTTCTTGCTTTATTGCTTCTTTCACAAGCAATGTCCACTCGAAGTGGCCAGTTGCATTCCTCCCCTCAATCAGATAACCCTTGATACCCGATTCGCTAGGAATGCTCATCAGTTCACCCTCGAGCCTAATTTTAAACGTATTGTCAAATACAGAGATTCGTTTTTAGCCGCACAACACAACACCCAGCCCGGTTTTCCCTTGCCATATAAGGGTCGCATTAAGCCCTTGATCGCGTGTGAATTTCTCCATATTGCATATTTGTATATTTTTGACACGAAATAAATATTTACCCTATAAAGCATCCGAGTAACAAAAACAACTGAAAAAATTTGCCATTTTCGATCGAAATAAATAAGTTTGAAATTACAAATATTATAATTTTTCTTTACCAATTTTCATAACCTAAAAGTACACAAAAGCGAACTCAGAAAATATGTCCCTATGCACATAATGATTATACGTTTAATGGTCTGTACTTATGAATATTCCCGTATGAAAAGCGGATGGTCACCGTTAACATTACGCAAAATTTCAAACCTAATGATAAGTTATGCTCTCATTAAGAAATATAAAAAAGGATGAGAGTCTCCCAGACCTTTAATCATAATATTCGTATAATAAGAGACAGATAATCCCTATTATGGCGGATGTCCTTCATCAGTCAGAGAATAATGCTACTTGGCGTTTACATACTTCAGACGAACTAAGGATGCGCAACTGTTTCCGCTAACGGTAAATGCGGAGAGACTTTACAACAAAAGAGTTTTCATTACTTCCGCGACAATGTTAATAAGGGAATTACGAAATGAGACTCCCGCTCGAGTGGCACATTAATGACACTTGAGCGACTATAAGGAGAATCAAAGGACATAATTTACATGTCATCCTATGGCATCAGTGTTGTGTTAGTTGAAGTAGTGATTGTTTTTTTTTGTTTTTGTTTTAATTAATCCAGTAGATTTGTTTTTATAACTGTGTCTGAATTAAAAAGTTGATTCTTTGTGTGGTTTTATTTCCTTTTTTTTATGGGAAAGAAAATTGTGTGGTGTTTTTATTATGACCGCATTCAGAGTTGAAAAAAGTAAAAATATACGAGAATAAATATTTAAAATTAAATATTTAATCGATAAAGGATTTTAAACGGTCACAAATTATTGTTGAAATAAAAAATAAAATGCACGACTGGATCGCACGTACTTGCTCTTATGTAAAAGTACTTTGGAATTTAAAATACATTTTTTAAATACGAAACATGGATTTAATGAGATAAAAATGTTCAAATGCATAAAATTGAAGTTTGATTTCTAGAAAAGTATGAATTTATGTGAACAAAGCTTAAAAATCGTTATTGAATTAATTTTGTATATAAGAAAATTCTTTAAAATATTTTAAGAAAAAAATTGAGATGTCTATTGTTAGTATTTCGTAGCATAGATTTTAGGAAATAATTTCAAAAAATAATAGTTTTTCAAAAACAAATTTGATTTTTTTTTTAAAACCCAAAAAATATTTTTTCGAATATTTTTATATAGGTACAATATTATTTTTAAATTCAGGAGGCTCCTGTTAAAAAATGTTGGTTAAAATCGTTAGAGTGTTGAGAAAATTGAAAATAAAAAAAAACGGTTCTATGACATTTTTTCCTGAAAATTTTAGCCAAAATGTAGTCCATGTCCAAAATAGCACACCAATTTTTTGTAATCAAAATCGTTAGAGCCATTTTCGAGATAAATAAAAGTTTGCGTTATGGGTGTATAATACCGTTAGTTAAGGAGCTACAATTTCCCCTCTAGGGAATTACCGAAGACCCTTAAGTACCGAGTTTAAAGAAAATAACTCCAGTGGCTCAAGCTGTAGGGAGAGGTACAGACAGACAGACGGATTTGTCGGACCCACTTTTTTTCGTCTTCGCTATCATCGTAATGTCAACTTTGATCAAAATCTCGAGTTCGATTTTTTTCCAAATTCAGAACTTGCCATAAATTACTTATGTACATGTATATATATCGAAAGTAAGAATTATGTACAGTAAAATTCGGTTGTGAGTCGGTTATTTATTTCTATATCTTACTTCATATCTCTTTTTCCATGAGGAAGGACTTTAATGGGGGATTTTCGAACGGAATTTACTGTGTGTTTATCTATACTATATGATACATACATATATTAGAGTTTACATATATACATACATATATTAGTGTTTATTCAAAAAATTTCTTTATAAGGAAATGACAGATTGATGATCAAAGCGAAACAATCTGTTTCTGTCTTTTATGTAAAAGTCAGGTTAATGCATTATAAATTCCATAGAACTTGACTGATGCACAATCAAAATTGAAATTGCTTACAGCATAGATTGTTCAGAGATTGTGGTTTTGCTTGTCTAGAATGCAATTAAAATCGCCAGAATGGGTTAATCGATTTGGATTTCTTGGAATAAGACAATTAGTATTCAAGATTATATGACTGACCCAGCTTTGTTGAATGCAAATGGAAGGAGAACATATTAATAAAATAACTTCGTACAGGGTGCGTTTTATGTTCCAGGTCGATTTTATGTGAATAAAATTTGTCAGTTTGAATTCAATAGTCGTAGACAGTGGTCGATCATCTAGTGGTCGAGCGCCTAAAGTAGAAACGTGTTGAAATTACTAAAATAATTTATTTAAATAATTATTCAATTGACGGCTCATAGAGAGCCTAAACTTAGTGACTTACCAACCATTTTTGTGTGCGTGTTAACAGGAATGAAGGGACTTACAATTTTCTGCCGATTCCGAACGACTAATGAGCAGCACTTCTTATGATAAGAGATACTCTTGGATGATTTGTTAATTCCTCACCAGTGGTAGTACACTCCTGAAAAACCTGTTTGCAGCCGAGAATCAAACCCAATACTCTCTGCATGACAGTCCAACGTCAAGTGGACTGCTAAAATTAAAAATTTCAAAAAGTGGTGATATCGACTCTCACGATCCCTGATTTAATGCTACCCGATTTCATACAACCTCGATGTTTATGCCCGTTACACACATGTAGACCCCATGCTATGAATATCATAATATTCTCAATACCATGATGGGTGACACACTGTAGAACGTAGTATAGTTTGAGAGCTTGTCATATTCATATTCCCATCCTCTGCCAGCTCAGCACACATTTTTTACTTGCGATATAGGTACTATGAGCAAATTCTGCATTTGGAAAAAAAAATCGAACTCGAGATTTTGATCAAAGTTGTCTGTCTGTCTGTCTGTATGTCTGTACCTTGATCTAGAGCCTAAGCCACTGGATCTATTTTCTTCAAACTCGGTAGTTATGGGTCTTCGGTGATTCCCTAGAGGGGAAATTGAAATTTTTTTTAGCTCTAAAACTAACGGTACCCCCCATACACCCGTAATGCAAAATTTTATTTCTCTCGAAAACGGCTCTAACGATTTTGATAAAAAATATTAGGTGTGATATAATGGACATGGACTACGTTTTGATAGGAAACAAATTGGGGCAAAATGTTATTAACGGTACCTGTCATAAAACCGTTTTTTTTTTTTATTTTCGACTTTCTCATTAACGGCTCTAACGATTTTAACCAAAAATTTTCAGCAGGAGTCCCCCTAAGTTTAAAATAATATTGTATGTAAAAATATTCGAAAAATTATTTGTTGGGTTTTTTTGAAAAAAATTTTTTTTGAAAAATCAATATCTTCAAAACCTATGAACGATTATTTTTTGAAATTATTTCCTAAAATCAATATTATTAAATACTTAAAATTCGCATCCCACTTTTTTTTCGTGAAAAATTTTAAAGAAATTTCTTATATACAAAATTTATTTATTTAATAATAAAACTATTTTTTAAAGTTTATTTGCATAAATTCATACTTTTCTAGAAATCAGACGGCAATTTCATTTTAAATTCATGTTTTATATTTATAAAATCTATCTTAAATTCCAGAGTACTTTTGCATTAGAGCAAGTTCGTGCGATCCAGTCGTGCATTTTATTTTTTTTATAAAAATGGGATTTTCTTATATTCTCTCATAAACCGCTGATATTTCCTCTCTAAATATTTAAAACTTTGGTGATTTGGTCCCAAGAAATTTTCTTTTTTTTTAAATTCATTACTGTTTGGAAATCACAAATTTTAAAATATTAAAAACTCATAATAAGCATTAATATGACAATAAGTTTAAATAAAACTATTATCCACATGAGAAGAACGGCCCTGTTTTCGCTAAGGAGACGACTATACCACGCAAAAAGCCCTTGTATATACATACATACATATATAACGCTCATACCATTTTGCTCGGCTGGTATTACCGTGGCCCCTGCAGGCATGCACTCGTATGGTGTAACTGATTTTCATCAATTTCTTATGCGTATGCTCCTTAAAAGTTTCGACAAGTATTGGGCATTCAAATTTCAAACACATTGTTTTTTGGATGCTTGAAAAAATGTTCTAACTTCTTTTTTTTCAAATTAGGTATTTCAAATGCTCATTTTTTTAAATTTTACTAATTAACAGTTTTGTAATACTAGGTGTGTTTCTGTTTGCAAATCCATAAAGAATTGTAGAAAAAACGACATCGGGACTAAGCGCTTTACATGTAAATACAACAACTACTTAAGTCTATACAGACTTAGCTAAGTGCAGATAATTTTCGAGGCTTAACTTAAGTCGTGATAAAAACGGTGATGCCAAAATACTATTATGTATATGTTATCGATAATTTGTTCAGAAAAGTCAGAAGTGAAGTTTTTGGATGCTGGTTAATGCTAGTCTCAATACAGCTGACAAATGCCATTGTGTGCACACTGCAGAGTACTTCCAACTTTTTGGAAAGAAGTCCCGATGTCGGTTTTTTCTACAATTCTATATAGACTTGCAAAAAAAAAACAAGGCTACTATCTATAAGATGTGGGGAAACAAATTATTTTATCTAATAAACAACGGTAGGTACCCACCATACAAATTTTAAGAAATGGGTTTCGAAAATCGTAAAACGGCTCTTAGAATTTTGATCAATTTTTCCGGTTTCTCTTCATTTGTACGATTTATGATTCAACCATCCAATTGTAACTTAGATAAAACTGACAGTAGGTACATACCATCAAACCATTAGTTCATTGTTTTAACCAAGTATCATGCTAAACTAGTCTTAATTAACATCGTACTAATTCGATTGTATATATCAAAAGTACCTATAATTTGTTTTTGGATTATGAAAAAAATCAATTTCTTACCCCCAGTTTCACAGTGAGAGTTTAAACCCCACTTTTGGTTTAAACTTCAGTTCAACAACAAATTTGGTTTCACAGTTTCATTTAATCCTTGAACAGAGTTCATTCTGTAGTTTAAGTTAAACGATACTATTCTGCCGTTTAAACCTCAGATCAACAATCCCTTCGAACATTTGAAAATAAAATTTATTTTCATATTTTAATTTGTTTTCCTGTCACAGGTCACAACTAAAACAAAGCAAACTTTCGTTGATTGTTTTTATATTGATTCAGATAGAAAGAGAAAACAATTTACTTAAACTACGTTTAATCAACTGAAGTTCAGATTAGACTGTGAAACTGGACGAGTTGAACTTCAAATTTAAACTCCAGTTCAGGTTCAGCAGAACTTGAGTTTAAACTCTCACTGTGAAACTGGGGGTTAGAAAATTCTATGTCTCGAAAACGGATCAAAGATTTCTAAGTTTCTTAATTTATTTATTTTTATTTTTTTTTTTTGAAAAAATCCAATGACCCGTATTGTATGATCCCATTTTTTGGCTTTACGAACGTTCCAAAGACATATGCACTCATATCAACGCCAATAGGTTAATCTGTTTAGATGAAACATGAAAACAGTTGTTCGTGATCCCATTCTTGAGTTATCGTTACACCTTACACATAAACTATTCATATTTAAAAGGATCATTTCTATTTGTTTGGATAAATTAACAAGCCTAAATGCCCCTTTTGGGTCTCCGAAAGCAAATGCTCTTCCTTCACAACAAGTAACAGTTAGGTGCATTATCAATGGGCCATATTATTTTAAAAGTGATACACATCACTTTTGATATAATATGGCTTTATCTGTTAGCTACGTTTATATTCCGCAAAACAGGGCCTGATGTCACACACCTCGTGGAACTATGGCTCTATTGTGTAATGAAAAACCATGCAAAAAATGAATCTCATTTACTCTAACAAAAGATTCTTTAAATACAGTTTTCACCACACAACATCAAAAGCACTGCTTGCAATGCAAGGAACTTTTTAAATTTGCTTAATATGTCAAAGCAAAGCTTTACACACAAATCCAGATTTGTTTAATAAGCTACATGTTTACAAATTGATTTATTTCAAATCCTGTTCAAAACTCCGTTTTTTCGGAGTATCACAGAGTATCACAGAACCACAGAAGTCATACCTCTCCTACGAACTTTTAGCGCATCTAATGAACCATTTTACACTCCTCAATAACGAAACAGGGTTATTTCTCCACTGGAAATGTATTACTCAATTGAACATGAGATATCACTTGGTAGAACCTAATTAGTTTGAATCTAAGTACCTCCATTATGTATCCCGCCGAACGTTTAAAACCACAAATTAAACGTATGCAGTATGCATACATGTACATACATATTATGTATGTAATTAAGTATGAGTATTATACATGATTCGACTCGTGTGCACTTTAGTTCTGTTGCTCATCACATTAATTCACTGATGGCGACCTTCAATATCACCCTACAACATTTCATCACATCCACTCAATTCACATCATTTCAAATGACCTCCATTTCGCAGGTAATTTTTAACGACCGCCATTTTGTTAAGTACTGCCAACTGCCAACTGCCAACGCATACTTGACGTACCTAGTTGAAGTTGAAATCATGCGAGTAAGTAATTGCCTGACTGTGAGCAGTCCATATTGACTTAAAACCATGCCACTTGCCATACCTAATGTCCTTTACAAGTCTCCAGTTCGTATGGTTGCTTGGGAATGCTGATTGCTTTTTGTTCTCAAGAGTCATCTTGATAGCATACCTATGTACTCGTATAAATGTCCGAAAAGCTGACACAAAACAAACAAAAGCCAAACGCAAATTAAACGAGTGTTTCGGTTATTTTCAGCAGTTAGCCAGCCATGTTGTTTTATTGGAAACTTAATAAACGTAAAACCACACAAGCACTGATGAAAGTTAAATTTTTCATAAGATTGTTCTGCTCACATGAAGTGGATCTGACCGTGACCGGTAGCGACCTCCTTTCGAAAATAAAGGATACAACGATGAAGCTGTGTGGTTTACTTCTTCAAGTTGTGAATATTGAAATCCAATTAATACGATGTTGGGACATAAATGAAGTGGACCCTTCAAAATGACAACCAAGTGTCAAAGGATATCAAATACACGAGTACCCACTTACCTACTTAATGAGATTATAAGAACAAGTGTATGTGTGATAAACAAAAGTGAGATAATGAAACTTATAAATCAATATTGACACCATGGATTTTGTAGGACGAAATCCATCACACACTGCACATCTACTTGCTTATATAAAAGGCAGATACCCGTTATACGAAACAATGATTGGGCCATAAACGCATCCAAGTGCAATGTCCTGATAATGTAAAAAACATGTTCGACTGAACCGAAAATCCTCCGTTGGCTAAAATTTGATGTTTACCATTTGAAAACACAAGTGAGATTTCCCAGGAGCATATCTATCCAAATTACATTCACCAAATTTCAGCAGTGGGAAATGAAAGTGTTTTATACTCATTTTTATTTAAATGGTTTCTCGCATGGAATGTAGGATTGTTTTGCAAATGGTGGTTTTCATATCGCGGCAGGTATCTTCATACATCTGGCTACTTGTATATACAGAGCCAAACATCAGCCTCATCATCATCAGCCCCACTTTAGCAGAAGAGATAGTGTAGTTGAACATTTACCAACGGGTTTGAGGTTTAAAAGCCACATTCTGCCGGTTTCACGAAGATATGAATCTTTTGGGAGAATTCAAAATATTATTTTGCAAAAGTTTTGTATTCAATGAGTGAAACACAGCTATTGAAAGTTCAAGTTGAATATTGATGAAAAGGCATTCATACAGGAATAAGGTTTTATAAAACAACCTTGTGGGTAATATATTTTAGAGCACGGGAAATAGGATTTAACAAACACATAATACAATATTATTTTGATAAAAAATACATAATTTAAGTAAGTTTAAAAGCAAAATAGGGCACTGTGCGAGAGTATGACTTTTCATTTGCTCGGAATGTTGTAGGTCTTTTGAAACTGAGAGAGTTGGTGCACCAAGTATCTGGGAATGAGACAGTCTCGCTAAAGAAAAGTATAAGAAGAGTCAATGGCCATCACTTAGATCCTTTAAAATTGTTTAAGAAAAATTTCAACTTGAAAAACCTTAAAATATCATCTCGTATTTTAAGTTGTATAACGCGAAATAGTTTTTGAAGAAATTGAAAGCTTACGGCGAAGCGTTCCATTACCTCAAAGAAATTACATTGTCGAAATTGAGTGATTCTAGGCTCATTTATAGTTTGAAGTCAATTTCCTCCTCTGAGATTTCCAGCAAAGTGAAAGCTGTTCTTCAGTCCCAGATTTGACCTAGGGAATAAGACAAAATTGAATTTTAATGGACTGCAGGATTGCAATCAAAATTCATTTCCCGAACTCAACCCACAAAATTTTCCAGATTTCTTCAGTTTCGCAAGCCAAGTTGGCTGGTCCTCTCTCACCTATGTGTGCCAATTTGGTCGCGATCTTCCTCTATTGCAACGTCCCTCGGGATAGGATGGGATTCTAAGATTTTTCCGACTAAAGCATTTAGGTCCATTCGCTCTACATGACCCAGCCATATCAGCCGTTAAGTTTGATGCGTTTGACTAGATCGGTTTCACCAGACAGCCCGTACACTTCGTGGTTATATCTTCTACTCCACTCCCCACTTTTTTTGATGACAGCATATACTTCTTGCTTTTATTGACCGTCAAACCCATCTTCTTCGCTTCCGTCTCAACGCTCACAAATGCGCTATTGACATCAAGACTTGTTGTTCCACTTATGTCAATATTGAGGTATTTTCTTTGAAATTGATGAAAAGGTAGTAGGTGTTGATTTAAAGTTCATGGGTTTTTTCCAAGATCTGCCGTAATATTTAGTCGATGGTGAACTTTCCTAGACTAAAGTCGTACTGATATGAACCTATTAGGTTGTTGATAAACTGCTACAAGACATTCACATAATACGGCAGAAAGGATCTTGTATGCGGTGCTTAGCAGCCTGATGTTTCTGTAGTTGGCGCAGTTTAGAGGGTCTCCTTTCTTGAGGATCGGGCAAATAATGATGAGGTTCTATTCATCGGACATGTTTTTCTTCCGACCACATTTTGTAGTTGAGCTGGTACATATTCCGTACAAAGTCATCGCACTGAAAAATTTGTTGTACATTCTTTTTATGAATGCCGATCATTCAGCCAAAATCATTAGTTTTTAAAAAATATTCATATGAATAATGCACGAATTCATAAAAATTAATTTTTGTTTTATGACCAAGTCATGATTTTCATGAAAAACCATTCATAAAATCCAAAGCAATAGAATTGTTGTTGGAAAATCAGATTATGTTATTTTACATTTGAAGTATGAACAGTTCATACAAATTTTATTGTAAAGTTTTATGAAAAATTTCTTAAAATGCTTGAAACTGTTCTTTTATTGTAGGAACAAAGTGACTGATTATATGAAACCACATTCATCAAGTGACATTTTATGAAAAATTACTTTAAATTCTTGAAACTATACATTTTTTACATGCAAAATATCATTAAATGCATGAAACCACATTCATAAACATTTTTTTGTTGCGAATTCAAAGTAGGAAACTTTACATTTGAAATATGAACAACTCATAAAACGCATGTTTAAGGTTTCTTTCTTTTAATGAACTCGATTCTTGGCCCGTTTTTAATGAAGTTTTTCTTTAAAAACATGCAGTTTTTCCTTGGAATCATGTACCTTTTCGGTTCAGTGCGCCTCCAGTTTTAAATTGTTCGGCAGTGAGTCCGTCAGCGTCAGCTCCAGTGGATTTGTTGGAATTAAGATTCGATATTGTTGGTCAAATGGTACTATCTCCCTAGCAGTCTTTCCATATTTTCGGTGTTGGCTGTGGATTTAGCACTACTTTTCCTTAGTTGCCTATACAGCCTTCGGCTCGGGGATTATCTTTTAGATGTTTTGTTTACCTTATTGTTAAACTTTCGAAACCCTATTTTTTCCGTTGCGCGCTTTATATGCCTTCTTCTTATTTCTTCTGGGTTGTGTATGACCCAGAATGTCAGAAGAGGCATCCCTGATGGCTGCTTTTCCAAACTTAACTTTGATGGTATAGGACTCAAGAGCTTGTTTGAGACTCGATCGCAAAATAACCTATCTATTTCCTGCAATTGTAGCGGTATAATGTAAACATCCTCATATAGTACTTAATTATTTTTGCGTGGGTCGGGGTATCCACAGTCGTAGCCTGGTTACAACGAGGTTGTTGTCTGAGTCGATGATAACACTTTGGATACCATTCAAACAGGAGAAGTTTCTTCAAAATGTATTCAATTTAGATGACTTTTGAATGATCAGGAGATCTTTATGTCCCTTTGTTAAAAAAGAAAAGTTTAAACTGCATATTACCTACCCAAAATGTCCTAGGACAATTTTAATGTATAACTAGCAACCTTTTCATACTATGTTTTGTCCAAGAATTCGTAGATT
The DNA here is from genome assembly GCA_911387755.1 of Chrysotoxum bicinctum. Lineage (NCBI taxonomy): Eukaryota > Metazoa > Arthropoda > Insecta > Diptera > Syrphidae > Chrysotoxum > Chrysotoxum bicinctum. Next base: position 83,057,530 of record OU426990.1, read on the forward strand.
ACGTCTTTGATGTCTTCCTCTGGGAACTGTGAACTCAAGACTTTTTGCCTGAGCCCAGTTCCAACAAACCAGTTAGCAGCTGCCCTTGTTCTCGATAATAATCAACGTCTTATATGTATATCCCAGTTCATCTCATCGCATGGCGGTAATGTCTGCTTAATAGTAGTTAAGGGCTTTCTAGTTGTTCAGGCGCCCGCACGTGGCCTATTAAAGGACCTAACATCTACGAACAGATCTGAAGTTCGTTGTGCTTATTTCTTTAGCTTAGTTCGTCATCAGTAAATCCGCTCCTTACATGCCTAAGTTTCGAATATATCGTAGAAGCCCTATTACATGCTCACTAAGTAGTTCAGCCTAACTGAAACAAAATGTTTAGCTTTAAGTTGCGAAGATCTCTTGTCCTAGGTTAAAGGCTCTGTAGGTGATTTAATTAAGGCTTATTAAGTGGTGCGTATGGAACGCACTGGCCTAGTGACTTACAACTTTCAATAATTCCATTGTGCGTGTTTTTAGACAGCAGGAAAGACTCTATATTTAGTGCCCAATAATATAAAAATGCGGCCTAGTTCTCGAGAATAATTTGCCTAGTACAAGTGAGTAACCTTAAATTGAACACAAGGAGTATGCCCTAAATTTTTTTTATTTTTTTCGAACCCATAAATCAGCAATCGAGATCGAAATAAAAGAACCACACTTAACTTTATAGACAACTTTGATAATAATTCATCAAGTTGTAAATAAAAAAATTTCATCTCGTAAAATTCCTATAGAACTTAGTTTTAATGACACCGAATAAATAAACGAGTTACATTATGACCATCTTATGTTATCTATACTCTGTGACACCACTAGCGACATGTCCTTGAGGAAAGCCTTCAAAGCATCCCGAAAAGTCAAATTAAAAGTGTATATCTTTTTAAAAATTAATAGATACTCGCCTTTTGGGCTTCTGCATCAAACGGTATTTTTAATATGTCCCATAAAACATAGTGAGCGTAATTAATTTTGCCCTTGACCATTGTGAATGAAATGACACTTTTGTGAATATAGAATGAAATTAGGTTTAAACTGTAGGTTAAGTTGTTAGAGCAAACACATTCAAGGTTAGATGAGTTTGTTCTTAATGAAAAGTCAACATTTGAAATATATATGTATATTATTTCGTAGTAATCGTCCTTGTTCATGTCCCTACGGTGGCAGGAGTTTGGTATAGGACATGTGACATAAATTCTACACAATGTGTTTGAGGGACCAGCACCTGGTGATTCACAGCTTTGTTCATCAAAACTACCCATGACCCATACCTAATAAATAAAGGCCATACCAATTTTCGAAACATCAGCACCTGTAGATTTCATTTGTCCAATGGAACTGAAAGTCTAGAACTAAATTATCGACTTCATCGTACGTTTCACAGTGTACAGTCGTACAGTCAATGGTGCACATAAGTTAACCTCGAAAGTGCAACAGATTTTTTTTTCTATCTGCATAAGTTTGCATCTCTAGCACTGTGGGCTACATCTACACATTACTTCAAACGCGAATATTGCTTAAAATGCCTTAAGAGACCTCGAACCTCGGTTGTTTCAATGTTTTCTCAGAATTAATTTCAAATCTGATATGTTTGAAAATAGACAAATATCTTCTTGTCAATGGTAGAAACTCAGTGAAACTATGTATAACATACGAAACGACAAATGTTTCCAAGAACCAAAATACAAAGTTATTAAAATTTATTTTTCGACTTAACTTAAAAAAAAAATGAGGTAAATGTTGTATTATTTTATTTTGAAGTCAATCTGACTTTAAAAATAGTTAGTCGATTTTGTTGGAATTTTTATAGTTTTCTGTTATCAGCAATATAAGTATTTAAAAAGTGATTTCAATGAACACTAATTTGCCACGCCCATTTTTCTTATATTTTAATCGTATCTTCATTAATTTAATTTATCATTAATTAACGGGATAAGCTTGTCAAATTTTTAAAAAGGTGTTTACTTGTTTCTTTCAACTAAACTACATAATATATAAATTATACTTTTAAGTTCAATTAAGCTAAATTCATAATTGTATCTTACTAGGAAATAAGCAGAACATTTAAATAAATTAAATAAGTGAGTGTGTAAGAGGCCGATAAATAACTACACAGAGGGCGTGAAAGTAGGCAGCTTTGACTTAAATCTGTTTTTAAAGCTTCTAGCAATAATAACAGCGAACAGTGCGTCTTAAAAAACAATCTCTGAGCTTAAAAGTACGTATGGAGTTGCGATCAAGGTCAAACTGATTTTTTTTATGTTTATGTTGTTCAAGTTGGCATTTATTAAAATATAGATATGTTTTGAAAATATGTTCATATCATGTTGTAAATATAATATAATATGAAATGGTGCCATTATTTGCTTCGATCTCACTTGGTCTTTCCAGAGGATTTTCCGTTTCTTTTCTTAACATTTCAGGTCCCAGCGCCCTCAGTTCTTCTTGGATATTGGCCTAAAGCTGTTGCACGGTTTTTTGCTTATTGGCAAGCAACTCACTTCTTAGGTATCCCTACAAATTGAAATTTCCACACCATAGGTTAGGTTAGGTTAGGAGGGGCGTGCACAGCATAGAGGCTGTTGCGTACACGGGGCCTATTGATCCAGTGGCGTAGATAGCTTTTCGCTATGGGGGGGATGGATCTAGTTCTAGTTTTTACTTGCGATAGTACCTAATAAGGCAAGTTATGCATTTCGTAAAAAAAATCGAACTAGAGATTTTGATCAAAGTCGACATTACGATGATAGCGAAGACTAAAAAAGTGGGTCTCGCAAATTCTGTCTGTCTGTCGGTCTATCTGTCTGTCGGTCTATCTGTCTGTCGGTTCGACTACAGCCTCAACGGCTCGGCCGATTTTCTTCAAACTTGGTAGATATCATTTTTATTTTTTCCCCCCACACGTTTTTTCTTATTTTTCTTAAGACCAAAAATTACGGTACCTGCCAAACGAATTTTTTTCGTAATTTTGTAAATATTTTTTTTGTCTCAAAAACTGCTCGATAGATTTAAAAAAAAAAGAAACAAAAAATTTTTATTTAGTTAAAGCTAGGTACTGGTTGAAAAAAAATTTTCCGAAAAATGGTTATTGAGTGTAACCCCCAAAGAACTATTTTTTAAGTTTTTTATTTTCTCAAAAACGGTACAACGGATTTTGATCATTTTTTTAGCCTTAGCAAGGCTCCCCAAAAATTTAAATAGAATTGTCTATTCAAATTTTCAAAAAAATTTTTTTGGATTTTTAAAAAAATTTTTTTTTCAAAACTTAATATTTCGAAAACCTTATACTAGATTTTTTTTAAACTTGATAAATAAAGGTTTATCAACATAATCTACAAGATGTAAAAAAAAAAGTTTTATTTTACCTAAAAATAAAGGTACCCACCATACAAATGTCAAAAAATGACTTTCAAAAATCGTATTTTTCTAGAAAACGGCGCGCGCCTAGAATTTTGATACAAATTTTTATATTTCAATTAATTTTAACGATCTTTAATCTAATAAAAAAAAATTGAAATTAAGATATTACAGCTTGTTCCTACCACAGAACCATTTTTTTTTAATTTTGAATTACTCATTATCGATATATCGGATTTTAATGAATTTTTTTTGTAGAGATGCATCTAAAAAGTCTAAAAATCATTGCATTTCAAAACTTAGAAAAAAAAATATTTTTTGAATTTTTGAAAAAAAAAAAATATTTTTTTTTTTTGAAAATTCGATATTTCAAAAACGTCTCAATATTTTTTTTGGAAATATAATTTTCATTCGTATAGTAATAAAAATTTAAAGTTAGCATACCAAATTTTATTCTTAAAAATGTGTTTGTGTGGATGAGTGTGCTGCGTGTTTGGGGTGGTTTCTTACACCAACTTAACAATGTGCCACACGGTGCGAAGAAATCTAAATAATTTTCTTTTTTTGTGTCGGGGTAGGCTTTAGTGCTATGTGATGGAAAGCTGAATGGAAGCTCTTTTTCTTGCACGTTTACATATTATCAATTGGTGGGAGACGTAAAAAAAAAATTCAGAGTGCGTTTCTTTAACTTATTTGGTTAATGACTGGTTATGTTGAACAATTATCGATCCCAATAGGGGGGATATATCCCCCTGATCCCACCCTATCTACGCCACTGTTGTGATCCCCTAATAATACAAGCAGAGATGGACCTAACTAATATCTTATGTAGACTGGTTCATTTTCGAACCAGCCTGTGCTTACAATAAATTATTTTCTCATATTTGCCATTGAGACCTGCGTTAGATCGTCTAGTTCTCCAACAAACCTGTTTTCAAAGTAGCGGAGCCGATTTGTTTGGAGGTTCAGACAGTCACAGAGCAGGTGTTTAATGGCTTCAATCTCCTCGACATCCTGACAGCTCCTACAGAAATCGGGTGCAAATGCACCCATTCTAGTGGCCATTGTGACCCGTTAGTACACCTATCAGGATTCTGATGTTCTTTTTACTCAGCTATAAGATATATCGGGTTTCCTTTTCATTAATTCTAGGCCATAAACTTCTAGAGATAACGCAGTCGTCCCAGGAGGACCAGGAGTTATTCACCCTTATTCCGATAGGCGTTTTTCTAAAACGCCAACTGTCGTTTTAGGAGTCGTGTCGTTTTTTTTTTGGTATTCCGTAACTAAAACGCCAGCGTTTCTCTCGCTCTTACATTCCACAATACATTCCAAACATCTGACATATCAAATTGTTTGCAAATTGAATAATTTGGATTTGAAAATTATATTTGTGTGAATTTGTTTCAAACATAAAAAAAAATACGAAAAACGTACAGTGTAGAAAGTTATTTTTCTTTGAGCAGCAGTGACGACGAAGAAGAAAAAGAAAAGAAAGATTTTATACTGCAGAAGATATACATACACATTCCATCTAAAGCAAATCCTTTTGATTTGGCTGGCACAAAGTATGTTATGTATTAAATAAAAAAATATACACATATGCAGTAGGTAATTCTACCACTGGTTTTGATTTTTTATTTTATCGCATTTGTTAACAGATTCAAACTTGCTGAAACCCTTAGTTTTTTTTTTGCAAAAGCGAGCTACCAAAAGGGGTTGGGAACGACTTCAATTTGGGACTAGCCCAGCCAAGCCTAAGCAACATTCTGGAAATACCTGCTCGCGTTTTATCTTTGCCAAGTTGTAATTTCTACGAATTCTTTTATGTTCCATTTCAATCGGATATATACATACATAGATAGATCGCTTGATACAAATATTTTTATATATACAAATGCATATGATGGTGGAGAAAGAAATACTTGACTTTTGGGTATGTGATTGTGACTGATAACAGTTCAAATAAAAATACATTTTTGCAGGAGATGCTGGGGGTACCCACTCGAGCCTTTTCTTGTAACTCCTTATAGATTTGTTATTTTCACGCTTAACAAAGAATTTTAAATTATAAAAACTAAAATAAATTTAAAAAAAACTTATATTTTGTACCCGGTCGTCAACAAATTTCTAGACGACAGATTTCGGTGTTTTTACAGACGTTTTTTGTATGGAAACGACTTACGGAATACCAAAAACAATATAGAGAACACGTTCCACAAGAGAGAATCGACAAATTGACGTTTATTTGGCGTCGAACGCCTTACGTAATACCAAATTCACACTGACGTTTTTATTTTGGCGTTCAACGCCTTACGGAATAAGGCTGATTGATTTGCTCTTTCGTTATTAGGTCTATTTTCCTTTTAATCACGCCAATCGGGATTTTTGGTCCCAAATTTAAATGGCTACTGCTGTTCTTATTTGCCTTTTTATCTGCTATTTCATTCCCTTCTATATTACTGTGTCCAGGAACCCAGCAGAGATTGACTTGGTTAGTGTTACAAATATTGTTCAGCATGTCTCGGCATTTTGTTACTGTCTTGGATCTTATAGTCTCACTGGCTAAAGCTTTGATGGCAGCTTGGCTGTCCTCGAAAAATGTGATCTCCGAAGTGTTCAATTTTTTCGTGGGTACCAATTCTGCCGCCTTTTCAATAGCGTAGATCTCAGCTTGAAAGACACTACACTCATCTGGGAGTTTTAATGATTCTTTAATATTGACAGCTTCACAGAACACCCCAGCTCCTGTTTCTTTTACCATTTTTGACCCATCAGTGTAGAAGGAGTTACCTTGTTCACTAATTAGTGAGTTGGATTCCCATTCCTGCCTTTCGGGTGTTATAGTAAAGAAGTGTTTGTTGAAATCTATTCTGGGTGGTAAGTAGAGTCAGTCGTCACATTAAGCCCGGCCACTGTGTCATACCTTTGCAGGATAACCAATGCCCATAAATGCTGTACTTCCGCTTTTGGCTGCTGTGCATCTTTATATGCTCGGCCAGGACTGGAAGATTTAAAATAATTTCCAGCCCTGCCTGTGGCGTAGAACCATGTGCCCCCGTTATTCCTAAACAGGATAGTCTCTGTACCTTATTCATGTTTTTGAGATATCGCCGTGTACATCCTCTGTGTTACGTTTCCATGTTAGCTTGGAATCAAGTATTACTCCTCGTTGGAAAGTTTCAGAGGAATCTCGTTAAGCTTTGGGGGCTTTACCCCTCCCCTCCAATTTCCTTTTCTTCGTAAACAGGACTAGTTTGGTTTTGGAAGGGTTAACCCCGAGACCGTTTTGTGCTGTCCAAGAAGATAGTTCTTAAAAAGAAGATTCAATAATACCCTTGATGGTGGTAAGACATTTACCCGATATCAGAATTGCTATGTCGACATAAGCTACTATTTTAGTGCCCTGATTCTTAAATCTTGTGAGAATTTTGTTAACAACAAGGATCCAGAAGAGAGGTGAGATTACTCCTCCTTTTGAAGTGCCTCTTGTAACTGATTTCTCTACATTACTATCCCCAAGTTGCGACCTAATAATTCTGCCATTGAGCATGGTATAAATTCAGTCCACAATAGCAGAGCAAACTGAATGCGTACTTGTGGATCATTTGCTTTCAACACGTGAACTAATTGAATCTTATATGGAAAAAGGTGTAACTGCCGTCTAATTTTTTGCAAAGACCGGCTAAACGTCACCAACTGCTGAGAACGTCGCCTGTTGGAAGTTTCGGGGTTTTCAACAATACTTGCTTGCCCAAGCAATGTTCACATCATTTCGAACTCAACAAGGTCTTCCAGCACGCAGAAGATCACAGTCAGCCCTTGTTGCTGAAAACGTAGAACCCATCGATACATTTTTGGAGCACTGGGCTCATTTCGAATTTGATAGAAATTTCGATAAGATCTTTGTGTCTGAATAATTGAATGTCGGCTTTAAAAATAAAATTGATTAACTTTGGTTCTTTGCCCTCTGCTGAATCTTTCCATCTACAGACTTCCCAAGTTTTTCAAAGTTAAGTCTCAAAAAAATACATAAAAACAAATTATTCAATAATTGAATCATAACATTATGCGCCACCCTGTAGAACGATAAAATAACGAAAAACATGAAACCGTAAATTTAAAGCAACTTTTGGAATATACGTATTTAGTCCAATCAAATGCTACAGGAATACATAGTTTACTAATATATCATATTAAAACATGTAAGAAAATGTATCTTACAATACAAGTATGTATACAAAAAAATAAATAAATCTAAATCTAGTCTCAAGTTGAAAATTATTGAGTTTTTTAAGTAAACTAAACAATTCGACTAAAATTCAAGATGGCGCTCAATAAATATTATATTATCTTATTTTGCAATCCTTATGTACACCCAGTGGCGTAGCGAGGCGGGGGCAAAGGGGGCACAGGTCCCGGGCGGAACTTTGCTTGGGGGCGGCAAATTTCAAAATATCCGGGCGGCATTTTGCTGCAAATTTTCTAAATTCGTTAATGTAAATGGTTTTTGTATGTTATGTTTTTATATTTTTTCTAAGCTAAGTGTAAGCTTACTTTTGTAACAAATTTTAATTGTGAAAAAATATGCTGTCCTTTTCGGAAATATATTTTTTTCCTTTTTAGCTGAAAGTTCCGTGTGTGTGCGTAGGACGTAGGTACATAATACATACATTCGCGCCACAGTTTTTCTGTCGGCAATGATACACGTCTTTCTCTTGTTTTTGTTGTTGTGTCATCGTCATGTTGTGTCTGAGATGTGTATTGCGCCATAAAGAAATGTGAAGTACAATGATCGACAACGACTCTGATTTGGATTGTTTCGTTCTATGTGTGTCCTGGTGCAAAACTTTTTCGTTTGCCTTCTTTCGACTACCACTCATGAGCACCGTTCGAATCTTACTCCAATCGGAGTAAATTTACTTCAATTTTACGAAATAAAATAGATCTACTTCGTTACTCCGTTTTTTAAGATTTAGGTAGGTACTAATTTTTTTCCACACTGAAAAATTCAAAATTTCTTTAGCCAAACCACATGAAAATGAATGACCACTGTGTTAATAAATTTTGCAACCAACTCTGACTCTGAATTACTAAATCTAAATCTACTCCAGAAATTTTCAATTCGTTTATTTTTTTATATGTAAGTCTGTTCCAAAATTTTACTACTGTGTTTCGAACCCTGCTCGTAAGGCTAGAAGTTGAGACAAAAACATTTCGTTTGTTTCGACTGATTCGATGTGAGTTGGCTCATAAGAGTCCATGTATTCGTATATTGTTGTATCTTTTATCTAAGGTGTGTTAGTCAGTTGTATTTTTTTCTGTTTTATTTTATCGTAAAATGCAGTAAAGTTTGCAAACATCCTAGTTTAATACAAAATTAGTTGCAGTTTAACATTTAACTTGTCTGTGTTTCGTGTGTTGTGAATTTTTTTTAAAATTGTGTGTACGAAAACAGTTACCTACATAAGCGCAAGAGATTTTCATTTTACCACTTTGGATTGATTACATAAAGTAAGTAAATTCAAAATCCATTGATTTTTCTGAGTCGAAACCCCTATTTGGCTTTATTAAGAGTATTTGCTCCATATCTCAAGAACCATAAGTTCCATAAAAAAAACATTTTCTTACATTTTTGTAAAAAATTGAGTTCTCTATTTTTTTTACCGAGAACTCGAAAGTTAATAAGTTATTATTAAAAATAGAGAAACGATTTCAAGAAAAATTTTTTTAATAAATTAATCAATAAAAGTTAAATGATTTTTACTTGCGATATAGACATATAGGTAGGTACTATATTGCAAGTTATGGATTAGTAAAAAAATCAAACTCGACATTTAGATCAAAGTTGACATCGTAATCTCTAGGATTACAATGATAGCGAAGTTGAAAAAAGTAGGTCTTGCAATTCTGTCTGTCTGTCCTTTCGGCTGCAGCCTATACGACTCGATCGATTTTCTTTAAACTTGGTACCTAGCGTTTTTAGGGCATTTTAATACCAAAAATAACGGTAGGTTCCTGTCGTACAATTTTTTTTAGCAAAAAATGAAAATCTTATTTTTCTCAAAAACGTTCCCACAACTTTAAAAAAAATTCAGTAATTTTTTTACAAAAAGGCTACCATTTTATTAAAAAATTCTCAAAAATGGTTATAAATAGTACCTCCCACAGAACCATTTCTTTGACTTTCGATTTTCTCAAAAACGATTCCACTGATTTTGATCAATTTTTTTTACAGAGAATGTTTTCTAAAAGTTTAAAAATATTGTATACCTACCAAAATTTTCAAAAATCTCGAAAACAAGTTGGTAGATTTTTACTAAACTTGGTACGCAACAGTTTCTTAACATTATCTAGCAGATTCTAAATAAAAATTTTTCATATAACCAAAAATAACGGTACCTCCCATACAAAGTTTAAAAACCGGCATGGAAAATCTCATTTTTCTAAAAAACGACTCCTACGTTTTTGATCAAAATTTTTGTGTGAGTTAACAAACATAAATACGATCTACGATAATATTATTGTAAAAAAATGTCTATCGTCTAATAAAAGTATCTCTCATGGAACCTTTTTTTTTCGACTATCTCGCTATCTGCTCAACCAATTTTAATGATTTTTTTTAAACAAGAGCTCCTGTTTGAATAATATTGCATATCAAAATTTTCAAAAAATCAAATTTTGGATTAAAAAAATCAAAATTATTTTTTGAAAATTCGATATTTCAAAAATGGGTTTTTTTCAAATTAAATTTTTAACTCCGCATTAATATCTAAGCACTAAAAAATGGCGTATCAATTTTTTTTTAATATTTTCAAAATTTTATATACATAAATGTACATACCTACATATACCTAATATAAAAAACGATTTTTAAATAATAAATAAGACGGTGTACATCGCGTTGGTGTCAAATCAATTTCAGATTTTAAAAGATAAAACCGGTTTTGAAGACTTTAATTTTGATGGGCTGTTGTGAAATATGTTTAAGTTAAAAATAATCCTTGGCCAATATTTCTGTTTCTTCATTTCCTTATGTACCTATGTATAAATAATTGAAATAAAAAAATATTATAGGTATAATAATTATTACTATAACTATAAGAATAATAATAATTAAAGGCATTGCGGGTTGATTTTTTTTTAAAACCGGTTTTATTTTTTAGCAATCATCACCCGATTAGACACTTCTATCTACGTAATATATAATATAAATAAATATAATAAATCTGTGAATAAAAAAATTAATTATAACAAGGTAAGTTAAGTAGCTGTTTCACTTTAATGTTTTTTTAAACAGCAAACAAAATTAAAGGCCCAGAAAAAAATTGTTAGGGGCGGCAAAATTGGCTCTGCCCCGGGCGGCAAAAACCCACGCTACGCCACTGTGTACACCCCCAAAAGAATGATCAAAAAACTCTTTGTTTTGTACATTTCGACTGCGCAAACGTTTATAATGGAGGGTAACCACGGTTTTGGTCGAAAAACAAAGAGATCTCTCGGGCATATACTTTTTTCGGACCCACTAGTTAAAAATAATTAAATTGACGTTGCGCCTTTGGCTGGACGATATTTTATTCTTATTTCCTTTCCTCCATTGCCTGGGAAGTGGGGTTAAAATAAAAAGGATATCCCTAACGTATACATTACGCTAATAAGTCATTAATTAAGCCATTACACAGTTTTGGTTGTTTATTCTCATAGTCTGTCGGACGAAAAACACTTTAATTGAAATGTGCTAAAAGTGAGGCAATTTATGTGTCTGGGTGGGAGCAGGGAATGGTGCCGAGGGGTAATCAGAGTCTGTATCTGTATATTTAATTTTGCATCAGCACACTCACTTTTATGCTTGTTTGTTTGTACAGCTGCGTATCAATATACAAATTAATTAATTCGTAGAGAGCTGAGAGAGTGGGCGGCGAACAATCTATTAAAATATTTAGATGGACATCCAAGACCATGCGACAGGGTTAATGGAATTTTAAATAGGATTTAAATTTTTAATTAAACTACAAATGCTTCGTAATTAATATGCTAAATGCACATAATATTTATTTTCATCAGCTTCATATTATAAAAGCCATCAGAATCACAATCGGCGTCCATGATGAAAATAGCATCCATATTAGAGATTTTCTAGAGCGTTTGATCTGACAAATTTGATGGTTATTGCGATAAAAATAAGTATAATAATTTCGTGTTTTTGTTTATGATGAGAATAGTTGGGATTCAATTATACGCATATTGTAATAATTTGTTCAAAATTCCCGAGAATTTGTCAAAGATGCTAATGTCAAAATCATTATATGCCAATCGATAGATCTCACTCAATTTGTTACATATTTGTAACTAAAAGTGCTGCTAACGTTGTTTTTTGTTGATATTTAAGTGCTTTATTTCTTGGGCTTGACTTAAAATGTTATTTTTTGACTTTGGGCTTAATTTTCTCCATAAAATGCGTAATAAACATACCGTTTTACTACTTTTTTATAAGGAACGTAACATTAAACAAAAATAAAACTCAATGACAAGTTTGCGGAAAAACCCATAGATTTAATGATACTTGGGAAAACCTGAGACATTTGAAATAAAAAAAGCGTTTTTTGATTTTTTTTTTTTTGAGATAAGCCTTTGTTCACAAGTTTTGGAGATATTGATTTTTCAAAAAAAAAAAAAAATTGGAGTTGTGATAGATCAGGGATGTATAAGGCTGCCAATAGACGTACAATAATATTGGGCAAATAGCTTTTTCCAAAATACACAATAAATATCTAATTTCATACAATATATTGCGACGCCTTTCAATACCAAAAGCATAAGCGCCTACATTGAAAAATTTTGTTATACGCCCATATAAAAACCTGCACGCTCTAACCCGTATAATTCCGTATGAAAGTGATGTTAGTTAGTGTGTAAGAAATAACTTACACAGTTGTTCTTGCTCCTGGTAATGCGCCCTCAGAATTCTACACCCTGTACATTTGCACATATTGCACATATGGTTGGTTCGGCCCTGATCACAGAAACCGTTGATAATTTTTCTGTTGACCAAAATGTAGTCCATGTCCATAATAGTAGTATGTATGTAGTATGTAACCGCAAATCAAAATCAAAAATCCAAATTTTTTTTTAAAGCATAGATTTATGTAAAAATAAAATGTATGACTGGAGCGCACGTACTATGGGATTTATTTATAATTATTAAATGTTCAAAACCATGGATGTTATCAGAGAAAAATGTTCGAAAGCATAAAATACATTCATTTACTCAAAACAAAATTTGAGCTTAAAAATAAAATATGCAAATACAATTTTAAAGGTGTTAGAGGAGTTTTATTAATAAATTAAATCTTTATTAAAAAAAAAAATAAAAAAATAAGTTCCTATATAAAAATTTTGATTGAAATCGGTGGAGCCAGAAATGAGAATGTTGAAGGTATGGTCTTAAAATTTTTTTTTCTTATCAAAATCAGGTGCCGTGAAATAAGGCCAAGTGAAATAAGGCCAACTTATAAAAATTGGCCTTATTGCACTTTGATAAAGCGAAATAAGGCCAATTTTCAGTAGTTGGTCTTATTTCACTTTGACAAAGTGAAATAAGGCCAAATGATTTTGAGAAATAAGACCAAATTGGCCGTCACTCTGGGTTTTCTTGAGCAACAGTACTTTGGGTGGCCCGCTTCGCGGGTTTTCAGGATTTTAACTCCCTTTTCGGGGCTCACGCCCGCTCACGCAACTCCGTTGCTCCGCTTAGGGTATGTTCAGTTGCCAGGCAGGCGCCTGTAGCAACAGTTTTCTTGGGCAACAGTACATAACTGTTAGTTGTTTACTCCAATTAATGTAAAATACAAAACTGTTGCTACAGGCGCCTGCCTGGCGACTGAACATACCCTAAGCGGAGCAACGGAGTTGCGTGAGCGGGTGTGAGCCCCGAAAAGGGAGTTAAAATATTGAAAACCCGCGAAGCGGGCCACCCAAGGTACTGTTACTCAAGAAAACCCAGAACGACGGCCCCCAATAAACAATTATATAAAAACCCGGAACGTCGGCCCCAATAAGCAATAAATTATGTTGAAAGTGAAATAAGACCAATTTGGCCTTACTTCACTTTGTAAAAGTGCAATAAGACCAACTGCTGAAAATTGGCCTAATTTCACTTTATAAAAGTGCAATAAGGCCAATTTTTGAAAGTTGGCCTTATTTCACTTGGCCTTATTTCACGGCACCTCAAAATCATTAGAGCCGCGTTTTCTAAATAACTCAGATATTTCATTATGGCAGTATGGAAGAAACCGAAACATTTCAATTTCTCCTCTAGGCTGCAGGTTGAGGTACATATCTACAGACAGACAGAATCACAACTTTTTCGTGATGAAAATCTTGATTCAATTTAAAAGAAAAAAGTCAATTTGAAATTAACTTTGATTTTTCTCAATTAACTTCACTTTTTTCTTCAAGTCTGCTTCGACTTTTTTTCCGGAAGTGGTAACGCTCCCGAAGACCCTAAGGAAGAAAATACCTACAGTTGCTTTGCTTAGGGTGTAGGGAGAGGTACAGGCAGACAGACCCGGATGCGTATTGCCAAACTGTATATCATTACAGAGCTCCGACGCTCTATAATAGACTACAGAATGCTCATTCAAATAAAGAGCATACTATATACTGTGTCAGATCAAAAGCAGATTTTTCTGTGTTGGTATACATTTTGCTCAGGAAACTAAGAGCAAAGTACCTGTGATTACAGAGCCATCGTTAACGTTGGTGTGGTTATTGTGTGTGGTGTGTGTTGCCGTGACATAAGGCCAAGTGACAAAAGGCCAAATTTGTTTGTGACTTAAGGCCAAACATAAAATGTTTTGTCTTGAGCAACAGTACCTTGGGTGGCCCGCTTCGCGGGTTTTCAGGATTTTAACTCTTTTTTTCGGGGCTCACACCCGCTCACGCAACTCCGTTGCTCCTCTTAGGGTATGTTCAGTCGCCAGGCAGGCGCCTGTAACAACAGTTTTCCTGAGCAGCAGTACATAACTGTTAGTTGTTTACTCCAATTAATGTAAAATACAAAAGTGTTGCTACAGGCGCCTGCCTGGCGACTGAACATACCCTAAGCGGAGCAACGGAGTTGCGTGAGCGGGTGTGAACCCCGAAAAGGGAGTTAAAATCCTGAAAACCCGCGAAGCGGGCCACCCAAGGTACTGTTGCTCAAGACAAAACATTTTATGTTTGGCCTTAAGTCACAAACAAATTTGGCCTTTTGTGACTTGGCCTTATGTCACGGCACCACACACCACACACAATAACCACACCAACGTGAACGATGGCTCTGTAATCACAGGTACTTGGCGCGATCTGAAATAGTATATAGTTTGCTTCAGCTTTTTTAATATTTTACAATCAAACTGCATGTGACCACAGAGCGCTCTGTGGTAGCATACAGTTTGCTCTACAATACTTTCAAATTCGGTGAGCAGAAAATGACTGAGCACAGACTAAGGAGATCTGTGCTGATATACAGTTTGGCAATACGCGACCCGGATCCACTTTTTTCGTGTTTTCTATCATCGTAATGTCAACTTTGATCAAAATCTCGAGTTCGATTTTTTTACGAATGCATAACTTGCCTTATAGTACCTTTGAGTCGCAAGTAAAAATGAATTTTGTACTTATGAACACTTTTCGCAACTAACATTGGCGCAAAATTTCAAACAGCTTAGTATTAATGAATCAGTATGATACTACTTAACATGTTGTTAACTTTTTACTAGACTACTAATTCTTTCTTAGTTTTAAACATTTTCTAAATAGTATCGTGTTAAGGGTGTTTTTTAATAAATTGCAAATAACAGATCTGTTTGACATTTGTAAATGTCAAAGTGTCATTTGAATTTAGTGCGATCTTTGCATATGCATATAACATATAGTATTATCATGGAGTGTGATTTTGTGTTGCGAACTCTAGCCTGGTGGTGGCGCTGAAATTAGCGCTAGATTTTACGGTGGAGAGTTGGATAAGATACAAAAGAAGGATAATATACAAAAAAGGGAATATTTTTTATTATTAAATTTAGCAGAGGCAAATTTAGCAAGTACTGTCCCTATGCTTAAGATGCCGCCACAATCGTTCGTCTTCTTGATAGAACTATAAGTTTTATATATAAAGGTACGATTCTAAAAAAAATAAAATAGGTATTCCATAATTTTAACTTTAATAAAATGGTAGAGAAAGTAGGATTGTAGATTCTATTAAATTTTGTAAACTCGTCATTTAAACATATTTTCATACTAAAACTACTGAAACATTATACTAATTCAACTAAAATTTTGCGCCATTCATTTTTAAAATCTCTTAAATATTTTCATTAGAGTAATTAGAGTAACTTGTAAATTTCAGTAGATATCGTTGACAATATGTTTGACATTCTTTAAAAACTAATGGGACTTTTTGTCATTAAACTGTTGTTTAATATAGATGCACGTTATTACCCCCTATTGTACCCATATTTCCTCTTCATGTCGCCTATTGCTATTGTATTATACATGATTCCATTTATATTAAGAAGTAACCACTTGACGTTAAGAACTTGAAAGATTGAATCAAATTGGAGACGTTGATTGTGCTCTGAAAATGCACCCCCTTGCACATCCAGTTTTATAAAGAGCAACAATTTTATGAATCTACACTATTCTGCAAAATAAAAATTCTCTTGTGATCTGCTACAAAAATCTTTTTCACAGATAAACAAACATAATGTAGATACACATCAACAGAGTATCTTTCAAAAAAAAAAAAATATTCCACCTAATACACAAACATACACACAATTTGTTTCAAATCGACCTTTCACAATTTTTTTCTCTTGGTATATAGTTTGTCCATAGAGAATTTTTAAAATGTTCAAGAGCATTTTATAGCAACGATGTCAATCCAAATACTCGATAGCACATCAATCTCCTGTTAAATATATCTGTCTACTCACAAGGACGAAGCACATTGGATTGCTGCCAAACATGTATTTTCATTCCAGGTGTTGCTATAAAGGTAGCGACGCTGATATAAATACACACATAAATTATTATGTATGTAATGTACACTCAATCAAGATTAATTTACGTTTATATCAATTTTAACATCGTTGCGATTTTTCATTTAATTTTGCTTAACATCCCTGACTGACAACGACATGTCGCACCACGCCCGCCGCGCCATAGTGAAATGTGAGTGAGTTATTGAAGTGCATTAAAGTGCTGCCAAAGCTCCTGATATCACACAATTATTTTTTATTTCTCATGTGTGTCGCTGAAAAATTCATATAGACTTTATGTGTGTGTCGTTTGGCGTTTCAATAAAAATAACCTAATTCATTAATATATAAGTGCATATATAGAGGATTTTTATTTCGCTGATTTAATTTGCAAGCTAAATTATTTGTTTTGCTGTTCCACACTAAATCTGCAAACAAAATAATTTTCATACGTTATACTGAATGTATGGTACATAATATCTATATATGCTTTACATTCTGAGCCAAATGAATGCGACCAGGGTTTCAATTTTCTATTTGACTGAATTTGAGTTTTAATTGATAATTCGGGTTTTCATTATTTCCCACCTTACTAATTATAAATCAGTGCTTTGAAATATTTATATTTAATCTTTTCGATAACTGACAAATTCCAAGTATTATGCCTATTACAGAAAAATAATTCTACTGAAACTGCTGCAGACTTCAGATCAATCAAAAATTCTAGATTCTACTTTCAATAAAATAAGTTCTCCTTGAAGTGAATGGCAATCTAGTAAGAGTTAACGATACCTGTTCCAAGATTATGTTATGGATATTTTAGGACAACAGTTTGACGCTTCTTTGTCTGCTTGATTTTCCACAAATCTTCGACAATGTTGTCCTTACAAATTTATTTTTGGAAATTAAAAAAATCAGTTGAGTTTGCAAGTAGTACAGTTAGCCATTCTATGGCTCTTCAGCATTGTAAAGGATTTACGGAAGGATGAATTCTTGGGCCTAATTTGTTTATTATATTAATAAATGATTTTTCATCAGTTCGTAAACACTTTTCGATAAATATTTATGCGAATGATTTGAAACTCTATTCTACTGGACCAATTTACTGATGTAACAGAAGTTAGTAACAACTTAAATACAAA
Source organism: Chrysotoxum bicinctum (assembly GCA_911387755.1). Lineage (NCBI taxonomy): Eukaryota > Metazoa > Arthropoda > Insecta > Diptera > Syrphidae > Chrysotoxum > Chrysotoxum bicinctum. Next base: position 83,075,081 of record OU426990.1, read on the forward strand.
TGTTGTACGAATTCAGTCTTTGTCTGAGACGAATGGTTTGCTCCTGACTCCAACTAAGTCGCCAGTAATCCCTATTCAATTAGTACATAAGACACATCGAAATTCTGTGATCGATTTCTAGTCGTTGCTATTAAAAAAAAAACAGGCAGAGAAAATGATAAATCCTCGCTCGTGTCGTGGAAAATGTGTCTCGTCTTAGCCATTCGGAATCGCCAGCAAATTGTAGATCCTCCATTCCTGCCAATAACACGAACAAAAATGGTTGAATGTTGTAAGTCACTAGGTTTGGGTTCTCTCACGCAGAAAAATATTTGATTAAGAAGAACTTAAAACTCAAGTAAATGTAAGCGAGACTGCTTATATTCACCCTGCAAATTCACTCGATTAAAACAACACTTATGTATGTACTCGATTAGGAAAAATATACACATCACTCTGTCGGTTAAAGTGCACCTAATATAATTTAACTACAACTCATTAAGATTTTTCTAAGTAAAAGTGGTTGCAATAGTCGATTAAGTTAATAAAAGTAATTTAATTAATAGGTTATAAAGGACGGGCCATCTAGTTCTTTTTAAATCATAGGTTATGTTGACACTGACTGCTGGGACCAAATTACCGCATCAGTGAACGAGTGAGTGAGTCCCATCAGTGATCGAATGAAAACGTCAAATTAGAGTAATCGATTGATAGATGACGTAAGCGGTAATGCCAAAGTCACATAATTCAGTCACGTATTACTCGATAACTGATGCGGTAATTTGGCTCCTGTTTTCCGCTCGAAATCTTGACAGAAAGTCGTCGGTGCGCACAGACGAGAATGTGGCTGCTGTAGCCGTGAGTGTGAGACTCAATTCGCGAACATCAACTCGCCATCGATTTCAACAGCTCAACATTTCACGCACTAGCCTGAGGAGAATTCTGCACAAAGATCTCGGATTATTCACTTACAAACAATTGAAGGCGCACGACCAAGCACTTGAACGACGTTGGGTTCCATAATTAATGGGAATGTTTGCTTTTACCACTAAAGCCGTAATACATAGACATTTATTGCATTTTTAAAAAGAATCTTGTATCTGTCCCACCCTGTATACCATTAATGCAATATATTCGCAGACTTACTTTGTTAGGCGAGCGAATCTTCTTAGTTGTCTCAGTGATTACTTAATAAGAATAACTACCACTCGGCATAATTGTTATAGTACGTTGTATTGGCATGCATCAGAAGGTCTTGGATTCGATTCCGAGGTTTACTACCTCTTGCGAGGAATTGACATGTCCCCAAAGAGTATCTCTTGCAATAAAAAGTGCTACTCACTTGCCGTTCGGAATGTCTCTTTTTTTTTTTTACCCCCCAAAAAGATTGGTGGTGAGTTGAAAGTCACTAGGTCCTTAACTTAACTACACGCTCGACGTACTCATTTGGTGTATCAGATTTACTCAGTTGGAATAGTCATAGGCAATAAACCGATCAAGTTTAATTGCTTTATTCTTTATTCATATATAATTTGCTCATGTCCGTAGCTAGGGGGGGTGGCATTAGGGGTCAATACCTTACCTTAAAACCTCCAATGCCCCACATTAAAAAATCAACTATCGTATCGTAATGCCACGGATTCAAAAACTGGTTTTTTAAAACAAGAAAAACCATTTCCCATACCTAAGCTATGGCGATGATTCAAAAACTGGTTTTTTAAAACAAGAAAAACCATTTCCCATACCTAAGCTATGGCGATGTGGCAGGACAAATTAAATAGAGTCTCTACAACTAGCAGTGTTGAAACGTTGAAAAAGCTTTAGAGAGACATATGTACTACGTTAGGTCTATTATTGAGGTTATACAATTTGTGAACGAATTAGCTCTGCGTGAAAATTTTATTTTAGAGGAAGAAAAAGAACAAGGATTATTTCAGAATTTGTTTGAATACACCTGCATGAAAGATCCAAATTTGAAAGAGTCTCTTACTCATATACACAAATTGCAACATACCGTTCACCTGAAATTCAAAATAAAATAATTCAAGCAACGATTATAGCAGTACGAAGTTCCATTCTTAAACATATTAATGAATTGGACCTAAACTGTTTTACTATAATAGAAGAAAAATAACCGCGAAAATGTTGCAATAGCAATAAAAGCAATTAAAGATGGAAATGTCAATGAGTCGTACTGGTTCTTTTTACGAACAAAAGGAAACTACCGACTTTTAAAATTCCCCTAATTGAAGGGACCCAACTCAAAATCTCCGATCACGCTAAATATCTCGGCGTGATCCTGGATAAGAAATTAAACTGGAGTCTCAACATTAAGGATAGAACAAATAAAGCCATGTTCGCTTTCTACTTCGTAAGAGAATATTTGGTAAAACTTGGGGACCAAGTCGTAAAATTATCAAGTGGATGTTTACTTTTATAGTCAGGCCTGTACTGACATACGGTAACGTAACGTAGTCTGGTGGAATGCACTAGACAAACCTACCAACCTTAAAATTATGACCAAGGTACAAAGAATGGCATGTATTGGAATTATTGGGCAATGAGGTCCACCCCGACAGCGGGGCTGGAAGCCATACTCAATCTAAAACCCCTAGATCTATTTACACAAGAATCGGCAGCCAATAGCGCACTTCGACTTAGCCAGACGTGTAACTGGCGACATAGTGCGATAGGTCATGCGCAGATTTTACAGAAATACATAGGAAATAGGGTATGTACTGACTACATAACACCCCGCATAGACTTTTACAAACCGTTCAGGACCGCCTTTCCTAGCAGGGAGGACTGGAAAATTAACAAGCCATCTACCTGCGAATCGATGATATCTATATATACTGACGGTTCGAAGATGGAAACTGGTGTTGGTGCAGGATTCTTTTCAGAAACCCTTAGACTATCCAGCTCATTCAGACTTCCTGATTACAGCAGTGTCTTACAAGCTGATGTCCTGGCAGTGACTAAAGCTGCGCAACAATTCTCAATGATGGCAATACCACAAGCTGATTCATTGATAGCCAAACGGCAATAAAAGCGTTTTTTGCCATTGAAATCAAATCGAAGCTTGTAACTTACAGTCGCGAAGAGCTTAGGGTTCTTGGTACACAGCACAACATTAGACTCTGCTGGGTGCCTGGTCACAGTGGTGTCCCAGAAAAAGAAAGCGCTGACGAGCTGGCAAGAATAGGATCAACACTTGATTCTAATAAAGCAGACAAAACAGTTCAAATCCCACCCTGCAATCTTAAAGAGGTAATCAAGAGTAAAATTCTACCCTTAGCAAACAAGAGATGGATGTCTCTCAATTCCTGTCTTACAACCAGAAAATTATGGCCTAGTTTCAGTAAACAAAAGACCGAAATTATCATCCAACTGAATAAAAAGTCTCTCTCTCTTCTCGTGAGCATTATCACAGGTCAACACCAACTCGGTTACCACCAGAAAAAGATGAAACTCAGTATGGACGACTTATGCAGAGGATGCGGTGACGAAGAGATACATGAGGACACTCCTCACTACCTGTGTCACTGCCCTGCGCTATATCATCTAAGAAACAGACATCTAGAAAAGGCACTTCTTCAATGACTCAGAGGAGCTTTCTGACAATCCAAGCAAAATCATATTAAAATTCGTTAATGATACCAAATGGCTTGAGAATTCCTGATCTATGAAAACCGCCTTCAACTACAATACGACAGTGTAGTACGAACGTAAATGATAACGACGCACATGTTTCTATACACCTGCGGTTGCCACTCCTACGTTGAGCACGAGCATCAGTGGGTCGATGGGGCCACATCTACCTAAGATTGGTAAAATCCTCTTTGGTATGGAAACAGCCTCTTCGACTTAACTAACGACCAAAAAAACGAACATATACACCAAAAACTGACTTTTCAAACTCATCTACCAGGCGTTGCAAGGAGCCACATGCTCCTACGGGTCTGGTGGGGGGAATGATTGCTCAAGTGAAGGTAAAGGAAAGGAATACCCCCGAGAAGGCGTATACCTCTCCCTAGCCAGGCTATTATGTGACGTTAGAAATTTCAACACTTTAGAAATACCCTCTGACATTTCAGGCTAAAGCTTGCTATAACCCATCCATACCCTTAACGGGCTTGATCGACATAGGATTATCATAGGTTTCAATAAAAGGGGTCACAAACCCTATAGGGTATCATAATGGATCTACATTGATCTAAGTGTGACGGTAACAAGATCAACTGTCAGCCCACTTACATACCTAACCTAACCTAACCAATGAGTCGTTGCTGACAGTTACTACTACTGAAAATCTTAATTCAGGCCAATTTTACGGAACTTACGTTAAAAAACATTGACCACTTTTGTATGCTAAGCCAATGCTATGATGGCGCAAGTGTAATGAGTGGGAAAGTTTTGGGAGTTGCAATCAGAATAGAAAATAATTTGAGCCGGAAAATCCCTTACGTCCACTGCTTTAACCATCGCCCGGCTCCTAGAACAGAGTTGGTCAGGACACTTGGCTGTTACAAAAGTTGTACATGATAATTATTCATAGATTTTGACGACGTTGGATGAAATTAGAAATGACAGATTTAAGGTTGATGACGTGTCGCCAAGAGTGTGGACATTAAAAAAGTGATGCTCAATTTGGAATTCCGAATGGCCTTGATTGTGGCCAAAAAAATATTATTCATGCTCCAGCCTGCAGGCGCAGCTTTACAATCCCGAAGCGCAGGATTGAAAGACGCCATAACAATCATTAAACTCACCCAAAAAAAAAATAACGACACTTAGATCAGAAATTTATCATCAAATTTTGGAAGAAGCAAAGTCTATGACAAACGGCTATTCCGAAAATACGACTCATTACCCAAAAGAGACAAATAAAAAAATCAAATCGGATGGATGACTACTTGGTATATGGCCTTCCTGTTCCTCTGTAAGCCAAAAAATAGAACATAAGAACGCTCAGCCATTTAAGTCTGAGTATTTCGAAACGTTGGACATTCTAATTGCTAAATTACAAAGGAGATTTTCGGACAACGACGATCTACTAAATTCAGTAGCGAGTATAGATCAGTTAGATGTAGACAAAATGGTACCGTTGAAAAGCTTAAGTAAGTGTGAGGAATATAAACCATTATATAAATGAATGTTTAGCACTTATCTATCACCCCCTTCCGACAAATGAGTACTACCTTTACCAGATCAGATCATATTTCATATCAAGTAAAATTTTTACTTCCGCCCTATATGTTATCACCGATGCCCTACCTTAAATTAAATTAGCTACGGCCCTGAATTTGAGTATAGCTAATCTGTGTTGTAAAAGTTTTAAATTTAATTTTTATTTTGCACAATTATAAAAACTTAAGATTGGCGTATTAACTTTTTTTTTTAAGGAAATAAAAAGAAATATAAATAAAACTTATCTTTTTAAAAAATCGCCACAACGATTTATAATTTTCGTTCTTGCATAAATTCTTACATTCCGGTTTTCAGCTCCAACCACTAAAGGAGTTGTTTTAACTATTTAAAAATTGAATTTTATGCTTATGAACTATTTAAAGGAAAGTAACTATTAACTTACGGAAAAGTATAGGCAAATTTGGCATTATTCTATTGATCTGGAGTGTTTGAGTACACCATATAAGAATGTTCTCACTTCCTCTGCCTTTTCTTCGCGTCTATTTTACTCAATTCATAATTTATTGAAAGAAGGATAATGCTTTGGGGATCTAAGAGAAATATTATGCCATCTTGCGTCTGTCTATTTAAGATATAAGTACCCTTGGGCCGAAAACACATCTCAATATAACCGCGGTGTGTATTTTTTTATCTTAATAAATTTATATGTAGGTTACGACTTACGACCTTGGCCTTTCGAGTAAAGATTGTCTCTTTTTGTGATGGTTATAAATACTCACTACGTAAGCAAATAACATAAACATATCCTTGCGAGCTCAAATAGTTTGTTAGTGTTACGGATTTGATGTGGTTGGTTGCAAAATTTTGTCTATTTTTATTTACATAGCTAGCGGAGGCTATGGCATTTGCTGAATGAATGTCAAGTGTGATAAGCTAGGAGAGCTTCTTGTACGTTATACCTAACCTATGAACGAACATGACCTTTGTGACAGAAGTGATGGATTGCTTTTTACTGGCGCTATGAATTGGCGATATAAGAACAAGTTAACTTTTTTTATGTTGACATTTAACTTGTTATTTTTATGTAAAAAAATAATAACTCCATAAAAGGCGGTTTTGGAATAATTAAGTATTTTTTTTTTTTATTTTGACATACGAGTATGGTTGACAACAACATAAATGGCATTTTAATAGTTTTTCATTTTCATTTCAATTTTTAGAAAAGGGTTACAATTGAATTTTAATTTTCTTTCCTTGTAGGATTCTGTGTTTTATATTGTATGTTCAATATAAATTACAAGAACAGCTTAGTTTAAATAGGAATTCAATTGTGTCTTATTTCAATCAAAGTTTATTTATGTAGAAAAAAATTTATTTTCTTTTTATAATTCACGCGGGCTCTAGAGTTTATTGAGAGACTTTTATAATGCTAAAAACAGCACGCGCGATGGAGAAATAAGGGAGGGAGGGAGAGAAAAGAGGTGTCGATGAACATTGGTTTTGAATGTTTGAAATGGCAAGGGAAAACCGTGCCAGGTAAATTATTCCATAATCGTGCGACTAAAAAACGTATTTCTGTATTGGAGGGTACCACCGAAATCAGGCTCTAGGGTGAACTGATGAGCATTCCTTAAGAAACGGGTATCACGGGTGAACTGATTGAACTTAAGAATGCAACTGGCTACTTATTCGAGTGAGCATTACTTGTGAAAGAAGCGATGAAACAAGGAAATACCTGAAATCTTCCGACGGTGTTCAAGACCTATAATCAGGGAATGATTCCATGATAGGTCTGTTTCCTATTAGTTTTTAACGCTCTGTACTGAATTCTATCGAATAAGTAGAGAAAAGTTTGAACTGCACCTGTCCAAAGATGTGCGTTATACTCGAGTTTTAGAGATATAAACGCCCTATAGATGGTAGCCAGATCAGAGGGCGTAAAACATTTCTAACATCGATATAGAAATCCTACGCATTTATTAGCATTTTTGTCGGTCTCGAGAATGTGGTTATTCCACCGAAGATCGCCGTTGACAAACATACCATGTACTAAGAGGTTTTCGGCTTCTTTGATGCAAGTATCATTTAAGGACAATGACATAAGGGGTACATTTTGCTTCAACGAAAATAGACAGTATTGGGTTTTCGAAGCATTAAACTCCACACGGTTTTTCATACTCCATTTAACAATGTGGTAAAGAGCGAAGTTTAATGAGCTTATAATACGATAATGTTGCAATTTCACTTCCGAAGGAGATGGACGTGAATTTAAGAACGAGTATGTAAAGCTGTCATGCGGAAGGTCTCGAGTTTGATTCTCAGCCGCTGCAATAAAGTTTTTTTCAGGGGTTTACTGCCTCTTGCGAGGAATTGACAAAGTCTCCAAGAGTATCTCTTGTCATGGAAAGTGCTGCTCATTAGCCGTTCGGAATCGGCAAAAATCGTAGGTCCCCTCCGTTCCCTGGTAACACAAACAGGAATGGTTGAGAGTCGTAAGTCACTAGGTCCTGGTTCACTCCGAGCTGTTACACCACCAAATTTATAATGTAAAGCTGAGGAAGTGAAGTGGACTTGAAATTTCAGAAAAGAGACCACTCATAAAAATGAAGAAAAGAGTCTGAAAAAACGGAACCCTGTGGAACACCAGGATTTATTTTGCGAAGATCAAAAACCGTGAAACCATTTAATACAACATGTATTGAACGATCCAGAAGGTTATTTTTAATCCAAAGAATAAGATTTTCGTTGATACCAAATGCACGCATTTTCGATAAGAATGCCTGTTGCTAAACGCTATCAAATGCCTTAGAAATATCAAGCGAAATAATCTTACTTTCTCCAAAACAATGTAAAGATATGTCCCACTTAATACTCCTATAAGCTGTTTACTGAAATATTCTTAATATTTAACTATGACAATCGTGCAAAACATCAAATAAACAGACCTTTTTTGAAATCTGTGTCTAAGAGTCTTTTGAATGTATCACGATACTAAAAAGATAGATTATACATTCGACGATTTTAACTTTAATACCATGATGCTAAAAATTTGCAAAATCGTCTCGTGAACCTTCGGTCTTGTGAATAAAAAAAAAGTTAAAGCTTTTTTTGGAGGAAGCTAAAGCCAAATAGTCATAGCTCTTACTAGCAGTTAAAGCTAGACAGTACTAGCTCAAGCTTTGTTTTATGTGAATAAAAAAATGATAACGCTAAATAGCTTATGCTGGAAAATTCTAGCTTAAGCTTCGTAATTTAAGGTGTTTGTTTTTTTATTCACATGCTTCGGCTAGTTAGCTTTAGCTAAAACTGGTACATGTATGACCGAAAGGAAAGTTTTTTGCCTCAATTTGTTATCTGTTCTACAGGGCAAGTATTGGTTTCGGCTAAAAAATGTTTTTAACATTTCGTATGTCAGTTTCTGGGTCTATACGTTCACAGTCCTATTTTTTGAGATATTCCCTTATGTTTAATTAACGACTCGCACAGGTTAATACTGAAAATAAGACCTAGTCAAAGCTTTCTAGACAGGTCGAAAAAATCTTGAAATTTTTGTAGCTTTAACTATAATATTCTAGTTTAAGCTATTTTTATTCACACAAATTGAAGCTTAAGCTAGGAAAACAAGCTAAAACTAAATGAATTTAGCTTTGGCTATTTTTAAATAGCTATTACTAGAAAACATCTTTAACTAGCTAGCTTAAGCTTATTTTTATTCACTAAAAATCAAGCTTTTACTTAAAAATCCAAGTTTCAGCTTTAGCTTTTTTTTTATTCACAAGGCCCCAATAAAATAGTTTTAAAGTACTACTAAATCGACTAAAATATTACGCCTTTCATTTTTAAAATTCTACGTTTATGAAGCATAAGAGCAAGGTTGTGCAACCCAATCGTGGATTTTATTTTTCATTCTTTTAATCTAGGCCGCAGATCGAGATGAATTAAGCTATTACATTTCCCTCCAAACTCAGCTAAAATCGTGATCGTACATAAGACCTTTGAGGAAAATATGTCACAAAAAGAATCTCTTCTCTGTAAAAAAATTTTATTCAAACACTTTAAATATTTTTTTTTTTAAAGTTAGAAGTGAATAAGATATGGTCCCTATTAAAAATGGCCTCAAAAATTTGTATGAAAAACAAAAACAACAAAAATCGATACAATTTTGTTGAATTGGAGTGATTATTCATTTATTTGGGACCTCTTTTCTATTTCATTTTGTGGCCAAATTTTATTATGAAAAATGTTCCCATATTTTGAGTCTTAAAAGAATGGAAAATGGTCTCGAAACTAGGACCGTTTTTGAAAGTGAAAAATTTTTCCAATTTTAAAATGGAAATATCGCGCATAATAAATGAAAAGGACCAAAAATTAAAATGATTTTTGTTTTGTTTTGAAAGTTTGGGGTGATTTTCTGCACTTTGGGAAGGAGTTGTATGCATTTTCAAGTATAGTGATGGAACGTTCACCGAAAATGAAGAGCAAAGGTGTAACCTGCTGCTCAGCACACACTTCCCAGGCAGTCTACCATTAGATGGTAACTTGGTTGAGAAATCACCTCTCACACCAAACAGAGAGGACTGGAAAATAGCCACGACCATTTGCACAGGTAAAAGGATTGATTGGGCAATTAATACCTTTCAACCCTACAAATCACCAGGTGCAGATGGTATCTTCCCGGCTCTTTTGCAGAAGGGAAAAGAATTCCTTATGCCCTATCTCATTAATATTCTACGGAGTAGCATTGCTCTTGGGTACATACCAAGTCTATGGAGAACAGCTAAGGTAATTTTCATTCCCAAAATAGGGAAAAAGGACACAACCCATCCAAAGTCTTTCAGGCCAATAAGCTTAACATCCTTTATACTGAAAACTCTGGAAAAGGTAATTGACAACTTCATAAGATCAGAAGTGTTAATAAGTAGGCCTCTCAATCAGCGACAACACGCATATAGGGCGGGCAGATCAACCGAGACCGCCCTGTTTGAACTAACAAATAAGATCCAAAGAGCCTTAGATGTAAAGGAAACAGCATTAGCTGCTTTCTTAGACATAGAAGGGGCCTTCGATAACACGTCCCACGAGGCTGTAGGCAAAGCTCTTGTTAGGAAATGCGTACCCAACACCATAACCAGATGGATAATAGAAATGTTGGGCACTAGAAATGCAGAGGCACAAGCAGGACAAAATGTAAAGAAAGTGATCACAACGAGAGGATGTCCTCAGGGCGGTGTACTATCACCCTTGTTGTGGAGTCTTGTAGTAGATGAATTGTTAGAAAATCTTACCTCCAAAGGTATATACTGCATTGGATTTGCCGATGATATCGCTATCATTGCAGTAGGTAAGTTTGAAGAAACTCTTTGCGATATTATCCAAAGAGGACTAACAATTACGAGTAAATGGAGTAGGTCTGTAGGGCTTTCAATAAACCCATCCAAGACAACAATCATACCATTTACCAGGAAAAGACTTCTACCACATATGAAACATATCCGTTTGAATGGTGAAGTAATTGAAATGCAGAGGGAGGTAAAATACCTAGGAATTATACTAGATAGTAAACTCCTCTGGAACAAACACATAAATTATATAGTCGGAAAAGCCACAAAAGCCCTAATGATTTGCAAAAGAATTGCAGGCAAGTCATGGGGTTGCAAACCGAGCATCCTTAGGTGGATGTACACTATGATGGTAAGACCCATCATTACCTATGGTGCGGTTGCATGGCACAAGAAAACCGAATTAACAACAACTAGGAAAACCCTAGAAAAAATCCAAAGGCTCGCATGTATCTGTATTACGGGAGCAATGAGAACCTGCCCTACCGCAGCTATTGAGGTTATCCTCCATCTATCCCCTCTACACGAGGTCATTAGAAGTGCTGGAGTGGGAGGAATCATGAGGTTCTCAAAGGAAGGAACTGGGACAGGTAAAATAATTGGTCTCAGAGAAAGGGACCTAATTGACAGGTCCACAATTACTAACCTTATTGACATCCCAAGAGATGGAATGATCAAAAAACATAATTTCGAGAAAAACTTTCTTACACAGCTTAGTAACAAAGAAAACTGGGTAGGAGAGGATATAAACTATACACTCGAAGCAAATACCATCAAGTGGTACACTGATGGATCGAGAACAAGCGAAGGGACTGGTGCAGGAATTTTTGGGCCAAAAACCAAACTTTCCATACCGATGGGACAGTCAACCAGCATCTTCCAAGCGGAGGTAAACGCGATAGGGAAATGCGTGGATCGCAATCTCGAAAGGAATTATCGTAACAAGAACATTGCCATTATGTCAGATAGTCAAGCAGCACTAAAGGCACTGAGCTCGTACACCATCAACTCTAAGCTGGTGGGGGAGTGCATAAATAGGCTAAACGAACTAGGCAAACAGAACAGGGTCACACTTTATTGGGTACCTGGTCACGTTGGTGTTCTTGGAAACGAAAAGGCAGATTCCCTAGCAAAATTAGGAGCTTCAACTCCCCTAACAGGGCCTGAACCCTATTGCGGAATAGGTGAAAATGTCATCAAAACCAAAATTAAACAAGAAGAGGAGGCAAACAGAATAAAGAACTGGAATGAACTCCCTAAGCTGAGACAGGCGAAACTACTGCTGGGTAACTACAACCGGCAACGTTTCGAAAACTGTATCAACCTTAGTAGGAATAACCTAAGAATAATAACAGGTATTCTAACAGGACACTGTAAACTTAGAAGACACCTTAATCTAATTGGTGTGGTAAGCAGTGCCACTTGCAGATTCTGCAACATGCATGAGGAAACTCCGGAACACATACTGGGAAAGTGTTGTCCAATCATGCACCAAAGGAAAACCCATCTGGGACGGTACCAGGTGGAAGAGAGCAACCTAACCTCTCTAAAAGTGCCCCAAATACTAAAGTTCCTTAAGGCAATAGGTTTGGAGGAAGAACTGTAGGATGAGCCAGCTCATCATTTTAAGAGGGGGCACAATAGATCTTCAGGTCGCAGTGCAATTAATCCCCAATACAATTCATTCATTCATTCAAGTTTGGGCTTATACTTCATCATGAAACATAGGGCCAAAAGTAAATTTTGTGCTATAGGGCAAGTTCTGCATTTGGAAAAAAACCGAACTCGAGATCAAAGGGCACGGTAGTGCCCAGCCAAGTTCTGGCACTACACCCTTTTTTACAGGAACAAACTCAGGCGATTTTTGACCCCTCCCTATCTTCAGTACCTGGGCACTACCGAACCCTTTGATTACTAAATACTTACAATTGGCATCCCAAATTTTTTTCTTGACAAATTTTAAAAGAAATTTCTTGTATAAAAAATTTATTTAATAATAAAACGATTTTAAAACTTTGTGTGTATAAATTCATAGTTGTGTCGTGCATTTTATTTAAATTGTAGCTAACTAAACAATTTATAGATCAACAGTAAGACCCTGCCCTGGCTGTGTGTTCCAAGGTTTATAACTCCCTCTTCGGATCCTCCGTTTCGCTCACGTAACACCGGTTGCTCTGCTTTGAGTATGTTTAATCAAACTTGCGCCTATATTAACAGTTTTCTTGGGGAACATTACCTTAAGTGGCCCGCTTTGCCGGTTCTCAAGATTTGAACTTTCTTTCTGTACAGCTCACGCAACTCCGTTACTCCTTTGGAGTGTGTTAAGTCGCCAGGCAAGGGCCTATGTTAAAAGTTTTCTTGGTCTTAAATGCTTAACGAGACTTTGTGGAGTATTTCATATGGGAGCTTATGTGTGAAATTTCAGCTATCTAGATAGGTAGAACACAACTTACATCAATACGACGAAAAATAGTAGGCGGGGTAGAAAATTCCCAATCAATGATATGGAATGAAACGCAAATATAAAAACAGCAGTCATGGGTGGGTTTTTAAAATAATTCTTTTCCTGGTCCCGGAGATACTATATATCAAATTTTCTTGACGTTTCAATTTCCATGCTATTATTTTTCGACACAATTTATGCCGGATTTCGCATGACTGAAAAAGTGCTATTATTTTTGATGGTTTTATTAAATATTTACTCCAAACTAAAATCCTATCCTGCAGATCAACAGAATAATAAAAAATGTCTATGTAAATAGTTCACCCTAAAAAAGAAACTTGATCACATACTTACGTGTAGGGCTCTGTTAATCGTAACGCACAAACAAATTCCATTTGATATAAGACCCATGAGAAATTTATTCTTTGTCTTTTATCCCATTGAGGAATGTGAAATATTGCTACCAAATATTCTCAGCACACACTCGTATTCAGTTCGTATCCTGATGTGAAGAGGTAACATAATGAGACGTTATGTACCTACTGTATATGAATGATGTCCCGGAGATGGCATTTTTGCTAGGTAGGATATTGCGTTGCGTAAGATTGATGATAAATTTGGGACGGCTTTTCAAAATACCTATCTCAGCGTCTCTATAGGCTTTGCATACAAATTGCAACACGAAATATAAAATTCCATCTTTTGGTTTGCGGATTGGAGAAGGAGATATATTGCATCAAGAAGAACACATACCACGAGGGAAAATCATTTCGTGGAGTTGATATTTGACTCATATACGTGCTTAGATGTGACTTTAATTTGATGCTTGAAAATGTTCAATTTTTAGGTAATTGCTAAGGATATAAATTGGGTGGCCCTCAGGCAACGAGGAGTTCCAGAAACCTATGTGCGGATAATTATGGACATGTATGATGGAGCAGTTACTAAAGTAAGATGCGCAGCTGGGGTCACCGAAGAATTCGAAATCACAGTAGGTGTACACCAGGGAAGTGTCTTGAGTCCCCTGCTCTTTATTACAGTTCTTGATTACCTGCTTGAAGGCAAAGTGACGGATCCCAAAGTACATCAGTTATTCTTTGCTGACGATAGAGCCATCATAAGTGAAGACCCGATATCCCTACAACGAGCACTTGACGTATGGGTGGATGTTCTAGAAGGAAGTGGGTACCGGATAAGCGCGAAAAAGACAGAATACCTATGCTGCCCATTTTCTGATCCACACAGGCCTATTCCAGACATTTATTTGAATGGAGTAGTGCTTCCCAAGTGTGAAAAGTTTAAATATCTGGGGTCTATGATAAATAACGAAGCTACTTGTGATGACGATATCAATCATCGCGTAAGCGTAGGGTGGATGAAGTGGCGGGAAAATTCTGCTATCTTCTGTGACCGAAAAATGCCCCCTAAGCTGAAAGGAAAGCTCTACACTTCAGTTGTGCGTCCAGCACTCACATACGGTTCACAATGTTGGACAATGTACAGAAAGTATGAGAGTAAACTAACGGCAGCTGAGATGAAGATGCTTCGTATGACAGCAGGAGTTACAAAGCTTGATCGAATTAGAAGTACGAAGATCCGAGGAAGCCTTCATGTTAAGAATACCATTTCCCAAAAAATTGAACACGACCGACTCAGTTGGTGTTGCCATGTTCAAAGGAGATCCTGAGAACCCCGTCAAAAAGGCAATATCATACAACGTTCCAATTCGGAATAAAAAGAAAGGTAGGCCTAAACACTCCTGGTACAAACAAATGCAAAAACACCAGCATTCAGTTGGCCTCAGAAATGGAACAATACAAAACCGGGAGGCTTGCCGCCGATTTCTGAGGTCAACCCGGCGAACCCCACAGGCGGATCACTAGTGTGAAGCAGATACGTGGGAGAATTATGATCCCCTCGACATCGAGATCATAACAGCGCCGAATCAAAGGACGAAGAAGATAAATTGGTAGTAAAATTAAATGGGCACTAGTACGATAACTTGGCCGCCAAGATTTGATAACGAGTTTTTGTAGAGGGGTCAAAAATAAGCACTTTTTACTATGGGAGGGGGGGTCTATCTCTCCCCGTTTAGGAGATAGGGGCACTTTTAGAAAAAGTGGTTTAAATTTAAAAAAAAAATATTAAAAAACAACGGCAACACTTACAATAAAGTGCTATATTGCATTTGAAAGCCAGAAGTTTGTTCTATAATCCTGCATTTAACTTAAACTACTCATGTCAATGGTTTTTGAGAAATTCGCATTTAAAGTCCAAATTTTGATAAAAAAAAAAGTGAAAAAAAAGTTTAGACCGATTGTTTTCAAAATTGTGAAATGAAATTGTAAATTAGCTTATATGTATTCTATGTAACTATCAGTTCTTAATCGAACACAAAAAACTGCAGAGAGCCTGAACAATTTATTGCAACTCTGAGAAAAAATTTCATGAAAACATCTATGTATCTTTGGGCACATTTCTTCTTAAAATCTTTTATTTTCAAATCTGAATAAACCACAACAACAATGGATAAAAAAAAGAAAAGAAAAACTTCATTCTAGAATTTTAATTCGCATACCACAATATTCTATTTATTGCTTGAGAAATAAATTTAATTTAATATTCTAAAGAAGCACATAAAATAATTTTCCTAACTGATTCAATTCCATTAAACCAGTTACCATGAGAGCAAAGAAAAACATGACACTTCAGAAGTGGAGGATGCTCTTAATCCTATTAAAAGTAGATATACGTATGGCTGTACACAGAATATGTATCTATATGTGTTTGTATATAAATATTAATGGCTGTCTCATTCTGCAACTCGTATTTCGAATTTTTCTTAGTCTGCATTTTTGTCACGTTCACGTCTTTTTAAAAAAGAAAGTTTTATTTTTCTTTCAAAATGATTTTGCAAACTTTTTACTACGATTGATACTTTTTTTTATTTTATTTAAAATTCGTTATACACATAATAAAATCCGAGACAAAATCTAAAGAAACAAAGGTTTATTTGAAATAAAAGAATCTCTCCACTTAAGATACTTGTGAATTACTTTGGAAACTATTCCTTAAAAGGATAAATGCGATATAGATACAGATTAAAGTGTCCCACTAGGTCGGATGAAGTCACCACACACACACACTTCGCACTTTAGAACTTAGAGTGAAAACAAATTAATAAACTTAAAGGGCTCAAATAGCGATACTGGAAGCAATGGCCCATTATCATAGTCAAATTAATCTTCTTCTTCTTCCTTTTCTTCGGCGCTGTTATGATCTCGATGTCGAGGGGATCATAACTCTCCCACGTATCTGCTTCACACTAGTGATCCGCCTGTGGGGTTCGCCGGGTTGACCTCAGAAATCGGCGGCAAGCCTCCCGGTTTTGTATTGTTCCATTTCTGAGGCCAACTGAATGCTGGTGTTTTTGCATTTGTTTGTACCAGGAGTGTTTAGGCCTACCTTTCTTTTTATTCCGAATTGGAACGTTGTCATAGTCAAATTAATATGGTGTTAAAAAGGCTCTGGGATTTTGGCACCCATAATATGGGATGTTCGTCTAAAAGGTTGCCATCTAATGTGTCAGAAATTAGTCAAGAAAGCTCAATGAGCTTTGGAAATTGGTCAGCCATAGAAAATTTGTAATCAAGGCTTTAACTTTGGCAAGGTTAAGCGTGATTTTTGGCTCCCCATTTGTGGGATATTCGCAAAAACTATATATGCCATTTAAAAGTTCAATAAATGGTCGAAAAAGGTCAGATAGTTTCAGTAATTGGTCAGTAATAGTTTTTTTTTAATGCATTTAAAAAAAATTAAAGGTTAAAGTGATCGCAAAAAAAAATTTTACTACCTCAAAGTACTGTCAGACAGTTTCAGTAGTTGGTCAGACATAGATTTTTTTAATAATTTTGAATTTTGTTAAGGTCCTATCGATTTTTGGCACCTTGTTTTGTGAGATATTCGCAAAATATGTATATGTCACTTGAAAGGTCTGTAAGCCCATATAAAAGGACAGCTATAGCTTCAGCACATAGTAGAGCGCGGGCTATAATAATTACTCGTAGCATGAATCTAAGATTTTCTAGAGGTTCGTTAACAAAAAGATTGTTTCAACTGGTTCAAAGAAAGTTTCCGATGTGACTAGGTATAGCTTTCGTGTTCAAAATGAGATAATTACATTCTCTTATACTTTTGAAGAAAATTTAGAAATGCATAGACAAAAATCTATAGCTGATGACCAATTACTAAAAAGATCTGACATTTTATGACTGTTATGTGGCTTTTAAAAAGGCATACCTATTTTTTTTTAAATTACCCAAATGAGGTGCCAAAAACCGTTCGTTACCTTGAAAAAAAAGAAACTTTAAAAAATCATTTAAGAAATTCCAAAGCTGACCATTTGGTGAAAATAGTTGACCTTTTATCAGGATCCAGTGAGCTTTCAGATGGTATACAGTTTTTGCGAATATCCCACAAATGAGATTTAAGAAATCGCTATAAACTTGTGTGTCAAAATTTGGTTTTATGCGAACATGCGTTGAGTGGTTATGGGCTCTATCGTTCTGATAGAAGAGATAGCTTTGCAAGTCTTATTTTTAAGACAAAGTGTATATCCCTTCTTAAATCTTGTATTGACTGTATTGTTTTAGATATAGTGTTTGACTCAGTTAGTTCTGGTTTAGTTGCGTTAAACCGTCAACGAAAAATAGATCTTACACCAATAAACTTTTTGATTTAGCAAATAACTACATCTTCAACTGATGTAATAAAGGGTTTTCCAATAAGAGGTGTTATTTTGATATTCAAAGAAAAATGGCATTTTTGGAGATAAATGATCGGATGTTTATTTCATTATAAAGAGGAAGGTATGCCGTTAATAATGGAACACAACATCAGCCAAATGGCCGCCAAGACCACGCTTACAGGACCATATCCTTTTCATGAAATTTTCCATAACCAAATCGCAAAGTGGCTGCCCTATGTCCTCGATAGCCTCACGAATTTCATCTTTGAGGTCTTGAATCGACGCTGGGCTGTTGGCGTAGACCTTATCTTTCACGTGGCCCCAAAGGAAGAAGTCGCAAGGTGTTAAATCACAAGATCTCGGTGGCCAATTGTGATCACCTCTTCGAGAGATAACACGGTCCGGAAACTTTTCCCGTAAAAGATCGATGGTTTCATTGCTTGTGTGGCACGTAGCGCCGTCTTGTTGAAAGTAAACGTTGTCCAGATCAATACCATCCAATTCAGGCCATAAAAATCATTAATCATCTCTCGATAGCGCAATCCATTGACCGTAACTGTTGCTCCAGCCTCATTTTCGAAAAAGTAAGGTCCAATGACCCCGCGGGACCATAAACCGCACCAAACAGTCACGCGTTGAGGATGGAGAGGCTTTTCAACAATAACTCTTGGGTTTTCCGAGCCCCAGATGCGACAGTTTTGCTTGTTGACGTACCCTCCGAGGTGGAAATGGGCCTCATCAGTCAAGATGATTTTTCGATGAAATTCCGGATCATTTTCATGCATTTCAAGGACCCAATCAGCAAAGACACGACGTTGTTGATGATCAGCCGGCTTGAGTTCTTGTGTTAACTGAACTTTATAAGCCTTAAGACCCAAGTCTTTATGCAAAATACGGTGTAATGAGGAATGGACAAACCTGGGTTTTCTTCAACACTTTGGGCTACAACAGCAATATTCTCAGTTGTTCTTAAGCGACGTGCACGGGTTTTATTCTTCACTTCACTAACTTGTCCCAACAGCTCGAATTTGTCCACCAATTTCTGTATTGCGGTCCGACAAGGTGCTTCACGACGACCCAAAAATGTTTTAGTTTTACGAACCGTCTCTGCCAAATTTTCACCATTTTTATAGTGAATTTTAATAATTTCAATGCGTTGTTGAAGCGTGTATCGTTCCATTTTTATTAATAGCGTAGTTTCTACTTGTCAAATGTCAAAAAATGACAGCTTCAAAAGTGACAGCTACCGAAATAGCGTGCTATTCAATATAACACCTCTTATTGGAAAACCCTTTATTTGTGGAGGTTTTATTAAATCCAAAATTGGTGATGATACTAGCCTTAAACAAAGTTCTGATATGTTTGATTTGCATACAGTTTGCGCCCCAGATTTTACAAATTTCTCAAGTACTCTATTAGACTTATTTTTAATAAATAAGCCGGATACAATTCTTTTCATAGTCAAATTTATGCTCCTGCTTTTTTTTTTAAATACGACCTTAAATATATAAAAATCTCTGTTTGAGCAACACATAAACAATATTTCTTTGGGAGTTGGTTTATCATATGTCCTCGCCAGATGACCAAGTCTTGTCTTTTTAATATAGTATTGACACTTTAACATTTCCAGATGTCAAAAAATGTGCATTTGCTTAGCATAATCGAAAAAGCGTTAACGTCAACGGTCTCGAGAATAGAGTGTTGTTTACCGACTTTCTGTCGTAGTAAGCCGTGGCATAATGGTTAGTGCATTGGACTGCCAAGCGGAAGGCTTGGCTATCAATTCCTAGCCTATGCGACCAGAGAACAAAAATGTTTTTTAGGTACAGAACCTCTTGCGAGTAATGGACAATTATCTCGAAATTATAAATTTATTATAAAAAAACTGTTTCTCATTACGCCAGGAGGAAATACTTGGAAAGGTACCCTCTATTCTCGCCGACAACATGCACTTGGTTTCGAGTTGTATTGTAAGTCACCTGGCCTTGGTTCTCCACGAGCTGTAACACCGAAAAATTTATAATTTTATTATTCTTTCATAATTATTTATGAAATCTTATGATAATAACTTAAGTAACTTTGAAAACATTTTGGAAATGCTTATTGTACTTATAGTACCGGGAAATCGTTGAAAAAAAGCTAGACTATGCTTGTGTTAGTCCATTGGGTAGGTATATCACCAGAATACTCGCAACAAAGTTTTCTGCCATGGTGAAGTTTATCACCAAAGCGATGTCAGCATGGCCACCATCTTGAATTATAAGTGAGAAATCAAATATCTTGGTATTTCAAAAAATTAACTGGAGGGGGGTAATATTATGTAGTCATACGTTTACTAACATTTGAAGTTTTCCCTAATGAATTTTCTCTGTTTATAAAAGTATTTTAGCACACGGAAGCTTTCCTTACGGTTTTTAGGAACACCTAAAATTCTTTTTCCTGTCAACGGCCTTGGCTCTGATGAAAGCATCGCTTCCCATCGATCAGCGAAATCAAGCATCGTTGCGCGCGGTTAGTACTTGGATGGGGGACCGTTCAAATACCAACCGTGAGCTGTTGACATGTGTTTTTTCTGTTGTTCTTTCTTTCTGTCTGTCTCTTTCTGTTGTATTGTATAAGCCGATGGTCTGAGTTACCAGTGCTTTCAGTGTCTCTACTTCGAAGATTTATCTACGGAGTAGTGGAATATGTAATGTAATGTAATGTAATTCTTTTTCCTAACAATCCATAATAAGTTTCAAATAAGTCTCCTTTTTCATCGT
This sequence comes from Chrysotoxum bicinctum, assembly GCA_911387755.1. Taxonomy (NCBI): domain Eukaryota; kingdom Metazoa; phylum Arthropoda; class Insecta; order Diptera; family Syrphidae; genus Chrysotoxum; species Chrysotoxum bicinctum. The sequence goes on from OU426990.1 coordinate 83,095,502, forward strand.
AAAAAATATCAAACTTGATTTATTTTTTAAAACACATTAACTGCCCTTAAAAATAGTGTCTGTGTAGGATATTGCACAAAGTTCTTCCTCACTGACTGCATTCATTGACTGAGAATAGAAAAAAAAACTTTGAAGTTTATGTAGTTTAAAATCAAGAAAGAACATCGAAGAAAGAGTTTCAACAATTTTTTAAATTACAAATATTTGAGATTTTTGTGTGCAGATTGATTTTTTTGTTGGCTTCATGCAATCTTTGGTGGGTTTTCTTAAAGGAATTCTTTACGAAATATTCTTCCAATCTGTACTCTCAATTTAGACGAATAATTACGTATAGTTTGTAACATATAAAAGAACATTGCCAACCCGTTATAAAACCCAATATGCTTTTGGTATTGAGGAAGTCCAATAAAGTCAAAACTACTACACAGCAAAAATGCGCAATACTCTGAAGGAATATGCAAATCACTATCATTTGCGACAATGTCGATGGGTAATAAAAATGAACTATCAGGGAAGCTCATAATTGGTGGAATATGGCCCTATCCGGTGAAGGGCGTATACTCTTATAATGTTTTAGTAGCTCGCACTTAAAGAAACAATTTTCAAATTTAAGTTTATTTATAGGTTATTTGAAGTTTATTTATTTCCTTATTCAGGTCGAGAATTCTCAATTTAATTTTGGTTTTGGTGACATTTTCTCCTATTCCGCAATAAGGCTCAAGCCCTGTTAAAAGGGTTGATGCGCCTATTTTTGCAAAGGAGTCTGCTTCCTCGTTGCCGTGATTTAAGATTTTGATCCACGCATTTCCCTATGGCTTGTACCTCGCTCCGCTTAGAAGATGCTAGTGGACTGCCCCATCGGTATGGAAAGTTTGGTTCTAGGCCCAGAAGTTCTCGATTCATCAGTATAACACTTAATTGTATTTGTTTCGAGAGTGACATCCCGAACCGAGGTACCTCAGTGTGATGGAAACTCTGGATGACAACGTAATCATGGACAACGAGGAAGTAGTGTCGTTCTACGCTGACATTGGGTCGGCCCACCACCGCGGCTAAAACGCCATTCCTGCCCACAACCCACAAAACACGCTGAGGACAATACAGTCAACCGACCTTTTAAATTTTATTTTTTTCGTCATGTAAATTTTATAAAAAATAATTAAACTTATGTCACTGTAAATTTTTGTATAAATATGTAGTATCTTATTAGTTGTAAGCCAAATTGTAAATAGTATGTTCAATAAAACAATATTGAAAAAATTGATTATTTCGAGAGTGTATAGTTTGTTTCTTCTCCTACCGAATATTTTCTGTTTCTGTTGCTTAGCTCTTTAAGGAAGTTTTTCCCGAAATTATATTTTTTGATCATACCATCTCTTGGGATGTCAAGAAGGTTTGTTACTGTGGACCTGCTGATAACCTAAATCGTTAAAAAGTGTAACAGTATTTGATTAACAATTAAACATTTTAATAATTTAATTTTAAGTTTTATTTTAGCATTTTGTCTCAAAGAAGTGATCATATAAATGAGTTTTTTCTTTTAATAACGTTGAATCGAAAACTGTTCGAATGGAAGCAATCGTCCAATTTGCGAACTTTAATGAGACACGATAATTAAATTTTTTTGTTTGTCCAACAAATATATGCTCGTCTATTTTCATTCTGAGCCAAGAAATGTATTAGTCCACTCCTGATACTCTAGTGGCTTCCTATATATTTTAACTAGGATCATAAAAAAAAATTACCTCGACTTCAAAGATTCCCTCTACCCACCTATGTGATGGCAGGAGAAATTTCCATAGTCTTTGTACTGTTATTGGAAACAATTTGAATATGCTATACATGCAATGCGAAGCCGCACATTTTATAAAAAAAAAAAAATATGAAAAAATATATACATACGTAGGTATACCTTTTTGTAAATATCTACAAATAGTGAAGAAAATCTACGACGTCGATGTTCAGTGAAGTCCTTTAGGACAGAAAATTTATGGAAAAATTCCATTAAAAATATGTTTACACTTCTCTTTCTCCTACATTTATAAGAATATTTTTTCCCTAATAAATTTATTATAAAAAGATGTATACACTGAAAAAAATTGTGTATCAAATAAAGGACTTTCTGTGTTTTTTTTATGTTGATAGTTTTCACTGCATTTCATTCAGTTGATCCCACTTAGAATCATCAGTTGGACTATTAAAATCCTTGTCGAAAGTAAAGTTCATCCTTATCGACTTTCTGACTTATTGCTTTAAAAGAGGGATTTCAGAATATTTTGACAGGTGATTGCCAAATCAACATAAAGAGTTATACGAGTAGCATCGAGTTATAGCATTCAACAACATGTATAAATGATTATATTGTTTAATGAAGGTGGATCTTCTGTTTGAGCTGCATTTCAAAATGTTGATTTCTGAATGTTGAAAAATTGTCGAATTTACGACGATCATAATCCACATGAGGTCCAGAAAATTACAATATATCCAGAGAAAGGTATGGATTTTGGGCTAGCGGCATCATTGCTCTATACATTTTACTTGCGACTTATAGGTACTATAATTCAAGTTATGCATTCGTAAAAAAAACGAACTCGAGATTTTGATCAAAGTTGACATTACGATGATAGCGAAGACTAAAAAAGTGGGTCTCGCAATTCTGTCTGTCTGTCTGTCGGTTCGACTACAGCCTAAACGGCTCAGCCGATTTTCTTCAAACTTAGTAGATATGGGTTTTGATTTTTTCAACCCATACGTTTTTTTCTTTTTTTTTTTAAGATCAAAAATAACGGTACCTGCCATACGAATTTTTTTCGAAATTTTATAAATATTTTTTTTTCTCAAAAACTGTTCGACAGATTTAAAAAATAAAAACACAAAAAAATTTCATTTAGTTAAAGCTAGGTAATGGTTGGAAAAAAATTTCCGAAAAATGGTTATTGAGGGTACCCCCCATGGAACCATTTTTTTTTAGATTTTCTCAAAAACGGTACCACCGATTTTGATCATTTTTTTTTGCTAAGGCCCCCCAAAAATTTAAAAAGAATTGTGTATTCAAATTTTCAAAAAATTTTTTTTTGGATTTTTAAATAAAACTTCAAATTTTTTTTTCAAGACTCAATATTTCGAAAACCCCATGCTAGATTTTTTTTTAAACTTGATAAATAAAAGTTTCTCAATATAATCTACAAGATGTGAGAAAAAACAATTAGCTTACCTAAAAACAAAAGGTACCCACCATACAAATGTTAAAAAATTAAAAAAAATGGTTTTCAAAAATCGTATTTTTCTCGAAAACGGCACCTAGAATTTTGATAAAATTCTTTTTCTTTCAATTAATTTTTACGATCTTTAATTTAACAAAAAAAAAATTAAAATTAAGATATTACAGCTTGTACCTACCACAGAACCATTTTTTCGAATTTTGAATTTCTCATTATCCACATAACGATCTTAATGAAATTTTTTTATAGAGAAGCTTCTAAAAAGTCTAAAACACATTGCATTTCAAAACTTTAAAATAAATATTTTTTGAATTTTTGAAAAAAAGATCTATTTTTTTCTGTTTTTGAAAATTCGATATCTCAGAAACGGCTCAATATTTTTTTTTGTAAATTTAATTTTTATTCGAACAACAATAAAAACTTTAAATTGGCGTACCAAAATTTTTTCTTAAAAATCTTTTAAAAAGTTTGTATATAAAAGCTTTTTTTAAGAAACCACTACAACGATTTATAATTTTTGTTCTTGCATAAATTCATATTTGCATAGCATTCTGTTTTTGTCTCTTACTACTAAAAGAATTTTAAAAATTAATTTGATCCTTTAAACAGTTTTTCTAATAAAATTCGTTTTTTAAATTCCTAGTCTATTACATAGGATCAAGTTCGTGCGACCCAGTCGTGCATTTTATTTTAAGAACGACGAGACCATATCCTTCGATGGCCTATCGCTGTCGATCGAGCACAAGCAATTTCTTTTGACCCAAATTGGATGATATTGCCATTAGGGACATGTGGTTTCAACAGGAGGCGCTACGTGGCGTGATTTCCGATCCTGGTTATCTAACGTGAAGGCAGTGTGAATTGACCTCTGAGATGGTAGAATTTGACCTCGTTAGACTTTTTCTTGATGATTTAAGTGCCAGAGTTATGGAAAATTGGACGTTTCGGATGCGTGCCACCCAGCGAAGCCTCGGCAGGGGTTTGAAAAAACGAGTCTCATAATTCTGTCTAACTTTTCGTCTACAGCTTTTATTTGTAATGTTCGAGCAAGAAAAGTATGATAGCCTTTAAAAGGGAGTACCAATACACATTGGTATTGAGTTGCTGCACATTGCAATATTCCACAGTCGTGTAGTGCGGCTAAAAGAAGAACATCTGTACTTGACAGTACGTCCAAAATTGGGTAAACTGAAGGAATGCAATTTCAATGCTATTTCACTAGAGCACTGTTTATGAAAATAGCGGTAAAATAATGATAGACATGAAAAATTTTGGCGGTGGTCGAGAGATACAAATGTTTCAGTTACACAACGGTCGCCTATCATTTTCAAAACTCTCTTTTGAATTCTGTCCAAGAGACTCAAGTGGGTTATTGGAGCATCTGCCCAAATATGTGGAATTGTACTCAAGCTTTTGATGAATATATATAGGCTTTATAGATTACAGCCAAATCAGAAGGGGTAAACAAAAATTTGTTTTGGTTTTGGCGACGTTAAATATGTGATCACTCCACAAAAGATGGTTTTTGATGCATATACCTAGAATTAAAAGCTGTTCACTTTCATCGATGCAAGTGCCACCCATGGATAGTGGCATTGAGGGAGGGTTACGCTTAAGCGACAGTAAGCAGCATAGAGTTTTCAAAACATTAAATTCTACACGGTTTTGTCAAGATCACAATTTAATAAGCTTATCATACGGTGCTGTCCCAGATCCAGTACTTGTAGTGAACGATCTGAAACGGTCCAACGAAGAAGAGATTCATCGATACAAATTCACGCATTTTCAATAAGAGATCTTGATTTTAAGCTCTATCAAATGCCTTTAAAATATAAAGTGCAATAGACTTAGTTTCTCCAAAACGATGTAGAGATTAGTTCCACTTCTCAGTGAGATAAGCCATCAGATCACCAGTGGACCTATGGTTACGAAAGCCATACTGCCAGTCATAAAGAACCTTTCGTTTCTCAAGATATTTCTTAAGCTGAAAATTGATCAGCGTTTCCATGACCTTGGAAAGAACGGACGAAAGTGAAATTGGACGATAGTTGGAGGGGAAGGAGGATTCGTCTCTCTTAGGACAGGCCGGACTTATGCTATTTTCCATCTACTCAGAAAGAGACCTGTAGAGTAGGACAGATACAGGCTTTAAAAAAAAGAAAACGAAGGTCATATTATTGAATTTATTTTTAAGGCAGATCGGAGATTTATCAGATATGTTTTTTCGAAAATAATATGGCTCAAGCTAAGAATGGTCTCACGCTCGTATATGCTCAATCGCACAAAATAAGCGGGTATGTCCACACAATTGAACATCACCAGACGAACCCTACAGCGAATTTTAGTGAGACTTACACATGTTCCTGTACAAAGTGCAAACAGTGTATCAGGTTATGCCTGTTGACCGTCCGTCGCTTGTGAATTACTGTCAAGCCTCAACAACGAAGATTACGATTTTGTATCGAGCAAAATCTTCGTTTTTCAGGCGGATGCTGCGATGCCATTACATCAACTCAAAGATACCACACAGTATGGTGCGACGTTCACGCGGGAGGAATGATTGGGCCGTATTTTTTTGTGGACCCACTCGGCAATACGGTTTTTTTTTTTTTTTTTTTTTTTTTTATAATTAGCACACACTCAAAGGTTTTTTGTATACCCTTAATATGTCAGAGACACAGCGTGAGCATTAGGAAAAAAGGGAGCGGTTAGAAAGGAGGTGTCGGTGTACATTGGTTTTGAATTCTTGAACATTGCAATGACTGGGAAAGACAGAGCGTGGTAAGGAATTCCACATTCGCGTAGTACGGCTAAAAAACGAATCTCTGTACTTCACAGTACGACCGAAGTTGGGCTCGAGGGTAAATTGATGGGCATTCCTAGAAGTGCGAGTATTACGGTTGAATTGTTTAAGGGGAGGAATGCAACTGGCTATTTCACTAGAGCAAAGTCCGTTAAAATAACGGTAAAAAAGGGTGAGGCAAGAATCATTACGACGATGTTGGAGTGACGTAAATGAGCCAATTATGTTGTTGTCACCAATCATTTTAAAAGCTCTTCTTTGAATACTGTCCAAGAGACTTAAGTAAGTTACTGGAGCACCAGCCCATAGATGGGAGTTATGCTCAAGTTTTGGACGTATGTAGGCTTTATAGATTGTAGCCAGATCAGAAGGAAAGAAGAATTTCTTGCACCGTCTCAGAAAACTCAAACATCTTGCGGTATTCTTGGCAACATCGCGTATGTGATCGTTCCACAAAAGGTGGTTCGTGATGCACATACCGAGAATATCGAGATGTTCAGTTTCGTTGATGCAAGTGCCACTCATAGATAGTGGCAAGGGGGGTATATCACGCTTTAACGATACAAGACAGCATTGAGTTTTCGAAGCATTAAATTCGACGTGGTTTCTTATTCCCCATTGTACAATGTTATTGGTAAACGCTACAGGGCCATTATAAAGGACTTCCTCCAAGATGCAAGATGCCCGATTTAACCATCCCAGACTACTTTCTTTGGGGCTACTTGCAGTCGCAGGTTTATTCCAACAAGCCTCAGACAATCGCAGCCCTTGAGGAGAATATTCGACAGGAATGCGAACAATTATCCCCGGCAATCTTGCGGAAAGTCATGGAAAATGTGATTAAACAGACACAAATGTGTATCCACACTGGCGACTTGCTTGATAACATCTTTTCCACTTAACAGAAAAAATCGTAAAAGATTTCCATAACTCAAAATCATTTTTTTTATTTAATAAAGAAGTAATTCAAAATCAAAAATGAATGATTAATTTTGCACCACCTTCTACATACACACATATGTTAATGTATTCGCTTCATTCTTGTTTATAATACATAGAAACAAATTGGACATTTCATATAAAAAATAAATTTTTCTTAGGTTGGTAAATTTTGTATCATTTAAAAATGACTCTTTTTCGATAATTTGTGCACATTATTAATAAATATGTACATATCTTATCAAATCAAATAAGCGCTATTTTTTCTCTGGCTGCATGATTTACTCCGTCTTTTCTATATAATTGTGAACGCGGTTATTGCATGTGATAGTGGTTTAATTAGTTCATCATTATTCATTACATATTCTTTCCATTAAAACGAATCCATAATTTACCGACTAAAATGAAAAATCCATGGTCAGTTGGAAATAATGTGGAAATAATTTGCAAGTAAAACAAAGCTAATATGACATACAGACATATAGAAGTACAGATATACATTTATGTAAACGTGAAACATAAAACACAGAAGGCAATAATTCGAGTGCGGTTAGACAAATATTTGGAAAAGCTTACTGTAAATTAATTAAAATTCTTGAAAACACAAAGGATATTTTCGGAAACAATTTTAATTTGTTTTTAATTTGAAGCAAATCAATTTTGACAGATGTTCTTGCAATCAAAAGTATTGTATGGTTAAAATTTGTTTAACAATGAAATAGATTTAAATTTTGAAGCCTTAGAAAAAGGCCGATGCGATACTGCGAAATAATATCAGTTTAAAATTTTAATCATGTTCTACTTCTATTATTTAGCCATCTCTGCAGTAACTTTGGGTATTTATGTAAATGAAATTTTGAATGAAAATTTAAGTAGTCAACTAACAAGAGGACAATTATGTGATACACAGTCCTGCTAAATTTAGCTAATATCTATTCTGTTTTAGAAATCAGAAATTTAAGAAGTGATAAGTTTTTAACTAATCCAGCCTCAGTATCTAGATATGTATTCTAAAAGTGCAAAAACAGTTTTTCGGGTTATGTAAAGCCACGAAGAAATTTTTCAACCCGAAATTCATAAGAGTAATTGCGAGTTTCACATTTTTCTCTCGATTTCGATTGAGTCCTTAAATTTGTAAAAATTAAAATTGAGTAAGATATCATTAGCCCAAAATTCCAAACAACCTATAGTGTTAACATGTACAAGTAAGATAGGTACTACTCAGCTATTTGCAAACTTTGAAGTTGTTTACTAAGTCTTTCTTAATTTTAAACATTTTGGCGCAAAATTTTAAACAGCCTTATATTAGTATGATACTACTTGATGGGTGCATTACAACCTGGTCGATATCGTGTGGATTGTGATCGTTCAAAATTCGACAATTTAACAATTTATTCATTTGCACATGTTGTTGTTTTTTAGCGAGACAGGCTTAAGAAATAACAGATAAATTGACAGATGCAGCTTCATCAATATGACCATCTGTCAAAGTCCGCAAGCTGGGTCATACACTGCCAGTTAAATTTCTTTTTTGTATTTGCTGTGACGTAGGTGGCACGCCACTGGACGAGCAAGCTGTCTGCAAGTTTTTAAATTTTTATTTACCAATTTCGATAAAACGCACATTTCAAACGAAAAAAAAAACATTTGTATTTGTGACGTCACCTTAACTATCAATAATTGATTTTATAAGTGCAGCTATCAGGCTCCTAGCCTCGCAACTTTCCTGGCTATTGAGTTAAGAACTTTAACTGAACGGTTAAATCTTGTGAAATCGAATACGACTGTTCTTTCTGGACACTTTGAATTGGTAGGTACTCGTATCTACCAATACTGGTGACGCTGAGTGATGACTTTACTTGGTTCTTCATGAACAAACGAAAAATAGCTCTCGGATCTCCGACGTTTGAAAAATTATCTTCGCTAAAATCGATTGAACGATATAGACTTTTGACATGCTGAAAAGTACATATGTACATAAATATATTCGGAAAAATCTTTTGAGCCAGATATACTGGATGTATAGAAACTATATATATTAAATTACTTCATCCCCAAATGATACAAACGGAGGAATATTTTTTGTGTGATTTTGGTATATTTCTCTACTTTAGATAGCTGAAAATTAAATTTGAATTTGAACTGCCAGAAAATCCTTAATTCGACTTTATAAAAAAATAAAGTTAAAAATTACGGATTTTATGTTTTAAAAAGAAAAAGAAATTTGTGAAATGCGGACTATTATTTTTCTTTGGCTCCCTAGCCAAAGTGTTCCATATGGAAAAATGGTATTCTATATAGAATGAAATGAAAGAAGTTTTTCTTAAAATAGTTCTTTATTAGTTGATTTTAGTAGTCGGTACTGCTGCATAAATACTTCATAAATTCTATCTGGCATTTAATCGTACAGTTATTTATGTAGTCCAGCGAAATTTCCTTCAAATCTAATAAAACGATTCACCGTCCTCAAACAGACGACCAGACTCATATTCATTAATCATACCCAGACATTTTCAACAAGTTCTAGGTCTAGTGAATATGGCGGCTATTGAAGAAATTCTACGAGTACATATACTGCTCGTCTATCCAATTCTTTACTTTTCGCACGCCGCGCCGCGCCACTGTGGGGCACCTTGTATGGGAAAGCGGAAAAACTCCATGAAAACTAAACCACTGAACCAATGTTGATTGAATTTCAAGAGAATTTCGACGGAATTCCGTCTGTCTGTTAGACTACAGTCTAAACGGCTCGGCCGATTTTCTTTAAACTTGGTAGATATCGTTTTTAATTTTTTCCTCCCACAATTTTTTTAAGACTAAAAATAACGGAACTTATCATATAAATTTTTTTTCAAGCTAAACTGTTAAAATGCTAAAATTTTTTTGGTTAAAGCTAAGTAACGGTTGAAAAAAAAATTCAGAAAAATGGTTATTAATGGTACGCCCCATGGAACCATTTTCTTTGTTTTGTGTTTTATGCGGAAGGTCCCCATATTTCGATAACCCCATGCTCGATTTTGTTTAAATATGACAATTAAAAGTTTTTTATACAAGATATTTAATTTTAATTAAAAATAACGGTACCCACCATACAAATTCGTATTTTTTTCTTCTTTGCTCATATCAGAGAAGTAATAGTTAAACACATCAGGGCCGCCATCATAATTAAGCATCATCATCATAATTAAGAGCATTTGACGACATTCATTTTTCAAACTCATTATGGAGTCTAGAGAATTGGTCGTTTCTTTCGACTTTTCATTCGTTTTAGATGTCTTGCCCTATTGATTACTTTTAGGAATGTTGAAACCTTTGCACCAACGCGGGCTTTCTGTTATATTTTTGCCGCAAAGTCTCAAAAATTGCAACCACGTTGGAAAATAGTTTTTCGGTCAACTGATGTTTATGATGTTTTTTTACACCTTTCATGTTTTTCGTACAAATCTTTGTTTCTTAAGTAGAAATAGAAAAAGTAGAATAGTAGAAATAGAATGACATGCCCTGTTAGTCCTTGTTCTTCCAGTTCTTGCAACACTATTAAGAGATTTTGATATTCCCATTTTTATTTGATTTTCAGTTAAACTATTAAATTTCACTTACAAATCTTAAACTTTTAATCTAATATATCAATCTCCTAAGAAAAATCATAAAAAATAATATATCAACCTTGTGTCTATTCAGTTGGCTCGCAAAAAAATTTGCATTTCCAAGGGAGCCAGAGAAAATACAGCCTTTCTTTTTGTTGCTATTGTGGACTGAAATTCTGTATTGTAAAAAAATTAAAGATAAACACAAATCTATATACCGAAAAATAAACAAAATTATTTAACACAAAGCTACATCAATATGTTTGGATATTTTGGGATAATTTTGAAGAATCAAGTCATTTTTAACAACTTATGTACATATATTTTGTTTATAAAAAATAAATAAACAGGAGGCAATAACGGCTCGCAGAGAGCCTAGACGTAGTGACTTATAACTCTCAGCCATCCCTGTGTGCGTGTTACCAGGCATGGAAGGGACTTACCAGGCTAATGACCAGCATTTCATGACAAGAGATACTCTTAGAGGACATGTCAATTCCTTGTAAGAGGTAGTACACCTCTGAAAAGCGTTTTTGTGACTCGCAACGCACATAGTTAAAACTCACCAAGTAGAAATCATAAACTTTGAAACAAATTACTCTTACAAACAAATGCCACACAATCTAGGCTGTCAGTAGACAAGACCATTACTCGATATAACACGTTCATCGAATTGAGTTTTCAATAAGTCGATTGATACATCCGCTTGTGGCTTGTCGCACGTTCTTGTTGTCCATGTCCACTTTTCTTATGTTTCAATTTAATACTTATTCAACTTTCTCAGAAAGCTTTAATTTTCCCTCCCACGTTTGTGCTCTAAACAAATCTTTGCAAACAAATGAGGATGCTAACATACAACTTGAAAATTTACCGGCTTGAGACTATACAAGTCAACTTGGTTAATTAATTAAAGAAATCTGTTTAATTGTCTTAACAATTTTGGTTTGAAATTTCAACAATCTTCAGTCAGTTAAATTAAGAAATTGGGTGTGTGATTTTATCATCATCATCATCATCGGCTCGACAACAACCGGGTTCCGGTCCTGGCCTCTTTCAACAAGTCTCTCCACCTATCCCGGTCTCTAGCCGACGCCATCCAGTTGCGCACCCCAAGGTTTCGGGCGTCCTGGTCTACGCCATCTCTCCAGCGCAAGCATGGTCTACCACGCTGTCGTCTACCATAGAATGTACCACAAAGAACTTTCCGAGCAGGTTCCTCTTCGCTCATGCGAGCTAGGTGCCATACCCACCGGAGTCTAATTTTTGTCACGATATCTGCTTCTAGGTAGATTGCGTACAGTTCATGATTGTACCGTCTCCGGAATCGTCCTTCCTCACATATGGGACCAACAATTCTCCTTAAGACTTTTCTCTCGAACGCAGCTAAGAGGTCGGAGTGCCTTTTGCTAAGCACCCAAGTCTCGGATCCATATGTGAGTACTGGCAGGACCATGGTCCTGTACAGCAGCAGTTTTGAAGTTATGGTGAGATTTCTGGATTTGAAGAGCTTTGACAGACTATAGTAGGCTCTGTTGGATTTGAGAAGCCGCCCGCGTATTTCTTCTTCTATATTGTGATTGCACCACTTCAAATTCGTGCTCCGCAACCTTGATTGTTTGACCAACTGTTCCTCTCGCATTCGACGCCACCATGTACTTTGTTTTACCTTCACTAATGTGCAGCCCCAGATTTTGTGCCGCCTGCTCGATCTGGATGAAGGAATCGTGTACAGCTTGTTCGGTTCTTCCGATGATGTCGATGTCGTCTGCGTAAGCCAGTAACTGACTGGACCTGTTGACGATGGTCCCTCTTGTTGCCGTGCCAGAGTCACGGATTGCTTTCTCCAACGCCAGGTTGAAGAGGAGGCAGGCCAAACCGTCCCCTTGTCGGAGTCCATTAAAGATGTTGATTGGTCTGGATAGCAATCCGGCTATTTTTACTTGGCTTGTTACGTTGGTCATGGTCAACCTACATAGTCGTGTCAATTTATTTGGGATGCCGAATTCTCTCATGGCTTTGTAAAGTTCTACCCTGGCTATGCTATCATAGGCGGCCTTAAAGTCTATAAACAGATGGTATGTTGGGATGTTAAATTCTAGACATTTTTCCATCGCCTGCCTAAGGGTAAAGATCTGATCAGTTGTTGATTTGCCTGGAATGAAACCACACTGATATTGTCCGATGACGGTTTTAGCGTATGGGGTTATCCGGTCTTGTAGGATAGAGGAGAGTATCTTATAGGCGGTACTCAACAACGTGATACCTCTATAATTGCTGCACGTTGTGACATCTCCCTTCTTATGTATGATGATTTTATCATCACCGTTCGATTAAATCAAGCTAGAAGATAATTTAATTTTAAAATTTTAATCCATTTTAAAACTTAATAAATGTGGTTAATTGTTTTAAATAGATAAATAAATAGATCTTAACTTAACAATTGAAAAAAAAAAATGTAATAAATTCAAACAAAGAATAGATTACAAGCCATATGTCGAATTAATTAATTGTTTTAACCTAAATACTCGTTTAATTTAAGCAACATATCAATTAGTTTAATTTGATGAAGAAGAATGTTTAATATTAAATAAGAGATTTGATAAATTAATTTAGCGATGCAATTTGATTGTTTTAAACGCCTTACTCGTTTAATGCAAACAATCTCGGAAATAGCGAACTATAGACTAGGTTATCGATCAAAATAATTAAGTTCTTGGATCAAACTAACATTCCTAGTTGTTTATTGTAAACACTTTCATTTAATCAGTTAAGTACGTTACTTTGAGACTACGTAGTTTTTACTCATTCTTAATTTTAAACATTGTCTAATTAAAGCAATTTCTTAATTAATTCCTTCTGAACGCACCTAAAACAATGACAGTTCGTGCAAAAAATAAACAAACAGACCTTTTTTTTTGACGTTTTTTTAAATGTCAAAGAGTCATATCAAGTAAGCACGATACTAAAAAATAAATATAGCTTTCTAATGATTTCGAATTTAATAAATGCTTGAAAAAGTATGATGCTTAGCTCAAAATTAAACTTTGCAAAGTTGTCGTTTTAACCAAATATCACACTAAAACAGTTTTAACATCATTCTTATTCGACTAAAATTTTGCGACATTTTTTTCTAACCCACTGAAAAATGTTCTCGGTTGTTTCCATTTTGTTTTGTTTTGTCTCCAAGTTGTGTGATTATAATTAAAAAATATACAAATAAAATACAAAAAGTTTGAACCTTTGTTTATTTGAATTAAATACAGAAAATTTTCCCAATTTTTTTTTATTTTATATTTGATAGGTTTGGCGACGCGTTTCGGAGTGTACTTCCATCTTCGGGCAATTAACTCAATTAATAGCTATTTTTCTCGGTTATATTTTATTTTTCTGCGTTAAATAGTTATAGGCTTATAGGCGTCATGTTTTACCAAAAAGGTCGGAACTGCAACTAAAAAAAAGTAGCTTCGCCAAAAGAAGAACATAACTACATATAACACAAATGAAATATCTCACCAAATTTTTTGCTTAGGTAGGAAAGAGTTATCTAAAACATTTAACCTGAATAGTGCTGCATCGTCGTTTCCAATATCCCTTAGATGTCTCATTTATTTTATCTATCGTCAAGTTTTTCATTCATTTTGAAATTCGGTATTAATTTACTCACAGAAGGTATCGTATAAGTAGTTCTATTTTGAAAAGGTAAAATCTAAAGAAATGCAGTAAATTATGTACCCTTTCCACATCAAGACACGTCGGGCATTAAACATAATACTGCAATTGCCATTAAATGAATTTATTGTCATTAAACCATAATACACTTATATCAGCCTCTCCTTGTGTCTAATGATCATCATCGATTAAAGTCCTTCAGCCCTATCAAGCGAATAATGTGAAATCAAAACTGCACACCCACATCATCAAAATAATAACCCTCTCGGTTTTCAAAGTAGCCCCATGAGGTTTGTATGTACGAGTATGTACATCTCCTCTGCAGTGTACCAATGTGGGACATATGTACAAGAGTGCCCCATTGCAATCTGAGTTCTGATGTGTCCTTAAGCTCACTTATAATATGCATATACGACATGCATAGTTGTATCGTCTGCAATGAAACCGAGAAGTTCTTTTCAATGAACTCCTTGATATGTCAAGTGAACTGTTGTTGCTGTTGGTCCTTTTAATAGTTGATATATTGTGTGCTTTTGCTTTTGCTGTTGCTGGTGTTGTGCGTCCCCGGAGATAGTTGTTGCTCTATGTGTGAATTGATTCGAATCGGATTTCAATAAATTTTGAAATCCCACTTATTGCTCTTGTGCGAATATAAATGACATATTTGAGTAATAGAAACTCAATCTCTGAAGTAATTTTTGTTTTCTCTATTTGCAGATCAAGGACATAACACGAAACATTAAGAAAGCGGTCGTTGCATCCTCACTGGAAGAGATTCGAACAAAAGTGGCGGAAAAGTTTGAAAAAGTCGATCTCCTGCCAACGATACATTTGGATTCGGATGGGACGGAAATAGACGATGAGGAATATTTCAGAACTCTTGAACCCAATACTGAACTAATAGCTGTTTTTCCCGGTGAACATTGGATTGATGTAAGTTGTTGACTGAATGAAATACGTGGATTTGTTTGAAAATGTTTCACTCTGGTAACTCGTGATACGAATGCTTTGGTGTAAACATATACCAAGAGCAACATGTAATATACCATATAAGCATGTTATATGATGGTACCGAAACTAGAATTATCGCATAGTATACTGTAGGACACTCCACTTCTTAAGGACACTAGCGTTGTTATGTGCAATTCATGACCTATATTTTATTGAAAAAACTGTCAAGTTATACTACACAGGATGAGTGCCACCGTCTTTGCTCATGCAAAAGTATGCGTTCTTATTAATTAATAATATTTTTAGAAATTATTTACTATTTCAGATTTTAGAAAAAACGGTATACCTTTTAATAGAGCAGGAACTTTTCAAAACATTTCTAAAGTGTTTTTTGTGTACCTCGACCAAATACAAATTTTACAACTTCTTTAGGCTGGGGCCTTTTTCAAAGCTCTTCTACATATTTTTTTCTACAGGTGTACTGTACTTTTTTTCGATGTCTACATTTTTATTCATTACCTACAAAATGTTAAAGAAATCATCAAACCACTTGTTTTAAAATCCTTTGCACGAACGTTATCAACTAAGCTTTTGTTCAGTTGCTTACTATTTATATTCATTCAAAAAAAGTTATTTCATTAGTTCGAAACTAGCTGTTTTTATATTTCCTGATTCCTACTGCAATACAAAAAGCTTACTAAACTGAGGCAAGTCTAATGAGCCCCCGTTGCCATCGGTCTAGAGACCCGCTACTGCTTCAGAAAACTTTGGCTTTGATTTTAAGGCAACACAAATTTTACAAAATTATACATATGATCCTTGCTTAGAGACAGAAATAGGTACAAAAAAAAAAAAAAACTTAAAAGCGTAAAAACATAAAACATTAAATAAATACTTTGTTTAATGTGCTCACATAAATTGAAAAACTTTGTCTGACTATATCCTTGTTTTTACTAAAGAGTGAAAGTTTTATCTCTGCCGCTGGCCCTGTTCACAGTGCAAAGAATTTAAGTTATGTAAATATTCAAACCGGATTCTTTAATCTATATTATATCCCCTTTTTTTTATTCTGAAATGTATACCTACAGAGCTTTTAAAATGTTGTTTTTTTTATATTTGTTTGCATTTTGTTTTGAAGGACGATTAAGGATGAGCAAAAAATGTTTTAATGAAATATAATGAGTTAATATTAAATTATGTGTTTTATTGTGGTTGTGAATAGGTCCATGGGTGGGCTTAAATTTTGAATCGCTTCTCGCTACTAAGAAATTAACTTAATTTAAAAATCAGATTTCGAAAGAGAAGAGAATTGATGGTGGTTGTCTTAGAAATAAGTTCAGGAATTTTTTATAAAACTCACAAGGTTGCAGTCTAACTTAAATAATTATATTCGGTCCAAGTAGAAGTTATCATATCAAGGGTAAATATTTTTAAGACCCCAGTTGTTTAAGCAGTAGGGAGAGATACAGACAAACATGTTTTTTGTGTAAGTACTAAATTTTCCTTAAAATTTTTATAAAAAAATTTGATATGCAAATTGTTAGTATTCAATGATATTCATTTTTAAACGAAATTTAAAATTAATCGGGTATCCGTTTTCAAGATATTGAATTTTCAAAAAAAAAAAACTATTATTTTTTTCAAAATTCAAAAACTATTTTTTCGAAAATATTTGTAGATTGTAAGTTTTCAAACGCAAAGGAGCCGTTGATGAAAAATTCGAAAATCAAAAAACTATAATGTAGTTCATATCCATAGTAGCACACTTATTTTTTTTTAATCAAAATCCTTAGAGTCGTTTTCGAGATAAATGTCAACTTTGATCAAAATCTCGAGTTAGATTTTTTTCCCAAATGCAGAACTTGCTCTACAGTACCTATATCGCAAGTAAAAATTAGTTTGAGGATCAATAGGGATCCAGCTTTTTCCATTATAAGAGTAAACTTTTTTAACGTTTATGTATTTTATTGTGATTTAACTCCTTGTGAAAGTTGATAGATGTCAAATCCAGAATGGAAAATTCCAAACTTTATTTTTTTTCTTTGTATGTACTAACAAGCCTAAGCGTTCAACCTATTTTCATCGTTCAAAAACAATCGGAACTGCTCCATATAGTTGGTAATAATTTTTAGAAAATATCAAACATTTGAGTTTTTCTTTGTATGTACCACTAGACCACCATTGTGTGTAATTACAAGGTTTTACGATGTTGGGAAGTGCTCTATAATTTTGATGATCTGTTCGTGAGTCAATGACTCAGTGAATCGGAGAGTCAGTTAGTTACAGTTTCAGCAATTTTTGAAGACCTCTATATGTCAGGAACCACTTATGGCAAAAAGTTTAAATTTGCTGAGGCGTCTGCATTCAAAAAAAATCGTGTGTAAATATTACTAATTCATGCGTGCATTCTACGAATTTTATTCGTGGTTTTCAGCCACGAATAGTATTCGTATAATGGAGGTTTATGAGTAAATATTACTAATATTTTATTAGTATTCGTAGAAAAACAAACGTATATTGTACGAATACTATTGGTACAATGTACGAATATTATTGTAATATTTACTAATGCCCTTGTAATTCATTCGTAAATTACACAGCTCCATTCGTACATTGTACGAATATCATTGTAACATTTACTAATGCCCTTGTAATTCATTCGTAAATTATACAGCTCCATTCGTATATTGTACGAATATTAAATTATTGTAGAACTTACTGTAATTAAATATGTTCTCTGAAATGTCCTTAAATATCCATTGTAAGAAATATTAACAAAGGTAATGTATTTCTTAATTTAAAAATAGTTTTTTAATTCATTTTACTATCATATACTTACTATGAATAAAGTTAAAAAAATATAAAGTATCTGAAAATTAATTAATTCATTATTAATATAATTAACAATCAAAGGGCCACTGAAAATAAATGTAACAAATAGAAAGAACCGAATTTACAACAACAAAACTTGAATGACTAATAAAAACGCTAGTCCTCAAGTTATAATTGATAAACGATTAAACCTAAATTGGGATGGACCTGATCATGTGGTCTCGGTAGCGTGATGCGTAGGGCATTGGCTTCTGACGACGCTAGGTCTGGGTTCAAATTTCAGTCAAGGCAAAAAGTTTTTCGATTAAACTTGATAGTATAAAGACTAAGCACCACTAATAAAGGAGTCTGATGATCGGCTTGGCAACCGTGAAATAGCTATAACTCCAGCCAAATAAGAACCCACTTGGTGGTAGTTCATTCAAGTTGTTGTTGTAATATTCAAAAATTCATAAATGTAACATTTGACATTCAAAATCTTCCGAGAAAAATTTGTACTTACATTAAAATTTTTTTAGTAAAAAATTCCCCTATACATATGTATGATTTGCTGCTTAATATAAAATAAGCTTTAAGGCTTTCACGTTTCAACGTGTTGACGAATGGAATACATTTATTTTTTAGAGCTTAACACATATTATTTTTTTTACTCATGATTAGTAAATTATACTAATGCACTTCATGAAAGTACGAAGTTATTAGTACATTCTACGCATAATGCGTACGGTCTACCTACGAATGAATTCTGTCTACTAATATTAGTTTTACTTAGTAAATAGTACGAATTTATTAGTAAATACTACGAATGCAAAGGATTAAAGTACGAAGTTATTCGTACGAGAAATTAACGAATGTTATTAGTTATAAAGTTTATCCTTAAGTGGGCTTTAGGTCAATTTTTGTTTTGTTTTTTATGTTCTGACGTTTCGGATGTGGTTACACCCTTCTTCAGACCTATTTATTAATTGAAATATAATTTAAAACATATATACACATATACCAAACATATCAAAATTCTAAAACAGTATACTTACAACTTTAAAAATATAAATATTTTGTATTTGTTTGTTAGCTTTTGGTTTCCGTGTTTTCTCAAAAAAGTTTAAGAGACGTTTCAAATATTTTTCTTTTCCGCTATTTTATTATTATTATTATTTTAGAAGAAAACGATATACTAGTTTCTTTTGACGTAGTTTCTCTGTTTACAAATATACCAGTACATATGGCTATAGAAACTGTTGATAAAAGTTGGAATACTATCAAAGAAAATACCCAAATTAAAAAGAAACAATTTTTAGAACTTTTACATTTTTGCATAGTTGATAATAATTATTTACAATTTAATAAAACAACTTATCAGCAAAAACAAGGTGTACCTATGGGAAGTCCTTTATCCCCAATTTTAGCAGATATAGTTATGGAAACTTTACTTGATAACGTTTTAAAAAAACTATCGTATACACCAAAAGTTATTAAGAAATACGTAGATGACTTATTTTTAATAATCAAATCAACTGAACTTAATTCAACTTTAACAGCATTAAATTCCTTTCATCCTAAAATTAAATTTACATTTGAAGTTGAAAAACAAGGAATGCTCCCATATCTTGATATTAAAGTTATAAGACAAAATACACATCTAATTTTTGATCGGTACAAAAAGCCAACATCTTCAGGTCGTTTGATAAATTTCAATTCTCAACAACCCAAACTAGTAATTATTAATACAGCACAAAATTTCATAAATAGAGTTCTAGACAATAGTGATATTATATTTCGACAAAAAAACATTGGAATAATAAAAGATACAATGTACTCTAATTCATTTCCAAAAGAAATAACTAAATCACTTATTAACAACTATTTCAATGGTGTCAGACGATCAACTCAAAATATAAATGAACCACAAAGAATATATAAAAGTGCTTTATACGTTCCAAATTTTTCAAACCGTTTATTGAAAGCACCAATTAGAGATAAAGAAAAAACTAGAATAGCCTTTAAATCAACAAATACTCTTAGAAATTCAGTTTTCTCAAAATTAAAAGATAAATTAGAAAAGGAAGAAAAATCAAATATAGTATACAAGATTAAATGTATAGGTGATGGCTCAACATCATGCCCATCAATCTATGTAGGAACCTCAATGCAAAAACTTCGAAATCGTATATCAGGTCATAAATCTGATATAAATAGTGGTAGTACACAAAAGACTGCACTAGCTCTCCATTGCATAGAAGAAAATCATCGTCCTGACTTCAAAAATATAACAATTTTACAATCAGAACAAAATTACAATAAAAGAATGTTACTAGAAATGTTACATATTAGAAACACCCAAAATAGTATTAATAGACGTTCAGATTGTGATAGACTTAGTAATATTTACGGTCAGTTTATTAATTATCAAACCATATCTACATAAACAAAACTCAACGATTAAATATATTATACATGTATACATAAAAATATTTGAATTTATTTTCAAAATTAATTATTTGAATTTAAAAAATTCAGATAATTAAACATCAATAAATTTTCAAACAAATTAAAAAATAAAAAAACAAAAGAGATAACAGATATATACAGCGGAAAAGAAAAATATTTGAAACGTCTCTTAAACTTT
The DNA here is from genome assembly GCA_911387755.1 of Chrysotoxum bicinctum. Taxonomy (NCBI): domain Eukaryota; kingdom Metazoa; phylum Arthropoda; class Insecta; order Diptera; family Syrphidae; genus Chrysotoxum; species Chrysotoxum bicinctum. The sequence continues at coordinate 83,116,130 of OU426990.1, forward strand.
TTTGAGAAAACACGGAAACCAAAAGCTAACAAACAAATACAAAATATTTATATTTTTAAAGTTGTAAGTATACTGTTTTAGAATTTTGATATGTTTGGTATATGTGTATATATGTTTTAAATTATATTTCAATTAATAAATAGGTCTGAAGAAGGGTGTAACCACATCCGAAACGTCACAACATAAAAAACAAAACAAAAATTGACCTAAAGCCCACTTAAGGATAAACTTTATTGAATTAAATAAAAGGTCACGAAGAAAGAAAGTAGTTATTAGTTATATGTACACAATAATTCGTACAATGTACTCAAACAAATTGTTTACTTCTTATTTACGAATGAAATTAGTTTATTAAACAAATAGATTCTTGGATAGTACGACAGTTATTAGTAACATTTTACGAATGCATTCGTAGATATACCACTGTACAAATACTTTGTACATCTTACGAATATTCGTACAATTCACGAATATTTTCTTTACGAATATCATTCATAGCCATTTAACTAATAAATTTTTTGAGTGTGTGTTTGGTTAGCTCAAAAAGTACTATGAAAGTTTATGACTCTATTGGTGTTGAAGTTGAAAGGAGGTCGGAAATCGCCCATGTTAGCGGCCACTCATTTATGGAATAAGCAATAATATGCTATGCTCTTACTGATCACACACATTTGCTTTAAATGCTTCGTAAGAAAAACAACGAAAAAAACATTTTTTGAGTATTTACTTCGGTATAAATTACAGAATTAATTACAAATTATAAATTCCTAGTGTAAAACACATCTACTGGAACTTTAAACGGACCCTTGATGTCAAATGCAAAGTAAATACATGGACACACCTATTCCCCATTTTCTACAAAAAAGGAGAACATTTTCATCCACATATATATGTAATTAAATAGAAGAATCGTTTTGAAGTTCCTTTTATTCGTGTACAGCGCCATTATTTCTCATCATTTAAGGATCGATTTGGATTAGATTTTCGATCCATGATAGAGATGCCGCGAATATTCGGCCACTATTCGGCATTCAGCCTATTCGGCCTATTTTTTTGATATTCGGTGTTCGGCCGAATAGTTCACAACATTCAGCCGAATACCGAATATTAAATGGAGAATAAAAAAAGATTTATTATCTTACAAAAAATGTTGTATTTTAATTAAAATTTTTTATTTTAGTATTTAAAATCTACTAATGGTAAGTTGTGGTGAATAAAAATAGCTTTTTCAGCATTTGTTGGTAGCACACGTTTTATGTAACGTCTATATTCGAAATCAATTATAGCTTCTGCAAATAACCTCTCACTAATACACTAGTAGGTACCAGGAGACGAGAGGTAGATTCCAGCAAATGTTGTCAAATTGGGAAACAGTTTTGTATTTGCTGACCACCACTTGTAAGGGTCTACCATCCGATCTTGGCGAAAAGTTCTTAAAAAAATTTATTTTGTTTTCAATGACAGTTTTTTTTAACATCTTTATCATTTTGTCTACAGCAACTTCCTCAAAACATTCCCAGAAACTGTTGTGCCTCGTCAAAAGTCACGTAGGAGATAGATACACAACACATTACACATCGTTTCATCGGCTGAATGTTCGGCTGCCGAATATTCGGTATTCTCCGACGAGTGTGGCCGAATATTCGGTATTCGGCCGAGTCACTATTCGCGGCATCTCTAATCCATGAGTTGAATTGAAATTAAATGAAGAAAAATGCGAGTACTGTGTCTATCTATCAAAACGAAGGTTAATTCAAGTTGACCTCAAAACTTAATAGTCAATTTATACGTTGCAATTTTTTAGTTGTTTCTGTTTTGGGTTGCCCTACAACTGCACAAAAAAACTGCACTGAAAATTCTAAACTGAAAAACTGCTTTTGGGCTTACTTGAATTCAATTTATATGAATTATGCTAGAGTTAAGTCCAGGTCCGAAAATGTTAAATGCGCCCGGTGCTAAACTTTGAGCTAAACCTACATAAAAATAAAATAAACTAAGGATTAACTTAAATTGTCAATTGCCAAATATCTATCAAATTCAAAGTGCGACATTATGGAAATATGTTTTGACTATCGAAACATGAGATGTACATGCGGTACAACCTTTAAATCAATCTATCTTTCACAAAATACGGACAGTTTATCTCCGGACCTACTAAACCGATTTTCAAAAAACTTGTTGAAACTTGATTATTTTTATGTTTTCCAAGACAATTTACTACAATTTGACCAAAAAGTTATGAGCAAAAAAAAATTACGACCCAAAAATGGCCAAACAATTTTTTTTTTCAAAGGTCGACATTTTTTTTTGTTTTTTACTTTTTAAACAAATTGTGGAAAATTGTCTCGTAAGAAACCTTCCTTTAAATAACCCACTTTGTTTTTTTTTTTTTTGTTTCAGTTCAGCCAATCCTGAGATTAATGAGTCGACGTTGGGGCCCTCTCTAATTCGGGCAAAATTCGAAAATAAAAAAAAGATTTTTTTTTGTACTCTTGATGCATGTATTCTCTATTTAAAAAAAAAATGTATGTTATTACCTAATAAAGTTTCCGAGAGAAAAATTCACAAAAATCGTACGTTTTTTGGCGTTCTAGACCGTACTAGTACCTTAAGGAATTGGAAAATATTTATGGAAATTGGTACATCGGTAAATTTTGAGTGAGTGGAATCATTCTACGGATATAAAATCTAATTGTCGCACTGTATGCGCTTTTCAGTAAAATGAATATCAAAACAGACACTTATAGCTATAGGTATTATTTACTTGATACATCCAGATTAAAACTTAAATCCGGATGGGTTTACATTGAATTTGTATAATTTACATCCGGATTTAAGTATGAATCGAATGAATAATATACCCGTTAGACTCTGTTTCAATATTGTACAGAGCTCCTCACGGATCTCATCGACAAAAACATGGATGGCGTCATAGATGGCGTAATGAATAGTCACAATCTAAACAGGGTCATATAAAGACGCGTGTTTGCGCACCTATAGTTGATAGCTTATATGAACATTGGCGCTGTTATCGTTAAGATGACCGTAAATAAGAAGAATATTAGAGAAACGCCAAAACACTCAAAAATGGAATCAAATTGTTTCCATACGATTTTTTTAGTTTTTAATTTTTAATTTTATGATTATAGTTTATTAAGCAAATGTTTTACTTTCAGATGAGGCTTTTAGCATGACAGACAAGTAAAATTTTTAATTTATGTATTATTTTGAGTGTTTTTGGTTTGTTTGTAAGTTTTGCTGTCACATACAGCCAAACTGACAAACAAATAAAAGAATACTTTTATATAATAATAAAGATAAAAAAGTACCAAATTAAGTGCTTTGAAGTACCGGCTTTTATCCATCCTTATTTTTAAATTTACACAAACATATACACCACAAGTAGTAGAGTATTTATTCCCATTTGTATTTTTTGGATATTCCACCGCAAGGTTTTTGAATAAAATCATTATTTAGATACAGAAACTTCTGATTATTTACTATTCTAATAATAAAAAAAGGATTTTTTTCTCTCGGTACTCTACTGATGGAATTTTGATTTATCTACCATCTCCAACAAATACGGTATGTAAAATACAGTAAAAATAAAATGTTCTTATTTGTATTATTCTTCGATTCCAATGATTTTGAGAACAACGTAAATTGATATTCATTTTTATGAAAAGTTTTTTTTTTTATTGTGAATGTCCTCCGGAAGACAAATAAATTGGAAAGTAACAAATAATAATTTATGTATATCCCAACAAACAAGTAGTACCTTTGTTTATTTTTTTAAGAAATCATATTTTTGCTGGACACAATGCAGTCTTTATTTGAGAAAGATTTTATATTTTTGGATTGAAATTTGAATACAAATTGAACTTGATTATATGTATATGTATGCAGTGGCGGCTGGTGGGTTGTTGAACAGGTGGTGCACTTTACTTGCTCACTAAGTAGGTATTAAGATTAGAAATCGCAAAAAAAACAACAATTTACATGTATATGTCGATTTTTTATTATTTTGTATAATTGCTCGAAGAATTTCAACCATGTATAAAACTGACACACTTATTACATTTAGCAAGGAATCATGATTTTTATTTTTTCACTTAAATCGTGGATTCAGGTAACTTTATTTTAACATGATTTATTACTGTCTTTAATATACCTAATCACTGTTAATTTTATCCCACACCACACACTGTACACAGTACAGAATCGAACCAAAACCAAAATAAAAAACAATTACTAACCTAACTCCTACAAACCTACACTATTTAACCAGTCACGGATAGAGCGAAACAACATTACATATTCGCAGGCGCAGCGCATTCTAGTCAAACATCGGTTGTTCTAGTTAATCTTCGGTTCTCGTGCGCTGCACGAGAGCAGGCTAATTTCTCGAAACATTTCAATGAAATATCTTTTGTCTCACGCGTCAGGGATACTTGCTTGTAACTCATACAAGTTATAAAGGGTTTTCCAATAAGAGGTGTTATTTTGATATTCAAAGAAAAATGGCATTTTTGGAGATAAATGATCGGATGTTTATTTCATTATAAAGAGGAAGGTATGCCGTTAATAATGGAACACAACATCAGCCAAATGGCCGCCAAGACCACGCTTACAGGACCATATCCTTTTCATGAAATTTTCCATAACCAAATCGCAAAGTGGCTGCCCTATGTCCTCGATAGCCTCACGAATTTCATCTTTGAGGTCTTGAATCGACGCTGGGCTGTTGGCGTAGACCTTATCTTTCACGTGGCCCCAAAGGAAGAAGTCGCAAGGTGTTAAATCACAAGATCTCGGTGGCCAATTGTGACCACCTCTTCGAGAGATAACACGGTCCGGAAACTTTTCCCGTAAAAGATCGATGGTTTCATTGCTTGTGTGGCACGTAGCGCCGTCTTGTTGAAAGTAAACGTTGTCCAGATCAATACCATCCAATTCAGGCCATAAAAAATCATTAATCATCTCTCGATAGCGCAATCCATTGACCGTAACTGTTGCTCCAGCCTCATTTTCGAAAAAGTAAGGTCCAATGACCCCGCGGGACCATAAACCGCACCAAACAGTCACGCGTTGAGGATGGAGAGGCTTTTCAACAATAACTCTTGGGTTTTCCGAGCCCCAGATGCGACAGTTTTGCTTGTTGACGTAGCCTCCGAGGTGGAAATGGGCCTCATCAGTCAAGATGATTTTTGGATGAAATTCCGGATCATTTTCATGCATTTCAAGGACCCAATCAGCAAAGACACACACACGGCCATTTGGCTGATGTTGTGTTCCATTATTAACGGCATACCTTCCTCTTTATAATGAAATAAACATCCGATCATTTATCTCCAAAAATGCCATTTTTCTTTGAATATCAAAATAACACCTCTTATTGGAAAACCCTTTATTAGCAGTCCTCGTGCGCTCGCCGAAGCGCACGAGAATATTTACTTGCAGGGAAAGTAAGTCTTAATAGTAAAGCAAAGCGCTTACATTGTTTCGTCATAATTGGAAATTTTACTTGTTACTCGTATGTTTAAAAAAAAAAATATTAATATGGGAATGTAAAAATAAAGATGCAGTAATATTTTGTAATTTTTAAATCTTTTGAATTGGTGGTTCAGCGCACGAGCGCACTTAAGGTACAGCCGCCACTGTATGTATGCATAGTTGTGTAGTTGAAACGAGCAACACAAAAAAAAAAAAACTTAACAATTCCAGTTGGCTTACTCTAAAGGCAGAGCAAAATGCGACGGACTGAGGTTTTGAATCAACTTTTTTACTATGTTGTAATGATGGTTTCACACATACACCGCCGACTTAAAATCCACACCAAACGGTAACTTTTTGAGGATGCATTGTCACCTGGTGAACTTCGTGTGTGTTGTTGTCGTAACGTGTATGGTAATTTTGCTTGTTAACACAGCAATTTATCCAAAAATGCGCCTTATGGCTAAAGTCGATTTTTCGGGAAATATTGTGATCCTCTTCTAAGCGCTCCGAAGCCCAGTTAGAGAACAAAGGGCGTTTTCTATGGTCATGAACTTTGAGTTTCTGGGTCAGTGGGATCTTGTACTGGTGTAGGCCCAAGTCCCTTTGCAAAATTTGCACCAACGAACACTAATTTTGATAATATTGCTTCTTATCGTTTGGACGTAGCTTACCATGATGTTCTGGCATCGTTAACTGAATAATAAACAACAGATTTGATAGATGTCACCAAAACAACTTGGTCGCCCAAATTTTTACCCGCGCCAACCCAAAAACCGTATACTTAAAAGCAAATTTTATTGCACATTTAAAATCTTCGACTTTTTTAATAAAAGCTTGCACATGGATCTCTGTGCCTTTAACCGTACCTTATATGTATTATTAAGTTTATATTTTTAAAGTTCTAGAATTGCATGTTTTATTCTTAAAATTCCTTCATTTTAAGATTAGATTAGATTTATTCTTTATTTTTTCATAAAAAAAAAACATTACAAATATTATTTAAAAGGATCGAAAAAGCATGACTGCATAGGCCTTCTGCTGTTAAACAAAATAACACTAACAGAGAGATAAGTGCATTATGTTTAAACAAATTTAATATAAATCAAATAAGAAAAAAATAGATTTTTTTCTCAAAAATTCAAAAAATATTTATTTTAAAGTTTTGAAATGCAATGTGTTTTAGACTTTTTAGAAGCTTCTCTATCTATACAAATTTTCATTAAGATCCGTTATGTGGATAATGAGAAATTCAAAATTCGAAAAAATGGTTCTATGGTAGGTACAAGCTGTAATATCTTAATTTCAATTTTTTTTTATTAAATTAAAGATCGTAAAAATTAATTGAAAGAAAAAACATTTTATCAAAATTCTAGTTGCCGTTTTCGAGAAAAATACGATTTTTGAAAACCATTTTTTTTAATTTTAGGTAAAATAAAATTTTTTTTGTCACATTTTGTAGATTATATTGAGAAACTTTTATTTATCAAGTTTAAAAAAATCTAACATGGGGTTTTCGAAATATTGAGTTTTGAAAAAAAATTTTGAAGTTTTTTTAAAAATCCAAAAAAAATATTTTTGGAAATTTGAGTACACAATACTAATTATGTTTTTGGGGAGCTTTAGCAAAAAAAAAATTATCAAAATCGGTTGAACCGTTTTTGAGAAAATCAAAAACAAAAAAAATGGTTCCATGGGGGGTACCCTCAATAACCATTTTTCTGAACATTTTTTTCAACCATTACCTAGCTTTAATTAAATTAAATTTGTCTGTATTTTTATTTTTAAAATCTGTCGAATAGTTTTTGAGAAAAAAAAAATGATTATAAAATTTCGAAAAAAAATTCGTATGGCAGGTCTACCAAGTTTAAAGAAAATCGGTCCAGCCGTTTAGCCTGTAGTCGAACAGACAGACAGACAGACAAACAGGCAGAATTGCGAGACCCACTTTTTTAGTCTTCGCTATCATCGTAATGTCAACTTTGATCGAAATCTCGAGTTCGATTTTTTTTAACGAATGCATAACTTGCCTTATAGTACCTATAAGTCGCAATTAAAAAATTTAAACCTACTTTAATGGAAGGCATGCTTCGGAGGATTAATTGTAACATTAATTGTTTCGACGGGGAGAGTACGATAACTTGGCCGCCAAGATTTGATAACGGGTTTTTGTAGGGGGGTCAAAAACAAGCACTTTTTACTATGGGAGGGGGGGGTCTATCTCCCCCCGTTTAGGAGGTAGGGCACTTTTAGAAAAAATGGTTTAAATTGAAAAAAAAAATATTAAAAAACAACGGCAATACTTACAATAAAGTGCTATACTGCGTTTGAAAGCCAGACGATTCTTCTATAATCCTGCATTTAAATTAAATTACTCATGTCAATGGTTTTTGAGAAATTCGCATTTAAAGTCCAAATTTTGATAAAATAACGTGAAAAAAAAAGTTTAGACCGATTGTTTTCAAAATTTTGAAATTAAATTGTAAATTAACTTATATGTGATCCATGTATCCATCAGTTCTTAATCGAACTCAAAAAACCGCATGGTTCTATGTCTTCTAGTTTTTGAGAAAATCGAAAATTACCAAAACTATTTTTTTTGATTTTTGGTGGTGACTGTGATTCCATTTTAAGGATTAATGTTAATAAACATAATGAATCTTTGTTAGTTCAGTACCGCAATTCATTTAGCGTTACCCAGAATGCACCATGAGGAGGTAGAATTGCATCTGGGTCAGTTATTTTGTCAGTTAGTCAGGAGTTAGTCAGTCATAGTTAGTTAAAAATGGTCAAAATGTATTAAAAAGGTGTGTAAGTCTCGTCAATAAAGCCATCGTCCGTACTATAACTGTCGAGTTCGTTGAGTTACTCTTTTATGGTGGGAAGCCGAGGATGTTTTGGCGGTAAACACTTTCTAATGTTTCGCTCCGAAGGGTGGGAGGATCGATGTCTTTTAACTGTAAACCCTCACATATATCACCATCGGTATAACAAGGGTAAACTTTTTTTACATCTGATAAAAACTCTATTATTTGCGAACCCCAGTCGTCCTTATATTTCCTTTCTAGGCAGTATTTTCAATAGACAAATAGTGCCATGTATTGGTGAACATGGTCAGAAGTTTGTTTTGGTTTTCAAGATCGTTTATTGTATTTTATATGTATTTTGTGGACATTGGATAAATAGAATAAATTTGAATTTTTTTAAATACAGATTCTGTGAATGCAAAAGAAACTTTGCATGCACCCAACCTCGCACCTACCCCAAATCCTATAGTGTGCCCAAGCAGGGGGGTTGCAGGGGGGCAGCATGCCCCCCCATACATACTTTACTGTTTATATATTGTAATGTTGGAAGCTAGCACTGATTTATTTATGCAAGGAAGCAAAAATTATCAAACATTTTGTAGAAAAGTAGTTTGAGTTATTTTCGATTTTCTCAAAAACCAGAAGACATAGAACCATGCGGTTTTTTGTGTTCGATTAAGAACTGATAGATACATGAAACACATGTAAGCTAATTTACAGTTTCATTTCACAATTTTGAAAACAATTGGTCTAAACTTTTATTTTCACGTTATTTTATCAAAATTTGGACTTTAAATGCGAATTTCTCAAAAACCATTGACATGAGTAATTTAATTTAAATGCAGGATTATAGAAGAATCGTCTGGCTTTCAAACGCAGTATAGCACTTTATTGTAAGTATTGCCGTTGTTTTTTAATATTTTTTTTTTCAATTTAAACCATTTTTTCTAAAAGTGCCCTACCTCCTAAACGGAGGTTTTCTCAAAAACCAAAAGACATAGAACCATGCCGTTTTTTGTGTTCGATTAAGAACTAATAGATACATGAAACACATATAAGCTAATTTACAATTTCATTTCATAATTTTGAAAACAACCGGTCTAAACTTTTTTTTTCACGTTTTTTTTATCAAAATTTGGACTTTAAATGCGAATTTCTCAAAACCTATTGATATGAGTAATTTAATTTAAATGCAGGATTATAGAACAATCTTCTGGCTTTCAAACGCAGTACAGTACTTTATTGTAGGTGTTGCCGTTGTTTTTTAATATTTTTTTTTTCAATTTAAACCATTTTTTCTAAAAGTGCCCCTACCTCCTAAACGGGGGGAGATAGACCCCCCCTCCCGTAGTAAAAAGTGCTTATTTTTGACCCCTCTACAAAAATCCGTCGTCAAATCTTGGCGGCCAAGTTATCGTACTCGTGCCGTTTCGACTTTAACCTCAATTCACCCTGCCTGAGACTCCGTCTTAATCATCCTTCCAATTCCTAACCCTAGATTTAAGAGCTATATTTAAGTTAGATTAATAATAAGGTTGAATTAAGGGGAGGTTTACCTTTTTCTTAGCTAAAACTGCAGTTTTTTTTTGGAATTTTTTTGTCGTACAAGGAAATAAATAATCAACTGGGAGTTTTTGCTACTTGTTTATTACAATAAATAGTATCTACAAAAAAACATTTTTTCCCAAATATCGTGACAGTAATCAATGTCATGTCCGGTAAAGTGACCACTCCCAAAAAATGTCGCCTGACGGTAGCCACTCTAGCACCTGCAAAAATGAACGATAATGAAAAAACCAAAAATTTTAATAAAATATATGAGTGAAGGCGGAACCTGAATTACAATCATCAATAATAATCAAAAATTAACAAAATGGTGGACATTTGATTTTTTTTTATTTCCGTGTTTTTTCGCTCTTTAAAGTACTGTAGAAATGAAACAAATCCATGGATCATCTTGATCGTAGTCCAGGTTCCCCTAATTTTAATATACTTTAAAAAAAAAGAAAAAAGGCGATCCATCGAGTAGTTTTTGAGTAATCGTGGCGATCAGTTCGAAAAACGTGGTTTCGAGAAAAACGCGTTTTTACCTCATCGCTTTCCATATGTAGGATTAATCTATGTTAACATTAAAATAACATACATACCTAACGGTTAATCAGCTATTTTGGAAATATATTCTACACATAATTTACTACAAGAAAATGCAAAAAAAAAAATGGATTTTTTGGCCCAGAAAAAGGTAAACCTCCCCTTAAACCTAATAAATGGGGGTATTGTCCCCACCAAAATTAAAATCAACATGAATAGCATAATTTGGGGTATTACTATAGGCAACTTAAAGATGCGTTTGAAGAAGTATCTCTGTATTACCTCAATTTCGTCAAATTGTTGATACCAATAAACTTCATTCCCACAGAAAAAGCAGCTATTAATCGTGGCATTGTATAGATAATTTAATTACATAGGTATAAACGTAAAATCCTTTTTTTTTAAAGTAACTTAGCTTTGGTTTTCTTGGTAAATCAGAAAATATTTTTTTTTATCAATGTCAAAATACCCCCAGAGTTCTTATCACTTCACTCAAATGTGTTAAAAGATGATTGTTATGTGAGTGTCCACATGCTGCAGAATATATGATTCCCCGTACATAGTACATACTCGTACTAATGGCTTTAATATTGCCAACCTTACGTGTCAAAGAACTTTCCATTAAAGCCTAATACAATGCTTTTAAGTAAATTGAAGATTGCGTTTGAATACGTCAACGTTGCACTTGCACTCACATCCCAATAATTATTAGCACTCAGAGACAGTGGCGTAGCGAGGGGGGCAAAGGGGGCACAGGCCCCGGGCGGAACTTTGCTTGGGGCGGAAAATTTCAAAATATCCGGGCGGCATTTTGCTGCAATTTTTCTAAATACGTTAATGTTAATGGTTTTTGTATGTTATGTTTTTATATTTTTTCTATGCTAAGTGTAAGCTTACTTTTGTAACAAATTTTAATTGTAAAAAAATATACTGTCCTTTTCGGAAATATATTTTTTCCTTTTGAGCTGAAAGTTCCGTGTGTGTGCGTAGGACGTAGGTACATAATATAAAAGATTTTCGCGCCACGGTTTTGCTGTCGGCAATGATACACGTCTTTGTATTGTTGTCTATTGTGTGTCATTGTCATGTTGTGAGATGTGTATTGCGCCATAAGGAATTGTGAAGTACAATGATCGACAACGACTCTGATTTGGAACAGTAAATGATTGTTTCGTTCTATGTGTGTCCTGGTGCAAAGCTTTTTCGTTTGCCTTCTTTCGACTACCACTCATGAGCAGCGTTCGAATCTTACTCCAATCGGAGTAAATTTACTTCAATTTTACGAAATAAAATAGATCTACTTCGTTACTCCGTTTTTAGGTATTAAAGTTTAGGTAGGTATTAATTTTTTTCCACACTGAAAATTCAAAATTTCTTTAGCCAAACATGAAAGGGAATGACCACTGTGTTAATAAATTTTGCAACCAACTCTGACTCTGAATTACTAAATCTAAATCTACTCCAGAAATTTTCAATTCGTTTATTTTTTTATAAGTCTGCTCCAAAATTTTACTACTGCGGTTCGAACCCTGCTCGTAAGGCTAGAAGTTGAGACAAAAACATTTCGTTTGTTTTGATTGATTCGATGTGAGTTGGCTCATAAGAGTCCATGTATTCGTATATTGTTGTATCTTTTATCTAAGGTGTGTTAGGCAGTTGTATTTTTTTCTGTTTTATTTTATCGTAAAATGCAGTAAAGTTTGCAAACATCCTAGTTAAATTCAAAATTAGTTGCAGTTTAACATTTAACTTGTCTGTGTTTCGTGTGTTGTGAAATTTTTTTAAAATTTGTGTACGGGTACAGTACCTACCTACATAAGCGCAAGAGATTTTTATTTTACCCCTTTGGATTGATTACATAAAGTAAGTAAATTGATGAAACGAAATACCTAGCTGCTGGCTCGGAAATAATCCATTGTCTGTTTGTCCTTTCAGCTGTAGCCTAAACGACTCGGTCGATTTTCTTTAAACTTGGTACCTAGCGTTTTTTGGGCATTTTAATACCAAAAATAACGGTAGGTTCCTGTCGTACAATTTTTTTTAGCAAAAAATGAAAATCTTATTTTTCTCAAAAACATTCCCAAAACTTAAAAAAAAAATTAGTAATTTTTCTACAAAAAGGCTTCCATTTTATAAGAAAATTCCCAAAAATGGTTATAAATGGTACCTTCCATAGAACCATTTCTTTGACTTTCGATTTTCTCAAAAACGATTCCACTGATTTTGATCAATTTTTTTTACAGCCAATGTTTTCTAAAAGTTTAAAAGTATTGTATACCAAAATTTTCAAAAATTTCGCAAACAAGTTGGTCGATTTTTACTAAACTTGGTACGCAACAGTTTCTTGACATTATCTAGCAGATAATAACCAAAAATAACGGTACCTCCCATACAAAATTTTAAAAACCCGCATGGAAAATCTCATTTTTCTCAAAAACGACTCCTACGATTTTGATCAAAATTTTTGTGTGAGTTAACATATGTACATACATAAATACGATCTACGATAATATTATTGTAAAAAAATGTCTATCGTCTAATAAAATTATCTCTCATAGAACCATTTTTTTCGACTATTTCATTATCTGCTCAACCGATTTTAATGATTTTTTTTTAAACAAGAGCTCCTGTTTGAATAATATTGCATATCAAAATTTTCAAAAAATCAAATTTTGGATTAAAAAAAAATCAAAATTATTTTTTGAAAATTCGATATTTCAAAAATGGGTGGATAGTTTTTTTCAAAATTAATCTTTAACTCCGCATTAATAAGTACTAAAAAATGGCGTACCAATTTTTTTTTTAATATTTTCAAAATTTTATATACATACATAAATGTACATATGTACCTACATATACCTAATATAAAAAAAGATTTTTAAATAATAAATCAGACGGTGTACATCGCGTTGGTGTCAAATCAATTTCAGATTTTAAAAGATAAAACCAGTTTTGAACACTTTAATTTTGATGGGCTGTTGTGGAATTTGTTTAAGTTAAAAATAATCCTTGGTATAACAATAATTAAAATAAAAAAATATTATACATAGGTATAATAATTATTACTATAACTATAAGAATAATAATAATTAAAGGCAGTGCGGGTTGATTTTTTTTTTTTAAACCTGTTTTATTTTTCAGCAATCATCACCCGATTAGACACTTCTATCTACATAATATAATATAAATAAATATAATAAATCTGTGAATAAAAAATTAAATTATAACAAGGTAAGTTAAGTAGCTGTTTCACTTTGATGTTTTTTTAAACAGCAAACAAAATTAAAGGCCCAGAAAAAAATTGCTAGGGGCGCCAAAATTGGCTCTGCCCCGGGCGGCAAAAACCCTCGCTACGCCACTGCTCAGAGAAAGTGTGATGTTATGTTGGGGATATGTTTCATGTTTAAGAGTTATATTTAGAGCAATATCTAAAGTTGGTCCCAAAGGTAAACCAGTCTAAATTTATTCGCCACATTAGTATGTAATTTTTGCCAATATGGTGATACTCGTATGCATACATTTGCAAAAGCCAAAGAGAAATCAATGCTAATTAAATGTGGTTTAGATGCATTTAAATTAAGCGAAACTAGGAGTGGTTAGTGGGAGGGGAGATTGATAACATTAAATTGAATCTTGATTTTCAATATCGTATGTACTGAATTAAGTGAAATGTTTTCCATTCTTTCAGCATTTGACACGCCTTTGAAAATGTAGTGAAAAACAGTGAAATCTCCCTTGAGCGGGCATCGATATGGTGCAGAGTTGTTTGTCCGACTTAGAAAGGTGTCCGCGTAAGAGAAATCAAATAAGAAACAATAATTTTAAAAATTAGTACCTAGTTTATTATAGATATAGATTTATTTACAGAAAATAAAAACATTAAAAATTTAATTTTTTAAATGAACGAATATAAGTTATTAACATACAAACTTAAAATAATGATATCACACAAAAAAATGTAATTCAATTATTTTTTGAAAAAAAAAAGTGATTCAATGTTAGTTTGTTTTCTTTTTGGAAAAGTTGGATTTGTTTTGCCTTTGTAAAGTAACTAGAAGTTGAACAGCCTCACCATAATTTTACCTACCGCAAATATTTTTAAATTTTCAATTGGAGTGTTAGCTTTTTGGTAAGAATTTATCTATGCAATTGTCAGGTCGTTATAATCCTCTTTGGAACCACTTTTAAGTTCGATAATATGAAGAGAAACTGCTACATCTTCTGCTACCATTTCGAAGTCACCTTCAACGGTTACACTTTCATCCATTAAAACAAAATTTTCCGGTTTTCCTGCATTCTGTAAGAAGCTATGAAATTTCCCTTAAATTTGCAAGGTGCAAATCATCTTCTGGATCGAATTGTTTGTTTTCTGAATCGAAAATTTTCTTAAAAGCATTTTTGAAACAATTTGTAACTGTGCTTGTTGTTAATAGTTTCCATGCATTATTCATAAAATAATTAGCATCCAGGATGTTAATGCTTTTAGTTAGCTCAGTGGTGGACTTTGAGCTATTCATACGGGCAATAAGATGCCTTAAGATAAAAGAGCGGTAGTAAAATTTAAAGTTTCTTATCACACCTTGATCCAAAGACTGGCAAATTGATGTGGTGTTCGGGGGAAGATAAACAACCTCTATATACTTTTCAGAAGATAAACAACCTCTATATTTTTCAGTTTCAAGCCTTTAAGGTGAGAAGCAGCGTTGTCAAGAAAGAGCTACATCAATTCTTTTTAGATTCATTTTCTTGTCGAATGAGAGAAGCCACTCTGTCATTATATCCTGGGTCATCCATGACCTTTTGTTGTGCTTCCACTCTACAGGAAATTGATTATTTTTGAGGCCACGAAATGCTTTCGGGTGACAAGATTTTCCAATCACCAACAGTTTTTCTTTGTCTCTTGCCATATTGGTTACATTGGTACAAAATAGTGAGCCTTTCCTTTAAAAGCTTTTCACCTATGTACTTTTCACCTTTTAAAGCCTTATATTTGAAGGTAACGCTCGATAAAAGAGGCATGTCTCATCTGTATTGTGAATACAGCCAGGATTGCAACCATCCGTTATTGTCGCAAGCTTCCTAAAATAACATCTTCAGCCTCTCCGATCACGTTTTTGTAGGAAATACCGTGACGGGTCCGAAATGTATCCAACCAGCCAGCTGATTCTTTAAAATCTGTAATTCCTAATTGAGTTCCAAATTCTCTTACCTTGTGTCGCATTTCGCTTCCAGAAATGGGAAATCCTTTGTTTCGGGCTGAACCATTCAAAAACAATTTTATTTCAACCCCCGCTAGATGAAACAAAACTCCTTTAATGGTTAGTTACACTTGAATTTGTTTGCCACCCGCTTAAAAGACCATTCTTCTTTTTCAACAAATCAGCAACTTAAGTACAGTGCCTTGCATAAGTATAACCGCACCTGTAAAAATGCGTTTTGTAGAAAATTAAAATGAGAATGAGACCTTACTATTTTTTTTTTTATTTAATGACATAACTAATCAAGTAAATTGAAAAGAAAAAAAGTTCCGTTATTTTCTCTTCTGGTGTTCAAAAATTAAAAACAGATTTTCTTGTGTTGCAAAAGTATAACCGCATTTTTATTTTTTCTTCATTTTAAGTAAATTTTTTAGGAAAATCTAGTAAGGACTCTTGCTGTCCCTATTTTCCACCAAGTTAAAAATTCTTTTTGGCATACTGTTGACAAGGCTTTTTAATATGAAATTGTCTATAGATTTCTATTCTTCCACAATTGCCTCTCGCAGCTCAGCAACACTGACAAATTGCCTATCATGGGCATATATTTTGCGGGTCAAAATTTCCCAAAGGTTTTCAATATGATTAAAATCTGGAGAACGTGCCGGCCACTCCATCAAATTTATGTTATTGGATTCGATACACTCCAAACTTTGACGACTAACGTGAATTGAGGCATTTATCTTGCTGGAAGACATGGCGAACTCGACGAAATCATCTTGAGTAGAATACCAAATTACCCTGAAGCACCTGGGCGTAAGCTGAACTGTTCATCCTTGTAGAGGTGGAGGCAGAAGGCCCCCCAAACCATAAAACTGCCACCACCGAAGTTCCTCTTGGAAAAAAACATTTTTTCCTTTCTCAGACATGCCAATATCCGTTAAAACTCTCTGGCCCATCAATATTAAATTTTTTTTCGTCACTGAAAATAATATAAAAAAAAACATTCATTGGATTATGCCATTTGGAATAACAAGAGTTAAATGTAAATTAATGGAATGTTACTTCCGGTTTTCTAATGCCGGTTCATGTTTTTACGGGCCAATTTTAAACTTTTTCGATTGTGGGCTGTTGTCAGATTTGGAGCTGGCACCATTTTGCCCCGAACAATCACTCCACTGCCTTTAAGGCACGAAAAACCGTTGAAACCGAAACTCCTAACCCCGATTCGTCACTAACTTCCGGCAAAGAATGCATCGAATTGGATGCAGCATTGATTAAACGCCTCTTATTGTGGCGTACCAGCTTCTGCGGACGACCGGGTCTTATTTTTGTAGCATAAGATTATGGATCTTGGAAAAAATTTCGAACGACAGGATCGGATCTTGAAATTTTTCTACCAATAGCCCTTAAGCTTAGGCCACTTAACCGAAAAGCTTGAATTTTACCTTTTTTCGTATCGCTTAAATGTGTACCAAGCAGCATTGTTGTTTGTAATTTCAAAGCACAAAGAACTGAATGAAGCCAGAAGAGAAAATAACGGAACTTTTTTTCTTCTCAATTTACTTGATTAGTGATGCCATTCAATAAAAAAAATAGCAAGGTGTCATTCCCATTTTAATTTTCTACAAAACTCATTTTTACAGGGTGCGGTTATACTTATGCAAGGCACTGTATTTCTTACTTAAAACTCTGTTGCTATTTCACGTATGCTTTTTTTATATGGAACAAAAACAATTGTCCGTCTAAGGGATATTTCACTAAAGTTTTTTTTCGGAATTTGAAGATTCTCTCCATAACCTATTGAAAACTCATAATCGGCTAAGAATTACAGTATCGCCCAGGAAAATAAGACAAAATAATCACAAACCTCTATAAAGGTAAATTTTTCTTAAATTATTGTTACTTTTTTTTAATGTAACTTTTTTTCAAATTTGCAGGCTATGTAATTCTACGCAAATGACATATTTTTTTTAGGACAATCAGCATTTAGTCTAAAATATAAGAATATTTAACAAAATTATAATTTTCGTGATTCATATAAGATGTAACAAAATACTAGAATGTAAAGGATTTCCTCAAAGAAGAAAAAATTATTTTCTGATAAAATTGACTTAAATAAAAATATATATATAATATAATCTTTCATCTCCTTTTGTAACAAAATTAATTAAAAAAAAAAGTGTAAATATTGGTATGTGTACTTATTTCGTTAATAACTGTACGTTACTTGGTTAGCAAGTACTTTAGTTTTTACTTGCGATATGCAGGTACTATATGGCAAGTTTTGCATGCGAACTCGAGATTTTGATCAAAGTTGAAATTACGATGATAACGAAAAACGTGAATCTCACAATTCTGTCTGCCTGTTCGACTACAATCTAAACGGTTTGGCCGAACTTCTTTAAACTTTGTGGGTAACATTTTTTGAATTTTTCCCCCACACATTTTTTCTTTTTATTTTTTAAGACAAAAAAACGGTTCCTACGACACGAATTTTTTCTCAAATTTTATAAAATATTTTTCCTCAAAAATTTCGACAGATTTTTCTAAAAAAAATCTAAAAACTTCATTTAGTTTTAGCTAGTTATTTCTTGAAAAACAAATCTAAAAAATAGTTATTAATTGCACCCCCACTAGAACCAATGTTTTTGATTTTCTCAAGAACGGTGCAACCGATTTTGATAATTTTTTTTATACTAAAGCTTCTCAAACCAAATTTCAATATTTTTGTCAAAACTCAATATTTTGAAAACCCCATACTCGATTTTTTAGAACTTGGTAATTAAAAGTTTTTTTAAATAATCTACAAGAT
Source organism: Chrysotoxum bicinctum (assembly GCA_911387755.1). Classification (NCBI taxonomy): domain Eukaryota; kingdom Metazoa; phylum Arthropoda; class Insecta; order Diptera; family Syrphidae; genus Chrysotoxum; species Chrysotoxum bicinctum. Next base: position 83,134,531 of record OU426990.1, read on the forward strand.
GTAAGAATAAAATGCACGACTGGGTCGCACGAACTTGCTCTTATGTAAACGACTAAGAATTTCAAAAATGAATGGCGCAGAATTTTAATTGAATTAGTACGATGCTAAAGCTGTTTTAGTATGATACTAGTCTAAAACAACGAATATGCCAATCTTAATCGAATAAAGCATCATACTTTCTCTACCCTTTTATTAAAGTTAAAATCATCGAATAACTACTTAATTTTTTTTAGTATCGTGCTAGCTTCATATGACTTTGAGAGTTGCAAACATCAAAAAAATTTCGTGTACTTACTGTTTTACACGAAATGTCATTGTTTAGGTGTGCTCAGAAGAAAATTATTTAGAAAATTCTTTTATTACGATACTACTCGTAGTTAGAATTATAAATTTAATATTTTGCGCCAATGTTACTGGAGAAAAACTGTTTATAAGCATAAAATTAGTATTTTAATAGACTAAAACACCTCCTTTAGTAGTTGGAGCTAAAAACAGGATGCCATGTGATTCAAGCAAATATAAGGTTATGTAAGAACAAAACTATAAGTCTGTACAGGTTTCTTAAAAAAAATTTGGTACGCCAATTTAAAGTTTTTATTGTCGTTCGAATAAAAATTAAATTTACAAAAAAATATTGAGTCGTTTTTGAGATATCGAATTTTCCAAGAGAAAATATTTTTTTTTTCAAAAATTCAAAAAATATTTTTTTTTTAAAAGTTTTGAAATGCAATGTTTTTCTAAAATTTTTAAAAGCTTCTCTATAAAAAAATTCCTTAAAATCCGTTATGTCGATAGTGAGAAATGGTTCTATGGTAGGTACAGTTAGTAATGTCTTGATTTCAATTTTTTTTATAAAGTTATAGATCGTAAAAATTAATCAAATGAAAAAAATTTGATCAAAATTCTCGAACCGTTTTCGAGAAAGATACGATTTTCGAAAACCATTTTTTAACATTCGTACCGTAATTTTTAGGTAAAATAATTGTTTTTTAAAATCTTGTAATTTATATTAAGAAACTTTTATTTATAAAGTTTTAAAAAAATCGAGAATGGGGTTTTTAAAATATTGAGTTTTGAAAAAAAAAATGATTTTTTTTTTAAAATCCAAAAAAAAATTTGGGAAAATTTGAAAACACAATAATATTTAAACTGTTGGGGAGCTTTAGCATAAAAAAAATGATCAATATCACTTGAACCGTTTTGGAGAAAATCAAAAATAAAAAAAAAAAATGGTTTTAAAAGGGGTACCAGAAATAACCATTAACTAAATGAATTTTTTTGATTATTTTTAAATCTATGGGACAGTTTTTGAGAAAAAAAAACATAAAATTTCGAAAAAAATCGTACGGCAGGTACCGTTATTTTTTGTCTTAAAAAAAAAGAAGAAAAAAACGTGTGGGGGGGGGGGGGGGTTAAAAATACTATGTATCAAGCTTAAAGAAAATCGACCGAGCCGTTTAGCTGTAGCCGAGAAGACAGACAGACAGATAGAATTACATCTAGAAAAAAAATCGAATTCGAGATTTTGATCAAAGTTGACATTACGATGATAGCGAAGACTAAAAAAGTGGGTCCGGCCTGTTTATATGTCTGTACCTTGATCTACAGTCTAAACCACTGGAGCTATTTTCTTCAAACTTGGTATTTAAGGGTCTTCGGTGATAGAGGCGAATTACACCCGTAAAGCATAATCTTTTTTATCTTGAAATCGGCTCTAATGATTTTGATGAAAAAAAAATTAATGTGCTATTATGGGCTTGGACTACATTTTGGTCGACAAAGATTTTGGGGAAAAATGTTATTAATGGTACCTGTCATAGAACCGTTTTTTTTTATTTTCTACATTCTCATTAACGGCTCTAACGATTTTAGCCAACTTTTTTAAGCAGGAGTCCCGTTAAGCTTAAAATAATATACGAGTAGTAGGTATATAAAAATATTCGAAAATATTTTTTGGGTGCTTTGAAAAAAAAATTTGTTTTGAAAAATCAATATCTTCAAAACGTGTGAACGGTTATTTTTTGAAATTATTTCCTAAAACCTATATTACTAAACACTTAAAATTGTTCGTTTTTTTTCGCCGTCTGTCTATGTCATATCACTAGAAAAAAAAATAGTTCACTTAACCGCGCTCAGATTTTTACTCCATCTATTCGGTCATTTTAGTCTGAGCTCATAGAGCACACTCTGAGCTAGCTCTGATTAAAAAAAGAAACACAACCTGAGCGCTCTGATGTGTCTGAGCTAAAAAAGAAACACAGGTCTTTTTGCACAGCTCAGTACACTGCTCTGAGAAAAACGCCTAAGATATAATTAGAGTAAGGCGTACGGGAATGAAAAATATGACAACTAGAATTGTGTTTAGTGCTGTCAAATTGGCACTTCTCTTCTATTGAAGGTGGAATTTATAGTGTTAGTACGAGTACGAGTAAAAATTTAATTTTTTTAGTCTTTTGAATATTTCGAAAATATTCACTTAACATATGCATTTAATTTAAGAATATGTCCAATAAACCGAAAAATCAATTTATATGCGCATTTATAGTAAAATATGCAAAAATATGCTCTAACGATTGAATGACATTTTTAAGAAAATTTACTTATTCGAAAAACTAATTCGTTTTCTTCTACATTATGTTAATCCAAAAAAATAGATTTTAACATAGAAATCCTTGCCCTGGTAGGAGATCCTACATAGATAACAGATTTAAATTAATACAAGTTTACAGAAGACTCTAAAAAGTTTTAAAAAGAAATACTCTTAATATTAATCCTTACAGTTAGGTATTTGGTCTGTTATTACGTCCAATAACTTCAATATTCGACAACGAGAACTGTGCGATACATAAACTGTTCACTCTCGAACTCTAGTAAGCGATTTAGTGGAAAATTCAAGGAAGAGTGATGTGAACAAAATTTTCGAAAAAGAGTGTATATTTGTTTATGCCCCGGATTCTTGGTTTTAAGCTACGTATTAGTTCGAACTCTCTGAAAATATAAAATTTATTGATGTAAAGTCTTCCACTTGAGCTCCTTCAAGGCATTTTAATTTTAAAAGCTATTGCTTTAATGTATGTAAATATGTATGTATATATGCGTTTTGATTATTTATTTTATTTTGGTCTTTTTTTTTGTTTTATGAAGGTCAACAAAATCCTTCACCTGTTATGACTTTAACAATTCCCAGATAGGTATACATGCATACACTATTTGCGGTCTTTTGTTTTATTTCGATTTTGGTCAATTTTGTGTGGTTTGCTTTTGTGGGTTTGTTTTCGTCAAAGAAACCAAACTCTACAAATTAATGGCTTCAAGCCATGTCTATATGTGTTTGAATATATCCTCAATAACTGAAAAGTATTTACAAATTAATTAAATGTGCATTATTTTTTTTTTATATTTTAGCCAACACACTACGTAACAATCTCCAGCCATCGAGAATACGCCGACACCACAGATGCCGTAGCCGAGACGAATCGTATCAAGAAACTCGTTGGCCAACTGCAGAGCAACCTATGCAACGTGTCCGTGATGAGTGACCCTGACTTGGATTCATTGTCGAACATGGACCCCAATTCCTTGGTCGATATCACCGGCAAGGACTTCATGGAGCAGCTGAAGGATTCAGGCAGGTTAGGGGGAGGCCGGATGGTGGTTTTCCTCCCATCTTTGTCTCGATGTTCATTTTCTCTTTTTTATTTTTTTAAATTTTATTTCTCTATTTTATGGTCTTTATTAGTTTGTTCGCTTTTTGTGTGAAAGTTTCGCTTTTTTTTTTTGTGTTTATCTTATAAATTCGTTTTGAATTAAATTTCGTGAACGAGTTTTTTCATTTTTTGTTGGTTCATTGTTATATTGCACTTAACCTTTTTCAGTTGTTGGTATTTTTGTTTTATATTTGTGTGGATTCTTGTGGGATGAAAATATACATTCAAACGGGTGAAAAGTTTTCCCATGTTAAAAAAAACCCAGGCTGGAAAACTTTATGCGTTGTATATATTTTTTTGAATATTAAATAATACATAATAATTCATTATCCTTATGAACGTTTTATTGTGATTTCATATAATAATAAGAACCATAACGGTATTCCATGAAATGGAAAATTGGAAAAGTTTGAAACTAAACTCTAGGATGGTTTTCGATATCGAAATTAATGCATGCAAATTTGAAGTTACAAAGGGTTTTCGACCTTGAACTGAAAATGATATTTAGAAACTAGAACTTATGTATATTAAATTGTACAACTAGTTTTATGGTACAAATGGGTGTTGATAATATATATGTACATAGATTTATATAGTTTAAAAAATTGTTTGCTTGGAATAACTGAAATGTTTAGTACCTATAGTGAAAAGAGATTCATTCGTTTGAGGCGAAGGTTCCACTTTATCATTTATCTAAGGGGCCTCAATTTTTCTGTTGCTTCTTTGTAGGAATAGACTTTTATTTTTACCAGATAAGAACTACTATTTGGAAATTGTTTTTGCGGAAAAGATGCAGCAGAAATATTGATAAACTTAGTCAGAAATTTAATTTTTGGGTACTATTAGTAGTTATTTTTTTATTTTAATAATTTGATATTTAATGTAAAAAAAAAACGTTTCAATCAAAATTAAGATTTAGATGGTGATTTTCGAAACACCGCCGCGTCCGTCACTTTTGTTTGTCTATCAGTCAAAAATGTTTGTAAAATTTGGTACATATGTATATTTTGTTAATTTATCTCGAAAACGGCTTTAATAATTTCGATTAAACTTCTCCTGTAATGTTAAATGCAGTTCGAATTTCAGTTGTGGTTTAGATTTTTCCTGAAAATTTTGCATAATAGAAATAGGATTTTACATCATCATCATCATCATCGGCTCGACAACCGGGTTCCGGTCCTGGCCTCTTTCAATAAGTCTCTCCACCTATCCCGGTCTCTAGCCGACGCCATCCAGTTGCGCACCCCAAGGCTTCGGCCGTCCTGGTCTACGCCATCTCTGCAGCGCAAGCATGGTCTACCACCATGTCGTCTACCATAGAATGTACCACAAAGAACTTTCCGAGCAGGTTCATCTGCGCTCATGCGAGCTAGGTGCCCTGCCCACCGGAGTCTACCGAGCTTAATTTTTGTCACGATATCTGCTTCTAGGTAGATTGCGTACAGTTCATGATTGTACCGTCTCCGGAATCGTCCTTCCTCACATATGGGGCCAACAATTCTCCTTAAGACTTTTCTCTCGAACGCAGCTAAGAGGTCGGAGTGCCTTTTGCTAAGCACCCAAGTCTCGGATCCATATGTGAGTACTGGCAGGACCATGGTCCTGTACAGCAGCAGTTTTGAAGTTATGGTGAGATTTCTGGATTTGAAGAGCTTTGACAGACTGTAGTAGGCTCTGTTGGATTTGAGAAGCCGCCCGCGTATTTCTTCTTCTATATTTTATCGGCTGCTACTATTGACCCAAGGTATTTAAAGGATTGCACCACTTCAAATTCGTGCTCCGCAACCTTGATTGTTTGACCAAATGTTCCTCTCGCATTCGACGCCACCATGTACTTTGTTTTACCTTCACTAATGTGCAGCCCCAGATTTTGTGCCGCCTGCTCGATCTGGATGAAGGAATCGTGTACAGCTTGTTCGGTTCTTCCGATGATGTCGATGTCGTCTGCGTAAGCCAGTAACTGGCTGGACCTGTTGACGATGGTCCCTCTTGTTGCCGTGCCAGAGTCACGGATTGCTTTCTCCAACGCCAGGTTGAAGAGGAGGCAGGCCAAACCGTCCCCTTGTCGGAGTCCATTAAAGATGTTGATTGGTCTGGATAGCAATCCGGCTATTTTTACTTGGCTTGTTACGTTGGTCATGGTCAACCTACATAGTCGTGTCAATTTATTTGGGATGCCGAATTCTCTCATGGCTTTGTAAAGTTCTACCCTGGCTATGCTATCATAGGCGGCCTTAAAGTCTATAAACAGATGGTATGTTGGGATGTTAAATTCTAGACATTTTTCCATTGCCTGCCTAAGGGTAAATATCTGATCAGTTGTTGATTTGCCTGAAATGAAACCACACTGATATTGTCCGATGATGGTTTTAGCGTATGAGGTTATCCGGTCTTGTAGGATAGAGGAGAGTATCTTATAGGCGGTACTCAACAACGTGATACCTATATAATTGCTGCACGTTGTGACATCTCCCTTTTTATGTATGGGGCATATTAAACCTTTTCGCCAGTCTTCTGGCATTTCTTCCTGCTCCCATACCTGTACTATAATATTATGAATTGCTTGACGTAAGGCTGGCCCGCCGTGATGGAATAATTTTGCTGGTATGCCATCGGCTCCCGGGGATTTGTTCTGTTTAAGCCTTTAAGCCGGCCTATAGCTTTCTCAACCTCTTCTATGCTTGGTGGCGCAACATAGGGTATTCTTCTTGAAGTAGTGGAGCCTCCACTTCTGCAGTGAGCTGACCATTTAGCAATTCATTGAAGTACACTTCCCATCGCTCCAGTATGCTTTCAGGTTCGGTGATCAGATTTCCCTCTCCGTCCTTGCAGTATGTGCAGCGTGGTGTGTACTGCGTCATGTTTCGGACGGATTGGTAGAACTTCCGCGCCTGGTGCGGACCTCGCTCTCGGCTGTTTTCTATTTCACAGATTAGGTTCTTCTCCCAGGCTGATTTCTTTTGTCTGTGAAGCCGTTTTTCTGTTCTTCTGAGCTCTTTATATTCCTCTTCGCATGCCCGCGTTCTATGAGATTGTTGCATTGCTCGGTACGCAACATTCTTACGTTCAGTCGCTAGCTTGCATTCATCATCAAACCAGTCGTTCCGATTTTTACGACTGCTGCCTAAGATGGAGTTGGCAGTACTAATGACAGTATTTTTAAGACGTGTCCACTTTTCATTTACGCCCAGCATACTGGCTCCAGGACTTACTCTCCCTAAATCAGGTGTTTCTAGGGCGAGTATTACCAAAGGTGTTACTGGTGTTTTCATTGCGCAGGGCAGCCGTGTTGATTCGAACCTGATCGGCGGATGCAATGCGTCTTTGCAAGGCAATCCGCCCTCGGAAAACCATACCAACAAGATAGTGATCCGAGTCGATATTGGCACCTCGGTACGTTCGTACCGTCATCAAGTTCGAGTGGTGGCGACAGTCTATCAACACGTGGTCTATTTGGTTACGAGTGACTCCATAAGGTGATACCCAGGTGGCTTTGTAAATATCTTTACGCGGGAACCTGGTACTCGCAACGACCATGTTTTTCGATGCTGCCAATTCTAAAACTCGAAGTCCATTGTCATTAGTGTTCTCATGCAAACTATGGGTGCCTGCGTAATGCCTGAATACCGGCTCCCGACCTATTTTTGCGTTCAAATCCCCAAGGATGATTTTAACATCATACCTTTGACAGGCATTGAGGGCCCTCTCGACTTGTTTGTAGTAAGTCTCTTTTTCTTCGTCTGAGGACTCCTCCGTAGGTCCGTGAACGTTAATGAGGCTGATGTTCGCACGCGAAGGGTGCATAGCCTTTCGCTTATAGCATTAAAGCCGATGATGGTAGACTTCATTTTTTCGCTGACTAGGAAGCCTACCCCGAGCACATGGTGTTTTGTATGACAGCTGTAGTATATGTCATATTCTTTCTTCTGTAAAACACCATTCCCTGTCCATCTGATTTCTTGGAGAGCTGTTATGTCAGCTTTATATTTTGACAGGGCATCGGCTAGCTGCTGAGCAACTCGAGCTCTATAGAGCGATCGTACGTTCCATAAGAAAATTCGTAAATCGTTTTTCCTTTTTCTTTGCGTGGGTTGTCGTCGTGTGATCAGTCCGTTTCCGAGGCTTGTTGTCGTTCCCGAAATTCTCTTAGTTTTACGGGACAGGGAATTAACCTGTCGCCAACCTGTGGAAGCAGCCTGATCATATTAGCCAAACCTTTTTTAAAAGGCTTGTTTCTAGCGGCCGCCGCGGAGAGGCTATGATCACACTTCCACCAGTCCCGAATAGTTACGGCACGTGCATGTTTTTGTATGCTACATGTTGTTCCCCCTATTCGTCTGATGGCTGACCGCCATTTCCCTAAAATGTGATTTATTTATGGAACATTTCCATATATACATCTCGGTACTCGATTGACAGATTTAATTGAAATTTTGCAAACTGATACTTTTTAACTGAAGGCATCAGTGAATTTTTGTCAAGAAATTTCGCGCCTTGTTCTTGGAATACTTTTTTGCGAAGAAACTTCCCACCATTAAAGTTGTTTAAAAGTACATCTTTCTTGGAGTGTTTTCTGGGGACGTTTGTAAAGCTTCGACTAGCAATATTTATACTATCAAGTCAATTATCGCTTTAAAATGCTAAGAAGGTCTGTCTTTAGGAAGTGTCATAATTCGCTAGTCTGTTAAAAATACATCTCGATACACAGTGGTTCAGAAATTTCACTTGAGTTGCTGGTCTTTAAGATGGTTCTTTAAAGCAAAATTGTTACGATAAATTAACAAAATCTGACAACGTCAAACTGCTGACAAATATGTATATATCGTGGTTTAGGGTCACCAAATAAGAACGAAATGCTTTCTACCTTCATTGTATACATCGTATTGTATGGAGTATGGAATAGCACATTGCTCAAAGGGCCTCCTGGGTCTCACAGGCATTGTTTCAAGTAGTCGGTCTTATTTTTTTGGAAACAAAACTTGAATATATGGTACAGATGTTATTGAGATCTGGTCACATAAAGTTGGTTAATATTGCTCTATACCTGAGAAAATTGATAATAATGGTGTCTCCTTTCTTATTTCGAAAGAAATTAGATCCAAATATGCCGCCATGCTACAAACCACACCAAACAAAACCGTCAATCTTGGTAGATGCATTTTCGAAAGTTATTTGCATTCGCTCCAACAAAGGCAATTTTGTTATTCACATAGCTGTTAAGCTAACGTGAGCCTCGTTCGAGAAAATGACCAAAATCCGGATTTCTGGCCAATTTTTCATTGCTCAATTAGCCACCCCTCGATGAAATGGCAAATTTTACCAAATATTTTGACAGTCTGATGTCATTGGGTACTTTTGACAACTGCTGAAACATAACACATGGAAAAACTATCATTGCTATCTTGTCACCTTTTTATTAACTGACAATTATGCCACCTGTCAATATTTGTTGAACTAAAAAAATATTAGAAATGTAAGAAGATTTTTTAGAACTGACACCTGACAGATTTTGATGAAATATAAGTGCACAAACCGATGAAAATGAAACACTCTCTTCCGCTTAAATTCGTACTTAATCTTTTCTGTTTTAAAACTTCTGCAAATAAAACAGATACAAAAATGAACAGATATATATGTACATACATACATGTACCTCAAAGGGAAAGATTTCATTCCAGGAAAGAAAAAATCCTTCCCAATCAGTGCTGGCTGATTGAACATTTTCTCAATTTTCGAAGAAAAAACCTTAAATAAATCCATTTCGAATCGAAAACAATCAGACAAGTCAATCATCTCTGTCGACAACGGGCAGTTAACAATTTCCTTTTGCAAAATGGGCTAGATAATAGGAAAACGGTTTTTGGCCTTTTCATCAATCTGAAATCCATTAACCTAAATCGCAAACATTCAATTGACGAAATTTCTATGACTTTTCTTGGTATAGAAGGCGGCGAGTTGGAATATAGTGAAATGTAATCGAACACCAAATGTGTTTGAACAACGTCAGTCAATTTTCTCTCAACCGTTCAGAACTCGCCCTCTGATTTATCAATATTTTTGTCGTCAACTAAATGGTACTTCAATGATTGCGGGTAGATGCTGAAATGAAATAAAACAACGTGAGTGTGAGGTTTTGAAAAAATGTATTTGAAAAGCTCAATTATGCCCTATGTATGGAATATGACATCGTTCAAGTGCCCACATTGACTTCTATTTTTCCGAGTTCTATTTTTCTCAAGCCAGTAAAGGAAGGGACTTACAATTTTCTGCCGATTCCGAACGTTTAATGAGCAGCACTTTCTATGACAAGAGATATACTCTTAGAGGATTTGTCGATTTCTTGCAAGAGGCAGTACACCCCTGAAAAACACGCACACACACAGGTCCTGGTTCACTTCGAGCTGTTGCACCACCAAATTTATTTATTTATTTTTATTTTATTTTTCTCAAGTCATCATATTGGATGGTTTTAAGTCTGAAATTCCTAAAATAACTAATGGTGTGTCACAGGGCTCCGTTTTGTCTCTGACCCTCTTTCTGATATTCATCAATGATCTTTTGTTTGAAACTTCTTCTTCTTCTTCCTTTTCTTCGGCGCTGTTATGATCTCGATGTCGAGGGGATCATAACTCTCCCACGTATCTGCTTCACACTAGTGATCCGCCTGTGGGGTTCGCCGGGTTGACCTCAGAAATCGGCGGCAAGCCTCCCGGTTTTGTATTGTTCCATTTCTGAGGCCAACTGAATGCTGGTGTTTTTGCATTTGTTTGTACCAGGAGTGTTTAGGCCTACCTTTCTTTTTATTCCGAATTGGAACGTTTGAAACTTCTATATCCATTAAATTGTTCTGCTAACGACAGTACTCTCAGCTTCTCATATTCGTTTTTAGATGCATGTCCTTGTTCTTCGGATATGGATTTAGAACGGCAGCTTATGATAAGCTCCTTAAATTCTGATCTTGAAATTCTGATATGGAATGATCACATAGTCGACGTCGCCAAAAACGCTGCTAAGTGCTTAGGTTTCCTTCGACGTTGCAAGAAATTTTGTACCCCTCTTCTAATCTGACTGCCTTTTATTTGTCCAAAGCTCGAATACAATTCCCATATATTGGCAGGTGCTCCAATAACACACTTGAGTCTCTTGGATATAATAAAAAAAAGAGCTTTCAAAATGGTAGGTGATAGAAGTATGTATAACCGAAAAATTTGAATCTCTCGAGCATCGTCGCAATGTTTCTTGTCTTTTATTATTTTACCGTTATTTTTATAAACAGTGTTCTAGTGAAATAACCAGATGCATTCCTCCCCTTAAGCAATTTAACTGTAATACATCAGTTTATCCTTGAGCCCAACTTCGGACGTACTGTTAAATTCAGAGATTCTTTCTTAGTCGCACTACACGAATGTGGAATGCTTTACCTGACTCTATATTTTCCTCCCATTTTAATATTCAGACATTCAAAACCAATGTGCATCGGTATCTCCTTTTAAATCCTCTCCTACTTTCCTAAAATACTCGTACTCGAACTGTGATCAAACATTTTAAGTGTAGTCATAAATGATAATCCCTGTGCGTGAAAATTATTAAAAAAGAATTCAAGGCTGTGATCGTTTGAACTTGGAAGAAAACCTGCTGATAAAATTGATATTGGTTTTTCCTCGACACTTTTTTATCCTTTCAAGACCATAAGCAATTTGTTTTTGAAATTTTAGAAAACAGTTTTTTCTCAAAAGCTGTTTCACAAATATTTCAAAAAATTTCTTCTAGTAAATTCTAGCTTGTAGTTGAAAATAATTTTGTTTTTGATGAATTGTATGCTAAAAAGTATTCAAATTTTCAAAAAAAAAAACAATATTTTTTTGGGATTTAAAAAAAAACAATATTTTTTTTTTAGGATTTAAAAAAAACAAATTTTTAAGAACTCAATATTTCGAAAACCACAATCCCATCCTATAGAATTTTAATATAACTTTTGTATAATCTGTAATTCAATTAAAAACATTTTTAAATAAAGATATGATTGCCAGTAGGGTTGCCAGATTTTTCTTACACCACGGCGGGGCAAATGGCTAAAATAATGAAAATGCCGGTATTTCAACATATTGCCCGGGACAAAATACAAAATCGTAACATGCGTGTAAATCAAAATAAATAAATTCTTTTCTTAATTACTAATTAAAAATCTTTTTTTTCATTTGTAAATATTTTTCTTTTGTCAATTTTAATGACAGATGTTAGGTTTGTTTGATTGCGATTTTAAAAGCAATTTCTTAAGGTTAATGCAGCGATTGTTCCTTGTGACTGAAAGACATTTAGGTACAATAGGCATTATTTTGTGCGTTTGAGTCCCGACCAGCGAAAAAAGCTGCTCCTGCGGGACAGATGAATTTATGTCTGAAATCCGGGACGGGGGTAAACGGGTAAACCGGGATGTCTGGCAACGTTAATTGACAGTGCCTTCTATAGAACCATTGGCGCAAAATTTTAGTTGAATTAGTACGAAAAGCTGTTTTAGTATGAAACTAGGTTAAAACAACGATTTTACAAATTTTATTCATAATTTTTGTACCCTTTTATTAAAGTTAAATTTATCGAATACCTATTTTATTTTTTTAGTATCGTGCTATCACAAACGCCACAAAAGGTCTGTTTACTTAGTTTTTTGCACGAACTGTCATTGTTTTAGGTGTTTACAGAAGCAATTTTTGAGGAAAATTGCTTTAGTAAGATACTAGTTAGAAAATGTTTAAAATTAAGAACGAGTTAGTTAACTATTTTAAAGTTAGCAAAGTGTTAAGGAGTGTCATACTAACCTAACCTTACAATACCCTGCTTATAATGTTAAAGTTGCAAATCAAAACTTAACCTCGAAAAATGGGTCAATGATCTTTTTTTTTTTAAAATCCAATGTCTCAAAAACTGTTTTAGCCCTTTAAAAATGAATTTTATGCAAGAACATTTTACTCAAATAGCAATTCTAAGTGTGCAAGTTCGTGGATTTTATTTTTCTATCTAGAGGTAATGATTAAATCATAAGATATAATTTGGATTAATTGATTTTGCTTTTCATATCAACTCAAATTTAATATATTTAATGGTGAGTTTCAAAGATAGCTATGTATTTCTGGTGCCTAAGAACCATCTGCAGGTTTTAAACAAGAAAAATCTTCATGACAGAAAAATGATTATCTGTCGTCAACGATCCTAGAAGCTTAATCTAATTTTAAAATAACTGTCGAACAGATGGAATTTATTTTATATTAAACTGATTTCAGAATCCAATTACAACCGTCAACTTTATAAAATTTTAAGCCACTTATTTTCGATTCGTAAAGTCCAATTCAAAAACAAATATTTCAAAGAGCGAGTCCAATAGGACTAGATGGTTTGTTAGAAGTATTGAATTATTGTGAAAATCAATAAAAAATTCAATTTCTCCTTTGTGCGCTGTGAAGTACTAATATTGTTATTCTTTTCAGAGAATATTTTATGACAATTGAGTATTCTATTAAATGCATTTGGATATTCTGTTGAAATCAATACACAAACGAAGCACGGATAGATACTCCTTATTTGCACCGAATTAAGGCCATCCGATTTTTCGGTCACTGAGTACATACTCGTATCAGCAGAATCTGGGGACGAACCCTCCGTTCAGGCTTAATCCCCTTTGTGAAATATTTATTTGCGTATGGCATATTTCGCAGGGACATAATGAAATTGTGAGGCTAGATTATTGAAAAGGCCCCCTGCTCGCTGAACCAATATCCATTCAACTATCGGTACACTCGACTGTGTTTTATGAATACAAAAAAAAAAGGGATGGAAAGATTTTATTTAGCATTTCATTTTCCTATTGGAGGGACTCGCAGATCCTGAGTGCAGCCAATTAAAAGCAACTTTGAATGTACCTTAGCATAAAATAAGCTTTCAAAAGCAGTAGATTAAGTGGATTTTCTTTTATTCAAATATGAACGAAGTTCTTTGGCTAAAGAATGTAAGGGATAATTTTTTTCCTCTTTAAACATAACATGTTTTGGGGCTTTAAGTTTTCCTTATCCTTGTTTACAGTTTGTTTGCAATTGATACCTTTGTGTTGATATATTCCAACGGTTCAGAATGTCACATGTCTGTTTAAATTGTTTTTCGTCTATATTCAAAAGCTTTGCGATATTGGGTTGTTGTAATATTTTCAAATAGACTTTTGAAAACTTAAAAGAAGTTTTAAAAGTAACTCATAGAAATAATTTCTAATTTCTTTCTCTTCTCATATTTTGTTTTGTAAGCTAGAAATCCAAATTGATCTGTTAAAATTTTTATTGCACTCAGTATTGAAGAAGAATATTATAAAATTGATTTCAGAAAACTGTCTTTAAGTTAATGAATTTGTGCTTTAAAGTGTTCTTAGCAGGAAAGCTATGGGGCAGTTTTAGTTTCTTCCAATCCATATTTTTTTTGTAGTTTTTTCGTTCTCAAAAACTACGAGTATCATAGTTTCATTGATATTCGGCCGTGTTTGAAAACATCAAATCATTGGTAGTCAAGTAATCGTAATAGATATTGTTTGCTGCATACCTCGTTATCGAAAATACTGCTTGCACAGTTGCACTCCTCCCCTTACACAATTCCATTTTATCTTGAGCTTCGGACGTACTATGCATTAAGTCCCAGAAGTATCCGACCTAACAAAGAAAACACAAACAATTTGGGGAAAAATATCTTTATTTCTCTACATAGTCTCCTTTAAGCTCGATACACTTTTCCCAGCGATGTTCAATAGCTTCGATACCCTGTTTATAGTGAGAACCGTCGAGCTGCTCAGAATAGCCATCAACCGCAGACTCCACCTCTTCATTGTTTGCAAATCTTTTACCACCGAGCCATTTTTTCAAGTTTGGAAACAGAAAATACTCCCATGTTTCATCCATGGCTATGAATCGACGCAAAAACTCTGCTTTATTGCTGTGAAACTTCGCCAAACACTCGATTGAAACATCCTCACGACGCTGTTTTTGTTCCATTGTGAGTAATCGCGGCACCCATCTTGCGCACAGCTTTCTCATGTCCAAATTTTCAGTCAATATGCGATATACAGCACTTTTTGAAATGCCTACCATGTCTGCTAGCTCGCGCACTTTCAGTCGACGGTCACCCAATACCATTTTGTGGATTTTCTTCACCATTGCTGGCGTGGTCACCTCATTTGGTCGACCACTGCGATGTTAGTCTTGGCAGCTCGTACGACCTCGTTTAAACTCTGCCACCCAATATTTTACTGTTGTAAACGACGTATCAGACTCCCCCAGAGTAGAATCTAGCTCCGCTTTGATATTGGTTGGACTGAGGCCTTTCAAATGAAAGTATTGTATCACATAACGTTGACCAATTTTTTCACTGAGAGCGTTCACTATTGATGGCTGCCAAACAAAATAATACTGAAGAACGTAGCGTCCGTCGTCAAACTTCAAACTTAAGCTTTATAAAGTTGGTACTCTCTACCATACTCATTCTTTTCGAACAACAACCGCCATCTATACGTCAGGTCGGGTACTTCTGTGACTACCTTTACAGAGATTCTTTTTTCAGCCGCACTACACGAATGTGGAATGCACTAGCTAACTCTAAAATTTAAAACTAATGTACATCGGTATCTCTTTTCGAAACCTTCCATGTTTTTAGGGTTACCAGATTGGAAAATACGAAAAGAGGGACATCCAAGACGGGTGTATTTAAAAAGGGGGACAACATTTTTTTTATTCGAGGACAGGAGGACAAATTTTTCACGTGAAGTGAGATGTAGATGCATTCAATTTTGAAAGTTTTTCACTTCAAATGGATCATCAAAATATTAACAGAAAATATTTTGAAAGTTTTCAATTGAATGTTTTCTTTTTTTGAACTTTGAATTTATAATGGGGACAGTGGTTTGTATTAAGGGGGCAAAGAAAGTATTGGTATGAAGAAGAGAAATTGTCCCACCTAAAATGGGACGTCTGGTAACCCTACGCGCATATTATAGAAAATAAAATGCACGACTGGGTCGCATGGACTTGCTCTTATGTAATAGACTAAGAATTAAAAAAAAATAATGTTATTAGAGAAAACTGTTCATAGGCATAACATTCATTTTTAAAACTCTTTTAGTAGAGGGAGATAACTTTAAGTTTTGATTATTGTAAGAATAAAAATAAAGTAAAAACAACAAGTATTGACACTATTGAGATTATGGAATTTTCAAAAAAAAATTATTTATTTTCAAAAATTTAAAAGAAAAATTTTAGTTGAATTATGTACCATGTTAAAGCTGTTTTTGTATGAAACTACTACTCGTGAGTTAAAACAACGATTTTGAAAATGTTAATCGAATATTTTATTAAAGTTAAAATCACCGAAAACCTATTTTATTTTTTAGTATCGTGCTATTTACAAACGCGACAAAATGTCTGTTTACTTTGTTTTATTGTTTTAGGTGTCTTCAGAAGCAATTTATTAAGAAAAATGTTTACAATTAAGAATGCATTAGTGAACTACTTTAAAGTTAGCATATTGTTAAGTAGTACCTACTTATACCTTAATAAAAGGCTGTTTAAAATAATTTTGCGCCAATGTGTTTAAGTTTTAAAATGCAATGTTTTTTCAAATTTTTTAGAAGCTTGCCTATAAAAATTTGTATTAACCATTACCTTGCCCTAACCAAATAAAATTTCCAATATTTTGAAAAAATCTGCGGAACAGTTTTTGAAAAAAAAAAATATATGTATTAAAATTTCGAAATAATACGAATTTATTGGCTGTTATCTTTGGTCATAAAAAAAGAGAAAAAAACTTGTTGGCGGAAAATTGCAAAAATGTTATCTACCAAGTTTAAAGAAAATCAGTGAAGCCGTTTAGGCTGTATTCGAACAGGCAGACAGACCCACTTTTTTCGTCTTCCCTATTATCGTAATGTTAAGTCTGATCAAAATCTTGAGTTGGATTTTTTTTTCTAAAGGCATAACTTGCCGTTTAGGGTTTTCGAACAGTTGACTTTTGCATTTTTGCGTTTAAGAACAACTTGCAATTGCGTTTGCAAATGCCGTTTTAGGAAACGGCTCTCTTCTTATTCATAATAAAATTACACATGATTTTCTTTTCTCCGACAAAAAGTTCGGGCTCGGGCCCTAGTTGAAATTTGGAGTATTTTGACTCTTCTTAACAGTTTTATGCTATTGTTGGTTTCACAAAAAAATAATTTGACAGAAATCATTTCTTTGTGCGTTTGTCGGTAGTAATGCAGGGGACTTAAGTTTTCTGCCAAGTCCGAACGGTTAAGACAAGAAGCGCTCTTTTACATGACATGAGATGCCATTAGCGGATTCGTCACTTCAGGGCACTTCTGAGGGTCACGAAAAGAAAGCATTTTTGTTTTTAATTTTCAGAATATGAAAATCATTACAGCCTTTAATATTAATTTATTATTTTAGAGTGAGAAAAATGTTCGGAAGCAGTCGAAGCTTGATTGTTTCATAGTTTTAAGGTTAAAACTGCTAAGCAATTTGAATTTTTAGCATTTTTTCGATTGTTGCGTCCCAAAATATTTATTTATTTAACAATGAAAGAGTTTCCTGGACCAAACACTTTTTAGTCTAAGTTGCCCAAAATGAAAGAGCACTGTTCTGTACTTTCCAATTGCACGATTCGTAGTGAATATATTGCCTTGATGAAGAAGTGAAAGTATACTTCAGTCCATAGTATACTTCAGTTGTTGGTGAGTCTGTACTCGTATGTATCAAACCAATTACAAATCAGATATGCGTCCCTAGGTAGAACAAAAATCTGGTAAAAACAAAAGTATGAAACAAAACTCGAAGAGTACAAAAAAAAAAAAACAGGTACAATATTCATATTTTCTCCGCAGAGAACCAAATTAAAAAGTAAACTTCTCTGCAACAAACACGATGAAGTAACCGTCGGAATAGTCTCAAAGGTCCGTATGATATGCAAGAGACTTGCAGGCAAATCATGGGGTTGCAAACCAATCATTCTGACACAAGAGAAATAGAATTATTAACAACTAGGAAAGCCCTAGAAAAACTCCCCAGGATCCCATGTATAGTATACGAATACTTACATAACTGGAAATAAAAATCTGCTCTACAAAAGCTATGGAAGTTATCCTTCGTCTGTCGCCTCTACCCGAGGTTACTGAAAGTGCTGCAAAAGGATCTATTTTGAGAAAATTTGCTAAAGAAAGAACTGTGACCGACAGTGAAAAACCTTATTGACTTTCCAACAGATGGCATGGTTAAGAAATATAGCTTCGAGAAAAATTTTCAAATGTAGTAAAGGAGCAAGTAGGAGTGGGTAGGTGAAATATTTTACTAGGTTGTCAACGCAATTGTCAACAATTGCTACAGCGCAGAAATGGAACCTGGAACTAAACCTTTCCTTACGATGGATACTAATATCTTAGAAGTGAAGGTAGGTGTCATAGGGAAATATTTGGATCGCATTCAGCGAAAGGAATTACCACATCCAAAACATTATTATTTCAGAGACATAAGCCGCAGTTAAAGATCTGAAGCACAGTACCCATGCATTAGTTCTTAGTTGGTGTAAGCAGTGATGTAAGCAGTTTAAATAAACTTGGGAAAAAAGTTAATGCCACACTTCATTGGGGGTCCATGGTAATGAGGAGGCCTGAGCCCAATTGGTGGGTTACAGCAGAAGAGGTCAAAATATTCAAAAATTTTAAAAATTAAAAAGAACTCGGTATGCTGGGCCAGGTCAAACTGTTATTTGCGAACTATAACCAAGAACAGCTATGGTAAGGTAGGAAGAAACCTTAGTATTATTGGCCTAACAAGCAGTGGCAAATGCAGAATACGTACCAGATTATTCCTATGCCGATGTAATAAACTAATGCATTACAGAAATAAAATGCACGACTGGATCGCACGAACTTGCTCTTATGTAAAAGTACTTTGGAATTTAAGATACATTTTATAAATATAAAACATGGATTTAATGAGATAATAATGTTCAAATGCATAAAATTCTCGTCTGATTTCTAGAAAAGTATGAATTTATGCAAACAAACTTTAAAAAATCGTTTTATTATTAAGTACATTTTTTATATTAGAAATTTCTTTAAAATTTTTCAAGAAAAAAATGTAGGATGTAGGATGCGAATTTTAACTATTTAATAATATTGATTTTAGGAAATAATTTCAAAAAATAATCGTTCATAGGTTTTGAAGATATTGATTTAAAAAATTTTTTTTTTTTCAAAAAAACCCAACAAATATTTTTTCGAATATTTTTATATACAATATTATTTTAAACTTAAGGGGATTCCTGCTGATAATTTTTGGTTAAATTCCTTAGAGCCGTTAATGAGAAAGTCGAAAATCAAAAAAGCGGTTCTATGACAGGTACCGTTAATAACATTTTGCCCCAAAAACTTTTTCAACCAAAATGTAGTCCATGTCCATAAAATCAAACTTAATTTTTTTTATCAAAATCGTTAGAGCCGTTTTCGAGATAAATAAGATTATACATTATGGGTGTGTGGGGGGTACCGTTTGTTTTAGAGCTAAAAAAATTTCAATTTCTCCTCTAGGGAATCACCGAAGACACTTAAGTACCGAGTTTGAAGAAAATAACTCTAGTAGTTTAAGCTGTAGTTCGAGGTACAGACATACAGACAGACAGACGGAATTGCCGGACCCACTTTCTTCGTCTTCGCTATCATCATAATGTCAACTTTGATCAAAATCTCGAGTTCGATTTTTTTTCCAAATGCAGAACTTGCCCTATAGTACCTATATCGCAAGTAAAAATATTGAGAGGTTTTTGAGATATCGAATTTTCCAAAAAAAAAATACTTATTTTTCAAAAATTCAAAAAATACATATGTTTTCTTAAAGTTTTGAAATGCACTGTTTTTAAAATTTTTCAGAACCATCTCTATAAAATATTTCATTAAAATTCGTTGTGTCGGTAAAGAAAAATTCAAAATTTAAAAAAATTGTTCTATGGTAGGTACAAGCTGTAATATCTTAATTTCAATTTTTTTATTAAATTAAACATCATAAAAAATAATTGAAATACAAAAAAATATCAAAATTCTAAGCGCCGTTTTGGAGAAAAATACGATTTTTGAATACCATTTTTTAACATTTGTATGGTGGGTACCTTTAGTTTTAGATAAAATAAAATTTTTTTCTCACATATTGTAGGTTATATTGAAAAATCTAGCATGGGGTTTTCGAAATATCGAGTTTTGAAACAAAAAAAAAATTGAAATTTTTTTTAAAAATCCAAAAAAATTTGTTTGAAAATTTGAATACACAATACTATTCCAAATTTTTAGGGAGCTTAAGCAAACAAAAAAATTATCGAAATCAGTTCTACCATTTTTGAGAAAATCAAAAACAACATAAAACGGTTCCATGGAGGGTTCCCTCAATAACCATTTTTCGGAAATTTTTGTTCAACCATTTCTTAGCTTTAAATTATTTAAATTTTCTTGTATTTTTATTTTTAAATGTGTCGATCGATTTTTGAGAAAAAAAATATTTATAAAATTTCGAAACTAATTCATATGGCAGGTACCAGATACCCATAGGTGTGGGGGGAAAATATTCAAAGTGATATCCACCAAGTTTAAAGAAAATCGGCCGAGCCGTTTAGGCTGTAGTCGAACAGACAGACAGACAGAATTGTAAGGCCCACTTTTTTAGTCTTCGCTATTATCGTAATGTCAACTTTGATCAAAATCTCGAGTTCGATTTTTTTCCGAGTGCATAACTTGCGTTATACATATTACCTATAAGTCGCAAGTAAAAAGTCACGATAAATACATTCGCTTGTGAGTTATTTTGCAACAAAAAAGAGTCAACATGAGCCACTGTTCGGCAGTTGTAGTGCTATGATTAATGAAACCATTAATACGATTGAAAATACGTAAATTATTTTACTTAGCTTGGGATCAATTGGGATCAATGATGGTAAAATGGTGTATCTAGCTTTAGGAAGAAGTAAAAAATTCAGCATTTTAAATTAAACAACATAAATGCTTTTCAGTTTTGTTTTTAGTAACAAGAACCATTTCCTAATTGTTTTCTTTTATTTAAAGCATGTCATGATTCATCATTCTACATAACATTAGCTTACAATTAATTTTTTAATTTTGTGATTTAATTGTTAACAATTTAATCAAAACTCACCTCACAAAAATAATGCATTATTCCATTTATTAATATTCTATATCTTTTCATTTTAAACTCAAAACAGACCACTGTGTGCAAAGCGAACCGCTGAGGACCGAATTAACCTGCTAAAACTACTCAAAGATGGAGCGATCTTCTGTTCGGAACGTTATCCAGAAGATGCTGAGGACATTGATTTGGAAATAAATAATCGTGATGCATCACCTACCGCCGATAACACACCCCCGATGACAATCGAACTTCACCAACATCATCAACAACAGAATCAACAGAAAAAACTTTCAACCACAGCCTCAAAGACCGACATTTGACTACCAATAATATCAACAATAACATGAGATTTAGAGAATGTTTACAAGGATAAGGGTTGAGATTGAGATACGACAGCAACAGCAACAACAACGATCGATGATTCGACGAAGGCTTCTTGTCTTGACTCTTGAGTAAGATATCAAATTTAGTTGTTTAAGATTTAATTCTAAGTTTATACTTTATGGAATATTCTTTTTTCTAACTTTTAATAAAATGAGTAAAAGCTCAAAAAAGTTATCTTTATTAGTGAGAGATTAATTCGATTTAAAAAAAAAATAATGTCTTATGGAAAAAATTAGATAGAAAGGTATTTTATTGACAAATTTTACAATATATTTTTTGTTTTAATAGACTTTTCTGTTCCTCTGAAAATCAATGGATAAATCTTAAGTTAAAATGTGGTGTCGTGCAATACAAGACTTTCCTTATTTCAAAATATTAGCCAAAACTGGTCTGACTGAAATACTCTGAATTTAAGATCTTGGGCAGAGTGTAGGCATTGGGTTTTTAATATTTGGGCTTTTGTCTAATGATGATGTGTAGTTTGCTCACATTTCGCATAACACTACCTGATTGCAGATCTGTAAAGTAAGTAAGTATTTTAGAACTTCAGTCCTCTCAAGTACAAGTCCTAGGTACTGGTTCTTGTATTTCATTACCCTGGTACTGGTACTTTTAAGAAGGCAAGTAATAAGTATGAGGTACTGAAGTAATTGAGTGGTACCTCAGGTCCTTTCTAGTACTTTCAATTCAACAAATTCAACGTCAATTTATAAAAGAAATGTATAATGTATTTTATGGGGAGAAAAAGCAATCATGAGCGAACGACTTGCGAAAGCTATTCTTTTACAAATTTAAGAACCTTTAATCCAGCAATCAATTTCTGATCCAAAACACTTGTTCTGGTGATCGTTTTATTTCCATTTATGAATGGATGCAATATTTAACATATTATGGTAAGTTATTTTCTTCTTTTTCAAAACTGTTTACTAATTTTCAAATACCCAGTTTAACAATGATAGTTTAATCGGAAGCTTAATTAAACCTGAACGCGAGTTTAAAATCTTTGTTTTAACTTTCTCAGTTTAACAGTGGGAAAAAAATCCCAAGTTTAAAGTACTTGTCAAATACTTGGAAGTATTGCTTAAGTATTTTGGTATTTAAGTAACCGATGCATGCTTGGTATTTCAAAAATACTGATTCTTTGCATTTTCAAGTAACAATCTTAGAACACTAGACAAGTCACAGTACTGGTACTTGTACTAGTACTGGTATTGGTGCTTGTTCTTATACTTGAAATCCTACAACTCTGATTGAATGTAATCAAAAAATTTAACTCGATTCAATAGTGGATAAGTTAAACTTGGAGTCACTCAAGTTTTTATATACTCGTATGAATCAGTAGTCTAGCAAAGCCAAAGTTCCTTCTTAAATTTCTGAAGCTTATTTTAAATATGAAAACATTTGTAGGTACAATTAAAAATATATGATGTTTAAGTAGGATTAGTACAAGGGGTTGAGAAACACCTGAACTTCCATAACAAAGTGAACTTCCTTCCTAATTTTGGTGACAACTACGGTCACTGCATTTATAAACAAAAAAACTTGAGAACGTTGCCTTATAGCTTTAATTGTTCCCTCAAAAACAAGTCGATATAGGGCGATCTAGTTAATCACTTGCAAGGTTTTTTTAACTACATTCCATGTATTGTAAGCTGTTCCTTTCAAAATAAATTCCAAGCCGCTTTTTTTATGTTTCCATATTTGATCAGTAGCACCTAAGCAC
Source organism: Chrysotoxum bicinctum (assembly GCA_911387755.1). NCBI lineage: Eukaryota > Metazoa > Arthropoda > Insecta > Diptera > Syrphidae > Chrysotoxum > Chrysotoxum bicinctum. The sequence goes on from OU426990.1 coordinate 83,157,552, forward strand.
TGTTCATGGACAACATTTCTAAAAACCTTATTCGTTTTTTGAACAAGTCTACCCTACTTTGATCGATCGAACTCCCACGTAAGCCCTTGGTATAGTATTTGACTACCTTATTCGTTAGTGATTTTTTAAATTTTATTTTAATAGTTTTTTTTGACAACATGCGGTACCAAAAATAAAATATTTTTTTTCAATCCATAGGAAGTGATCAAGGCAAACAGAAAGTGTAGCCCGAATTGTGTAAAAAAAAATATCTATTAAACTATATATGAACATAACCAAGTTTTTAACTGTTTTGAGGATTATTTTACTTTTTAAAAAAGCTTCCGTTTTTCCGTTTGATTTCTTAAAATGCCTGCAAAATTGATGATGTTTTATATTTTCTACAATTATTACGGCCCCTCTAGACAACCCAAATCACTGTGGCTTATCGTAAATCGATTCTCGATAATACTTGGAAACATAAATATTCGCATTTTTATTCGTAAGAGAGCTAGATGATTTTTTTTTTGTATATTGTAGGTACAGTTAGTGATCGAAGTACCCCTTGTGATAAAGGTTATTGGGCTTGAAGGTTGGAGCCGCTTCAAAAATATTCATCAGAGGTGTCCTGCATCTTGCGAGTAAGTGATAAATTCTCTTAGAGTATCTATTTTCATGAACAGTGCTGCTGTAGGTCCCTTCCATTCCTGCTAATATGCACACAGGAATGACCGAGAGTTTTAAGTCACTAAGAATTTTCGAACAATGTTGCATTTTGTGTAGTACTATCGGGCTCGATGCCAGACGTATTGTAAAATTCAGAAAAGATATTCTTTCTTTAACTGCAATACACGAATGTGGAATAGTCTAACTAGCTTTATTTTTTCTTTTCATTTTAGTATCAAGAAAATCAGAACTTCTGTGCATCGGTATGGTACCTCCACTATGTTTTAGATATTGAAAGCAGGTCATAACCCAGTCATCCAAAATTGTATTCGTTAAATAAAAAAAAATAAAAATCTATTTGGTGTTTAACGAAGCACTTTCAGAAAGTAAGAGTTCTTACCACTCTACAGGTTTTTGTTTGGTGGCAGTTACTTCTCCAAACTGATGCCTTCCCATTCTGTGCAGGTTGTGATCAATGGCACAAGTTTTTGATGCATTTCTCAAAGACTTCAACCTTCTTCTTGTTTTACCTTTTCGTCGGATAAGGATTTTTTCGAACCATATCAGTGAAAGTATGTAAATATGAAATCGTCAAGTGCGGGTAATATGCAGAATGGTTTAAAATATCCCCACCGAATGAGTCTTAAGGCTCTTTGATGGTATTGAATGTGACCGGTAGTGCGTGTATTATGCAACAAACATACTATCTTCTTCAACATTCTTTTCCTTTTACCTTGCCTTGAATGGCTGACTTGATGGTTTTTAAAAGTCTTACGAAAGAGTGAGGCGATTTAAGCCTTTTCCTGAGGCAAAAATTGCATCGATGGACATGATTTATTTAGAATATAGGAAACTTGTGAGTCACCACTTTGACTACCCTCTTTTTTGTCTTACTAGTGTAATGAGCCACCCATTTTATCTCCAGTCATGGCCTACGTCGGAATCTATACCTTTCAAATTAAACCATACAGTGCTTTTAGGTTCGTATGCAGGTGTACTTCTTGTTTGATTTGATCGTGCTAGTTGGCTAAAACCACTAGGACCGTTAAAAATGAACTGCTAAAGCCCTGGAATCCTTGGATCACAATTAAATAATATTAAATTTTAGTTAATAAGCCCAAAGAAGAGTTTATCTTCTAACCTAATTTTAAAAATTAAGGCTTAAGAAATGAATGAGGCAGTCGCAACTTATCAACCCCAAATATAGCCATACACCAACAAAATTTATGTATATCTCAAGCCGAAACCTCCTGTACCAATTTTCATTGTTACAAACCAAGTACTACTTTGGTAGCAGTGCTATTGTACAGTTTCGCTTCTTATTTGATCTCTGATCATTGCTGGCGAGCCACAAAGTAGATGTTACAAAGTTACTTCTATTAGAACTATTGACCTTTGAAAAACTTTTAAAAGCCTCCATTACCCCAAGTCCGGCTATCAAAAAAATAAAAATTGTTCAAGGAACTAGCGAACTTTGCATTTACTTTTGAAATGTGTTCACACAAATGTGCAAGTATAGGGTTTTTGTACTAACTAGAGTTAAGGGATCTTGGCACCGCATTTGTAAAATTTAAGAAACCAAGTTAACATCAAAATCATCGAAAACTGTTAGTAATATACAGGGTTTCCAAAAGTGAACGTCCAAACGTTTGATAGGGTAGGTGGTGACAGTTATCAGAAAAATAATGCGTTATAGGCATCATTCGACAAAAAATCAATAAAATGGTCACCCTGTGACGGTCTTTCAAGTGCCGTGATTACAAACCTTAAATTCTTAAAATTTTTTTTTTCTTATGGAACTTTGAATAACCCTGCTAACAATTGCATTAAAAAATTTAAACACGCGTGCATTAGTCTTAAAGAAAATATCACTTTTTTGCCCAACTAAGTACTCAAAATTTTTACATGACTCTTATTCAATGGACTGTAGTGTAAAAAAAATGTACTACAAAATTTCAGCAAGTTACCTTAAAAGTTGGCGTGTTCAATTCTCATTTCAAAATGGTGTAACATTCTTGAGAATATTTCATAAATAACGGAAACAAAAGTGTTTTCTCAAGTAACCCCGTTTCTTTTTAATTCATTAACAAAACTTTAAATGCTCCCTAGGACTTCTCGTGTCTAAGTTTAAGTTCGAGTGGGGTTGAACAGTAATTTATAAGTAACTAGTACCAGGCCAAGAGTATCGCGGGCTATCAAATAGTGATTCATTTGTATTATTTTGGTTAAAGTTTTGAATAAAATTAAATTTTTCAACAAAAATTACATCAAAAGTTTATTTAGAAATCCATAACAAATGTTCAAATTGCTTGCCTCCAACGGCGAACCAAGACCTACATCTGCTTAAAAAAGATCGGTTTGTAAGACGGGCAAGTCTCCTTGAGTTGATGTCTGCAACTGCCTCCGTAATTTTTTGGCGCAACTCGGCTAAGTTTTGAATCGGTTTTGAGTAGACTTTTTCTATTACTGCCCCTGAAGAAATAAATCCATAGGGTTTAAGTGAGGTGAACGGGCTCGCCACGAAATTGCACTAGACCGCTCTATCCACCTGCCTGGGTATTCTTCATTAAGGAATTGTCTCACTAGGCGAGCATAATGCGCTGGGCAGCCGTCTTGTTGAAACCACATATTTCCATAAATGGTAATTGCACATCTTCCAATAAATTTCGAAAGTGGTTTCGTAAAAAATCTAAATACACCCCGCCGTTCAAGTTCTCTGGGAGCTCGAATGGTCCAATAATTTTACCATTTAGAATTCCGGTCCACATATTAACTTTCAAGTGATACTGCGTTTTGTCTTCCCATCAATCGAGTGCTAACATTATCTAATCACCTTTCTTTTGTCCAACATCAAAGCAAACTCGTTGACCGATTATGACAATTTCATAAGGTTTTTTCCCACAAATGAGATGCTAAGGTTCCATAGCCAAAGAATAGATTCCCTAAATGAAAATATCTTAAATAATAAAACAATTTTAAACCTCTCGTATATTAATTATTGCAACAAAATATCAAATTCTGTTTCACACACGACACACCTCCCTCAAAAATATATTAAAACAATTTTAATTCTGAACACATTTTTAATAACATACTCGTAATATAGGTGACCTAATTGCATTTTTAAACGAGGAAGCAAAATACATCACCTAGTGTGTCTGGACACAACAACACTACCATTCGTATAGAAACAAATGGCTTGTAAAAACTTAATTAAAATGTCTGCGAGTTATGGTTTTGTGTCGGTCCTACGTACACACCTACGCCAACTGTTACTAAGAGTGAGCAACAATGTAATCGGAGATATTACATACTTTGGATTCAGAGTGATAATTTAAATGATTTTGTGGTGGGATTAAATGATACAGGTGGTGGACGTTAAAGGATGAATATGATATCAACAGAACACGCCTGATGTGGCTTTGCTTAATTTAATATTTACTTTTTCATTAAATTCAACTGGCATTGCCAGTCTAGAAAGGTAATTTTGACATAGTGATTCATTTCGATACCATAATTTGGATAGATGGATCAACCATACCTATGTACTTTGACTATTATTATTTCACACAGCTAGCTATAAAGTAAGTTTAAGCTTATCGAATGATTTGACAGTTTTTGGTCGAATATTTAACTGAGATACTATCATTATCCAGAATTGCAATGAAGCAACTTTTCTGGGGAATAAAATCTATGAAGAGGTTAAACGAAAAAAGAAGCGAATCAGTTTTCTATAAGCTCCTATTGAAATATTTTTTTTAGTTGTACATTGTTCTTTCAAAGTATTTATAAAAATAGGTTAGTACTTTTCAACACTTCAAAAACTGTATGAATGGAAAATTCTGATTCTACTGGTTTTTCGCCAATTGTGCTTCTAAACATGAATAATCATCGGGAGGATGGATCTTGATTGTGGTCTACTAGATTGGTGTTTTTTTTTTATAAGTTTAACAGACTCTAGGGTGATACTCGTATAACCCTTATAAAGATGTGGTGTCAGGAAATATTTTAATAGAAGATGTCGACGAGCTGTGGGTATAGAAATTTCTACATCAAAACGAAGGTGGAAAATCGAGAAAAGCCGAAAGAACCTCTTTATTTAACGGTACATCTGGAGTTGGGAAGTATTAAGCGAAATTATTTGAGATGAGCGATGGAACTGGCTATTTAATATGAGCAATATTCAAAGAAAAAGCGCTGATTATATTGAAAGCCAGAGACCATACGAGGCACGGTATTTAATAGAAAGTTTCTGGAATGGATATATTAAGGGTTCTGTTCTGGGTTTAAGTGAGAAATAGGGGCATGTGAATGGTATGGTCATAAGTCATAACAAAAAGGGAAAAATTCTTGTATCTTTTGAGAAAATTGCGCGTATTTTCGGCCTATAAAGTAGGGTGTGTCACTTTTGTATGGCCGCAAAAAAGTACTCTTATTTTTAAATGTAATAGTGATCAAAAGTTGTATTAGGGTCTGAGGTTTAAGAACATGTAAAAAAAAATAAGATTTTGTTCATCTTTGGCTCGCTCAAATCGGTTGAAGTTGAAAAAAAAAATTTAATTTACAGTAAATTTTTTTTTTTTTTTTACGTTTACTAAAAAAAAAAACTAAACAAAATACAGAAAGAATTTTTGTCTTTACAAAAAGATATACCACGATATTGTAGGTGGTTCCGTTGATTTTTAAGAATTTTTTTTGTAAAAAAAAAAACAAAACGATTTTACATAAAAAAATGATTTTTCTTCCTTCTTTTATTATTTCATAACTTCTTTATCAAGTGTTCAATTTAAGCAAATATAAGCTTAAAAGTGTTTCCTTGCAATTATCTTTGACTTGGAAGCCTAAAAATATTTTATATAATTTTTTTGTATCCACACGGTGCAATTCAAAACAACACCATATTTCAAAAATCTCGACAAACCAAAATTTCTTGGATTTCATCCTATTTTTGAGCGAGCCAAAGATATTAATTAAAATAAAAATTGTAAACGCAGGATTTAATTTTGATAAGCAATACAACTTTTAAAAGCTATTACATTTGAAAATACCATAGTTGAGCACTTTGACACACCCTACTATAAAGCTAACAAACAAAATATTATAAATATGTGTTTGTTTGTTACTGTTTGTATATTACTGACCATCTCTAAGGGAATGGTCATATATTGGACGTAGACAAAAAAGCAGGGAAATTCTTAGGATTTTTCAAAAAATACGAGAAGTTATTTCCGTTTATGACTTGGCTACCACGGAAGTAGTCTCGAAAAAAAATATCTTATACTTACTTTCAATCGTTTAAAATGCTAGTTAAGGAGACAATGTGTTCTTGCATCGATGTTGAAAAAACAATTATGTCATCGATATAAACGAGACAGAATTTATTGATATAATCACCAGGAACTTCGTTCATCAGCCTTTGAAATGTGGCTGGAGCTATTTTTAGCCCAACGCTGAAAGCTGTTTTGTGGACGTCTTCTTCATGGATCTCGATATGGTGAAATCCTTTCGCCAAATCAAGGGTAGAAAAGTATTGGCATCTGCCAAGCTTGTCTAAAATTTCATCAATATTCGGGATGGGGTACTTGTCATCGATAGTTACCTGATTAAGTTTCCTGTAATCGATAACAAGTCTTCATTTAGATTTCCCGCTGGCGTCAGGCTTCTTAGGAACGATCCAAATCGGAGCCGAATATGGAGAGTTGCTATAGCGTATTATTTTGCTATCCAGCATTTCCTGAATTTGTTTGTTCACTTCTTCTTTATGAATGTAGGGGTAGCGATAACTTTTGCTTTGAATAGGGACGTTACCCGTTGTCCTTATTCTATGTTTTATCGCATTCGTAAAGGAGAGTTTAGTATTTTCTTCATAGGAAATATCCTGATATTGCTTTATCAATTTTCGTAGTTCTTTTTCTTTCTCACCATTCAAATGTTCTATTCGTATTTGGTCTAATAATGGTAAATTATTTGAAGGCTCTTCTATTATGTTAAAATTTTCCGAGTCCACATTTTCGATGTCCACTTTATCTTCAAAGGGACCCAAATCTGTTTTATTTCCTACTATTTCTGCTTTCGCAAACATAACATAATTTTCTATATTATAAATTCCTTCTTCAATTCTTAAATTGTCCTCTAGAAAAGTTCGACTTCTGAAGCATCTTTTATTATTAAAGTTTAATTCAATTGTTTTATCGATTGTTTTTAATAGTTCATTTTCGTAGTCTATTTTTACTTTTAATGGTTTTAATATATTGTTTCCTATTAGTCCGTCGAATTCAGTGTGAAATTGGCAGACTAAAAATTCAATTTTTTTTATTATTATCACCTAGTTCACTAAACAAAGGAATCTGTACCTTTTTCGTTATTTCAATATTGTGGTTTAATGTCTTGAGGTTAAGGGGTTCTTCTAAATTAGTATGCCATTTAGGATGGCAAATATTTGGGTTAGTTATTGACTGAGTAGCCCCTGTATCAATTATAAATTTAAGAGGCCTGGTTTTTGATGATACTATTATATAGGGTAATTTGCTTCTAAGGCTCGTAAGTGAAAATTTTCACTCCGGTTTTGGTTATTACGAACTACTTCTTTTTCCTTTTGTGCAAGTCCGATTTCCATTGGTTCGTTGCGATGGTTATTCCTAAAAGGATTTTGATTATTACTATAGTTCTGATTATTGTTATAGTTATTATTTCCATTATTGTTATAGTTGTTATTATTACTATTGTGATAACGATTACTATTGTAATATTTTTGCTAGGTCCGTTAAATAAAACTTATCACTCTTTTTAGTATTTCTTCTTTATTTACACTTACCAGTTCAAAACAGTAAATCTCAATTTAATCAACTCAAATACTTTTATTCAAATTTAAATCACACTTGTTTAATAACACAATCCACTAAGCAATACTTTTGCACACTTTCATAATCCAAAATCAACTGTGTCTCGCTCACCGTGAACACTCCCTTATATACTCAAATTAGTTGTTCTCGAAAGTTCTTGTCTTGGAATGTTCTAGATGGTTGGAATACATAAATTAGATATGCAATTTTCCAACAGATGGCGCTGTAGTAGTATAAAGCTCTGTTCACAACACTATTATAATTATTATTACTAATATTATTTCTAAAATTGTTACTATTATTAGAATTGTTTGGCTTATAGTGATGGAATGGGGGTTTGATATACTGATTATTATTATATGGTCGTGATTGCCATGATGTATTGGTTATTATTATTTGGCCTAGATTGCCATGACGTGCTGGGGTTATTTGATCTATATTGATCTAGTGGGAGTTTCATGTATTGATTGTTAAATGGCTTAGGTTGCCGAGATGTATTTACCGGTCGATTATTGCGTGTAAAGGTATCCGTATGTGCTTGTGGAGGTTGTGATTTAGTAAAAGTATTATAATGTGCGTATCCACATTCATGCAATATATTTATTGCGTTTTCCAAATTAACTGGGTTTCTACAGTACAAAAGTGAACGCATGGGTTCTGGTACTTAATTTTTAAAGATTACTAAAGCAGATGTTTTGTTATTTTCCACATTCGTATTGACTATTTCCGTATTACCTTCTATAGCTCCAAATATTTGTTTAGTTTTAATATTTAAACGTCTTAAAACTGTTTTAATTTCGTTATAAAAATCAACGCAATTTGTTTTGATCTTAATTGCCCGTAATTCATCAAATAGTTCTTCTAGCGTTAGGCTATCTTCAAAGTTATTTATCAAAGTTGTTTTTATATCTACCCATGTTGTTATATGGGCATTAATTTCGATTACTTCCCTAGCTCTACCTTTGAGTTTGGATTTGAAATAATCCGAAAATATACTCTGTGACAAAGTGTCATATTTCATAAGAACCGGGTGTACCTTATCCACTAAGTCTATAAAGTTTTGTAAGTCCCTAAAGTCCCCGTCGAATTCTGGAAGTTTTGAGATGTAGCTATGTCGGCATGTGTAACGCTTAACTTCAGAAGTACCTTTAAACATAGGGATTCTTTCTTTACTCTATCGTGAGAGGATTAATCACTTAAGACAAATGTTTGCCCTCGTTTTGAATTACGTCCAAAATGCGGTCTTTTAATGAATCATACAAAGATTTCAATAGATCAAGGGAAATACTCTCCCAGCTCACTTTGATATCTTCAATAAGCTGCTCTTTGTTAGTGTACTGCTTACCACTTTCCGCACAAATCAACCCAACACATTTTCGATGATGTTCAAATGTGGCCAGTAGGGTGGTCAGGATCGTGATTGCTGTTATCAGTGTTCCAAGCTATGTGAGATCTTCATATGCTTCTTTTGAGTTTGTTGAGAATATGGTGGAAAATAACTTGTTAGCCTATATAATTATTAGAAAGGCGTTTTTTATAAAACGGTGCGAGAAAGGAACCATCCTAGTCGGTTATAATTTCAAAGTGTAAACTTGAATTCTCGCAAGTTTATGCTAATTGCAGAGATGTGACATCTGTCAACAATTGAAAAGCTGATATTTTCCCTGAAAATATTCTGGAGAACAGGGTTAGTATGATGTTCCATAGCACAAATACTTTTTTTTTTGCAAAATCTGTTCATAGAGACTTTTGTTTTGGAGCCACTTTCCCGATGGGCGTCTATAATTTGAAATACATTTCCGGTTGATTTTTCTTTCAATTCTTTGCAATTCTTTGGCAACATTCGGTGAAATATGGGACGTCATTACCGGTCGAATGAACGGTTTTGGTTTTGTCTCGACTTCTGTAGAGTTGAGCAACGAGTTGAGAGTAGCCGCTGCAGTTTTACCTTTTCGTATGGCACCTCCCACCTGAGGATACATTTTTAAACGCTCATGCAGTGAGATCCCTAAATATTTGAAAGATTGTGTGAGATTATGTCCTCGACCAGAAGAATTTCTAAAACAAACTACATCGCACTTGTTAAAGTTTATATCAATACAGCATATTATGTAGTAAGGAATTATTAGGTCAAGATACTTTTTGACTTGTCTAAAAGGCTCATGGGGCCTTTCGTGATCTCTTAATATGATAGTATAGTCAGCGTAAAGTATCGCTCTGGATTGGAAAATCTGATAGACAGACATTGAAAAGGAAAGAGCCCAAAATGGATCTCTGAAAGACCTTGGCTTCTTTTGGTATTGGGTTGGATGTTTCATTATCAAAATAGACGGACAGAATACTGTTAGATAGAAAACCTTGGAAAATTTTTATAAAATGAAGAAGGAAATTTAGAGGGTTGAGTTGATAAATGAGACCACAGTGCCAAACTGAGTGGAATGCATTTATTAAAACAAATGCACATGCAACTGTGAAACGTTTCTGAGATTGCTTAAAATATTGTTCTGGAAAGGTAGTAAGACATGCTCAGTGGAATGTCCGCTCTTGAATCCAAACTGTTGAGTTAGGATAGTTTCATCAAAAAAGTTTTGTATTTTAGTCAATAGATTTTTTTCAAAAATTTTTCGAAATTTGAAAGCATTATTAAAAATAGGAGTTAAGTGTTTGGCCAATGTATGTAACTCTAGCTTTACGAATGATGAAGTCAGGTACCTTGTGGGGCCCTGAAGACTTTTTGTTATTTAAGGATGACGGTTAAGACTTGAATTGACTGTGACTGTTGCTACAGTTGAACACAATTTTAGTTACCTCGGATATATAATAATCCAACTCTGCATTGGATTGGATAAGTTTCTGTCCTTTGGAATATTTAGGTTTCCAATTTGGAAATCAAAATAGATTTTAAACCTAGGCCAGTTTTTTTTTTTTTTTTGAAACAACAACACATCCAATTATAATCCGTTCATAGTTAGTTAAAGAATCAATCAAATCGTCTAAAGTGCCATTCGGAAGCTCGGGAGGAGCAATGGGCTCTGGGTAAACCTTTCATCTTAAAGCATCTGAAAGAGACAAATTTTTGACCGCAAAATTTTGAACAATGTGAGACATTTTCTTATTAAGCACATTTTCAATCCGTTTAGCAGACTTTTGTGCTACTTGTTATTTTTTTAAATAATTATTTCCATTAAGGCACCGCCATTAATGCATGTCGCCAGTAAAACCTCGACCTGGGGCCTGGTCGTACTTACCCTCAGGATGCTCCTTTAGACATTTAACATACCTGGCAGTAATATGACAAATGACCGAAACCCTGGCATCTAAAACATTGCCTAATGCCTGAGCTTCTGACAGAGTCCCACTTCAACCTATGTCTCAACAGTCATTTGATGAATTTTAGCCTAATACGACTATCCCTGTCCTTCAGAACTCAAAGGAAAGGGTTCAAAAGAATATCATTTTCTTTTGAACATTTGGTCTCAAGCCGTTTGACCGAAATTTTTAGAGTCGGGTCTAAAGACAAAAGCTCAGTTTTCACTTCCGATGGTTAGAAATTACTGGAGATACATTTTAGAATGGTATAATTTTTTTTTAACTTCTAGAAGTAAACAAGAAAGCCTCAACCTTTATAAATTTGAATTAATTGAATAAAAGAGTGTGCAATTCAACATCCTTGTCAAAATTTTTTAATTTACTGATTCATCCAGCGTCAAATTTAACATCGTTTAAATTCAAATTAGGCCTATTCATAAAATCTATGATACTTTTTGAAGATATACGTTTCGTGAATATACTTAGGTGGACACGAAGTCCTGACGTCAACCAGCTGTTGAGGTGTCGACAGACTGTGGAAGTTGATGAAATTTTACTTTTTCCTTTGCACTTCGCTACCATCATAGTGAATGGTTTGGAAGCCAAGTGAGTGTCACCAACAACATCCAGTCCATCGTCCAGTATGTCGTAGTAATTACTATCGTTTTTGTTGTCAATTTACACTTTTGTTGGAACTCTCACCGTATCTGCCTGGCGCATTTTTCGGTCACATATATTTATGTATAACATATGTATCTATATATATTAAAGGTTCATCCGTAATTTAAATTCTTGCACGCATTAGTCATAAGTTCACACCTCATTCAATCCCGTCGGGACAATTTAATAAATCAACATCAAAACTCACGTTTGCTATTACGAATTTTTTTAAGGATAATAATTTTTGTACCAAATAAAGATATCCGCAACACGTTTCTCATTTGAATTCCAATCAAACATACGTATGATTTTTTATGTTTAAAAAAAATACACCAGGAGTCAATTAATTTGTGGGAGAACACGTGTGGCATTGAAAACCGACCAGGCACATACAAAATCCCAAAAACATCACAAACTTTACAGTTTCTCTAGTAACGATAAATCTTAAAGACACAAGGGAAAAGCGTATGGCAGGATATTACTTTGTACCTTTTGGCGAACTTATCTTCAATCATTGTCAATTTAATTTAAAGATACGAAACCTCATAATATATCATTTCATTACTTGGATAGAAAATTTGTCTTGGCAACGATAGCATCATCAGACACATAAAAAGCACACAACATAACACACAATGCCTGTTACAAGTTCGCTTGAATTGAGGTTACCTGGCAATTAACGAGGCTTTTTCGAACAGAAATAGAAATTAGGACCGCATATATGTAAACATGTGCCAATATACCAATCTTGATATCATTTTGTGTCTATCCAGCTTGTGACCCACCTACGAGTACATCCAAACCAACCAATAAAGATTTATGATAAATGGAGTACGATTGTTGATGGAGAGGTGGCTCTCCAAATGGATAACACAATAATCCTTGCTCTCAGAAAGAACTGATGATGCATCAGGATGATAGACACATGTGTCACACCAGTGTTCACACAATTTCTAATCGGATTTGTCTGAAATGGAAGGCTGTGATGATGATGAAATGTGTTCTGGGGAATTATAGAAGAACGAGTGTTTATTGAAAACCATGAAAGTATATTTTCAATTTTTGTTTGGTTCTCAAGGATTTGAAGTCCTTGAAATTTTGATTCGGTTGCCATGTGGTGTTTGCCGTACTTTTAATATGAACAAATTGTATAGCTTATTTTATATATTACAAATTGATTTTATAAAATATGTAATAAATTTTTAAATTTCAATTTCAATTAACTCAATCTATCAATGTCCTTTTAAATTATAAAGTTCTAAGGATAAATGAGTGAAATTAAATTTGTGTTCAAGCTGCGTCATCTTCAACGTAACAAATGTAACCTTCTCGGGAGAATGGAACTATACACTTTCGAAGTTAAAAAGGCTAAGACTTCTCTGAAATTCCAACGCAAAAGTTTCTGTACACTGTAGTTATTTGAATGTGTTAACTCTTCTAGGATTGATGGTTGTTTGTGACTGTTGGAAGTAATTTGCTCCTTTGATTTCATTCAATGGGATTTTTCTGAGAAAACTTTCTTTTTTGTTGAAAGTTTTTATAGAAAGGCGAGTCAGATGAAACACTTGAGTTGTAATAGGAAAATTAACGTGAGCAACTACCTACAAAACCATATAGTACCTATTTAGATGACTGTTTGATGGTTACGAACAACTTTGAATTCGAAAGAATGGGAGACCTTCATAATTGAAAGTTTTGCTTGAGTTTTTGTTGAAAATAAACATCAATGCAATTTTATATCTGTAGAGATATGTGTCGTTTGAGAAAGTTTATGTGTTTTCTAAAAGTTAAATTCATAGAAAATAAATAAATCATTCCTCTTGTGGTTAAAGCGACATAAATTGAATTGTTCGTGTTGTAGTTAAGAACATAGAATTATTCGACAAAACAAAGTATTTTCTGACTAAATGGCATGTTTTTATCTTTTTTGATATCCAAGAATTCTCATTAAAACTAATAATCAACGGCCAATAGACAATATGTATGTGCTTTACACCTGAAGACCTTGGTGATTAATTTTTTTTCTGAAAATGCTGTCAGAAATATCATTGTCAGACGGCCATCTACCAATAGTTTCAGGTTTTCAGGTGTCGTAATTCATGGCATCTGACAGTTTCTGCAAATATCGCTGTAAGTTTGTTGGTAAGATGAATAATAAAATGTAAACGCATGCAAAAAAACGGTAAATTAGCTTAAAATTTACCAAATCGTCATTTTATCTTAGTATGCATTCAGAAACGGATCATTGCAAAAATTGTGCATATTAACTTACTTTAACTCTATCTCATTTTGGTTCAAGTTTTCGGCCTTTTGCAATGCAATGTTTCTAATCTCACACTGTAAAAGTCAACTTTTCGAAAACATTATGTTCCATTAAGCAGTTTTCGAAAGTCATATGTTCGATAATAGCATTTGCGACGCAACTCTGCAGGTCAGTCATTGAGATGGGGACAAAATATATTGATAAGGCAGAGAGCGTGTTCGTAAACGTCAAATGCGTTTGCCAAAAAATTGAATTTCATTGATCAAACAGATTTGGTGAAGACATTACAACTACAAATTTGTCGAATGCCATACCTCCGTCAAGAAATGACGATCTTTTGACTATCAATTTGAAGTTTTCGAAAACGAAAATTCAAACAACTCACAATCGATAAAATTGTCTTTGCATTGTTCCTGATGAATTATATCAGGATCATCTGCGTTGCTCTCCTGTGCTTTAAACAGAAAACCGATTGAGTTCTTGGATCACTTGTTATTTAGCTATAAACTTTTAAACTAAGTACAGATGATTGTAAGACCTATATCAATAAAAAATATGTATCAAATGTCATATGACACTGTGAACATATTGCGTAAATATTTTCAGAAAATTCTATTTCAGCCCATTATCGGAGGACCATCTGACAATTTAATAAGGTGTGTTTGAAATATTTTTCAGTCAAGCGAATCGAGATAGAACTTCTGACAATCAAATAAGCTTGCAATAAAGTTAGCAAACGAATTGAACCAATTTTGCGCATAAACGTCAAAATTCAACTCTTTACATTAAGGGTATTCATGTAACGAGATAATTTTCCGCTTTGTAGAAAAATATAACTTTCCGCAGCATGTTTTCATGAACACCCCCTAAGAAATACTTGCGTAAATGTGGGAAATATTTTGTGAAATGTCAAATTAAAAGTCAGAGTCCATACTTCTTTAGTTTACGAGGTTTATTTCTGCACTTTCCGCAGCAAATTTGTGAGATAATTTTATGCGATTTGCAGAAACTTTTTCCCATACAAATTTTGACAGCTCGTTTCTGCGGAGATAAAATTATCTGGTTTAAGAGGTTTACGAGGGTTTTCCGCGCTTACATGAATACCCCTATTAAAAAATTTGGGATTTTGTGTAAAGTACAGTAACAAATTTCCAAAAAAAAACACCCGTAGTGTGTATTTCGATTAAACCCCCCGTCGGAATAAATAGAAAAGAATAACACAAATGGGGTTTGTTCGTAGATTCTGGTCGGAGTAAAATGTCGTTGTTTATTTCTTCTCATTACAGACTCCATCGGCTGTAATTTTTGTTGGATCAATTCGTATTTCTTATCCGAATAAATTTCTTTTAATTTCCCCATGAAAGTAAAAAATTGTCAAAAGTGATCTTTTGACGCAGCCGGATAGAAAAATTACAGATCAACCATTACTAAAATCAAAATCAATTAAAATTAATTGGAATTTTTTTTGTGGAATCGAAAATATAAGTCATTTTAAGTAAAAATAGATTAATTTGTCGCTGCCCAAATTGAAATACCTTAGAAAAATAAAAAATGATTATATACATAAATAAAGATTAAGCGAAAAAGATGGATTTGTCTGTAATTGGAAAATATAATGTTTCTTGCTGCCGAATAGAAAAGAAAAAAATGGTTTTATGCAAAATAATGGAAAAACAGTAATTTTTGCTTGACCAATGGAAAAACAAATCCCAAAATCGTATAACAACTCAATGAACACAGCCATCAAGATATGCAGAAGTATCAATCGCACCAACATACTCGTATTAGAACAAAACAACAAAAATTCCATTCGATACTCTAATAAACTCTAACATGACTTGTTCTTCTGGATTTGAGAGATTGCATATATAAAAGCGGGTCTGCAAGCTAGGACAAAAATTCAATCACATTTTGTAGAAGAAAAATATCTTGTGTAACGATTCTGGGCCTTACCAATTCTTTGAAATGGCATCTGGGTGTTGAAGATTAGGTCGAACTAGAGCAGGAAATAAAGATAGAAGTATAAATGAGTCTGAGAATTCGGTGGATTTCATTTTAAGGAAACCTTACATTGAATTAGGTTTATGTATGAAAAACATAATTTATAACTATTACATTTCTCTGAAGAGGTCTCGATCCAAGAGAATACGGAATCTTATAAATAAAAAGCTTTCTAGATAAGGAAATTATAAAGAACTTTTTAATATTAAGATTTAGCCAGATTTTTTTTACACCAGTACCAGCGAAGAGATCCATTTAAGTAAACTTGGAGCCATAAATCTAAACAAAAAAAAAAGTTACCTCAGAATGTATATTGTTGCAAATAGACATTTTAAGAATATCTAATCATCAAGCGTGACTGATATAGACTTTTCTATAGAGATGCTTCTGAAGACATTTTTCAGTGGTTTTCATAATCAGTTGCAGGTTTTAAAATCCAACACCAAACATTTTTCCAACTTTTTGTATCTAAAAAAAAATAATAATTGCTCTGCTCTTCCAAAGCAGACATTATTTTGAAAGTCATTAAAAATTTAAGGGCTTCAAAATACAGAAAACATTCAACTTATTTATTTTCCTTTTAATGAGTTTTAATCTATCAAGCCGCCCCGTCTTGGGAATTATAGCAAATATCTAAATAAGGAAACAGGGAAGAAGTATCTTTGAAGTTCATTTTAACGCTATGGCAACTAAGCAGAGAAGAAAAGGAAATAAAATATCTACAATTCGAGTTTTTCAGTATAAAAATAAAGAAAAAAGATTTATTTTTAAGGGAAAGTAGAACTAATATTACCTCGTATTTGCAATTTTGTTCATCACAATATCTTAAGAAAATCCACATTTTCAGAGAAAAATTTAATATTTTTTACGAATAAGCTTTTAATAAACTTTATTTTTAACCTAAATTGGCAGGTTAAAATCCCATTTATGGTTAAGCAGCTATAGATAACATTTCTATGATTAAAAATAAAAAAAAACTCAAAAGTTAAACATGAAAGGATTAAAAGGGATAGAAATTAATGTAAAACTAATTGCATTTTTAAAACATATGATACTAAGAACATGCTAGAAATAATATACGATTTATAAAACAATTTCTTAAAAAACAAAACACAAATATAAAATGAAAATAAAAAAGTAAACAAAAAACACACATTTTAAGACTGAAAATGAAAACAAAAAAAATTAACAAAAAAATTGTGAATTGAAAATGCAAAATAAGTAAATTTAAATTATAATTTTGTTCTTATTTTAAAATTAAAAAAAAAGTCATCGGGTTGTTTTTATTTCGTAATTATAAACAGCAATTTTTTAATTTTTTTTTAAATACCTAGATTTTTTTTATACTTAGCAAAAATGATCAAATATTGTATATGTAAGTGCAAAAATATAAATAATCCTACTAAGTTAACATATTAAGAAAGCGTGAATGTCAAAATAACTGCCAATATTAAGTTTAAATAATTTAAGTTTAGTTAGAACCACAAAAAAAAAAAAACAAATCAACAGAGCTAATCGAATCATTCGACTTCTTAGATGAATCCGTTGGGAACGAAATGTTTGGAGATTTGCTATCAAAGTATTCTTTTGACAAAATTCCATTCTCAACAGGTACCTCGATAGGGGTGAGTATATATAGTTACCATAAACTACAAAAACGATATTCGATGGACTTGAATAAGAAAATAGAAAGAATCGGTTCAGGTTGATAATGAAGAGACTAAATCAAATTCTAAGCCCTCGCAATTTAGGCCCTCAGCCTAAGTTTTACACAGACCAATCACCATCTTCTAAGCACAGTCCTAACTCTTTAACTAAACTAAAACGACTCTCATACAATATGAAGAGGTAAGACATGAGATTAAACTTCATTGAATAGTTAAATTGGCCAAAGAATGTTTTTGAAACCTCCAAATCGAGGACTTATAAAATTCGCTAATATATTCTTTAAAAAAATAATTCTTAGAAAAAAAAACAATTTCAAATATTAATTGAGTGTTATGGCACAAAAACAAATTTAATGCAAACAAAAAATTCATAAAGTTAAACGAAGTAAAAAACTACGTAAAAAAATTGTACTAGATTTAAATGTTTGATGTCACATATAAGGTGATTTGCCTAAATAGAGACCAAAGTAAAATCGCATTTTCAAACAATAAATATTATTTAAAATAGAGCAATAGTAAAAAAAATATGAAATAAAATTATAAAAAGATTTTAACTGCTGAAAATATAAATTTATAATTAAGAAAAAAAAAAATTGCATGAATCAAACACATTACCCGATTTGTCAACATCAATAAAAAAAAACTCATTATCGCACAAGAAAATACCACATAAAATTAAACTAATTTCAAAACATAAAAACATATTATATAAAGTAGGTTATACAAAAATGGAAAATTTATAAAGAGTTATGAAAACAAATAAAAAAAAAAATAAAAAAATGGAAATGTAAGCAAACGAAAAATGATTAAAAAATTCATAAATCTAGAAAAGTAATAAACATTTCATTAAACTTTCAAGCAGTTTGTTTTATTCCCTATTTTGAGAACGCCCCATTGAAAAGATAATACATTAGAGCAGTTTTTTGGAAATGTATGCAGTCGTCTCCCTAATAAATGATTAAAAAATAAGACACACAAAATTTGTCAATATCGTTTTAGTTCTTAGATTTCAAAGCTTCAAATTCTACTTTCGTCGAGTCAATAGAGCGCACAATATATGTTTTTGAAGTTTCCGCCCTTGGAGGTGAAAAATGTGCTATGGAGTTGTCAGTGTCAGTTTTAATGAAAAAAACTACAACAACTAACCAGCAAAATAAGTAAACACATAATTTCATTACAAAAAAAACACAAAACAAGTTTTTAATGAAAAATGTGGTCGAACAATTTCTCAATCGAAAACCTCTTGCCTTTATAAAAAGAACACAAACAAGTATATCTTTTTTATGCTTTTATTTATTTAAATCATTTAACCCCTTATCCTACACAATACTGAATACTTATATACTATTTAACTTAAAAACTAATCGCTCAAATTTAAGAAATAATTGATGCGAAATATAAAAAAATACTTGTAAGTAAACATTCTGCTTTTGGTTGTCAAATATAAACTAGCATTGCCATATGCGAAGAATTTTTAGTTCGGTGTCAAACTTAAATAAGTATTGCTTACAATTGCGATGAGAAAAAAGCGATGTGGGTGTGACGAAACATCGTTGTTGTAAAATCAGTTTCAAACTATGAAAGCAGATGAGCATATACACAATAAAGCATTTCTCGTCGTCACGTCAAATTAAATTAATGAATGAATTAAGAACAGTCGCGCACATTCGATTTTTAGTTTCACATCTGTCTGGTTGCTGAAATGAAACATATGGGCTTATATTTCATTTCACTATATATTTACCATTTTACCAAACAAACAGTACGAAAATAAAAATTGAATTTACGCTCCAGGACTAAGGAATTGCGAAACGATCTTATAATAATGATAAGGTGAAGGTGACAGTGAATCATGTCTCGCTCTCGTCTCGTGTTCTCATAGCATTATGAATCGGGCATAATTATATACATTTTTGTCTGTCGTTTCCATTTGGATTTTAATGTCACCATCTGACAAATTTAACCGAAGATAAAAATGCACAAAGAAACGGATAGTATTGAAATTTTGATATCTTAGACGTCAGTGTCCTTTCACGATTTATTTTGTGCACCCAGCTTAGTACTTAGTAATCATGTGCTTTAAAAAAGCGCCATTTGTGCCTCATAAAGAGCGCCATCTGTGCGTTAAAAAGAGCGTTGATTTCCTTATGCTCAAAAGGGGAACACACCCAAACAGTACTTTACTTTTTTACTTGCGATATAGGTACTATAGGGCAAGTTCTGCATTTGGAAAAAAAATCGAACTCGAGATTTTGATCAAAGTTGACATTACGATGATAGCGAAGACGAATAAAGTGGGTCCGGCAATTCCGTCTGTCTGTCTGTCTGTCTGTCTGTCTGTCTGTCTGTATGTCTGTACCTCGTTCTAGAGCCTAAGCCACTGGACCTATTTTCTTCAAACTCGGTAGTTATGGGTCTTCGGTGATTCCCTAGAGGGGAAATTGAAATTTTTTTTTTAGCTCTAAAACTAACGGTACCCCCCATACACCCGTAATGCAAAATCGTATTTATCTCGAAAACGGCTCTAACGATTTTGATAAAAAAAATTAGGTGTGATATTATGGGCATGGACTACGTTTTGGCAAAAAAAAATTTTGGGGCAAAATGTTATTAACGGTACCTGTCATAGAACCGTTTTTTTCGATTTTCGACTTTCTCATTAACGGCTCTAACGATTTTAACCAAAAATTTTCAGCAGGAGTCCCCCTAAGTTTAAAATAATATTGTATATAAAAATATTCGAAAAATTATTTGTTAAGTTTTTTGAATTTTTTTTTTTTGAAAAATCAATATCTTCAAAACCTATGAACGATTATTTTTTGAAATTATTTCCTAAAATCAATATTATTAAATACTTAAAATTTGCACCCCACATTTTTTTCTTGAAAAATTTTAAAGAAATTTCTTATATAAAAAATTTATTTATTTAATAATAAAACGATTTTTTAAAGTTTGTTTGCATAAATTCATACTTTCCTAGAATTTAGACGGCAATTTCATTTTAAATTCATGTTTTATATTTATAAAATGTATCTTAAATTCCGAAGTACTTTTACATAAGAGCAAGTTCGTGCGATCCAGTCGTGCATTTTATTTTTTTTCTAGAGACGATGGGAAATGAATTATTTAATTTTTTAACGATTCGAAAAGTAATCGGCTGGCTGAATTACAGAACATGTGCCAACCTGCCAACACAATCCTAGTGGAGTGGCTAAGCGAATCTGATCAACTTTATTTTGTTTATATAACCAATTTTTAAGCTCATTATAATCTTAACCAAAATATTATCTGTTATGTTGGTATGTCTTTGTACTTACAAAATGTTTGTACGTTTATATGTTGGAATACATATTACAGAGACTTTGCTTGAGGGAAAAGAAGTTTTACTTCTAGCGCGCATACATACATATGTCAGTACACACACTCTTTTTTTATCTATTATTTTAGTTCAGAAACTTCTTGGAAGTGGTTTTTATTTTTTAAGTATTTCTTAATTATTAGAATACATATTTTTTTTCATTAAAAATCTTTGCTTAAAAAGGTGCAAGTAAAAACTTAATTTACTCAACTAATACCTAACTTTACATTTTTAAAAGAATCATCAAAAATATACATATAATTTTTTGCCAACATTTTTTCACAAGTTTTAAGTTAACGATTAGGATGACAAATTAATTAAATACCGAAAAATCGGATTAAACAAATCCAATTATTATATTTTAAATTAAATCGAATTATATTATTACAATATTGTGCATCTGAAACACGCAACAGATTACGAGTATGAACGAAATGGGAAGTGAAGTGACCAAATACCAAATTGATTGACTAAAAAAACAAGAGATAGAAAGATATGACGAACATTTTGCAATCATAACTGAATGAACGATTCAGTCAACCGGCTATTCAGTTGGGTGGATTCTTCGAATTTTAATGCGAATAAAAAAGGTAAACAACTCAAATTAACTGAACAGAATTTGATAATTAAAAAAGTTAATTAAATAAAGGTAAGCGCACTGGGCCGTACGCTGAAGTGTGGGCTCCTGTTAAACCTGGTTCAATCCGGGATTATATTTCACATATATTTTAACATTATTTTATGTTATAAAAATAAAGGTTTTAAATTGCCGGTGAATAAAGGTTTATTTTATTAATTAAAGAAATTCAAATTGAGCCAACCGAAATGAACCGCTGACACTTGGTCTCGAAGTAAAATGGACAAAAAAGACTACTTGAGAAAAATGGAGTCAATCCTATAAAGGATTAAAACAAAAGAACCAACCAACTGAATTTAAAGAAAAAATCACTTTGAATATTAAAATAAAATTTTAAATCAGTCAATGTATAGAGGGGTAAGTGTAGGTTCAACATTTCCGTGATGTGAAGTATTAGGCGATGGAACATTTATGCAATAAAAAAAGACTTTTGTAAAATGTGTTATTTTGCAATAAAAAGTTACTTTTTGATTACTTTTTTTTAATATAAACAATTTCAGAAAGCATTATGTCATTTTGGGAAAACTATGATGATCTTTTCACATAACTACACATTCAAAAATGCATTGGAAAATGAGCAATTTTAATGTTTTTCAAAAGATGATTATTCAAAATAGAGCCCAAAATTAAAAATCCGCTCCGACGCTTCTCTAGGTCTCTTCATTACCTTTAAAATGACGTTAAAATATTATAAGTTTTCCACTTCAATTTCTCGCAAACCTTGCACAACTCTAGCAGTTTTGTGGAATTTAACAAAAGAAGCAACCGGAATATTAAAATTAAATAAGAAAAATATAAAAAAAATTAAAAAAGTGGCTCGACGATCCTCAAGATAAATTGTAATTCTTTCATATGCAATTTACGTTATTCCAATAAGTCTTGTATTGACTTCACAAACCTTGCACGAATTTGCCTAATTTCACGTTTTTCTCAATATTTTGGGCGGGGGCCTCTTAAGCGTCTTCGGAGATTCCCTAGAGGAGAAATTGAAGTTCTCGTTTTAGCTCCAAAACGTGTTCATAAGCATGAAATTCATTTTTTAAATAACTAAAACAACTCCTTTAGTAGTTGGAGCCATGTGATTAAAGTAAAATATTAGTTTTTTTCAAGAACAAAAATTATAACTCGTAGTGGTTTCTTAATCAAAAGAAGCTTTTGTATACAAATTTCTTAAAACATTTTTTAAGAAAACATTTTGGTATGCCAACTTAATAAATTAAAAACTAAGTTTCCAAAAAAATATTAACTCCTTTTTGAGATACAGAATTTTCAAAAAAAAAATTGATTTTTTTTTCAAAAATTCAAAAAATTAAATAATTTTTTTTTACAAATAAAATTTTTTTTTTTTTGAAAATTCGAAAACGGTCTATATATAGAAAAATTATGTATAGGTACATAGAAAAAATCGAACTCGGGATCTTGATCAGACTAGACATTACTATGATAGGAGTTCCTATATCAACCGCTGAGTCAATTCGCGACCTGGGTGTTTTACTCAAAATTCTCATACATATTGTCGAGAGTATACTTAAAGCAAACTCTATACTAGACTTGTCAAATGGAACGAGTATACCTGCGGTTCTCTTTGTTGTCAACAATCGCCAATTCCGCTTGGTGTTCGAAGATGAATTCAATTCGGTTTTACTGGTAATTTATTTTTTGAAAATTATAACTAATGTTCAATCAAATAATGGTGTCTTTATAGATCTTTTTTCACATATTAGAATCTTATTCCATGTGACATATTTAATTACATTATTAAAAATTGATCAAAATTTTCGGACTTTGTTTGTTTTTTATTTCTGGGACCCAAATTTCATGGAGCCCACTTAGGATGGGTTGCAACATCATTATGTATTTAATGTTTGTGTTGTCTTAAATTATTTGCTAGTCCATTATTTCAATACCTAAAGTTGACTTCATTATCCTAATTCGATTTAACTCTTTTAGTCCTTTTCCGTCCTGTGTGTGGTTTAAATTAGATACACTTTGTGTCCAATTGAAAACTGTTACCAATATACAATTTTGTATCGAAGTTAAACTATTTGGTCATGAAAAAGTTTTTCTAATTACATCCTGATGGCTGACCTAGTTGCAGCTTCTGCTTCATATTAAAAAGTCCATATCTATGGCAACAAAGTGTTCAATTTAAAATTAAACTTTGTATGCAAGTTTCACTCTAATTACAATGCAATTAAAGTCTCCCTTCTCTTAGCCCCCTACCAATATCGATTAAGCACTTTTCAAATCCAATTCAGATGAAAGCCGCCACCATTTCGCAAACAGAAAGAGGCGTATAAAATACTCATTAGGACATTATTAGTGTTGATTCGAATGTTTCGGTTGGGGATTTTGATTTTACTATTCAAACCCGTTCCTTGGTATTAAATAGATCCATTTTATTCCGCCAAATCATCCATTAACCCATGCTTGACGTTGCACAAAAATGTTAGAACAAAATGCAAAAATCTGCATATTTATTGTTGATGAAAGTCCTTCTCCGTATTACCTGTCATTTTGTACACATCAAAAACCATATATGTATGTCATGAAAATTGTGTGTTTCGTACACTCCATGTGGTTGGATTGAAATCGATTAAACCAAACATTTTGTTGTTTTGGCTCAAACAAGACAAAAATTTGTTTCCAAATTATTTCTTATTTCACGGAGCCAGTAAAATTTTAAGTTTTCCAAAACTGAAACCTCACATTCGAAAAGAAATAGCAGAGGTGCCCTTGAATTTGAAAAAAGCACTGGTTGAGCAACATTTCAACAAAAACGAGAGTAATGAAAAATCCTGTTAGAGTATCTTTTGTCATTAAAAGTGCTGCTCATTAACCGATCGGAATCGGCAGAAAATTGTAGGTGCCCTCCATTACTGGCAGCACGCACACAGGAATGGTTGAGAGTTTTAAGTCACTAGGTCCTGGTTCTCTTCGAGTTGTTGCACCACCAAATCTTAATAACAGCTAAATTAAAACACACAAATTGCCAAAGAATTAAGTGCGAAGTGACTAAAATGCAAGACTTGAAGTTGTTAAATTAAATATTGGGCAAAGAAATTCAATGAGAAATTTTTTTTCTGCAGAAATCATCAGGTGCTCAAGGCATTACGTTGGATAAGAACAGATTAACTTGTCTGCCTTGGAGATGGTGAACCTAAACTGGGAAGCTTTAGCTTATATCTGATCCTAGAAGTAAGTTGTAGAAAAGTATATCGCAGTCTTTTTCATAAGCGGATATAGAATATAGAATTCAAAGTTAACTGTTATTAAGAAAGTCCGCAAGTATAGGTTGAATCTCTGCATCTCGTTTGAGCTGATGACGAAGTACTTGATGCTTCGTTTGAAAGCTAATCCGGTTCCGTCGAAAAATGCTATAGCGTGATACTTCTACAGTTTTCAGCTGTGATTACTCTTCTGTCTACTGGTCTTCTGAAACAGACGAGCTCCGATTAGGTTGGCGTGGTACATGTGAGAGAGTCGTCAGCGAAGAGATGAATTGTTCCGATGTCATTATCTTTTATAGATATGGTCCAAGTTTCAAATTCTGGTGGTCTTCACGATCTTCTCTGAAAAGAAATCTAAGAAAAATAATTTTCATTCATGCCGAGGGAAATTCAATTTGTGGATAAAATCTTACATCCGTTTACTGTCGAACTCTTTCTCTTAAAGCATACGACGCGACTGTAATTCAATGGTTATTAAGGACTATGGTTATATGGCGTTTATCCTTCAGAAGACGATGCATTGTAGAATTATTTTCTTACACCGCACAAAATGCCTGCAACGACATTTTTTCTTTTGGTTTCGCTGCAGAATTTATTAAGCTTTCGGAGTATCAGTTATTACAAGATCGTATTTACGTTTTTGAAAAAGGGTATTAGTCTCATGGCTTAGATCATGGTCTTAACCTTTGCAGTTTGGGGGGTAGTTTTTTTTTGAATCTACAAAATGTATTTACATATACATATTTAAAATAAATAAAAATCGTGAAAAAATGTCAATATTTGATTAAATTTCAAATACTTTAACGTAAATTTGAATGGTTCAAATATTCAAGATAAACATATTTGAATAAATCTAAAAATAGTGCTATGCCTTAAACTAGTTTGACCTATGGGCTTAAAAGTATATGATGAGGGATTTATGAGCTCGCCTCTACCTGAAGGTCGCTAGCTTAAGATCGAGAAGTATCCATTAGAGAAGTCGTTGACGTTCGTCGTGTTAAAATAAGAGATCAAGTCATTGATCTTCAGTTCAGATAGTTCTTTAATGCCGTAGAGAAATTACTTTCTGAATAGTTGTACTCTCATTCTGGGAAGAGCAGGGCATTAATAGAGGAAAAAAATAACCGTTTCCTTTTCCTACGGATCCTCCCAACTACGACAATAAGTATTGCAAGGAATATTCCGCTTCACTGCATGGTCCCCTCTTAGCCAGTGCCCAGTGCATGTTGAATGTTTTGCCTGGGTCTGCATATTAAGTCATTTGTTCGGGACTTATTATACATATGTAGGTGGGCCCTTCATAAGTTCAAGAGGAATTTTAACTTTTTTTTTTTTTTTATAATCTACCCGCGCTCAAGGAATTTTGATTACCCTTTAAATGTTTCAACACAGCGCGGGCGTGAAGTTAATGAAGAGAAAGAAGGATAGGAAAGATGTGTGGCACGATGTTCTGAGACTGTTAGTGGTTGTCTCATATATTTTTATCTACTTGCGCAAGTGAGCTATGAAGGGCTGATCCTTACCTGGCTTGCTCATCAGCCCATGCACTGTGACCCGAAACCCAGATAAAAGTGCCATTTAGGTTAAGATTCAGCCTTGCAATCTCATCCCGGTATTGTTGGATGAATTAAGGAGATGAAAATGCCGAATCAATGAATTAAGCAGCTGTCTGTAAAAATGGCCGTATTCGGATTAAGATCTAGATCCAGTTAATGTATTTAATTCCCTTATTGCTATCAGTACTTCAGCTTGAAATACACTGACAAAATCAGGTAGCTGAAAAGACCTGGAGACCGAACTCACGTCACATTCCATCTTTGAGTCACCAGTAAAGATGATTGTGTCGAAGTCTCTCATCGTCCCAGTCCTTTTTAGATGGAAGAATAACTTTTAAATCCTTAATAATGGTCACAGTAGGGGTGAAGTTGTAGTTAACTTTGGAAAACGTGCGTAGCAAGCTAATAAATATTAAATATTTAGGTCGAGTGGTTAAAAGTGAAGAAAAACGCTTAAAGCATCCGTTGGGCAGGAACGTAGTGCCCTGGGTGTGTTAACGCTAGCTATTCTTTGAACGTTTTCAACTTTGTTTACGTTATACTATATATTGAGTACACCACCACACAATCGAACTAAATGCTAATATCAGACACACTGTACGTGTACGTTCAAAAAAATCATCTTCGATTTTTACCAATTTTTTTTAGGTTAGGTTAAGTTAGATGGGATGATGCTGCGTCAAGCCGTATCGCCTCGCTCGGATCGCATTGAATCCACTGTGCTCCCCAGGGATTGAGTAATCTGGAAATGGGAATGGTTAGAGAAAGGATTTAGGAAAAATCTTAGATATGGGGAGCTGAACCATCCTGATGACTGAACGAAGTTAATGATTCTTTTAAGTGACAAATATAAGACGTCATCCACTTCGTCGGAGAAGTATTCTCCAAGGGTATCTTTTCTAGTTCTAGTTTGGCTGAGGCATTCATAAAGGAAGTGAGATGAGCACTCTTCTACTTCTTTGTCCTGGCATCTGTCAGTGGCAGTCTTAAGGAAATTTTGGTAAATTCTATACTTTTATTGCTCCAGTGGCATAAATATCGAGGGTACAATTTGGCTCGATACGGCTAGTTTAACAGTTATTCCATTTCCATAAATTTCACGGTGTCCCGGGATCCATCGAAGAGTGACTGAAATTGTTTAGCCAAGCAATCTCAATTCACTTCGGCAATGAGCAACCAGTTTTGACTTCGTGACAATTTTCGCCTGGTTATCAATGAAGATATCAATGTTCTTGTTCATGAGTTCACATGTGCACAGAAATTTGGCAGCCTCGCAGAGTGCAAATACTTCCGTTTGGAAAGCACTTCCAAAATGTAGGAGCTTTACTGATCTATTTATGTGTGGGTTGTCTGAGAAGTTGCCTGACGCTATCCCAGCTTTCGCTTTGGAAACATCTGATACATTATTTGCGTTTAGAACCCTGTTTTTCACCCATATTTTCTTTTTTGGAATATTAGTGTGAAAGGGTTTAAATCTATGTGCGGTGAAGTATAGTGTGTTTGAATTTCTAGGTCAGTGAAGCTTACGATGGTTCTGTGACCACAGTGGTCCCTTTTCTAATTTTTACATTCTTTAAGTCGTAGAGCACTTTGGGCTGCCAACTCCTTCGTGAAAAGATCAAGTGGGGCAAGTGACAGGTTTGATTTTTGATTTTTGATTTGATTGATCATCCAGTTCAATTTAGAGTCGAGGATGAATCCCAAATATTTCGCACTGGGAAACAAGGATAGAGTTTAGTTGATGAGTCTAAGTAGAGTGAAGAGCGGTATTTCAGTTTTAGTATTAAAGAGCATCAGTTCAGTTTTTGCTTGATTAACCCGTAGTCCGTACTATACATACGTTTTTCAACAATTGCAAAGTTTCATATGTATGTATAAAATAAGTACTACACATTACAATAAATAAATACATTTTAGACTTGAACTTCTCAGCCGATTTCGGGCAGATAAGTTGAAGAACTTGTAACTTCTTCACAACAGAAAAAAAAAAACATTTTATTTTTTGGGATTTATGAGCGTTTTCTCCGCTATTTTTAAGATCCTCCACAGTCCAGGAGTAACTATGGTATGCCTTTCCTTTGAGTCATCTCAAAATAAAATCGCAAAATCGAACTAGCAGAACGTGGAGAGATTCATAACTCCGAATTGAATAATTATGTTAAAACCAATATTTTTTACCTCCAATAGGAAAAGAATAAATTAGCAACAAGAGGGTACTAAATATTGTTAAACAAAAAAAAAACATAAAACACAGCCTGTTGTTAAGTTTTATTTTGAAAAGTCTATTACACAAAGAAGAGTGGCAGGGTTGTTTCCACAACAATCATTTGTCATTGTCGGGTAAGAAACTTTATTATATACGAATCAATCAAGTAACTCAGAGTGTAGTTTTGTGTTGAATTGAGATTGAAAGATGAAAGCGAAACTCACTTTAACGAAACAGGAGATATGTAGGTAGTTTATATTTTCAGTTTTTTTGTTGGCTTCATTTGGAAATTGAAATCCCTTCTGGGAAAAAAAATTTCTGGAAAAATATTTTAGAGACGGAAGAACTGTTTGCTTTTTGGGTCAACTCATGAGCAGAAACTGTTTACTCAACAACTTCAATGGATCTTATCCATTCTGATGGAGATGATGAGGACACTCTTATGGAGATGCCGAACAAGAGGGTAATAAGGAACTATTAAAAATTAATCGTGCAAAGGTATTTCGCTGGCTCTGTTAGGTTTTATTTAAAATAATAAACGACAATACAGTGGAAAACTAAATATTTTAAAATTTAAGCCAATTTGGAAGAAGCCAATCGAAGGATGGTTTGAAATATGATTTATATGTAAATAAAAATAGAATTTTCCAATTCGACAGTCGGTAGATGGACGAAAAAATGTGCGTCACACATTGATAAAGACGGTTTTGCTGAAACTACTTTTTTTATTTGCTTTCAATCTTGGGTTCGATTTAAACGGGGAACTTTACGAAACAATCAAAATTACAAGCTGCAAGAACTAAGTTTTTATTACTATAAAACAAGAGGGCTATAATTTACTAGTTTTTACTCACAATTCCTAAGATGATTCAATTGGTTTATTTTTTTTTTAATTCTGGAACTGTGACCTGTTGGTATAATCGTATGTGCGTTGGACGGTCATACAGATGGTCTTGGATCTGATTCTCAGTAGCTGCAAAATCTTTTTTTTTTCAAATATGTACTCCCCCTTGCGTGAAAGTGACAAATCCTCCAAGTGTCTCTCTTTTCATAAAAAGTGCTTCTCATGTTAACCGTTCGGACTCGGAATTAAATTATAGGTCCCTTCAAGTCCTGGTAACACGCGCACAGAAATGCTTGAGGTAAGTTAAGCTTAAGTTTTAGGTTCTTCATCATGTTTAGGTTAAGGTTTCTACCCGAGCAGTTGGCTTCTAATGTATAATTTGTATGTATTTTTTTTTGTTAGCTGTGGGCTGGTTTAAGGTAAACCCGGCTTTTGCACTACTGTTCCCCTAAGGCCAAAAAAAGTAAAAATACCACATTAAAAGGCAACTAAGACAAATCGAAACCTGATGAGAGCATTTTTTCAGATTGCAATTTCGGCGAAAGAAATGCATGACCCGATACGGAAACGATATTTTAATTTCTTGATTTTAACGTGTCGTCTTGTTTCGTCACTTGCCCAGCCCTTATCGTCATTCCACTCATGGAGTTGAAATACACTTAATTAACGGTAGGTTGAATATTCAAGGTTTGAAGAAGTCGTTCAGTCGTTATTTTTATATAATTAATGTGTACAGGTAGTATATCTGCTTGTTGGCAACAGTCCGAGTTACACCTATCCGACTGACGGCTTTCTTGTTGTGAACTTATTTATGCTAATTGTGTTTTAATGTTTCGAATGACACATTTAACGTTTACTACTAATTTCTCTCAATTTCGTTCGGCCATCAGTCAAACACATGTCATGGACGTTTTCTATGATTTTCTTTGAATCGAAGTCTGTATCAAAAAAAAAAAGTTGTTTAGATTTGCAAAACAAATATAAATGTGATAAGTTTTGTTGGGCCTTTGTCCATTGTATCAAATAACACCAGTGGCATGCGAATGAAGATCTTAATGGGCTCAAATTGATTTGATTTTGGAAGAACTAGATTGATACGACCGGCCTTAGCTATAGTAATGTCCTCAGTTAGAAGTTAACAGAACCGCAACATCTCGGGAGAACTTTAGTTTTGCAGAAATAAATTATTTATCATCCAATGACCAACCGAAGACGAGACGCAACGAGAGATGACACATGACAATGGATACAAAAGATTCGTTTCGGAATTAAGAGATATACATATGTAGTTAAGGTTGCTTTGAAAGGCTTACCTTGAATATACGTCCATTTGAAAGAAGTATGCCTTTAGAGAATTTTCTGGATGAAGAAATTATGGAAAGAGCCACGTGTTGGTTTTCTGAGGAAAAGAAGAACAAGGAGTATCCAAGTGTCCTTGAAAATAAAACTTTATTTCCAAACGTGCTGTGAGAAAAAAAAGTATCATTATCTATGAATGTATTTAGATTCTTGTGAGTGAATGTGTCTTGCTATGAATGCGATTACGGGTTAAGGGAGTTTACTTTTCAAGTTTAAGGGAAATAAAACTATTTTCCATTGTGGATCCTTGTTTTTCTATGGATTTTTGATACCTATTCTTAAATAATATAACAATGCAGCTTAATGAATAAGATACACAACATACTCGACCTATAGATAACACAATATCAGTGCAAGCTAGGAGGATATTGATTATGTATATTGTGTAGCATTTTTGCTTCCGATATATAGGTTTATAAAGGGGTTTGCATTATGCGTCTATCTTTAAGATTGAATTAAACAAACTGTGAGTGAGATATCAACGATTTTTTTATGTATTTAAGAAATGTTTGGAAATCGCTCATGCAAAATGGCACGGGGTGTGTGGCACGTAGCGCCGTTCTGTTGAAAGCACATGTCGTCGGTGTCTATATCACCACTGGGTGATGGCCTGGCCAACCCAAAATCCACATCAAACAGTGACTTTCTGTCGATGCATTGCAATTTGTTGTTCTCGTGTGAATTGTGATCGTCCCAAATTCGACATTTTTGCTTACTGACAGACCCCTCCATCCAGAAATGGGCCTTGCGGCTAAATAAAATTTTTCGACCGAAATTGGAGATAGCATCCAACTGCTCGATAGTCTAGTTAGCGAACACAATTTAATAAATTACACATGTTGTTCAACACTATCACTCTCCATTTAAGCCAATATGGCTTCAGAAATCCCTATTTGGAAAACCCTTTATGTACCCTGTTACGCATTCGTTTAAGCTTGTGGGAAAACATTTATTTGAAAAGTAAAAATAACAATACCTTCAATTCTAATTTAAATACTATCCCACGGATTTTTGTTTTCAAAATCTAAACCATTACTTTTAGGAAAAGCATAAACATAAATATCAATTTTGTTGATTTTTTAAAGCATTTTTTTGTTTTTTTTTTCAATTTTGTCTCAAACGTTACAACATAAAAGCTTAAATTTTATTGTGTATTTAAATTTAAATTTTCTAACACTATCTACAAGATTAAGAGAAAAAATTGTCTTTTTATTCAAAAGCTGCATTATATCTTAATTTAGTTTTTCAACATGTAAATTGATGATAATTTATTTCCAAATTATGGCTCTTTTAAATTCAATTTGTTCAAAAAACAATTATGAAAATTCAGGAATCTCGTTTTCGATGATTTTTTATGCTTCAATTTATAAATTACTCTTAAAAATAATAATTCAAGTTTGGATGTGCTTGAGAAATATAAACTTAATGGGCGGTACCAATAATCAAATTTAAAGACGACTTTAATATTTGAGCGAAATGAAGCATTATTTAATTGTCTTTATATTATTAAATATATATGCTACATTTTATTTTTACGGTTCCGTACAAAAAATGGTTCATAACAATTAAGAGTTCAAATAAATATTAAGTTCATAACATGTATGGCCAACTTTCTAGAGCTCTTTACATAATGGTCCATTTCACTCAAATATGAAAGTCGTCGCTTAATTTGATTGTTGGTAAGGCCCAATGAGTTGGAATCGGAATATAATTGTACTTATTTGCTGTGACCAGTGTTGCCGCAAGCTTAAATTAAAATAAAAACTAGATAAGAAGAAATTCTGAATCCGAAAAGTCTGGAGAAAATATAATTGGTAGAAAAAAAAAATAAAATGCACGACTGGATCGCAGGTATTTGCTCTTATGTAAAAGTACTTGGAATTTAAAAATTATCTGCCGTATCTATAAGATTTTCTTAAACTACCTTAAACTACATCTTAAAGGATATTTAGTTAATCATACTTAAATATTTAATTTGTCTTAAATTCGTATCTAAAATCGTATCTATTCTTAGTTCTATGACAGGTACCCTTAATAACATTTTTTCCAAATTTTTTTTGAACAATATCGTCGGCTGGATGCTATTTTGTTCAATGTCCATTTTTCAAAATGTTGGGAAATCGATTTTCAAATTGAGAGTTTTTGTTTATGTAAGAAAATATTTGATTGGTACTCGTATTATTTTTTTTTCTGAAAGCCTTGACAATTTTGTTTATAAATCAAGTTACAGAAATTGTTTTTCTTTTTTTTTGAATTAGTTATAAATTAAAATCAACGGGGAAGTCATTTTGGATATTTGTTTGAATTGAAAAATCGTTAAAAAAAGTGTCTTATTGAACAAAACAGTTCTCTGTAAATTGAAAACTAAAAGAGATAGAACAAAATGGTTTGCGCCAAATTAAAGAGCGTCCCAAAATTATGAGGACTGCATACCTAACTCAATTTCGTAAAAAATGGCCTTTTGAACAAGATAGCATCTAGCCGACGATATGTAGTCCATGCCGATACTAGCGCACCTAATTTTTTTTTATCAAAATCGTTAAAGCCATTTTCAAGATAAATAAGATTTTGCATTAAGGGTGTATGGGGGGTACCGTTAATTTTGGAGCTAAGTAAAAAATTTCAATTTATCCTCTAGGGAATCACCGAAGACCCTTAAGTACCGAGTTTGAAGTAAATACCTATAGTGGTTTAGGCTGTAGATCAAGGTACATCAATACAGATAGACAGACGGAATTGCCGGACGCACTTTTTTCGTCTTCGCTACGATCGTAATGTCAACTTTGATCAAAATCTTGAGTTCGATTTTTTTCCAAATGCAGAACTTGCCCTATAGTACCTATGTACAATTGCACATGTATCGCAAGTAAAAATAGAAAGTTGAAAACAAAATAGAAGGCTGAGTTCTTAATTGTAAGACTTCCACAGTGCCTTGATTATTGTAAACACACAGCATTAACGCTGTATGAACATAGCAAGAGTTGAATCCAAAATATTTAAAGTCAAACAGGCATTATGTTACTGAATGGATTAATATTCGTAAGATGTGTTTTTTTTTTATCTTTGAAATAAAATTAATGATGTTTCATTTAAAGTACTTGAATCGAGCCTAAGCTGCGGTCTCGTGAAATGCAGATCTGACCATTCGAAAATAGGTTTGGAAAATGTCATCTGGGAAGGATGAAATTCTTAATTTTTAAATACATACAAACATATACACCGAAACATCACATCACTGAGCACTACCCAGCCAAGTTCTGGAACTACACCCTTTTTACAGGAACAAACTCAAGCGATTTTTGACCCCTCCCTATCTTCAGTACCAATAAAGTCAGAAACTTAAAATTCCGAATATTTGCCTCATCAAATTTGAATTTTCTAGCATAAGCGGTTCCTGATATAAGGCCTCAAAAATCACAAAAACGTAACTGACTGACTGACTGAAAGATCATCAAAATTATGGAGCACTTCCCTACATCGTAGAATCTTGTAATTTTGCACAACAGTACGTCTTGTCATGCAAGCAGAGGAAAATTTAAGGTTTTTCATTCAGGGGAGTGGTATCCACCCACTTTCTCCGAATTGGTGTTGGTTGAATGGAGCACTTCCGACTGATGTAATTTGGTAAAACGGTAGGGCTTAAATTTCGTACAAAGAAAAAAATAAAATTTGAGGTTTTCGATTCAGGGGCGTGGTATCCGCCCACTTCCTCAAAACTGATGTAAATTATATGGCACACTTCCGATTGCAGTAGAAGAATGAAATTTGGAAGAACGGTAGGGCTCAAATCGCATGTAAAGGACCAACAATAAAAATTGAGGTTTTCCATTCAGGGGGCGTGATATCCACCCACTTTCTCCGAATTTCAATTCGAAAGGTTTAAAAAACTTGACCAGTGAACCCATCAAATTGAAGTCGGTAATCATTAAATAATAAAATTTCTCTATTACATAGATTGTAGTTGTTTCAATATTATTCTACTTAAAATATTCGGTATTAAACCTTCATGAAGTAAGAACTCGGCGTACTTTTAGATCTCAATACTTTTCACGGCTGACTTGTTACACAAAGGTTTTTGTATAGAAGAACTTGGCTCTTTTTTTTACATTTATGTTTTTGGTGTGATTATTCTTAAGGTTTTGGTTTTCAAAAACATTTTTTTTTTTAAATTTTCGTTTATTATTTCACAAGCATTGGTGAATTCAGAATAGAAAATCTAAAATTATTACTGAAAAACCAGGGATGTAGCATTACCAACGAAGTTACAGAAAACATTTAAATTATAATCGAAAAGTCGCAAGAATTAATCTAGCGACTTCCAAATAATGTTTGTTGCTTAATTCGTTGAAATTCCCCTAGATCAAGTGACGCTGTGGGATGGCCTATTGAGAACAAATAATTTACATCTTGAATTAAAGTAAAATCAATAGAATATACAGATAAAGGGTTTTTCATTTGGCGAGGTTAGATTTTGGCCAAATTGGTTTGGTGACTTCTGTCCAATCTTTTGTATATTATTAAGATACTAATACCAAATCACCATGTCAAATAACAAGATTAAACAGCAGGTCCAAATGATATACATAGATTTAGTATCAAAATGAGTTAGTACAAACGGTGCGAGCATAACGCCCATTTTACAGTAGAAGTGGTGGCCCTTAACAATCGACTCCTTAACGTTTGGTGGGCAAATTTGAGACGACCGGTTCGCTAATCATTCTGCTGTCGGTGAATATACAAAAATGTACAGTTAGTCGATTCCTCGTCGCGTCGTGCACAAGAACTCGGCCTTTCGCAGACTCCAACTTGATGAATTTAGCATCAGGACTTTTGAGTACACACGTTCAAGATCCAACTAACCTAGAAGTTCAATGTTCATGACCTTAGACAATGATGTTGATGCGCTTACTAGCCTTTAGACTGTTTGGAAGAGGAGCCCAATTTAGGCCTAAAAATCATCTTCCTCATTTTTAGATGAATGCCTGTGTTAACAACCAAAACTGCAGTATCTGGGACGACATCAACTCATACGAGGCTTACCAGGTGACAATGCATCATCAAAAAGTTACCGTTTGGGTTGGATTTTTGGCCGGCGGCGGCGTCATTAATCCGTACTTTTTCAAAAACTACGTTGGAGAGCCGGTCACCATCAATGTCAAACACTACAGAACAATGATTACCAAATTCTTGGTGCCCAAATTAAAGCATATGGACTTATGGTTCCAGCAGGGCAGGGCTACGCGCCACACAGCGGACACCACGATTGAAATTCCGCATTAATCATATGATGATAAGGCTATCTCTTACAAAGATAACGTAAATTGGCACCAAGGTTAACCAAGGCAATCTGGCCCAGCTGGACTTTTTCCTATGAGTTTTCCTTAAGTCGCAGGTGTATGCACATAAACTAAAATCGACCGATGTCCTTAGGGTGAACATAACACATGTCATCGCTCACATTCATCCTGATCTATCCGTAAGAGTTATTGAAAAATGAACCACTCGAATCCGTGTGACTAAACCATGTCATATTCCATACATACTCGTAATGGCATACATGGGACGCCTTTCAAACAGAAAAAAAAATTGTAATACCTACCTCACACACAGCTTGAATTGAAATGATTAAAAATCCCATTATAAAACAAACTACATAAGCCATACTCACTTTATACTCACATATTTTATAGTAGAAAA
Source organism: Chrysotoxum bicinctum (assembly GCA_911387755.1). Lineage (NCBI taxonomy): Eukaryota > Metazoa > Arthropoda > Insecta > Diptera > Syrphidae > Chrysotoxum > Chrysotoxum bicinctum. The sequence continues at coordinate 83,193,826 of OU426990.1, forward strand.
TAAATAAAAAAAAAAAAATAAACGTACTAAAAAGAAACTAATTTTATTTTTAAGTGACAGTGACAGTGAAACATACATATTTTCTATATAAAATTAACACTAAGACAAATTTAATGAATTTATTATTATTTAAATTGCATACTTAATGCGTGCTCTCTCTAAATGTAACAAAAAAAACTTTAATTTACTGAAATAGATAAACGGTATTGTGAACGTGACGTTAATGACACAAGCACGTTACATTTTATATATTTTTCCTTTTAACATTAAATAATTAACAAATGCGTTCTCTAAGTACAAAAAAGCAACCATATATAAATCATCATCTATTCGAAGATCAATGAATCGGATGTTGTCTTACTTCCTGGCATATAAAGCTTCATACAATCCCGTTGGCAAATGTTCGGCCATCAAGATTTGAAGCTTTTCAGTTCCAGTTACGGGAGTGTAACGGGCCATCGGAAAAGTGCGTGTTACAGCATCAATGAGGACACGAAGTGTAGGTTGGATATCAGCAGACTAAAATTCGACAGAAAGCCAAAAAAAATTGTTTGCAAGTTTGTTTTCGATATTTTTCTTACTTCTTTGTTGCAGGTTTCCATTGACGTCATAGCAGCCTCATAGTAATCTTCACCATAGATTTTCTTCTGTTCGTCAGATAATTGCTCCCACATTTCCTTGGCCTGGAAAAAAATATAAACATATAGGATTCAATTATGCTCTCGTGTTAATTTTAACAAGAACAAAAATCTGTCAAATATTCACACAAACGGACTGACGCCGGAATTTTTACGAACTGTTGACCCAACAAGTTCATAGCTTGAAGCAATTTTCCCATCAAGGCCACACAAACGACGATGGCGAAAACCATGAAGAAACTCTGAATTCAAATATTTTGCCTACAAAATTATCCCCACTGAAAATCTAAGAGAGAAAAAAAAAATATCCCACCCCTCCTCTAGCAGCACTTAACCCATGATTGTCATAAATTATGGAAAAAAATCTTGCTACCAACATACAGAAGTGAAAAACTATTTTGGTTGCTCTGCTTTGCAAACAAAGCGACTGCATTAAGTTTAAACTAAAAAAAAACCCACGTTGGGCGCCGGTTTCTTCTTTCAGCAACTACATTTCCTTATTCTCTGTAGGCGCATTCATTGCTTTTATCTCAAGGAGCCACATAGAGGATTGAAATGTTGAAATGAAAAACACTTGCTTGAGTACATAACTAGGCAAGTGAAAGTTATTAAGAATAAATCCTTAGGTCTATGTACCTGGATTGAGTCAGCATTTAATTATTCGAACAGAGCGCAATGGAGTGACAATTACAAATTCAAAAACAAAAATAAAATAATGAGTTAAGAAGATTTTCCGCAGTGACTATTCTTGTTAGATGGTTAAACAATAGGGGACTTAAGTCTTGTTGTAGAGAGGGGCATTGTTCTGGAGTCTTTTTGCACTGAATCGGAGCAGAGTAGTCTTAGTCTTAGTTGTGTTGTATGTGTCATGCCGAATGCTTTTTGTCATTCGGTTTTAGAAACTGTTTAAACTTTTATGTACGTATATTTCCGTTCCGTCCTTTATTCTGCTTCACCATGGCAAAAAACAGACGATGACATTTTGTCGGAAAGTCATGTATAGCCCGGAGGCAAATTGTTAAAATAGCTGGAAGAAGAAGAATCTTAAAATGGTTTTGTAAATTTTCTGCTACTCTGCAAGCCTTATATACTGTTGCTGTTGGGTAAAATACTGAGAAGAATGAATTAGATCTGTGTGAGATGTCTTGCCATGGAGACCAAAACCTGTACAGTGAACGGAATTCACTAGGGAGCCAAACGAATTCTTGTGCTTCTTGTTAAGAAAAAAATTACCCCAAGGTCACGGCTATATTGTTGTTTTGGATATCGATTTTTTGTTCTTGAATATAGACAATTTTATTTCGATAAAGTTGAAATGATGAGAGATGAATTTATGATAATACGTCCTAAAAACCTACTCGCTTCTTGCAGATTATTCTTTTCGCCCACACACATTTGAATAGAAAAATATTTCAATCCCAGTAACAAGGTTTGTGTCTATACTTTTTTTAAAAGGAAAATGACTGAGGTAAACATTTCAGAAAAGAGGCCAGATTTAAGGTTGAATTCAGTTTGAATCAAAAAATGAAAATGGAAAATTATGTGCCCGTTTAAAATTTATTATTTTTATCAAGGATATCTGTTTCAAATTTAAACTATATCAGGCGAATCTATAAACAAATCTTAAAGGTTACTTAACTTTAAAATACCTCTAAGCAGCTCTCAAGTATGAAATCGGTATCTATAATCAATTTTCACATTTAAGTAACGTTACTTAAAGGCCTCTTAACTTAAACGCCATCAACCGCGTTTAAGGGTCAATTAAAGGCATTTTAAAATGTATTTTGACATATCGATTGTCATCTTTGAAATTTTGAAGTTTCAAATTGTGAGTTTGTAGGTATTGTTTGTTGTGATATTATATTAGAATTATAAAGTGCAACGATTTAAGAAACATAAAATTTGTATTGATTAAAGTATGTGTTCGCGCAAAGAAATTTCGTCCATGCTTCCCTCTGAGCCTTTGAAGTGTTTGTATCGACACTTTCTTCTTCGTTTTTGGAAGAGAATAGGTGTTTTCCTAAATACAGTGTTGCAGCGCATCGTGGATTTTGATGCCCTTGCAACGTTTTTCTTCACTCTGAAATTTACTTTTACAATTCATTAAAAAAAACTCTAAAATTTAGAATTCGTATTAATTAACGTTATTTTATTGAAGCAAGTGAATAAAAAAAAGCATCAAAATTCATGATGCGCTGCAACACTGCATTTAGGAAAAGCCCAATCTGTGCATAAAATAATTCTGTTTTGTAGTGTATTATTGCAAATTCTAAAATAAAAAAGTTTCCTTGTAGGAGGCATCCCAATTTTCAAATCTTTTTATTTTATTTGTGGCGGCGGGTGTGGGTGTGTGTTCGATAGCCATTTTTTTTGATTTCACAAATAAAAAAATGTGTCTTCCAATTATTTACAGAAAGAAGGTGTCACAAAACAGCTGTGTTGTATAAAATGAAGCAACATTAATGTTTTTTTTCTGTACTAGATTTTCACATTCTTTTACGTTACGTGACACAACCATTGTTTAGTTAAGTACCAATGAAAAATCGATTATAGATACGAATTGAAGTTTCGTCGTTTAAAGCCAAATTAAATATTTAAGTATGCTTAACTAAATAACCTCTAAGATGCAGTTTAAGAAAATCTTATAGATACGGCTGTATGTATATATTTTTTAAATTTTCTGCGTGGAATTGGTATAATTTTAATTTTGGTTTTAGAATATATTTTACAACTCGTGTTTACAAATGATAAGGGAGCCCTTCAATGCGTTACATTAAGATGTCAGTGAAATAATTTTTATTAACTGGGTGAGCTCGATGATGTTCATGTTCGAATGGTAGACACGTGCACCCAAGAGGACACAAGCGTCCACAGGCTTTTCTTAAAACCCACCTCTGTCTATCGGGTCCCTAGTACCTCAACTGGAGATTGGGTCACAACCCCAGTGAAAGGTTGTTGGGGGTAGCAAACGAGAGAGGGGGGGAAGGTGTTTCCACTAAGGCATCTCTCCTTTCATCCAGGCGACAGCGGAGGAATTCCCCAGATGCAATCAACGGTGGCGTCTACAGTTCCATTGAGGCTGAACTACTTAGTGAACACCTTACAGGGCTACTCCGACGTATTCGGAGCTCAGGCCTGTAAGGAGCGGTTTATCCGGCTCCCCGTTCTTGGAGTCATACTAAGGACCTGGCCCTCCAGGTTGGGGGTTGTGCCGTCGGGGTGACTTCCCGGCCACATAAAATACGACGTAGTTGCGAAGCAAAAACAAGCCTCGGATACGGACGGATTCACTGTTGACGAACCATGCAAACGAAATAAGGATAACGAACTTCGGATCTTTACGTGGAATGTTAGGTCCCTTAATAGACCACGTGCAGCTGAACAATTAGCGGAACCCTAAACTGCTACAAAGCAGATATTACCGCCATCCAAGAGATGCGATGGGATGGACCGGGGAGACGAAAATTAAAAGACTGCGATATTTACTACGGCGACTGCTACAGAGAACAAAAGCAGCGTTTATTTGGATGCGGATTTGTTGTTGGAACTAGGCTCAGACAAAAAGTCTTAAGTTTCAACAAATTTGCCAACATTAGCCTGATTTGCGCGCATGCCCTAACAGAGGAGAAAGATGAAGACACCAAAGACATATTCTACGAGCTCCTGGACAAAACATACGAGCACTGACCTAGTTATGACATTAAAATTGTCCTTGGAGATTTTAATGCCAAGCTAGGAAGAGAAGACATCTTTGGTGATACAATTGGAAGATATAGCCTGCACGACACCACCTCCGATAACGGATTCAGGCTGATCAACTCCGCTGTGGGGCGAGACGTTCTTGTAGCCAGTACGCAGTTCAAACATCTGGATATTCACAAAGGATCAATCAATCGTAAACCAGATTGAAGTACTAGAGCTGCTCGCGAGCTCTACGAGCAGAAGAGGAGAGAAGATTACGAGCTTCTAAGAAAGAAAAAGAAGGAGCATGAGAAGCGCTTGATCGAGAAAACAATACCGCCCACCCGACCTGGACGAAGTGAAGATAGCTATATCGAAGCTCAAGTCCAACAAAGCCACTGGAGCTGACGGCCTTGCTGCCGAACTATTCAAAGCGGCAGGCGACGACTTGGTTGGGAGCTTGCACCAACTATCTGCAAAATATGGTCGGAAGAAAGCATGCCAGATGAATGGAATCTCAGCATTGTTTGTCCGATCCTCAAGAAAGAGACCCTTTGAACTGCGCCAACTACGGAGGCATAAGTTTCCTGAACATTGCGTACAAGATCCTTTCTGCCGTATTATGTGAACGTCTAAAGCCTTTCGTCAACAACCTGATAGGTCCATATCAGTGCGGCTTTAGACCAGGAAAGTCCACCATCGATCAAATATTCACATTACGGCAAATCTTGGAAAAAACCCAGGAGCTACAAATCGACACATACCACCTTTTCACCGATTTCAAAGCCGCGTACGATAGCATCTACAGGAACGAACTATATAGAGCAATGTCTAGTTTTGGCATCCCTGACAAACTTGTCCACTTGTGCAGGATGACTATGGAGAATGCACGCTGCTCCATCAAGGTCGGAAAAGATCTCACCGATGCATTTGATGTCAAAAAAGGTTTTAGGCAAGGCGATGCTCTATCGTGCGACTTCTTCAACATAGTTCTTGAAAGAATAGTGCAAAACTCACGCGTCAACACAAGAGGCACAACCTTTCAAAAGTCCGTCCAATTACTTGGATACGCCGACGACATTGACATTATTGGAAGAACAAAGCGTGATGTCAGTGGCGCTTTTGTGAACATTGAGACGGTAAATGAGGGCAAGACCAAGTATATGCTGTCATCAAGAAAGGACAAACAACACCGACGTCTTGGACGAAACGTCATTATAGACAGCTATACCTAGGCGCCGCTATAAACTCTAAAAAAAACACCAGTGCTGAAATCAAACGGAGAATAACTCTTGCCAATCGCTGTTTCTTTGGACTAAGAAGGCAATTGAGTAGCAAAGTCCTCTCTCGAGCAACTAAAGTGTCCCTCTATAAGACCCTTATCATTAGGGTCCTTGTCTATGGTGCAGAGATATGGACTTTGTCGAAGGTGGATGAAAGCGCTTTAGGCTGTTTCGAGAGGAAAATTCTTCGTGTGATCTTTGGTCCCGTCTGCATAGATGGGGAGTGGAGGAGAAGATTTAACCACGAACTCTACGGGCTGTACAGTGAAACTGACCTACTCAAACGTATAAAAGTCTAGCGACTGAGATGGCTTGGTCATGGCTTGGAATGTTGCGGCCCGGAAAGTCTTCGAATCAAACACCGAGGGACGGCGAAGTAGAGGAAGACCGCGACTCAGGTGGCGCACACAAGTGGGGGAGGACCTCAACCAACTTGGCGTCTGAAACTGGAGACAGCTAGCTAGGGACCGAGCTAGGTGGAGAAGCTTGTTGGTTGAGGCCCTGGTCCACCCCGGACAGTAGCGCCACCTTAAGTAAGTAAGTAAGGATGAGCTCTTCTATTTATACCGCCACAAGGTTTTGCAAAATAATGAAGAATAAATTCAGTAATGGAAATAAATTTTTTTTTTTTTATTTAATAGATAACGAAATCATGCAGCTAAACGTTGAAATGCGTTTTCTTAAAGTTTATGTGTTGTTTTGTTTAATGTATGCTCAGTGTTTATTGGCTTAAAATTCTTAGTAAATAAGCAACAGCCAGAATGTTAAATTATATAAAAATGCTGGACTGCGTTTTACATCAGACCACTCTTCGAGTACTATATTGCAACTTTGTTCGCTCATTTAAATTTTGATATTACAATATGAGATTTATTATTTTATAATACAGAATTTTAAAAAACACCTCGACGCTTTAAGCTTGACTGTTCAGTTCTTAGCAATATAGTCAACATAAAAAAGAATGTTCTAGTTTGACATTGAGATCAGAATAGAATATTGCATAACTTTTCTTTCATTTTATTCCTTACTTCGAGCGCGACCTCTGGCGCTTGGAATATATGCAAATGTTAAATCTGAGCTTACATAATGATTTAAGGTTATTTTCATATTGAGCATGGCCATTACCAGCACCGGGGGCTTAAAAAACAACTTAAACAAATCCGAGCTGATTTGTTTCAGACGATGAAGTGACCTAAAAAGTAAAGGTACAGCAATCTTAAGAAGCACCAAGATAACTCTACCCATGAAACCCAACTTTCATTGAAAACTTTCGTCAAATACCTTTGAACACAGTTCTGCGAGCTACACCGCACCGGTTCAATCCACACACAGCAGCTGTACTAAATCCACCTTCCACTGCATCCATCCTTTGATAGATGATAAAACAAAACGGACTCAGTCGAAAGACAAAGTTTCTTTTATACTCTTAAACAGCAGCTCATAAGGTCACTTACTGCTTTTCCATCTAAAGTACACCACACTTAAGAATTAGCTAACTTCCGAGAGGAAGATCTTTTGGAGTTGTACAGAGATGTATAAGAACAGGACAAGTTGGAGGTACGTCAGTAACAAGAGAACGATCCAAATCGCTTGAGAAAAGCAGTGGTACTTGGTACTTGGATAGTGGTACTTGGACATCCTGACTATCTTGAATCTTTGGAACTACTTAAGGGTTTTCCAATAAGGATTTCCGAACCTTGACGGGTGATTGCGGCCATATTTTTGAATCTTTTAAATTGGCTGTCATTTATTTTACCATCTTGCCAAATCAACATGGAGAGTAATAGGGTTAAACAACGCGTGCAACAAGTGGGACTAGTGTTAACTTTGGCGGGAAAATTATATTTATCGACCAGACCCATTTCTGGATGAATGGGTTCGTGAACAAACAAAATTGTCGAATTTAGATCGATGGGAGTCTATACGAGATCCACTAAATTGCAATGCATCCAGACCAAGTGGATTTTGTGCTGGCGGCATCAACAGTTCATATTGTTTTGAGAACGACCGTAGTTGGCCAGGCCATCACCGTCAAGGGCGAGCGCTATCGTTCGATGATAACTGAAGTGGATGCTATAACCACCGATGGCATGTGCGATAGCAACGCACGTCGAGAAAAGTGGGTCTCGAAGTTCTGTCTGTCTATCTGTTTGACTTCAGCCTAAGCGGCTCTGTCGATTTTCGTTAAACTTGGTAGATATCATTGTTATCACATGTTTTTTTTAAGACCAAAAATAACGGTACTTGCCATACAAAATTCCATCAATAACCATTTTGTGTAAAAAAAATTTTTCAACCATTACCTAGCTATAACTGAATGAATTTTTTTTCTTAAATCCGTTAAACAGTTTTTGAGAAAAAAAATATTCATAAAATTTCGAAAAAAAAATTCGTATGACCGGTGCCGTTATTTTTGAACGGAAAAATGTCTACATTCACCGAATAGAATACTCTTTTATAGGTTTTGTGTTTCCAAAATCTTAAACTAGTCTACTTAGTACCTAAGTCAATACAAAAAAGAGTGTGTGTACTGACGTACGCGTGCTAGAAGTAAAACTTCTTTTCCTCAAGCAAATCCTCTGTAAGATTCTAACCTATAAACGTACAAGCATTTTATACAAACCAACATAAGAACTATTTGTTTACTAAGTTTATAATGAATTTACAAATTGCTTACATACATATATAGCCGATTAGTTTTCGAATCCTTAAAAAATGAAACAATAATTCATTCCTCACTTATCGTCTCTAGAAAAAAATGAAAATTTTGTGACATAGATGTAAAGTAATATTTGGGTGTGTTCCCCTCTTGACGTTACGGAAATCTACTTTTCGTTGGTTTTTGACATTACCTTTCAGTGCTTTTCGGAAACATGAACAAAAATTAAATTCAAAAGGAATTTTAGTATAGTCTTGCGAATTGGAACTTTTTTGAATTTATTGAGAAAATCAAGAAAGTTATGTATAACTTGTTTGTCACCAAGGGTGAGCAAAATGGATGGCACTCTTTTTGATGCGTAGATGATGCTATTTATGATGCACAGATGGCGCTTTTTTTAACGCACATTTTTACTAAGCTAGGTGCACATCATAAATCAGGAAAGATATCAAAGTTTCAATACTATCCGTTTCTTAGTGCATTTTTATCTCCGCTTAAAAATTTTCAGATGGTGACATTAAAATCCAATTGAAAACGACACACAAAAGTTTTTTAGAACTATGCCCGACTCGTAATGTGAAAAGAACACGCAACGAGAGCGAGATATGATTCACTGTCAACTTTTTGTAGTTTTAAAATTGTCGCGCAATTCCCAATGCCACGAAATTTTTCACGACGAGATTTAGTTAAATCATACGTTTTGTCTCTTTGGCGTTCATTTAATTTCGAAATAGATTTAAGAAGTCGTGAGTCAAAAATCGTCGTAAGCAATTTTGTCGGATGTCTACATTAAAATCCTTTAATCAAAACGACAGGCAACAGTTTTTATAATAATGCCCGATTCATAATACCATGAGAACACGAGACGAGAGCGAGACATGATTCACTGTCACCTTTTCCTTTCCCTAGTCCTGGAGCGTACATTTGGTTGTTTAAATGAAACATACGGTTCATATGTTTCATTTCACCATCCAAACAGATGTAAAAAGTTGAATGTGCGCGACTGTTCTTACTTCAGTTATTAATTTCATTTAACGTGACGACGAGAAATGCTTAATTACGTACAGTGTCGGACAAAACTAAAGCACGAAAAAATATCACATTGGAAACATACGAATAAAAAGTGAATACACTCGTGATACTTTTATATTTTTTATTTTTTTTTTAATCACAACATATTATTCTATATTTTACAGCTTTTAATTTGATTTTAAATCTTAACATATTTCTAAAAAATAAAAATTGTTCAAAACTCATTAAAAAGTAGCGCGACAAAACTAAAGCACATTTTTGATTTCATATACAAAATAAATAAAAAAAAGTTTTAATGTTACTATTTGGTGTCGTAAACATTATTTTTGATAATTGCATCACATCGACGAGGCATGGATGCAATGAGATTGTCAATTATTTGTATGGGGATGTTTTCCCAGATAGTTTGTACTTGTTGTCAAGTAGCGAGTCAAAATTGTTACATTTCGTTCGATCAATCCTCTAATCTACTATTTCCCATAGATTCTCCGTTGGGTTGAGATCAGGGGATTGCGCTGGCCACTTTATAACCATGATATTACCTTCATTAAGCCAATCTTTCACCAATTTAACGGTATGTTTCGGATCGTTGTCATGTTGGAAGATCCATCGCAACGGCATATTCTCCTCCGCATACGGAAGCATGACGTTTTGAAGGCTTTCCTGGTACATGAAACGATCCATTATCCCACTTATCTTATGAAGTGGCCCGATCCCTTGACTGGAAAAACATCCCCAGACAGTAATGTTCCCCCCCACAGTGCTTCACAGTTGCCTTGGTAAATCGAGGATTGAGGCGTTCACCTTTCGGGCTTCGTACCGTACGAAATCTGTCCGATCCTTTTAAATTAAATTTCCATTCATCAGAGAATAGAACCGTTTTCCATTTTTCCCTAGTACAGCTAAGGTGCGTTTAGTCTTGCACGTTTATTATTAAGGGAAATAAATGGCCCTTTTTACAGCACGACGAGCTTTCCAGCCACTATCAACCGCTCTTCGCCAGATCGTTCTACAAGAGATTTATAAGTCTAGTTATTTTTTTATTTTTTAGGGTAATATAAGGGTCCTTTTTGATTAACCTCATTATTCTTTTATCGCAATGCGACGTGGTATTTCGAGGTCTACCACCATTGGGCACTGTTTGAACACTACCCCGAGCACGAAATCGAGCTATTATCCTAGAAATAAACGTATGGCTTGTACCATATTTATTGCCAATAAATGTAATTGATTCACCGCTTTGAAAGTCGAGCACTATTTTTCCTTTTAATTTATTGGAATATTTATTCCGCGCCATTTTAACAATTTTCATTTAAATTTTAAATTCTTCATTAGCTTTGACCGTTAGCATGGTGCAAAGATCCGCGATTATTTTTTTTTTGTTTGCCTAGAACATGCTTGACAAAATAACAAGTGAAGGTAATAGTATTTAAGAAGTAAGCGGTAAAATTCGATTACTGTAAACAGAAATATGGTACATGTGCTTTAGTTTTGTCGCGCTACTTTTTAATGAGTTTTGAACTATTTTTATTTTTTAGAAATATGTTAAGATATAAAATCAAATTAAAAGCTGTAAAATATAGAATAATATGTTGTGATTAAGAAAAAATAAAAAATATAAAAGTATCACGAGTGTATTCACTTTTTATTCGTATGTTTCCAATGTGATATTTTTTCGTGCTTAAGTTTTGTCCGACACTGTATATCCTCGTCTGATTTCGTAGTTTAAAACTAGAGCTGTGTAAATCGTTCATTTCAAATGATCGAATCGTTCAACAATCGATTACGAAAATGATCCGATTATTTCAATCGATCAATCATTCGATCATTTTCTTTTCACTGAAATGATTCAATAATGTGTCAAAAAATTCAAGAAAAAGAGATTTTATTTGTTGCTCCGGAAAAGAGCAATTTTAGGGCTTTCGGCTGACATTTTCTATAAAATACGCTTTTAACGTCATAACTGAATTCGTCCTCTATTTATCAAGTCATAAACTGTCAAATTCTATCAAAGGATGGCTACGATGTCGATGGATAAAGAAACGCCCAAAAATCCACATTAAACATACCGGATCCTGATACATCAAATAACATCAGTGCAACCCAACAATTGTTTTTGCGGCCTACAACTCATGTTCTTCAGTGCCGAGTTCAACCCAGAAATTCCAGTCCACCGTCCGTTTAACATTCATAATCCACAGTGATTGAATCAGAACAAATGGAATCGAGTATCTAAATCATGGTTAATCGAGTTAGCTGATATCGAAAATCGAGATTCATTGAAATAGAAAATCCAGAATCAATAATCCAGAATCGAGAATCATCTAAATGATTGAGATCGATTAAAATGATTGATTTCGATCATCAATACTTTTCGATGATCGGATCAAAAAATTCGAATCCATCCTGATTGACACAGCTCTATTTAAAACTGATTGTACAACAACGACGATGTTTCATCACGCTCGCATCACTTTTTATTTGCGACTTATAGGTACTATAAGGCAAGTTATGCATTCGTAAAAAAAATCGAATTCGAGATTTTGATCAAAGTTGACATTACGATGATAGCGAAGACGAAAAAAGTGGGTCTGGCAATTCTGTCTGCCTGTCTGTCTGTTCGATTACAGCTAAACGGCTCGGTCGATTTTCTTCAAACTTGGTAGATATGGGTTTTGAATTTCTCATTATCAGCATAAAGGATTTTAATGAAATTTCGTAGAAAGACGCTTCTAAAAAGTTTACAAATCATTGCATTTAAAAACTTTAAGAAAAATATTTTTTTGAATTTTGAAAAAAAAAAATCAATTTTTTGTTTTTTGAAAATTCAATGTCTCGAAAACGGCTCAATACTTTTGTTGTAAATTTAATTTGTATTGATACAATAATAAAAACTTCAAATTGGCGTACAAACATTTTTTTTTTAAAATGTTTTAAAATTTTCTTATATAAAACCTTATTTTTTAAGAAACCACTACAAATACTTATAATTTTTGTTCTTGCATAAATCTATATTTGCTTGAATCATATGGCATCCCATTCTTACCTTTAAATACTAAAGAAGTTTTTTTTAGTTATTTAAAAAATGAATTTTATGCTTATGAACAGTTTCTCTAATAACATTCATTTTTGAAATTCTTAGTCTTTTACATAGGAGCAAGTTCGTGCGACCCAGTCGTGCATTTTATTTCTTATCGCATTCATTGTATTGCAGCCAAAAGATTCTCCTAATTGTAGGCAATGCTAATTTAATTTTGACACCGAATTTAAAATTCTTCGCATATGGCAATGTTAGTTTACAGAGACAACAGAAAGCAGAAAGTTTATTTACAATTATTGTTTCTTTTATATTTCGCGTTAATTATTTTGTAAATTTTAGTGCTTAGTTTTCAAGTTAAATAATATATAGGTATTTAGTATTATGAAGGATTAAGTGTTTGATGTTTTCAGTAAATAAAACCATAAAAAAGATGTGGTTTTTGTGTTTTTTTTTACAAAGGAAGCGGTTTTCTATTCATAAATTATTCGGCCACATAATTCATTAAAAAAAGCTTTTATTGTGTGTTTTTAATGAAATTATGTTTTTAATTATTTTGTTAGTTAGTTCTTTTATTAAAAGAACATTCTCTTTCGGTGATAAAAGGTGATTAAAGTGTTTTAAATAACCTCGAACAAAGTTTGAACAATAATTGCAAACAAACATGTTGCTGTTTTTGACGGATAATGTTTTGACATATCACTGACAACTCCATAGAAAGTTTTTACCCCCAACGCCGGAAAAGGAGTCTTACTTCAAAAAATATTGTCATAAGCTTAATGGAAATGATGTCTAGCTTCTCTCAAAAAATACGATTTCAATACCAAATTTAATATTTTCTCAGAAAATTAATGTCTGCAAAATAATTTATTTTTTGTTTTGTTTTTAATTTCCGCCAAGTCCTTGAACTTCACCTTCGAATTAATAAGAAAAGCGAACAAAGATTTAAAGGCTGTGTATCATATTACATGGTTCAATGCCATTTTGTTTTCTCCATTGCTATGCACTAACATCAATACAAAATGCTAAAATTGAGCCACAAAGGACAAAGGTATTTTATATTCATAGACGTTAAGACAAACATACGTTTATGATAGACAAATGACGCACGTGTCAGCCTTGCGGAGGCTGTAATGTACACGTACGGAGGACTCACTAGATCAAAAGTGCTTTCACCATTTATGATTTTTTTCGACTTTAATGTAAAGCATATTAGACACATTAAAGAAAATATATGATAGAAGATGATAGAAGACGATAGAAGATAAAATGTTGAGATTCTTGCCATGTACTCGCACGAAGGCAAGGCGTACCCCTCTAAAAACAATCTTTTAGGTGGAATTGGTTAGTCTCAGATTCGCACTTTCAACTTAAACGTTCGGATTATACAAACAATAAAATGCACCCCTGGGTAGCACGAACTTGCCCTTATGTAAAAGGCTAAGAATTTTAAAAATGAATGTTATTAGAAAAAAATATTCATATATGTAAGCATCAAATTATTTTTTTAATGACTAAAACAACTGACTTAGTAGTTGGTGCTATAAACAGGATGCCATGTGTTTCAAGTAAATAATAGTTTACGAAAGAACAAAAATTATAAGTCCTTGTAGTGGTTTCTTAAAAATATATGCTCTTATATATAAAATTCTTACTCTATGAATAAATATTAAACTTTCGTTTTTGAGATATAGAATTTTCCAAAAACAGATGAATTTTTTTTTTTTTTTTCAAAAATTCAAAAAAAAAAAAAATTTGTTTGACCAAAATGTAGTCCGTCTATTATAGTGCACCTAATTTTTTTTTATCAAAATCGCTACAGCGGTTTTTGAGATAAATAAGATTTTGCATTATGGGTGTATGGGGGGTACTGTTTCAATTTCTTCTAGGGAATCACTGAAGACCCTTAAGTACCGAGTTTGAAGGAAATACCTCCAGTAGTTTGGGCTGTAGATCGAGGTACAGACATACATACAGACAGACGCAATTGCCGGACCCACTTTTTTCGTCTTCGCTATCATCGTAGTGTTAACTTTTATCAAAATTTCGAGTTCGTTTTTTTCCAAATGCAGTACTTGCCCTATAGTACCTATATCGCAAATAAAAATGATTAAAATGAGTTGTACTGTTTGTAAAAAAAAACTGTTCCAAGAGGTACTATTAATAACCATTTTTCAGAAATTTGTCTTCAACCATTACCTAGCTTTAATTGAATTAAATTTTTTGAATTTAAAAAAAAAGGTTTCTTAGAAAACAAATATTTATAAAATTTCGAAAAAATTCGTATGGCAGGTACCGTTATTTTTGGTCTTAAAAAAAAAAACAGAAAAAAACGCCCGGGGAGAAAAAATTAAAACCCATATCTACCAAGTTTGAAGAAAATCGGCCGAGCCGTTTAGGCTGTAGTCGAACCGAGAGACAGACAGACAGACAGAATTTCGAGACCCACTTTTTTGGTCTTCGCTATCATCGTAATGTCAACTTTGATCAAAATCTCGAGTTCGATTTTTTTTACGAATGCATAACTTGCCTTATAGTACCTATAAGTCGCAAGTAAAAATCACAAGCAACAATATTTTTTAAAGATCTCAAGGATATACATACGTCGCATACTGAAACATGGACTTTAATTGAAGCTCTATCAAACACAACTTGCAGAACAAGTCAGGCGATAATTTTCAAAACCGAATTGCTCCTTTTTAACAATCCTAGCTTCTTATAAGCTTCTTTTAATTAACAGGTTTAAAAGTTTCTGAAATTTCCGTTAACAGGATTCAGCAAATTAGGCGTGATGTCGACTTCGGAGATAAGTCCTTACTCTAGAACGATTTTTCCTAAAAATTCCCAATAATCTTAAACCCAAAATATCCCTGACGAATTGGGAGACAAAATGTATCGCGTCGCGACTATATCTATCTGTGAAATAGGTCGCAATGGAATATCCCTATCTCTTGTAGTCTTTAGCTTAAATTAGTGTTGGGCATAATCGAACGATTTAAAGAATCGAGATATTAGTATTCCAATGATTTAAAGAATCGAGTGAATTGTTTCGAATGATTTTCGAAACAATATGAAGTAAAAAAAAGGTAGGAAACAAACACTCCCTTTTAAGGTAAAAAAAGCAAACATAAAAAAATTGATAACATAATGGTTCTCGCTTCTCGCCTTTCCTTTGCAGTTCCATATTCAACCCTCAAAGGTGTATCGAATGCGAAAATGAATATACCTACATAAATATAAACCCAAAGTCGTTAAATACACAAATAACCAACTTCTCGAGTTCTTGATTTTGTGTGTTTTCTTTTCTGTTATTTTGTTTAATATTCGCTTCTCGGTCTCGAATAGGCACTCGAGTTTCGAGGCTTCATTTCTCTTAAGTAAGTAGATATGAGAAATCATTCGAATGATTTGAGTATTCGAATGATTTGTGTGAAGAATCGAGATATCTCGCGATGATGTCTGAATCGATTATATCATTCGAATGCGCCCACCACTAGCTTAAATATGTTCTATTTTTTGAATTTCTCAAGCTTTCAACTACACTTATTTTCAAATAACAAATAAACTCAAAATTTTCAACTTAACTGAATGTTTGCGCAAAATTTAAGCTATTTATTCAATTACAAGGAATATTTTGTGCGTATCTTATTTCTTCCCAATTTATTTACCCAATATACTCTTAAGCTCCTCTGTTGGTTTTAATATTTACGCCTACATTTAATTTGCCTCCATGCTTTAATTTTGTAGAATTATAAGTCCGGAAAGGATACCCACCGCGATTATTTTAATAACCAGTTTTTAATGGATTAAAACAATAATGAATACAAGGGATGTTTTATGTTAATTTAAGGGAAATAATGAAATTGAAAAGATCCAAAGTAAAGGGGTGTTTGAGGATATACATAATAATACAAATTCAATTGGCAATCGTTTTAGGAGCGTGTACTTAAAAATAAATAGGGCGACATTATGATTGGTGAGGTGATTACTACTTTTCCTATAAAAAAATAATAGTAAATTATATTAAATTAAGGGAAGAGAACTTACTAATTTAGTACGAGTCTGTATAAGTTTTGTTTTCGAAACAAAATCTATTTTATGACATGTGATGGTTTCAAAAAGACGGTGCCACATGCAACACAGCACGCATTGAGAGGTGAGTTTGGTGAACAGTTTATTTCACGTTTGCGATTTAACGCCTCTAGACTCTTTTTTGTGGGGCTATATTAAGGCTCATGTCTATATATCGAAGCCAACATTGAAGCAATTATTCGTGAGATACCGTCCGAAATGTTAGAAAGAGTATGCCAAAATTGGACTAAGCGGATGGACATTTGCATGAAATAATCTTTAAACATTATTAATTAAATAATAATAATTTAATTTAATAATATCGATTCAAATAAAGATTTTATGCAGTTTTCTGACTTTCTGAGTGACAGAACAATCTGGAATGATTCAGTAAGACCAATCGATTTGACGTTTTTTTTAAATTAAGGTACTAGTACGCCAAAAAAACGCACGATTTTTGGGAATTTTTTTCTAGGCAACTTTATAAGGTAATAACATATTTTTTTTTTAAATAATGAATACATGCGTCAAGAGTACAAAATTATTAATTTTCGAATTTTGGCCGAATTAGAGAGGGCGCCAACGTCGACTCATCAAAAAATAGACTGTCCCATTTCAGTCCTCTAGAATTGACGTAGCCTCCTTAGAGTAAATGCGCTTCATTGCTCATGATGATTTTCGACACAAAATCGTCCTCTTCGTTGTTGAGAAAGATGATGTCTTGACAGTAATTCACACGCGACGGACGTTCAGCAGGCATTAACTGATGCATTTTGTACGTAAACATGTGTAAATGTGTAAGTCTTTCACTAAAATTTACTGCAGGGTGTCCAATTGCGTGCATCGTCATCTGGTTGATGTTTCTTCGTTCTCATCGACATCGACAGCTACAGCCGCGATATTCTCGGCCGATGATGGGAGGTTGCATAACAACTTTTAACATTTTTTGTGACGCAAAATTAATACTGAATTCAATGAAATATGCACAAGGTGAAATTTTCCATCTCTTGAATTGAATACAAATTGAATTGAATTTAAATAGAAATGTTAACAAAATGATTGCCTCAAAGAGAATAATAGATCAAATATTTCATTGTGTGCTTCCAAAACGATTTATTTCGATGACATCTGCGGTTTAAAACATTTCATTCTTTTTTCCAAAACATCTCATTTTGGTTGCAGAATCGTTTCATTCTGCTTTCTATGTATAAACATTGTGGGGTATGAATGAAATTTCTCTCGAAAATGATTAATTGGCCTATAGGGTTTTGAAAACCCCCCAATAGTTCAGCGCTGCGTATAATATAATTTATGACTTTCCAAACGTGCAATGTGTGAAAAGCAGCAAATCGTTATCGTTTTTTTCGAAATATTTGCCTCTAGGATTTTTCACTTAAAAGCCCACAATCCCAAGCACAGGAAGTTGATTACCATCGATTTGTCACCTAATTGTACGCCATCGGGTTTGACAATCTCAGCGCTCGCTGTTTACAGGTGAGCAATCATAAAATGATGAGGACCACGAAGAGTTTCAAGGAAAAAATATTGAGGATGAAGTTTTCAATTATCAAAAAAAAAACCAATATCAGGTATTTTCTGAAATTATGGGATTCTTGTGGGATAAACGTGATATTTCGGAAATAGATTTATTTAAAGAAACATGTCGAATGTGGTGAATTCTGTTTTTTTTTTTTTTAAAGCCTTCCATAAACGATGAAATTGCGTTGGTACATATACTAAATGCAAAACAGCGAATCTACCCAGAAGGAAATAATTGCTTCCGCAGTATTTAAATATCACAAACACGAAGAACATAGGAAATATTTAATGGACAAAGTAGGTACTGAAGTTGATTCAAAGTCTTGTAAGCATTTCCTAGTCTCAAGCTTTTGGTAGAGTTTGGGCTCTTTTATTCCTTTTTATAGAAAATAAGTGCATATTCTTTTGATTAATCTCCTCTTCTTTGGATTAGAAATAACCTTTCAGACTCCTGAATAGTTTTAAATCTGATATTTAAAAATAAATACTCGTGTGTCCAAGCGCTTTGTCTTATTTTGGAATCTCTTTCGCACATTCAGCAATAACATTCCATTAAATTGTTTTACTGACGGCAGTACTCTTAGTTTTACAAAATGGGAAAACAAAAGTCGCGTAAAATATAGTAGGTCAAACTTTCAAAGCTGTCTCTTGCCGTTGAAGCAGAGGACAACCCCCATAAATCTATTTCATGAGTAGTACTTGTACTGTGGAATCCGACCAAATTTGATGTGACAGTAGTCTTTAAAGCCTTTATTCGTCCAAAGCTCCAGTTCTATTCTCATATATGAGCAGATGCCCCAATCCCCCAATATACCATCTGAGTCTTTTTATAGAATCCATAAAAAACTTTAAAAATGATGGGTGAAGCAGTTGCATTTATCAGATCCAACCGCAATAATTTATGTCTTTCATTATTTTATCTCAATTTTTCTAGCGAAAAAGCTTATGTCATTGCTCCCTTAAGACAGTTCAACCGTAATACTCGGGCTTCAGGGAATGTTCATCAGATTTCTGTTGCGTACAGATTCAAACATTCTGTTAAGTTCAGAAATTCATTCTTTAGCCGCACTTCACGAATGTGGAACGCTTTTCAGTATTCCCATCCCATTACCGAAGTTCAAACAATGTCAAAAATAATGTATATCGGTTTCTCGTTTTAAAACGTCTCCAATTTTCCTTTATGCTTGTACTATAATCCAACATTTGAATATCGACAAAAATGTTGTGTAGGCTATAATAATTATCATAAATAAGACCGTGAACATTTTGTTATATATTTAGTCCTTCCCGATATACACATATGTAGTTCTGTCAATTACTTTTTAAAATTTATTAAAGTCCCTTTTAAATGCAATGCAACTCTTTTACAAAAATAAATAAATGGAATTCAAATTTAAGATTGGCCACACTTGTTAAAATCGGCCCTGCGGTTGTTGACTGTAATGGCCGGAAACTGAATGCGCTGAAATTCGAACAGCAAATCGGTCAGTGAAATTGGAGTTCTTAGAATGAGAGTGAGATTCTCCGTGCTTCGTACTTGCCCCTGATTATGGTGGCTTTGTTGACTTTGTTCATGAGTTTGTTTACCGCCAATTCGATTCAATTGTACAATTTCAGTTCGATCAGATTGCGCAGCATTCCAGAGCCGACTTTAAGTTGCAACTCAGGCCAATTCCAATTGTCAACAGTGGTTTTGAGAAATCTTCATCTGCCAAAATACAATAATTTCAGACAAATGGTGAGTTCACCTGCAGGCTGAGATAGTGGGACGACCGGTAAAGTTTGACATAAATTGCCGGCCAGCAGTATATTGCCTACCCAAAGTGTGTAGCATTGTTCCGCTAATCTTTCATGATCAACAAGCGCTTTCAATGCTCACTTGTGTGCCGGTTGATCATTTTTCAAGTTTTCAACAACTGTGCCATCGCAGAGCTTCGTGAAATATGTTGCAAGTTGGTTCGTCATTCATCTGTTATTAGTGGCGATTTCTATGTCAAGGTTTTTTATAATACAAATTCTATATTCTACTGAAATAATTCAGGCAAGTAGAAGACTTAGCACTACTTAATTAGGCTCGTTGAATTATTGATTCAAAATATCTTTTTTGGCCTTTAGTTCAGCTTTTCATCCCGGTGATATCACTAGAACTCATGAGGGCCTTGGCTATACGGAATTGTTGTAAATTTTAATCTTATATCAATTTTTTGACAAAAATTTAAAATGAACTACATATATTCAACCAATATTAAAATTCAAATTCCAATTTTCTGTGGACTAAAAGTCAGAAAAGGCTTTTTTGAAATGAATCAATAATTTAATAGAAACTTTAACGATAAATGAACTGTTCAGTTTCACCAGGCGCATCGAGGAAGAATATGCCTTCATTTCAGTTGTCAACCACCTTCGTGAATGTGTTGTAGACGTTCTTTTCATGGGGATGCAAAAGTGGCACATTTGAGCGAACTGTTTCTGTCAAAGAGTCTGGATCGAAATCTCGATCACGCTGCAATTTTCAATTTAACAAACATTGCTGGCTGCTAAATCAAGAATTACTCAACAAAATGACACATATGAGCAGACACAAGTTTTCGATTAATATCATTTGGGATTTTATGACGTTCTTGAAATTTGTTCCACAAATTGAGTGCATTTGAAGGAACGAATTTTTAGTCGCAGGCACAGAAACTGTAGCATAAGCGAGTGTTACGTCCCAACGATTGTTGTTGGCATGAAAATTAATCTTCTGACCAGGTTTCTCGTAATGTGGTGCAAGGCTCACCATCAACAGTCCGCAGGTTCCGCAACGAAGTTAGATCACGCACATTGAACAGAAATAATCGTAGATACTCGTAGAATCATTTTCCGAATGAACAATAAAGAAGCGACCAAGAACATCCGTCGGTCGCAAGTTGGATACACATCTGCGTATTCGGCAATTGCTTGCTCTTGTTTTCGGAGTTGGAATATTTGAACGACGCATTCCATACAAAACGGAATTTTCAAAAATCACCTCCATGAAACCCTGGACTTTTCCAATAGAAATTTCCAATTTTCGGTTCCATGTCCTTCTCTGGTACTTTCAGTAGTTGTGGAAATAGCCTCTCCCAATTGGACAACGAAAGCTCCTTCTAAATTGAATTATAAAATACAAAGATTTAATAATGTTCATCTACCTTTACCTTTTCAAAAATCTATTTTTCCTAATTAAAATCCTTTTCTAGTTATGTAGCTATACACTTTTCCATAATGTCACGGTTCTTTCTAATTTGCTGTAACTTTTTCCACATCTTCCTTCTGGAAAAGCCAATTAAGATTCGATTGTTAAGGGTTAGGTGTTTTAAAGCACTAAAAACTGCCCTCTCACAGAAGAGGGTAGAATTTAGCTTAAAAGAAAATCATGCAAACAAGAGATTTAAATCTTTTAAGGAAAGGTATGAATTTTGTTGGAAGAAGAAAGAAAAGAAAACTTTCTTTGTTTTTGGTAGGTCTCTCGGGTCGGGGAGGTATTTAGGAGAACTCAAAGAATGTCCACACGGCCCAGAAGGATATTAAGCGGGAATTTCTAAGGGACTTCGTTTTGACGAAGAAAAACTTTTTATTTGCTTAGCTAAAAAAAATATAATGAAGTCTACAATTTTTTTTTGTTGGTTTATTTGCTAAGAATTGAAAGCAATGTTAGGACAAGTTAACTTGACCTTTTTAAATTGTTTTCCAAACAAAAATTGGAACATAAACACCAATTCTTTTGTGTTTATGTGAATCGAGGCAAGTTCTTGAGAAATGAATTTAATTATGTGGTGGCGTATTTACAGAATTCTTAATAAAAAGTGAACATAGCAGTCAATATAATTGAAAAAACCTCTATATTTCTTATTGGCAAATTAATGCGAATGATTCGCCATTTTGAACTGCTTTAGGCGCGGATAATTATTTTTTACAAAGTATTTGAAAAAAATCTGTATCTGAGATTAACTGTGCTCATGCCTACAAGTCGAGGAAAACTTACATTTTTACAAAAGATACACTTTTTCTAGTTCCATTTTTTGTAAGGTACGCGAACTAAAAGGGTTTACTCTATGCCCTTAATGTGAGGTTTAAGGAAATAGGGAAGGATTTGATATGAGGTATCAATGCAAACTTGTTCTAAATATTGAAAAACAGAGACCATTAAGGCATTTCAAAATCATGTGGTACGGCTATGGAACGAATCTCCGACAGTACGTTATGCTCAGGAAATGTAAAGGTTTTCGTTATATTTCCATCACCTATCATTTTTATAATTCTATTTTGAATTCTATTCGAAAAAAACTTAAGAAATGTGTGTTTTAGGAGCACCTGCCCCAAATTTTAGTAACATTCTGTTAATGTGACTCTATAAATCTGATTGTAATGACTTAATGTCAGACTTTGAGCGTCGTGAATTTTAGTGGATATGATCGATAGTTTGAATATACTATTTGGAAAAATTTTAGGATTTGTAAAGTTGAAACATATGTATTTTAAACACGGGCACGGTATAAGTTTTCATTATATACGTAAATTGTGCTGAATTTCGATGATTATTTATTATTTTTTATGACCGTATCCGGCTTCTTTTTTAAGACCGGTAAAGACTGACTATATAATGTACGAGTATATACATATCATTTAAGAAAAAAAAAGAAGAAGATTTTGTAGGTTTCGATGCTCGAATTGCCAGTATTGCCGTTCGTCACGAAAGACTTGTTTTAAAATTAATGTTATGCTTCTGAAAATTTTTCGCTAATAACATCCATTTTTAAAATGTAAAGTCTTTTGAACAAAATACCAAATTCGTATAATAATTGTATGGCCATGGCAAAGTTGTCAGTAAAATCAGTTGAATAAGGAATATTTTGCAAAACTAATTCGAGAAGGCAATTATGGAGGTAAATATTGATATTTAATTGATTAATAATAATTCTAAATTTAAATTTTAAATTCCTAATACTTTATTGGTGGTTTTTCATTGTGTACATTATACCTCTTTATTTGGCTGATTTTCCCGAGATGAAAATAACTAAAACTGGTTGAAACCTCTTTGCTACAGCCCACAACCGATTGAATGCTATTAGCTTGAGAAGACCAACTGTAATAATTGGTTGGGGTAACCCTAAAAGAATTCAAGAACATTTTAATACAAAACAAAAAATAGAATTCAAAAAGTTTATTCAATAATATCTAATAAAAAAATTAAATAAAAAGTAATGGTACTCGTAGCTAAATAGAGAACAATTGAACAATTAAATAAAAGATTAAACCAAAATATCATAAATACGAGATTCTAACGCACTAAGTTAAAGAGCCACGTTTGTACAGTTTTTAAAAACATTCCAGGGAATATTATTCTCCAGATTGCCTGTGGAAAAATTGTCAGACCACAGAACAAAGGGAAGCTAGAATATCTACCAGATTTACGGAAAATTTTCCTAATGACATATTTTTGCAAAATCAACAGCGCTTGTATGAAATAACCATTCCATATTGTCACTTAGAATGGAATATGCCATAATAAATTTCCAATAAGAACTATACGTAATATAAATACAAAATTACGAAGGGTGAATCGGAGATACTTTTTCAGAATACCAGCGTGATTAGCGAAACTCATCCTAGAGTCAAGGGTAGGCCCCAAATATTTAAATTCAACTACACCCTCAATAAAGAAACATTTATCAGAACATGAAAGATTATAGGAAAGAGAGGGATAGAAGAGATCAGACGAACAATTGTAAAATGAAAGCTTAAATCGGCGACATTAGATTCTACATAGTTTGAAGAAGATAAGCTAAAGAACATGATCTTAGTTTTAGAGCTAATTACTTAATTATGTTTAGCAAACCAGATTCTCAAAAAATTAAGGTCCAAATAACGTTGGAAGTAAGGTCTAAAGGACTGTTTGAGCCACAGGAGAAACCAATGTCATCAGCAAAAGCTGTCAGCGAAACTGAGAACATCGAGTAAATTTATGTATGTATACTAGAAACAAAAAAGGACCTAATATAGAACTTTCTACAACACCTAAGTTAAAGACAGTTATACGTCGCTCGTTGTGTCATCTATCTTTACTCTTTGTGACCTATTTTCAAAATATGACCTAAATCAGTTTAGCATAAAACAACGAAAGTAATGGGGTGTTTGTTGTATTTATCTTCGAGATCTTTGCTTCTGGCATTGTCAATTTAATGTAACCTGTTTTAGTGTCGGAAAACTATTAACTTTGTTTGTGTACGCATCAAACCACAAAAAAATGTCGTATAGCATAAGCATTCCAATGAACGAAGTATTGTTTTCCCAGTAAACTACTCAAATTAAAGCATTTTTTGAATGTTAACTTGAAAGTCTGATTTATTTGAATTATGTCTTTAATTTTGCAACAAAACCTAATGGTTCAAAGTCGATCACATTACATGCACATTACAAGTATTTCAGTGGTGTTCTACGAATGGAATTCATCTCGCAAGTATGTTTTCTATTGGCGTCCTTCTTACTGAACTCCTTCATAATTTTCACACCCATGGCCACAACATTTAATGGACTCATAAATAATTTTTTTTTCTCAAAACACTGCATTAGCATGTAAATTATTTACTTGTTAATAAAGATATAAACAATTTAAAATATCTCTTGTCTATCTCTTTCCAACAGCTTTTTGCAAAATCACAAAAAGATGACAAATCAAATTTATTGAAATTTGAACAGGACAAAGTCTGTCGGGTCAGCTAGTTACTAATACAACTCCTCCACGATTACAATTTTTTTTTAATAATTTAATTTTTGTTATTTTATTTTATTTTATTTTATTTTATTTAATTTAATTTAATTTTGTTTTATTTAATTTAATTTAATTTAATTTAATTTAATTTAATTTAATTTAATTTAATTTAATTTAATTTAATTTAATTTAATTTAATTTAATTTAATTTAATTTAATTTAATTTAATTTAATTTAATTTAATTTAATTTAATTTAATTTAATTTAATTTAATTTAATTTAATTTAATTTAATTTAATTTAATTTTTTTATTTTATTTTATTTTATTTTATTTTATTTTATTTTATTTTATTTTATTTTATTTTATTTTATTTTATTTTATTTTATTTTTTTTTATTTTGTTTCATTTTATTTTTTGAGTTAAAACTAGTTTAGGAGTTGTTTTACCAATTTAACGAATTAAGTCCCTGCTATATGGACATTTTTGCTCTTATTCGTCAATTTGTTTGTATATTTATACAATTTTTAACTTCCCATAGGGAGTTATTGTAATAGGTCCGATTTGTCAAATTGGAATTTTTGACATTTCTCGACGTTTCAAGGTCCCTAGAGGCTATATGAATCATTTTTAGAGAGATGTCTGTGTGTGTGTGTACGTACGTTCGTACGTTTGTACGTTCGTACGTTCGTACGTTCGTACGTTCGTACGTTCGTACGTTCTCGTACCATTTTTCGTCGTCGATATCTCAAGAACGAGTAAAGATATCGACTTCAAATAAATTTTGTTTAATAGATAATAACTTCGAAAGAGGCTGAAAGGGCGTTTATTAAAATTCAGTGAATAGTTTTTTCACTATAACGGTTTAAAAAATAAGTAAAAATTTTGGTTAATTTCAAATATCTCACAAAAAATAATGCTATTGATTTCAAATAAAATTTAATGTACTCATTATAAGGTCATACAGATTTGGTATAAATTTGGAAAAAAATGAACATACCGTTATTTTTTTTAATAAGAAAAACTGAAAAAAAAAATTTCATAACCCAGATATTCTAAGAACGGAAAACAATTTGAAACTCAAAATAATTTTATTTTACGAAAAATAATGTGATTGACAACTGGTGAAAATTTCAAAAAAAATCAGTTCACAGTTTTTTTACAAAAAATAAAAAAACTATTAAACATTCTAGTGAAAACTAGTTAAAATTGTATTTCAAGTCGAATTTCTTGGGAATGAACACCGATAGTGCCTTCTAAAGTATGTTGTTTTATACATCGATACCTTTCCGTAAGAATGTATACTAAGCGACATTTCTAAAATTGTTCAGCAAACGAAAAAAACGAAGAAAGTTCTAGTTGAATCAATTTTGGTTAAACTAAGTGACATCTAACAAAATTTTTTGTTGCTCACGACAATGAGATCTTTATTAATGTCGCTTAGCATAATTTTCTTGGCGGATAATACAAATTTCAGGAGGCAACATTATTTTAATGAGAAAACATGGCAGTTGATAAATTTTTTTATTTGTACTCTAGTTTCCTTTTCATGCATAATCATGCGAAACCCAGGCCAAAACGTGGCCCTTAACATACATACAGTATATTTCCTCATCAAAAAGTCATTTTCGAAAAAAGTGTCGCTTAGTACATTCTTACGGGAAGGTATCGACATAATACAATTATTAACATATTGTTAAATTTTGACAAGTATCGAATTGACAGTTTTAACAAAAATATAAAAAAAATCTACTAAAAAGTGGTAATATTTGTTTTCCGACTAGAATATCTTGAGAACGAGCAATGATATTGACTTTGCCATTATTTAATTTTATACATAATACAATTTCCAGCAAAAGGTTTATATTTGACATATATCTAGTTTTAGAGCGGATATATTTTGTAAGTACCCTTCCATCAATAACCAAACGATATCTTTTATATTTGAATATTTCGTTTTTAAATTTTTTTCAATTAAAATGTTTGGAACCGTAATAATAAAGTAATTTCTATAATATAATACATAATTTTATAATTTTATTATCAACTTGGTTTTTAGAAGAATGTATGTACTGTACATACGTATATGAATAAGGTTGTTCAGTTCTACCCAAGTCCCACATATTCAAATTCCATTAATAGCTATGGTAAGCTATGAAGAAAACGTCACAATATGTTTTTATCTAAATATAAAGTATTCAAAACCACAAATGGGAAGTTATCAGTGTGGGTCGCACCCAGGCCCGGATTAATAGGGGGGCTAGGGGGGACTGAAGCCCCGGGCCCCTCGGAAACGAGGGCCCCATCCCATTAAGAAATTTAAACCGTAAAACCACGATATTCAAACTGTACAAGCTAATAAACCCCAAAAATAAAAACCAAAATTAGGTGACCCCACAAAATCCAAACTCGAAAGCTACGAGTATATACCCCAAAAACGTTAACCCATATAGCCCAACTCGCCATTAATCCCATAAACTTTAAACCCACATAGCTCAACTCGCTATAGTCTCCAAAAAGTCAAACCTACATAGCTCAAGTCGCTAAACTGTAAACTCAAAAAATATTAAATCTATGCAGCCTAATTCAGCAAAGGGTTGCCAGATTGAAAAACAAATACTAGTGTGGTAAAATTTAGAATTGTTAATTTCCACGAGCCCGTTTTGAGATTAACAAGCGAAATATGGCGATTCAAATTTTCCGCAGAAGTATTGAATCGTATTTTTCGACACAACCAACGTACGTAAAGTTGAATTTTCCGAAACGCTTCCGTGTGCAAAATTCAACTTTACGCATATCTATTATTTATAATTTATACTTACTCATTCAATCTAATAAATCCTAATTCCTACATAATTTATTACTTTTAATTTTTAGAGTTTTGAATAATCAAAAAGAAAGAGTCTGACGGTTTTGATTTCATGGTTTTTGGATTAATTACGAATTGGTTATGTGGGTTTAACACTTTTGGGTTTACGATTTTTACTTGCGACTTATAGGTACTATAAGGCAAGTTATGCATTCGTAAAAAAAATCGAACTCGAGATTTTGATCAAAGTTGACATTACGATGATAGCGAAGCCCAAAAAAGTGGGTCTCGCAATTCTGTCTGTCTGTCGGTTCGATTACAGCCTAAACGGCTTGGCCGATTTTCTTCAAACTTGGTAGATATGGGTTTTAATTTTTTTCCCCCCGGACCTTTTTTTATTTTTTTTTTTATGACCAAAAATAACGGTACCTGAGATACAAATTTTTTTCGAAATTTTATAAATATTTTTTTTTTCTCAAAAACTGTCCCACAGGTTTTCTTAAAAAAAAACAAAAAATTTCATTGTGTTAAAGCTAGGTAATGGTTGAAAAAAAAATTTCCAAAAAAATGTTATTTTTGGTATACCCCCCTTGGAACCATTATTTTGGTTTTTGATTTTCTCAAAAACGGTGCGACGGAAACGAAAACGGTTCCGAGAATTTTGCTTAAATTTTTAGTCTTTCGATTAATTTCTAAGATCTACAATTTAATAAAAAATAATTCGAAAAAAAGATTTTACTGACTGTACCTACCATAGAACGATTTTTTAAAATTTTGAATTTCTCATTATCAGCATAACAGATTTTAATGAAATTTTTTAGAGAGAAGCTTCTAAAAAGTTTAAAAAACATTGTATTTCAAAACTTTAAGAAAAATATTTTTTTTTAATTTTGAAAAAAAAAAATCTATTTTTTTTTTGGAAAATTCAATATCTCGAAAACAGCTCAATATTTTTTTTTTGTAAACTTAATTTTTATTCGAACAATAATAAAACCTTTAAATTGGCGTAACAAATTTTTTTCTTAAAAATGCTTTTTTTACATAAAAGCTTATTTTTTTAAGAAACCACTACAAAGACTTATAATTTTTGTTCTTTAACAAACATATATTTGCTTGAATCACATGGCATTCTACTTTTACCTCCAATTACTAAAGAAGTTGTTTTAGTCATTTAAAAAATTAATTTTATGCTTGTGAACAGTTTTT
Organism: Chrysotoxum bicinctum; assembly: GCA_911387755.1. Lineage (NCBI taxonomy): Eukaryota > Metazoa > Arthropoda > Insecta > Diptera > Syrphidae > Chrysotoxum > Chrysotoxum bicinctum. The sequence goes on from OU426990.1 coordinate 83,222,512, forward strand.
CTCTAATAACAATTATTTTTGAAATTCTTAGACTATTACATAGGAGCAAGTTCGTGCGACCCAGTCATGTATTTTATTTATTTGCGATTGCGAAATGAACACATTTAATTTTTCAAAAACGTTAAAAAGAGGAGCCTCTGATAAATAATTAGCCCCGGGTATCAAAAATTCTTAATCTTATCGGGGGTTGGAGCACTTGGGTTATGTTTTCTTGGATTTTCGATGCGTCAACTCCTCGAAGCATTGTCTCTGAGAGCGTGGACTCCTAGCGCCCCGGGTTATTGGGGTTGGCTCGCTTGGGGTTTAGGACGCTCTGGGTTATGAGGGCCTCAAATTTGAAATAGCCCCGGGTCCCCATTTTCTTTAATCCGGGCCTGGTCGCACCCAGCCTCTTTTTAAAATTATATGCTTACATGTAATAAGAGCAAGTACCTGCATTCTGTGCCATTGTTATAAACACATTTTCACTACCATTTACATTTTATTAAAACTCATATTGCTGTGATTTAAAATTAACCAAATCCCGTAATGTATGTACTTCCTTCTTGAATGAATCCAGCTACAATTCCAACCAACAATATTTATCACCATCTTAATAGAAAGGTCATTACGTCAAAACTGCCACAAAATAAATCCACAAAAAATAGAAAATATCCTGCGGGTGTTTTAATGGCTTTTAACTTTTTTCCTTTATTCTTGTCCATAGTAATTCAAATGGTAGGAAGGATTTCGTTCTGTGATTTTTTTTATGACAAAGTGCTAAAGCAACGTAATAATTTGTGAAATAAAAAAATTGAGATAAAAAATTAAACTCTGGTACCTTACAGCAACAATACGTAACAAATACAAAAATACTGTTGAAAGGAAGAAAATATGTATGATTTGATGATATCAATAGAGCCTAAAAAATATTAAGTCAAAAGTATCTTCGAAGAAAATGGATTCCGTATTTTTATTTATGTTAAAAAAAAAATAATGTTAGGTTTCATTAAGACCTCGAATTGTTTCTCGCAAGCCAATACTCGTACATGTAGATACTCCAAACTAGCATAAGAGAACTCTTGAGTCCTGAGAACTAAGCTCCCGAAATCAGTAAACAAAACTCTAAATATATAACTCTTTCAATGTATTCCCTAATCTCTTATAACGAAACTTATTAGTGTTTCGTAGCATTTTTATTGAAGGAGCTTACCTTCAATTCTCAGTACAAGGTCTACACATTTTTTTCGATTCATAGCAAGACCCAATAACTCATTGTTTAAAATTTGATAATTTTTGTCCGAAAATTAAGTAAAATAATGTATAAAACCTCCCTTAATGAAATTCATTTAGACACAATTCTGGCACTTGATACTTTGTCAGTAGACTTATGAACATGTATGTACCTACCTACTGGCAGTATGACAATTTTATTATTTTTAAAATGGTGCCATTACAATTTTAAGCGTCTGGTTATACTATAAAACAAAATTTATCAAATTTGTACTAATAAATTATACATAGTGGGTAAGAAATGCACGAAACTACGATTATTTTTCAGGCTTGTTATACTATAAAAAAAAAACTGTTAATAAAGGGGCTTATAAGTCTTGTAAATCCAGAGTTCTTAAGTAAATTTGGATTAACTGGCTGGACAAAAGGGATTATTACAATTTCGACTGGAGCTGCAGCTTTAATATGTTTCAAAAACTTTCGTTGATGACTTTTTTTTCGACCCTACAATGATGCTGTACATGTACAGTTTTGTAACGTTTGATTTTTGATGTCATTTCTTGGGCCAGCTGATTGAAAACTTTTGGGAGTTTAAAAAGGCAGTATATGAGGAATTGAAAGCTCATTTTAGATTTTGATTTAAGATTTTTATTACGTTTTTTTCAAAATATTTGAATTTATGAGTATTCAATATTTGGACCTATTCCAGCTGCAGCTCCGTCTCAATGGTGCTCAGTCAGTCATATATGTCGTGTTTTTTTTGGGTAGTATACTAGAATAAATTAAAAAGTTTGAATTTTGTTGAGTAGTCTAGTGATATTTTAAGAACATCACATCATTTTAAAATAATTGCATCACTTCAAAAAGGTAAGATGGGTATGTATGACCTCCACAGGCTACGAAGCCTGTTGAAGTTATTATTGCTACTATTCTTCCGATGTTTATTTTTTTATTTTTCTGTGTCAAGGTAGGTAAGGATTATGATAAAAGCATTAACAACATTCCACTTTTATCCCCGATGTCGTTGGCCCCTCTTACCATTCCTGGCACCCTATTAGAAACAGATGCCCACGTACCAGGGGTGGATACTAAATAAAAAAAAAAAACTGGGAAAAATATTTTTAAATATTTTATGTTGCAATAAAAAAACCGGAAAGTGAAGTCGTCCTCTCTAGTTTCGCATTTATTGCTAAACAGGACAAAAACGAAGATGGTAGTGTTCAATATTTTGTAAAGTGGGAGCTGTATAGAGAAGAGCTGAAGTGTTCTAAACCGCACAAGTTGCACAAATGGTATTAAAGATTCAAAAACATTTCACTTGCTCACTTTGTATCTCCTCAGAGTCTTACCCGCATCTGACACTTGATGCTCTCCTTTTTCTATGTTTGAGTGTGTGTTGTTTTTCCCTTGAAACAGGATCATGGTTTTTTATATAATATGTTTTTATACACAAAGGGGGTAGAAGTGCAATATCATTTAACTCACGCTGTTGAGTGGAGCTGACGTCTTGGTACTTGGTAGTTGATATGACATTTTTAAAGATACATTTTTATACCTTGTTTTGCTGGAATATCTTCGCATCAAGGATTCTCAGGATATTCTGAGACTTTGGCTGCACATCCATTGACTATTGTCATGCAGTTAAAAACAATTCGACAAGAACTTCGTACTGAAGGCTGAACATTTTATTGTTAGTGCTTTCATGAGGTATGTATTTTATGAGTTTTTAACAAGACCCATTCCCCTGAGTAGCGACGAAAGATTGAGAGACCCTTTTTTAATGAGGGAAATTTTGAGATCGCGTCCTTAAGAAAAGTTGACTGAATAGGTACATCACCGAAAAAAAAAATGTATTAAAAAGTTTTCTTTTCCCTCTTTCACATCGTCAAACTAAAAGTTGCTATGTAGGTTCTGAAATGATGTGGCATAAATCCTTTGAGAAACACAATTATGCGGGCGCACCTCTATTTATCTTATCGACCAGTGAACTGAAATTTAATTTTTTTGGCAGCGTTATGAAATAACGTGTGGAGGGACAAATTTTATGTTTATGTTTTTTATTTATAAAAAGAGGCGAGTGGAGCGATAAATTGAACGAACAGTAGTTGACCAGAGGAAGGCCCCATTATGCGGACAATATTGTGTGGTAAACGGCAATCGCAAAGTTTGTCCGGAAGTAGTTTTACTCTTTGGCACTAACTATGGTGAAAGTAATTAAGGTTTTGTACATTATGGTTATGATATAACCATCGTAAAAAAAGATTATTAGGTACTGAACATATTATACTATAATCCTTATGGGTTAACCTTGTTAAGAGGTTTTGGTTTTATGGAATCGTAGTTAAACAAGTACATACATATGAGCACACATATGAAATATTTTTTCATTACATAAAGATTTATTTGAAGCTAGATGTTCAAAGTTTTTTGTACTTAGTTTGAGTTAATTAAGACATATTTTATTTCTGAAAGCAAGTTACCAAGTAAACGACGTACAAAATGTGAATGTTAAAAGTGTTTCGAAAAAAGCTTCTGTTTTTTAATTGAAATTAAAAATGTCTTGCTATCCTTGACTCAAAAATATAAATATACTCATAAAATATTGTTAAGTCCATTTCCAAGTAAAAGGTCTTTAGAGTTGGTAAAATGGGTATTTTTCAAAGCAAAATATGATGGAAATAAAACCTTTTTGTTTAAATAGCGTAAAATTAAATTACAACTCTTTTTCTTAACTAACAAAAATTTTAAGAAAATAACATTAAAATGTATGTAGATATTGAAAAAATTAATTTTCGACGGGCGATTTGTATACGAAATCATATCTATTTGTTTTACGGCATTATGCATTCGTAAAAAAAATAAAGCTCGAGAAAAGCAAGCTATAGCCTGAAATGTCGGAGGGAACATTTAAGTCATTGAAGAAATGTCTGTCGTCACATAATCACCTGATTGAGGGGAGGTAGGCGACTTTTAAGGACGTGATTCTTTCCTTTACCCCCACTTGAGAAATCATTCCTCCATTCGTAGAAGCTTGTGGCTCCTTGCAAAGTCTAGTAGATGAGTTTCACAGGTAAGTGTTTGGTGATATGTCTGTTTGTTTGGTCAGTACTGCTGATCAATTAGAAGAGGCTGTTCCTTTTATCAAGAGGCTGTTTGGGAAGTGGAAGAGTTCTCAGAATAGTAAAAGACATCACTGGTTGTGAAGCAAGGATATTTACTGAGTCCAATTTTGTTTGCTTTGTAAATAACATTAATAATTTTATAGAAGCTGGAATAAATCTGAATGGTTTACAGCTTAGACTTTTTATGTATACGGCGAAATTGTGTTGCTTGGTGATAACCCACAAGAACCCCAAACAGTGATCGACAAATGGTAGAATATCTTCAAAGGTGAAATCTTTTTATAAACCTTGAAAAGTCTAAAGTTCTTCGTTTTAGAAAAAAGACGGTGCTGGAAGCCAAACGGGAAACCTATTGACGTTGTTAATATGTATAAGAACCTGGCCTAACGCAGCTTGACAGAGCTTCAACTTCCTGTGGAGAAATTTCATCATGAGTAAGTATTTCAAACTCTCTCCAAAGTCATAAATTTCCAACACCGTATCCAGTGCTATTTCGGGATATAATGATCTAGTAAGGAAACTTTCAAAACATGATTAACTCGAAAAAATTCAAAGATACTTCCTATAAAAAGGGACTAAGCCTACCAAATTGTACATCGAATCATATGGTCACAAAATATAATGACAAGTGCAGCAAGTTTTTGAACACACGAAAAGGGGAAAGACTTAAACTATACCTAATGGCAAACACAAGCTACCCAATCAAGCATGATAATAGATAGAATAGTTGGCAAAGCAAGTCAGGTAAGCGAACATTTTTAAAAATCTACACGATTTCGTTACAAATAGTAATTTTGTTAATGCTGTTGTTCCAAAAGAAGGAGAAAGAATTATTAGACAGGACAAAAATGAAGCATTGCGAAGAGTACGTACAGCTTACACGATCTCATAGCATTTACCATATATGTATTTAATTTTGAGGCAGGCAAGAAGTATTTCTGTAATGATTAGAAATTGGAATAGTTCAAAATTTGCTAAATCGAGAATATAGAGAATCTACATACGTTTCTTATCGTGGAGTTTATAAAAATGTATTGGAAGAGCTTTTCTTCAGAGAGTTCAATACCTAATTGTTATTCTAATATGACAAGTGTAATCACCTAATATTATGGAGTTGGTATTCGATTGTCTATAATGGCATCTAACTGAAACCTGACAGAAAACCAGAAATAAAAGTTAATGAAGTGTTTCAAAGAGAATCATCCAAATCAAAATAACCAGATGGTAAGAGAAAATGTGCAACTACTACGTTAGCCATCAATGTTTTCCCCGGCTTAAGACTTGTTGAAAAATATTTGCGATGACATTTTGAATCGTGAAAAAGACCGCTAATTCTGTTTTATTGTAATTAAAAAATTCAAACAAAAAATCAAAGACAGTGTGTCTATTCAAGTGAGAGAAACAGGTGTAAAAAACTTATCATTAAGTATAATTTAAAAACATATCTCCTTGATAAAATTTGTTTTATTAACTTTAATGGAAGAATAAACTAGCGTCTGTTCAAATCGAACAAACTACATGTAAGCCATTCGGAATTCATTATAAGTAGGAATTGTATGAACAGAGAAGCTGACTGCGAAAAATGGAATACAAAATTTAAAAATTCAATATCAGATCAGGAGGCCAAAATACGTAAGAAAATATACTGCCCTCGAATATCCATCTTGCCTGTAGGATATTGATTTGATATTTAGATCTGATTTATTATCGTTTTAAAAACACATACAACCTACATTGATTAATATGTACGAAAAATCATGATTGGTAACCCTGGTTTGCAAGTGTTAAGTCCAGTTTTACGGTCGCTATATAAAATTTTGTAAATAACTTATTAATAAAGTTAAAATCTAGTTGCATTAAAGCATAGTTGTTCACATCACTTCAATCAAGTATTATTTTGGTGAGTCCATTCATTTTACGCATCGAATTTCAAATAAAATAGAACAAAGGTGCACGTACATAATATGTACTCGTATATATCGGGTTTTTCAATAAGAGCGCTACAAAAGTTTTTTTTTAAATAAAACAAAAACGGTTTTAGACATCAATGAAATTCTTTATTCCTGTGAAAGTACGGTCGATGCTATTATGTATGGAACTCGATTTCTTTTGCATGGCCACCACGGGCACGCTTGCAGAAGTCCAGACGCTAAACCCAATTTTCCACGGTTTTCAAGCATAAATCGGCTGATACTGCTGCAATTTCACAATGGACTTGACGTAGCCCTACAGGAAATAGTCAAACGGCGTCAAATCGCACGACCGAGGCGGCCAAGCGACTGGACCATTTCGTGAGATATAACACGTTCTCAAAACTTGGTTTCAAATAAATTGATTGTGACATTCGCTGTGTGGCTTTTGGCGCCGTCCTGTTCGAACCACATGTCCTCCAAGTCCATATCATCCAATTGGGGCCAAAAATACTCGGTTATCATTGAACGGTAGCGATCCCCATTCACAGTAACGTGCCGGTCTTGATCATCTTGGAAAAAGTACCGCCCAATGACGCCGCCGGCCCATAAACCACACCAAACCGTAATTTTTTCGGGATGCAATGATGACTCATGGAGTACGTGTGGATTGCTGCCTGACCAATACCGCATATTTTGTTTATTGACGAAGCCATTCAGCCAGAAATGAGCCTCATCGCTGAAGATGATTTTTCGATGAAAATCCGAATCATTTTCAAGTTGTTGCTCAGCCCAATTCACGGACATACGACGCTTCTGGTGGTCAAGCGGCTTCAGTTCTTGCATCAATTTAATCTTGTAAGGGTGTAGGCCAAAATCTTTTCGCAAAATTCGCAACAGAAATGCCAAACGCTTGAGAACGACGTGTGAGAGACACATTTGGGCTTTCTGCAACTGAAGCCTCAGCGGCAGCAATATTCTCGACACTACGGGCACTTCTTTGTCTCACTGTACTGTGCCTATGGATTAAAATTTTTCCACTAGACGCTCAATTGTTGATCTGCTAGGACGATTATGACGACCATAAATTGGACGTAGCGCTCTTAATGTTGAGGCCACTGACTCCGAATTTCGGTAGTAAATTTTAATAATTTCGACTCGTCGTTGGCTCGTATATCTTTCCATCATGAAATGGCAAACCTTACTGAAGAGAAATCTTAAAAGAGCGGCAAGAAATATGACGTCGTTTGCTGTCCCTGTCGCTCTACTTTTGTAGCGTCCCTGTTGAAAAACCCTTTAGATAGTATTAAAAACGAATCGATTAACAAAATCACATCAACATACGAGTAAAAAAAAATACTGCTGTTGGAGCTATGGAAGTGCTGGGTCTGAGAATTATGATTTAAGAAATAATATCAACGATTCTGGATGACAAATTGAAAAAGATGCCAACAAGATCGGATCTTGATCTAATTCAATCAGAAATCCATATCCTACAAGAAAGCAACCAGACCTTGCAGACTCAAGTCAAGTTACTCTGGAGTTTTGTGTGGAGTTTTTAGAGGCCAAGGCAAGCTGAAGACGGTGCTGGCGACAAGGCAAAAAAGTGTTGCTTGGAACTGTTGCAAACTAATGATGACAACGCTACAGCTATCAACAGAATCAACAAGGGTGTTGTGTTTGAAAAGCAACCGCATAGAAAACGTCATCGAGAAAATGAACCGAAGCGAGGATATGCGACGAATATTTACGCGAAGAATAAATTCATTAAAACTCAAATACGAGGACAAACTTCCATCTTTGCTCCTGAAGTCTTGAGATGTGTCCTGCCCAGTTCCATTTAAGTCCTCTTGTTCTTTCTATAACGTCGATGATTTTGGTTTGTTGTCTTATATTTATCTTGTTTTTTTATTCTTTGAATTTGTCTTATATTTAGAATTTTTCTCTCAATTTTAGTCTGGCATTTATACTAAGTGTTTTAATTAAATTCGAGGTCAAAGCAACTGCTTGGAGTCCATAAGTCATAACGGGAAGAATTCCAAAGTCCATTATATATTTTTTGTGTTGTTAGCTAAATTTGATTCTATTATTTGATGAACGTTCCAGAATTGCTTCCAACTGTTCGTGATTCGTCTGTTTATTTCCTTATTTTCTTGGTCCTTGAAAGATTTTAATTGTCCAAGGTGGATGTAATCTTCTAAATATTCAATCTTTTCCTCGTCTAATGTAATGTCAATTTTTGTGTGGTTGGTCACTGCTTTTGTTTTTGTTTGGTTTATGTTAAGTCCATAGCGTTTACATACAGTAATTAATTCGGTAAGCATCGATTCGATTTGTTTGGCGTTCATTGATACTAGTACGACGTCATCGAGCGAATCTCAGGTTATTTAGATACTTTTCCCCTATTTTAATTCCATATCTTTTCCAATTAAGTTTTTTAAATATTTCCTCCAGCACAGCAGAAAACATTGGTGGCGACATCGGATCTCCTTTTGTCTAACTCCTCTATTTATTTTAAATTCTCGTCCTGTTATTTCCGTTTTTATTTTTGCCCAACTGTTGTCATAAATGTTTTTGTATGTCTGGATTATGATAGGGTTTATGCCTTGATTCACTAATGCTTCCCAAATAGTGGCATGTTCAATGGAGTCAAACGCTTTACTTAAGTCTATGAATAAAAAGTATAGTGGTTTCTTGAATTCATTGAATTTTTCTATTAGTTGGTTCATCGTATGTATAGGTGGTCTGTAGTTGAGTATCCTTCCGGCTTGTTATATTGGTTGGTTCGTGTTAAGTTTCTCCTTGATGGTTCGATATATAATTTTTGAAAAAGTTTGTAGATGGTCGATATACTGCTTATGGGTCTATAATTATTTATATCATCTTTTTGTCCTTTTTATGAAACAGGATTATGCTAGTTTGAGTCCATTGTTTGGGTATCTTTTGCGTTATTAGCATATTATTGAATAGCAATGTCAGAATAAGTGCTAATGATTGTTTTCCATATCGTCGTCGTTCTATGAAAACTCCCTAAGTCCATTTTTTGTTTTTTGAGATATTTGCATTTAAACTTGGAAATTAATATAAAAAAATCCAAAAATTATCAGAATAGCACGATCTCAGGCCTCAATTGTAGAATGGGTTTGGCGTAACCATTGTGCAATACTTTTTTTTGCAAATGGTTTATCCGAAATGAATTAAATAAGAATTGAATCACATTTTTTTTTAAAATGGACTTAGGGAGTTTTCATAGAACGACGACGATATATAAGCATCTCAGCCGCTATACCATCGTTTCCAATACATTTTTATTTCTTTAGATCGTCAATTGCTTGTTCTATATCCTTTTTGATCAGAAGTGGGATATTATTTAAGTTGTCGTTTATAATAATTGGTGGTGTGTTAATATTTGTATGTGTGTTGGATTTAAATAGTTGTTCAAAAAATTCTGTGGCGGTTTCATTAATATTTTTTCGGTTTGATATATCTTTGTTGTTTTTTTTTTCATTGTTATAATCCAGTCTGTCCCTTTTTTTAAAAATTCTTTTGTCTTTTTGATTGATTTCGTGGTAGTTAATATTTCTTTAATTGACAGTAACGTCTGTGAATTTAAAAATTATAAGGAGGTTATATGTCTAGAATTATACATTTGTAATCAATTGGATGCGAATTTTGAAAAAAATTAAGGAGTTTGTTACATCGGAAAATCTTGTCGAAAATTTAAATGCCATGAACGATAACGAAGGAGGAACGAAAAATTATCGAATTGGATTGAGCAGAAGAACTTAAGATGCAACGAATAATAGAAGGGGTGCAAAGTTGTTGGATCTATGCAACTCTTTCGGAATCCGGATCCAAAACGGTACCAGTGAGGGAGACAGCCAAGGTGAAGTCACATTTGTTGTGAAACAGGGTAGTTCTGTTATAGATTACTAGCGGCCCGGTACGTGCTTCGCTACGTATAAAGTGAAATAATAAAAAAAAATTAATTGCAACATCAAATTCATTTATTCAAACAAAAAAATATTTTATTAATTGCTAGCTGTTTTAAATCTTAATCCAAAACGTTTGGATAAACAATAATCTTTGTTTTTCCATTTTGGGCATGAATAAACAAGCGGCTGGGGGTACCGACTCTGGAACAGACAACATAAAGTTGACCATGTGAAAAACATGATTCCTCCAAATTAACTCCACAAACTTGAAGTGTTTGCCCTTGATCCTTGTTGATGTACATTGCAAATGGATATTGTAATCGTTTGAACTCAAATGGCATATCAGTTGGAATCATAGGGATACGTGGTATCAAACAAACTTCTCCTTTTGATTTAGCAGCTAAGATCGTAGCTTTAATCAAATTTGGCAATAACTTTTTCACTGCCAATCTGGTGCCATTACACAGTTTTGGTGGATTAATATTTCGCAATAATATGATCAAAGAACCAACTTTAAAATTCAAGCAATGCGGTGGCATACCAGCTAGTTCCAATCAATTTAAAAATTCAATTGGATAATTCATTGCCTCATCTTGATTCATAACACTGTTGATTACCACGTAAATTTTGCATTGTTCGATTAAATGCTTCTAGTGATTTTTTATTCGCTGTTGTACACTCATCCCATAAAATAATTGGCGTTAATCGCAGAACTTTTGCCATAGCAGAATTTCTCGAAATATTGCAAGTTGGAGTTTCAATCACCTGTACATTCAATGGCAATTTTAGTGCAGAGTGTGCAGTCCGACCACCTTCTAATAATGTAGCAGCAATTCCCGAAGATGCAAGTGCCAATACAATTTTTTGTTCCGATCGAATATTTAGAATAGCTAAAATCAATGACATAACGACCGTTTTGCCTGTACCACCAGGCGCATCCAAGAAATATAATCCACCTGCATTATTGGAAACGGTTTGCATGATTGTGTCATATACGATGAAGTTCCGAAACATGTTGCAATTGCTCATTTCTGCGATGAAGTACAATATCACGGGATTGAAACTGATCACCAAGAATTACAATTGCAACCTCATCAATTGTCGATGTTCGACCAGCCCTTATTACGATTTTGTGATTATCAGATAGCATACGATCGAAAGCAATTTTGAACAATTAAACTAATGCGTTATGCTGATGGAAAAACCCTTGTAGCTCACGAAAAATTTCTCGTCTTGTATTCGAGACAATTACACAACGTTGATCCAATTTACGATTTTCATCACCAATAAAATAAATTTGCTAAAATTGATGATCAGCGTCGGGGTATGGCAATAACGAACCAGCTTGATGATAAATCTGGCCATGAATCTGTAACATGTATGCAATTTCAGGTAGATGTTGGATCAGAATTTTTAAAACTATCGAATACTTTATGATTGAGATTGATATAAACATGGGACAATCATGTTGAAGTATTTACCTTAAACGTCGGCATAATTATCTCTAATAATTTTAGTAGTACTAAAAGAAGTCATTTGAAATGCCGAATTGTGTTGTTGAATATGGATCAAAAAGTGATTCGACGTTTGAGATCTCCCAAAAATAAATGAATACAATGGTTCGGGTGGAGTTTCTATTGCTGGAAATCTCACTTTGGCATTAGCACAACACATGCCGGGCTTTTCACGTGGAAAGTTAGCCGCATCACAATGTGGACTGTTGTAATTAAAAGCAGCACGCATCATTTTAGCCAAAAGAGCACCACAACGTATTCGTGATCGGCGTGCAAGGTTCAGTACAGGTACAGAGGGTCAACAGATCTACATATTTCGTGCATTACGTTTACTGCGATGCATTAGCTTGTGCGCGTTTATCTGCAGTCTGTGATCGACTTATAATGCCACATCATTTGCATTACGCGTTCGCCGACCTATATTTGTTCGCCCGGCTTGTGACATTATTCCTTCATATAAGGAAGAATAAATCAAATTAAAAATATAAGTTTCAATTTGACAGCAAAATCCCCACTAACAAAATGATCCGACATTTATTGAATTAATTTGTTACAAAAAATGTGATAAATGAAGAACCACTTGACCGATTTTGTGCAAACTTCACATAAACCATCTACTAAATAGTCCAAACAAAGCCATAAAATTTGGTTTGGATAGGTAAGCCCGTTCTTGAGTTATGGAAACACAACGAAAAGTGGCATTGATTTTTATATATATAGATGAATACATATTCTAAAAACGGTACATAAAATATCAAAACCGAACTTCTTACATTTAAAAACAAAAGTGGCAAAATTATTTGCACATTATATTAAACCGGCAAAATTATTTGCACATGTTTGAATTACACCACTAGAGGCCAAAAAGTATTTTTTTTTTATAAATAAAACGAAACGTTGTTATGAAAATAGCATTACCAAGTAAGTTGTGCTTCTTCATTTTGCCGCAATATCAGCAGCGAGGCGCCTTGGCATCGAGTCTATAGATTTTGAATCTGTTTTGACGGAACTGTATTCCAAGCTGTTATAAACTCTTCATTTGAAGATCTTTCAATGTCTTGACGAAGTTTTGATATTGATAATGCGACTTTGTCATAGGGTTGGAGCACCTAACAATTGGTCCTACGCCACAATATGATATGCATCCCCACATCATTATTTTACCTCCTTTGAAATGCGTTGTGTAACGGGTCGTTTGTTTTTTGATTTGCGATCGGAGTAATAAAATTTTCGGCCATAACTACCATCCAACGAACAAGTAGTCTCATCAGTCCAAAGTACACTTCTCCAAAAAGCCGGCGGTTTATTGATAAATGCTCCCTAGCGAATTCTAGTCTGAGGATTTTATTTTTTCTTGATACGAGTAGGTATATGGGCGATATTTAGCTGAAGTTTTTGCTGCCGGAACACCAGATCGGAAGTCGGAAACAATAGCCGCGCGTTTTTCTGTTTCAAGTTCATTCGTTTTAGCCATTTGAAAAACTTTCCCGACGACAATATCACAATAAGCAAAAAAAAAAATAACTAATTGCACCGTTCACTATGATTATTCGGGTAAATAAACAACCTGTTGTCAGTCTAAAAGTTCATTGCACTTGCGCAAATAATTTTGCCACCTATGTTTTTATGTTTTTAAAGCGAACCATTAGAAATTCGATTTTGTTATTTTGTGTACCGTTTTGAGAATATGTATTCATTTAATAAAAATAAATATTAACAATATCTTTTTTATTTTGAAAGTAAGGCTTCAATGAAGAGAAGTTGTGTAAATTTTACGTTGTGCAAATAATTTTGCCAATGACTGTATGCACCTACTTTCACAATATTACTCTCTGAGTCATTTTATAGCATTGTAAATTTTACCTCACGCAAACCTTCTATTGGTATACCTACCAACCTCTTATACACATCAAGTGCAATTCCATTATTATGAATCAACGTGCAAACGATTACACTAAAAAGCCTCGTCCGCGTCCTTACGAAGTCGTCATATTTCAAAATTTCCTATTACATTCTTGTCTACGCCCGCACAATAAACTATGCAATATAGTGAATACAAATCCTCAGGCAACCCTGAAACGTGTGCTTTTGTGTGGGAAAGGAAAACCCAACGGAGCATATAATTACGACTTGAACGCCTTTCATCAGAACCCTCAAGGTGGGTACTTTCCGCTTAGTTTCTCTACCCGACACACTTTTGTCTATCCAACAATAAGCCCAGCTACGGAAGTCACTTGCTAATAACGTGGCAACATTATTAAAATAACAAATCATAACGGAAACATCCTTGCTCAAACCATCAGCCTTCAGCACATCACGCCGCCATTTCACACCTCTTGCATTTATAACTCACCTGTTCCCTGAGTTTGGTATCATCAAGCCAGGCGTTGCCGGGGGAAAACTCTCCAGCTGCAACAACAGTTACATCGACACCACGAGGACGCATTTCTTGACGCATACAAGCGGCAAGGGTTTCCAAAGCTGCCTGGGTGGCGCAGTGAATGCCACGAACAGGCGACGGAACTTTATTTAAGCCTGTGTTGGGAGAAAACAAAGAAAAACAGTTAAAACAAATAATACATTAACTTTTTTTTCGAAAAAATATCCCGTTGCAAGGTCGAGTTGAACTGTAAAACATGGCGTGTTTCATGTTTCCATGTCCGAGGAAAACTTTTCTTAGGACGTTGCATTTAATTAGTGCACCTGAGATATAATGCAATCACCTAAAAGTTAAACTCCCATGTCCCGCCACATAGCCATTTTTTTGAATAAAAGAGGTGGTGTGGGCAGTTGTTAACTTACCGGAGGTTAAAAATACAATACGTCCATTAGAGCGTCGGATGAGGGGCAACATGATTTGTGTGAGGCGTGCAGCTCCTACAAAATGAAATGTAATTCAATTAAAATACTACCAGGCACAATCTAGAGCTTTCTGTTACCGAGTAGGTTAAGATCCAAAGATTTACGAAGCACTGCAAACGGAATCCACTCAAGCTCACCAAAAGCAATCCAATGAGCGCAATGAATAACTGCCCATAATCCATTGGCGCCATAGGGAAGATGTTCCGTAATATATAGACAAGCTTCCAAAAGCTATTTGAGGGTTGCTGTATTAGATAACATGTTTTGGGTTAAGAAAAATTTTTAAACTTACAGTTTTTTCGGAGCACACATCAACATGAAGAAGTTTCATTCGCCCAGAAGTTTCCTCTTTCAATATTTTCGCCTCTTCGCAGTCTTCAATGGGAGCACTGAATCCAGCATAAACTGTAAAGCCCAAGTCATCGAGCTTTTTAGCCAAGTACCAAGCAATGGGCAATTCACATCCGGTTATAAGGACACCTTTACCTGACGCAGAAACCTAAATAAAAATAGCGGTTAAATTAAAAAGCTAAAGCTATCTTCGTGCAAAGGTTATGTTTAAAGAATTAGCTCGACAGCAAATAAATGAATGAAGTGATGGGAGGAGAGGATGTGCTCCTCAATCAAACAACAATTTACCATTTCAGTGGTTTTGATAGACTTTTTCTTTTTTTAATCCATTTTACCTGTTTTAGTTCTACAAGTTGTTTTGTTGTTTTCATTAAAAAAAAGGAGAATGAGGCTGCATTCACAGGACAGGGCGTGAGTACATTTCCTTTTCACAAAGGACAAGAATTTCATTAGTTTGGTTGATGTTTTCGGATAAAACTGCGCCATAGTCATTAATAACATTAGTTGGCAGCTTAATACTCTTAATACAGCAGTTAAAGGTCAAACCAATAAGTATTAATTTTGGAAAAGAAGCATTATACTTGTTGAAGTTGTGAAGTTTTTCCAAAGGATACACATTTGCACACAGGTGGAATGTAGGTATCTGATAAGTACCTTCTCTGTCAGCTTTGTCTACATTACATGTATATCCAATCCATATACCTATGTATACGGGTAGGTAAGTAGCTGTTCCTATTTGATTGGAGTGGTGATCAATTACGTTGTTGGGTATACAGTAATTTTGGGACTTGATAATGGTGGAAATAAGGAGGTGATATGAAGAGTTATTTATAAGTTTTGTAGATAGGTATTATGAGGTATAAGGCCCCAGTTATAGCTTTCATTGAAATGCATCATTGAAACAAATTAGTGGAATGCTGACTTCATTTTTTTGACAAGCCAATTATAGCAATCATTGAAAAAGTGGTTTCAGTAAAAGATACTGTTAGTGGGTGATTACAACCAATTCTATGCATTCGAGGTTAGAGTTGATCATTGAAAGGAAAACTGACATTTGAGAATAGAAAGAGAATCGAACACATTCAGTGGAACGATTGTGTTCCGTATTAAAGAAGCGAAAATCAGCTGTTCATTGAAATAGATTTCTATCAGTAAAATAATAAAAGTGGATTTAAAAGAAAATTTAAATCAAAATTTTGTATTTTATAGAGCAAAAAAATCATACTACTCATTACCTTCATTTTGGTACCAATTAAAGCCATTGAACTTTGTTTATTCGTCTTAAAAATGAGAATGAAAATTTGCAATGATGCATTTCAATGATAGCTAGCTATAACTGGCTACTAAGAGTTTGTATGTACTAAAATATTGGAAATGAATAATACTCGTAGTCGTTGATATTATACAATTGTTTCAGATACAAATTATGTCAATCAGGTAATAAAAAAACGGTCCTGAAAATTGTCTTTGTGGCTAAGAGTTTCTTAGCAAAGTTCATGTGACATAATTCAATGAATACAAGGACCTGCAGGACCCAACCTCAGAAATTCAAAATCCAACGATAAATGGAAGATTCTAAAACATTTTATTTTTCAAATAGTTTTAAGATATTTTCATTTATTATTCAAATCAAGATTGTAGAGACGTTTTTTTGCCTTTTGTGTATGAACCACATAAAGGAAATGATATATTA
Organism: Chrysotoxum bicinctum; assembly: GCA_911387755.1. NCBI lineage: Eukaryota > Metazoa > Arthropoda > Insecta > Diptera > Syrphidae > Chrysotoxum > Chrysotoxum bicinctum. The sequence goes on from OU426990.1 coordinate 83,239,111, forward strand.
CAAAATTTACAAGAAATAAATTATTTCCATGTTACATGAAATATGTGCAGGTCACATTTACCGATCTTTTTAGTTCATATAAGAAACTGTTAAATTAAAAGAGTGAATGTATCGACTTCCCCTTAAAATATCAAAAACTTTTCGTTGACTCATAGGTATGACATTTGTGGCATTTTCTTAATCATAGGTATAATATGAACGGAAAAACAACTTAAAGCAACATAAACGTAATAAACACATTTCCAAAATATGTGTATAGGTCTTCCGACAAAGTGACAGATTCTCCACAAGTATCTGCTGTCATGAAGTGCTGCGCACATTACCCATTTAGACTCTGCAGAAATTAGTAGGAGCTATTGCACCAAATTTATTTTATTTAGTTCTGTTTGATAGCTTTTAAAATTGTTGAAGTCTTCACAAACTGCTAAAATTTCATTTGGTTTGACAATACTCGTATATTGTTAAGTTGCGAAATGTTTAAGGTTCTATAAGTCAGAGTTTACATTGCCTAACTTTTCCTTGCCAACTTTTCCTTATTGCTGTAGTCCTTCCAATTTCATACGATTTTTCTATTCATGACAAGAACAATCCATCAATGTTAGTCCAGACAAACAATTATTATAATGCAGAAATAATTAATTTCACACACCTTAACACTCAATTTAACATGTGTCAAAATTTTGTTATCAAATTAAAGATAAAGCAGATTTTAAGGTACAAAGTTAAAATTTATTTGGAGCGGTCAACGGCCTTGGCTTTGATGAAAGCATCGCTTTGATGGTGGACCGTTCAAATACCAACCATGTGCTGTTGACATGTGTTTCTTCTGTTGTTCTTTCTATCTGTGTGTCTCTCTCTGTTGTATTGTCTAAAGCCGATGGCCTCAGTTGCCAGTGCTTTTCTGTGTCTCTACTTCGTAGATTTATCTACGGAGTAGTGTAAAATGAAATGTAATGTAAAATTTATTTGGAGCAAAACTAAGAAACACGACTACTTTACTTGTGCGAACGCAAAAATCTAGAAAAAACAAAAACGTCAAGAAGAGTTCCATACGTTATAACACGAGCGCCATCGTGCTATTGAAAATTTAACTAAATAATTGTTAAGGCGTATACACATTATATAATTTCAATACAAAACATGAACAGCTTTAGTATTGAATCTTAAAAATTGGAGGTCACTTAACAAAATGACATAAACTAAAGATAAGTGTAGTTTCAAATCATCAAGAGGAGAAGAAAAACCTAATGGACTTAAGTGAATCAAAATACAACTGGTGTTTTTAATGTAATGTCAAAAGAAAAAGGAGATATACATATAGTTGCTTGATGAGCCTAATTAAAAATAAAAGTACACAACTTTAGACATTGCTGATTAAAGGAATAAAACCGGAAAAAGTTCGTTTGGTTGCGAAGCTTTGTTAAGCAAATTTATGTGCAACAAGTTTAAATTTGACAGATAAGGAAATATGGAAACAAACAACCTCAAACAAAAAGTGGACTTAAAAAAATGTATTTTATGTACCTAGCTCACATAAAGAAGAGCTCATTAACGTTAATTTTCTGTAGAAATAAACAACCAAACTCTATGTTCCACGTTGGAACTAGTTTCGGCATTAGATTTGTATGTATATTGATTTGTTTGACTATCATCGCAAAATTCAATGGCGCAAAATTTTAAATAGCTTAGTATTAATTTATTAGAATGATACTCGTACTACTTAACAATTTGTAAAATTTTTAGTAAATTACAATTCTCTCTTAATTTTAAGCATTTTCTAACTAACGGGTGATTTTTTTGAGGTTAGGATTTTCATGCATTAGTATTTGACAGATCACGCGGGATTTCAGACATGGTGTCAAAGAGAAAGATGCTCAGTATGCTTTGACATTTCATCATGAATAGACTTACTAACGAGCAACGCTTGCAAATCATTGAATTTTATTACCAAAATCAGTGTTCGGTTCGAAATGTGTTTCGCGCTTTACGTCCGATTTATGGTCTACATAATCGACCAAGTGAGCAAACAATTAATGCGATTGTGACCAAGTTTCGCACTCAGTTTACTTTATTGGACATTAAACCAACCACACGAATGCGTACAGTGCGTACAGAAGAGAATATTGCGTCTGTTTCTGAGAGTGTTGCTGAAGACCGTGAAATATCGATTCGTCGCCGTTCGCAGCAATTGGGTTTGTGTTATTCGACCACATGGAAGATTTTACGCAAAGATCTTGGTGTAAAACCGTATAAAATACAGCTCGTGCAAGAACTGAAGCCGAACGATCTGCCACAACGTCGAATTTTCAGTGAATGGGCCCTAGAAAAGTTGGCAGAAAATCCGCTTTTTTATCGACAAATTTTGTTCAGCGATGAGGCTCATTTCTGGTTGAATGGCTACGTAAATAAGCAAAATTGCCGCATTTGGAGTGAAGAGCAACCAGAAGCCGTTCAAGAGCATCCCGAAAAATGCACTGTTTGGTGTGGTTTGTACGCTGGTGGAATCATTGGACCGTATTTTTTCAAAGATGCTGTTGGACGCAACGTTACGGTGAATGGCGATCGCTATCGTTCAATGCAAACAAACTTTTTGTTGCCAAAAATGGAAGAACTGAACTTGGTTGACATGTGGTTTCAACAAGATGGCGCTACATGCCACACAGCTCGCGATTCTATGGCCATTTTGAGGGAAAACTTCGGAGAACAATTCATCTCAAGGAATGGACCGGTAAGTTGGCCACCAAGATCATGCGATTTGACGCCTTTAGACTATTTTTTGTGGGGCTACGTCAAGTCTAAAGTCTACACAAATAAGCCAGCAACTATTCCAGCTTTGGAAGACAACATTTCCGAAGTAATTCGGGCTATTCCGGCCGAAATGCTCGAAAAAGTTACCCAAAATTGGACTTTCCGAATGGACCACCTAAGACGCAGCCGCGGTCAACATTTAAATGAAATTATCTTCAAAAAGTAAATGTCATGGACCAATCTAACGTTTCAAATAAAGAATCGATGAGATTTTGCAAATTTTATGCGTTTTTTTTTTAAAAAAAGTTCTCAAGCTCTTAAAAAATCGTGCTAGCTAAGGCTATTTTTTTAATAATGACAGTTGATGCAAGAAACTGAGCAAATAGACCTTTTTTGACGTTTGTTAATGTCAAAGAATCATATTAAGCTAGCACGATACTAAAAAAAATAAAATAGGTATTCAATGATTTTAACTTTAATAAAAGGGTAGAGAAAGTATGATGCTAGCTATATTCGATTCAAATTACCAAAATGTACATTTTAACCAAGTTTCATACAAAAACAGTTTAACATTGTACTAGTTCAACTAAAATCTTGCGCCAATATCTTTGTTCTCTTGTAATTAAGTGTTTCACGTTTTTAATACTGCAGCCTTTTGACAAGGCAATTATCATGACAAACAACACCTCTGAAAAACTGTTTTCGTTTGCAGCGGCTGAGAATCGAACCTACTGTCATATGCATGAGGTTTGTTGTTAGAGCTAAAGATAATCCGTTAAGCCGATAGCGAGAATGTCAAGGATAGAAAAATGGTTCTTTGGTTAGTCTTAGTTTACAGATTTTTTATTATACATCGCAAGAATTAAGAAACAAGGTGCCCCTTTTTGAGAAAAATATGATTTTCGAAAATATATTTTTAAAGTTTTTATAATTGGGACATTTATTTTTGGATAAAAACAATTTTACTCGTCATCTTTTAGCTTAACAAAAACATTTTAAGAGCTGGCATACAAAACTTCAAAATCAGTTGAACCGTTTCTACAGAATGTACATAATGTAACTTTAAAAAAAACAATTTTTCAAAAATTTTCCCGAAGCGTTTAGGTTGTACTGAAACAGACAGGCAGACAAACAGAACTACAACACACACCTTTTTAGTCTTTCTTATAATGGTAACATCGACGAGCATTTTAAAAAGGATACAGAGCTGGTTTAAAATTTTTGCCAAACAGTTTTCCAATATTTTGCTGCAGCAGCATGCCCAGTTCCTCATATTTGTTACCGATTAACAACCTTGTTCTTTATAGTTATGGAATTGAAACACGCTCTTTTACGGAAAGATGTTTATATCCGGTGCAGTTAAAAATTCAACGAAATTATAAGGATCTTCCTTAAAAATGCCGGAAACTTTTTCCCTTCTAATGGCAACATCTAATTATAAGGCACAAATAAACTCAAAACTTGAGTATAACTGCAATATACGGGTTGCGCTATGTAATGGTTTCTTTTTAAATAATAGGTTATTTTGACACTGACAGCTGTTTACCGCTCGAAATTTCAACAGAAAGTTAGTATCAAACATCCGCGGAACGAAATGAGTCGCTTTACGCTTGAACAACGTTGGGAACTATTGGAAAGTTATTTCCAAAATGAGTGCCCAAACAGTGTGTTTCTTGAAAAGAAATTTTTGCCGAAACGAAGAGCCCATCGCGCCTGCTGTACGCAAGTTTGTGCAAAAAGTTCGTGAGACTTGTATGCTAGTTGACAACACTCATTGGTCCCCGTCGTTGTACGGTGCGTACAGACGAGAATGTAGCTGCTGTAGCGGGGAGTGAGAGACTCAATTCACGAACATCAATTCTCTATCGCTTTCAACAGCTCAACATTTCACGCACTTGAAGAGAATTCTGCGCAAAAATATCGGATTATTCGCTTACAAGGTCTATCAAATCAGCAATTGAAGGTGCACGACCGTCCGCTTGCACGACATTGTGTTCCATAATTAATGGGAATCGTTGTTTTTTCCAATAAACTCATAAAACATGGAATCAAATATTTTAGTTCATTATATCGCTTTTAAAAAAAATTGTATTTGGGCCACCCTCATTAAACATTGAAAGTTTTGGATAGAATCCAGATGGGAGCTCTCAAAGTTATAGGAGTCACATCCATTACATAATCCTTTGTTTCTCTTGAACACAGTCTTAATGTCTCCTGTACCGCTTTATCGCTTTTTCTATCAACGATACTCAAATGAAATGGCCAGTTGCATACTCCATCTCTTAAAAGATTCCTTCGAAATACTCGCTAACATGAATGCTTATCAGTTTGTCCTCGATCCCCTTCGGACTTCGCACGAACTGTCAAATATTGAGGTTCTTTATTCAGCCGCACCCTTTGCGAAGGTAGTCACCTTGACGTGGTGCAAAGGCTTAAGTAGCAAAGACTCACCCGACCTGCCACTCTGGGATAACCCCAAACTGGTAGAGAAGTTGAAGAGCGAAAACCAAGAACTGCCCTCCCTAATCCAGGGTGTTAAGTGACCCGTGCCCATTGGATGGTTTGCAGCCAGGGAGTATACCGGCTGTATTATAACGGAACCTCTTTGAAACCAGGTCGAATCAAAGAGTAACTTAGACCTTACCATATTATGCGGAGCTCTGATATGGCGGACCCCATTATTTCTCTAGCCACTCGTGGGAATCAAAATGCCAAAAAATTTAAAACAAAAGAATAATAAAAATTTTAAAAAATTCAACACTTTGCGGGATGTTACCGCAAGTGCACTAGCGGATCGAATGGAGAAAGACCTCCGTGGTGAAGATTCGAAACCGGAGAGAAGTAAGTACCTGAAGAGGTTACCTCAGGGGAACACTCAAAACCGGGCAGCAGGAGGAGCGTCGACCTCTGGTCAAGGGACAATACCTTCCAGACAGGAAAAAGACGCAACTCAGAGTGTAGCGACAACCTCTTGTCAAGGGAGAATACCTCCTAGTCAAGGGGTAAACGCTACAAACGAAACAGCATCCACTAGCACAGGGAGTTTATCTCCTAAACAAGTGAATGATCTGATTGTGATCAGACAAAAAGATGACGGGCAGTTACCATCATCTAAAATATCCAGTCCACCCAAAATAGAAGAAATAGAAGAAGGTGGACCTGAGAAAAAACGAAAAGACTGTGAATACGAGCCTAGGACAGGGTAAGAGGAAAAGCCACCAACTAACTCCTCCCCTAAGCAAAGAAGCTAAGAAACCTAGGACGACGGTAACTTCATCCACGGGACAAAGCACCGTTAAGGCTATACCCGTTCAACAAAGGCTCTCATACGCAAGTGCAGCCTTGAGCGTCAGAATTGCTGTTCTGCCTAGGGGATATCCACAAGTCGCCTTGACTGCCGAGGATCTATCGGCACTCGAGGAGGCAATCATTGAGGAGGTCTCCTTGGGCTGGAAGCACAAGCTGAAGTTCAATGGACTGCACTTCAGAACAGGTCTGCTCTTGGTTGATTGCGCTGGACCCGAAACAGCGGAGTGGCTAAGAGAGAGTGTACCTAAATTGAGCACTTGGAGGGGCACCGAGTTGTATGCATGTATGGGGGAAGACATCCCCAAAATGCACAATATAACACTGTTCCTTCCAAAGAGTATAGGCCAAGAAGACAAGAAGTCATTGGCTCTTTTAAAAGCCCAAAATGAGGGACTTAATGTGCAGACCTGGAGAATAGTGAAAAGCTCGGCTGAAGGTAAAGGTCAACTACTAGTAATAAGTATTGACGCCGACTCCGTCGAGACTATAGTGAAAGCAAATCACCAGCTTCACTACAAATTCGGAAAAATAAACGTATTTGGTCTCCGGAAAGCAACCTCCAGCTCTGCATCTGCAACAGAAAAAGAGTCTCCCATCAGGCTAGAAAATAAGTCCCTGGAAGCGGAAGAGGTAGGAATTACCCTACCAGATATAATCGTACCACCTCCCACCCTAATACCTCCAACCCCACCAATTCCCCCAATCCCTCCGAGCACATCATCTGAGACAACTTTCTCAGAAACAGAAGAGAAGCACCCCGATTCACGGGAGAGGTTAACACCGGGTCCATTGGACATGGAGATAGAGGGCATAGACCTCTCTCCAAGTCCAATGGACCAAACAGAACCGCTTCCAACGATAGAAGAGGAAGACCACCTGCTAGCAGATGATGGGGCATTAGCCCCCATCTGCCAATAAAATAAGATGCCGGCACACGGGATCAGAACCAGGCTAGCCCAAGCAAACATACACCATGCGAAGGCGGCATCAGCCGTCCTGGCGAGGAAGTTCGCTGCGGACAACTTAGGGCTAGCACTGATCCAGGAACCCTGGACTTATAAGGGTCAGGTAAGAGGGTTGACAAGTAGCGACTCTAAACTTATATGGGACACGAGAGAAGACTCGCCCAGAACTTGTATTAAAATAAGAAATAACATAAATTATATATGTCTTTCAGAATTTTTGACAAGGGATCTGGTCCCGATACAGGCCCAAATCAACATCGAGGGGCGTATCCAGACGATGGTTTTGGCAGCAGCCTACTTTGCTGGTGATGAAGCCAACATTCCACCGTGCGAAGTACAGAGACTGGTGGACTACTGCAACCGGAAAAAGCTACCAATACTAATAGGATGTGACGCAAACGCTCACCATACAGTATGGGGCAGCACCAACATAAACCAAAGGGGTGAGTACCTTTTAGACTTTATGATGGTAAAAAATCTAGAAATATTTAACGTAGGGAACACCCCCACTTTTATTACTAGAACAAGAAAAGAAGTCCTAGACTTAACTTTCGGAACTCCGAACGTAGCTTATATGGTTAAGGATTGGAGAGTATCCAATGAACCATCAATGTCTGATCACAGAATAATAGTGTTTACCTTAGAAGGTCTGCTTACAGAGAATACCCCTGGCAGAAATCCTAAGAAAACAAACTGGAACCTATACCAAAATGTTCTAAAATCAAACCTGGAACAACTAGGTCCAGCAAGTACGACTAAAAGTAACCTTGAATTAGAAGTTGTAGTTAACGAGTTTAGTGGAGCAATAAATGAGGCATATGAACTCAGTTGCCCTCTTAAACCAAAAACTAGACAGAAGGATGCCCCTTGGTGGAATAAACATCTTTCTAAACTAAGATCCAAGGTTAGGAAGCTCTTCAATGAAGCAAAAAGAACAAGGGAATGGTGTAATTACTCCGCGTTATTGACAATATATAACAAAGAGATAAGAAAAGCCAAAAGAAATAGTTTCACAAACTTTTGTGAGAATATCTCAACAACCCCTGCAGCGGCAAGACTGCATAAAGCTCTTGCAAAAGAGAAGACACTAACATCACTAGCACTTCGGTATAGTGATGGAACGTTCACCGAAAATGAAGAGCAAAGGTGTAACCTGCTGCTCAGCACACACTTCCCAGGCAGTCTACCATTAGATGGTAACTTGGTTGAGAAATCACCTCTCACACCAAACAGAGAGGACTGGAAAATAGCCACGACCATTTGCACAGGTAAAAGGATTGATTGGGCAATTAATACCTTTCAACCCTACAAATCACCAGGTGCAGATGGTATCTTCCCAGCTCTTTTGCAGAAGGGAAAAGAATTCCTTATGCCCTATCTCATTAATATTCTACGGAGTAGCATTGCTCTTGGGTACATACCAAGTCTATGGAGAACAGCTAAGGTAATTTTCATTCCCAAAATAGGGAAAAAGGACACAACCCATCCAAAGTCTTTCAGGCCAATAAGTTTAACATCCTTTATACTGAAAACTCTGGAAAAGGTAATTGACAACTTCATAAGATCAGAAGTGTTAATAAGTAGGCCTCTCAATCAGCGACAACACGCATATAGGGCGGGCAGATCAACCGAGACCGCCCTGTTTGAACTAACAAATAAGATCCAAAGAGCTTTAGATGTAAAGGAAACAGCATTAGCTGCTTTCTTAGACATAGAAGGGGCCTTCGATAACACGTCCCACGAGGCTGTAGGCAAAGCTCTTGTTAGGAAATGCGTACCCAACAGCGGCGTGGCGTCCATATAACTCGATTCCTACCGACTTACCTTTCAAAATTTCCACTTTCAGTTATACTTTCAAACTCCTAGCCACATGAATCTTATAAAATCATACACCTGTACGCTATCAACATTATTTGAATCTCTGTACCTTCTATCTTTGTATATACAGTGTATATACAAAGCTTCTATTCTACACACACTTCTGCTTTTTACCTCACTCCATAAGCAAACACAACATTGAAGCAACAAAAAAGTCATCGAAGTAAGTCGGGTTATAAAATTTGTTGCGGGATAGAACAAATTTGTTGTCTTTCCTCTTTATGCATATACTATTCGCTGCTGCTGACACCTTTCTGTTTAATACACGCTGTCTTATGGAAGAAAATAACCCGTGATGTATCGTCTTATTTCGTGATGGTGAACTTGATGAACCAAATGTAGCGAGGTTGAGGTAGGTTTCTGTTTAAAAAAAAACAAAAACAATTTGTTTGCTAAATTTGTGTCTATCTCCTACTCGTGTGTCTTATGATGGTGAAGCAAATGTATTGCGCAAAGTCAGGTTGGGGTAGGTTTCTCTTTATAAGAAAAAAAAGTTAACCAGAGGAAAATGTATAGGAAATAACCCGGTCTCCTTCCGTCTTTTTTGGTGAACTTGAATGATGTATATGCTCCGAGCTGGTGTGTCAAAGGTTGCCACTTCAAAAAAATATGCACTTTGTATAAGATTTATTGGCATAAGACACATTTTTGGCCGAAAGTTGAAAAATTTACAATATTTTCCGTAAAGTGGTACAACTGGCCCAAATGAATTCAAATGGGTGAAGTTTTGTCTTATTTGAAAAAAATCAGTTTACAAGCAGAACGCAGTGTGAAAGTTAAATTTTGTGTTACTTGTGAATTTTTTAATAATATTGGAAATTAAAGGCTAATAATTCGATTAAAAAGTGTTAAAAGTGTGAAAAGTTTTTGGTAGGATTATTCAGTTATTTAATTATGGCTTTATTAAGTGTAGACTGTTGTGTAACAGATTTCCTCTTAGAGGAGTCAAATAGTTTTCATAAGCTTAGTTTCATGTTGAAAAAAAACATTATAGATTTAGGACGCTCTACCCCTTCCATGACTATAGAATTTAAAAGAAAAGATGGTTTTGTTTCGCATTTTAATGGATCTTTGTACCAAAAGTATACTTGGTTGACAGGAAGTTGTAAATTAAATAAAATGTTTTGTTTTCCTTGCCTTCTTTTTTCCAATTCTCCCAGTGTTTGGAGTCGAACAGGCTACGCAGACATAAATAATTTTGTTAATTCTTCAAAAAAACATGTCAAAACGGAAAAGCATATTCGCAGTTGTTTATCTCTGCATGAGTTTGGTACCAATAGAATAGAAACTTCACTAGGCATTAGCTTTACGGCCCACAATAAAAAAGTTGAAAGGAATCGTAAGTTGATGGAGCGTTTCATTGATACGGTAGTTCTTTTAGGCAAACAAGAGCAGGCATTCCGAGGCCACGATGAAAAGCCAGATTCCAATAATCGTGGAAATTATATTGAAACAATATTATTATTGTCTAAATATGACACGTTAATGGACACTCATTTAGAACAGTGTGCAAGCGTTCAAAACCCAATCTTTTCGGGTCTTTCAAATGACATTCAAAACGATTTGATACATAGTATCGCTGCAGTTTTAAAAGCGGAAATTAAAACTGAAATAAGCAAAACGCAATTTGTGTCAATAATGATAGACGAAACACCTGACGTAAGCCATAGGGAACAACTTAGTGCAGTTTTACGGTACTTATCGGAGGATGGGATAGAGGAAAGGTTTCTAGGTTATTTTGATGTGAGCGAGTGCCGCAACGCAGATGAGCTGTCCAAACATATTTTTAATATTCTAGATAAATTCTCTTGCAAGGAAAAGTTAATTGGGCAATCTTACGATGGTGCGGCCGTTATGTCAGGGGAAGTGGGTGGTGTGAGAAAGAAAGTTCTTGATGCTTGTCCAATGGCTAACTTTATTCCTTGCTACGCTCACGTTTTAAATTTAGTTTTATCGCGTTCACTTGAAAATATATCTGAATTAAAAGTTTTTTTTGGTAATATTAATACTATAGTTCGTTTTTTCAATAAGTCAACTAAACGTTCGAATCTTTTGAAACAAATAGCCAACCGACGCATGCCTGGAGTTTCAGAGACTCGCTGGCATTATCATTCGCGAATAATAAACGTTATTTTAAATTGCAGATTAGATATAACTGAAACTTTCAACAGAATCTTAGATAACCCTAACGAATGGGACAATGACTCGCTTTCTATAGCCGAGAGCTTGTTAGTTAAATTAGAAAGCAAAGATTTTTGCTTTTTTCTCAACACTCTCTCCGAAATTTTTGCTAGGACTGATAGTCTTTTTAATATAGTTCAAAATAAGCAAACGGATGTTGAATTTGCTAAAAGAGAAATTGAAAGTTTTGAGTCTTGGCTTTGCTCTGAGTTTTTAAATAAATTTGAACATATTTTTGAAAGTTTAACAGATTTATCCGAACCGCCACGAAAAAGAAGAATGCTTGAAATCGACACAAGAACATATTACAAACGTCTTTTTGTGGAAATAAAGGACAATATTATATCCCAAATTAATTCAAGATATAAATCTTTTACAAATTTAACTTTTTTAGATTTACTTAATAAATCCAAATATGACAGTTTTGCACTTGCAAATCCAGACGAAAAAATATCTTCTTTAATAAATTTTTTCCCTGGAATTTTCGATTTCACAGCCTTAAAGAACGAACTTAAAGTTTTATATACAACACCTTCTCTTCGACACCTTGACATTCAAGCACTTCATAAGCATTTTAAAAATGAAATACTGCATGACACATTTCCGCAAATTTTTAGCTTGAGTAGTTTAATTTTAACACTACCGATAACTGTTGCTTCTGTGGAGAGATCTTTTTCAGCTCTAAAGCGAATCCATACATATTTAAGAAATTCCCAAGGAGAAAATAGGCTTTCTGATTTAGCACTTCTATCCATAGAAAAAAAACTTCTTCTAAAAATTAAAAGTAGACCTGAATTTTACGATAGAGTTCTTGCAGAATTTAATAAAAAAGATCGTAGGATAGCTTTAGAATACAAATAGGAAAAGAATAATTTAGTAAAACTTTTCACATTTTTAATTTTATCTTGTATTATTTTGAAAAATGTTTTTCTTTTAATGTTTCTTGTATATAATATCATTTGAAGTATTTAATTTATTTAATTTATTTTTTAATTTATTAATGAACAAATATTTGTGAAGTTCCTTACTTTTTTTTTTCTTTTTAAATACCAAAAATTTATTTAATACACTGCATCTGCAAAAAAAGGTTTCTTTCGAAGCCACTTTTGTTATGCGTTAAGCTCATTGTTACTTTCTATTTTAATGACTTAAGGTATAATAAAATTGGCTTGAATTGTTCAACTTTTAAGGTTTGATAAGCAGATAGGAATCGCGCGAAATAATTTCAAAAATATATTTGCAATTTACTTTTCTGGTAGCTAATTTTACTTCGACTTACCTTCTGAGATTATTCACGCCACGCCACTGACCCAACACCATAACCAGATGGATAATAGAAATGTTGGGCACTAGAAATGCAGAGGCACAAGCAGGACAAAATGTAAAGAAAGTGATCACAACGAGAGGATGTCGTCAGGGCGGTGTACTATCACCCTTGTTGTGGAGTCTTGTAGTAGATGAATTGTTAGAAAATCTTACCTCCAAAGGTATATACTGCATTGGATTTGCCGATGATATCGCTATCATTGCAGTAGGTAAGTTTGAAGAAACTCTTTGCGATATTATCCAAAGAGGACTAACAATTACAAGTAAATGGAGTAGGTCTGTAGGGCTTTCAATAAACCCATCCAAGACAACAATCATACCATTTACCAGGAAAAGACTTCTACCACATATGAAACATATCCGTTTGAATGGTGAAGTAATTGAAATGCAGAGGGAGGTAAAATACCTAGGAATTATACTAGATAGTAAACTCCTCTGGAACAAACACATAAATTATATAGTCGGAAAAGCCACAAAAGCCCTAATGATTTGCAAAAGAATTGCAGGCAAGTCATGGGGTTGCAAACCGAGCATCCTTAGGTGGATGTACACTATGATGGTAAGACCCATCATTACCTATGGTGCGGTTGCATGGCACAAGAAAACCGAATTAACAACAACTAGGAAAACCCTAGAAAAAATCCAAAGGCTCGCATGTATCTGTATTACGGGAGCAATGAGAACCTGCCCTACCGCAGCTATTGAGGTTATCCTCCATCTATCCCCTCTACACGAGGTTATTAGAAGTGCTGGAGTGGGAGGAATCATGAGGTTCTCAAAGGAAGGAACTGGGACAGGTAAAATAATTGGTCTCAGAGAAAGGGACCTAATTGACAGGTCCACAATTACTAACCTCATTGACATCCCAAGAGATGGAATGATCAAAAAACATAACTTCGAGAAAAACTTTCTTACACAGCTTAGTAACAAAGAAAACTGGGTAGGAGAGGATATAAACTATACACTCGAAGCAAATACCATCAAGTGGTACACTGATGGATCGAGAACAAGCGAAGGGACTGGTGCAGGAATTTTTGGGCCAAAAACCAAACTTTCCATACCGATGGGACGGTCCACCAGCATCTTTCAAGCGGAGGTAAGCGCGATAGGGAAATGCGTGGATCGCAATCTCGAAAGGAATTATCGTAACAAGAACATTGCCATTATGTCAGATAGTCAAGCAGCACTAAAGGCACTGAGCTCATACACCATCAACTCTAAGCTGGTGGGGGAGTGCATAAGTAGGCTAAACGAACTAGGCAAACAGAACAGGGTCACACTTTATTGGGTACCTGGTCACGTTGGTGTTCTTGGAAACGAAAAGGCAGATTCCCTAGCAAAATTAGGAGCTTCAACTCCCCTAACAGGGCCTGAACCCTATTGCGGAATAGGTGAAAATGTCATCAAAACCAAAATTAAACAAGAAGAGGAGGCAAACAGAATAAAGAACTGGAATGAACTCCCTAAGCTGAGACAGGCGAAACTACTGCTGGGTAACTATAACCGGCAACGTTTCGAAAACTGTATCAACCTTAGTAGGAATAACCTAAGAATAATAACAGGTATTCTAACAGGACACTGTAAACTTAGAAGACACCTTAATCTAATTGGTGTGGTAAGCAGTGCCACTTGCAGATTCTGCAACATGCATGAGGAAACTCCGGAACACATACTGGGAAAGTGTTGTCCAATCATGCACCAAAGGAAAACCCATCTGGGACGGTACCAGGTGGAAGAGAGCAATCTACCCTCTCTAAAAGTGCCCCAAATACTAAAGTTCCTTAAGGCAATAGGTTTGGAGGAAGAACTGTAGGATGAGCCAGCTCATCATTATAAGAGGGGGCACAATAGATCTACAGGTCGCAGTGCAATTAATCCCCAATACAATTCATTCATTCATTCAGCCGCACTGCTCGGATGTACAAAATTGTACTTTTCGTTTATTAATTTGTTTGATTAATGCCAAACAAATGAAATACACACATATAAATGTACACACATACATGCATTTGTTAAATATCAAATATTGTTCCTAAGAATGAGGAAATTCAAAAATAGAACTGCTTAGGTCGGAACAGATTAATGGTTTTCTTGCTTTTCGGGTCAGTAAACCACAAACACGCTTACTTAATACAAAAATTGCCCTGCCTTCACCCTTAAAGTCAGGAGTAGGTCCTTGTAAATACTTCCTGTTTTTAACGTCAATTTCCGTCATTGTCTTTGAAGAGAAAATAAAAGAATAACAACTCCCCACCGCACCACCCCGTCAATTTACCACAGCGCAATAAATTAATTTCACCAAACACGCAACATCCACACTGACAAGCTTACAAGAAAACGGAGAACTAGGACACCAATCAACCCCCCGTTATCCTGCCAATACATTAAACAGCATAGTTGTCAGGTTCTCCAATTATAACAAAAACAAAAACTGCAACAGGTCGTCTAATAGAAAATTAGTTCAAAAGGTTAACAGACAATTCCCTAATTGATTCTATTGTTCAAACACGAATGTTTCCGACCCCCACATGATTTCGAAAACACTCTAGGAAAACCGAGCCCTTGGAGTTTTCTATGTGCAGACATACGAGTATATGGATGTACATATTATGTTTTAGATGGAAAAGACTTGAGAGGTCTGCACAAAATGCCGTCGTCTAGCTGACTGATATGAGATAGTATGCCAACACTCAATTCACGCCTCATGTCTGCATAAATTGCATTTAGTTTGATCCTATTATCAAATCAATTTAAGACAGTTTAAACGAATTTCTGTTCGGTTGCCTATATTTCCCTTGTTCACAGAAATAACACGCTTAAGGTGCGTGGATGGATTGAAAGATGGGGATAACGAAATGAATTGCGTTGTCATTCATTCTGCTTTGTCATCCATGAAGTTCAAAATTGGAAAGATTTAAGCTCGCACAAAGGGGAATTCATCATAGACAGATATGCAAATATTCAATCAAATCGATATTTGAATTGAAGAAATACAAGCAGAATTGAACGACTTTTTGACTTGCAAATGACAGACTGATATTGGATCTGATGGGGAATGGCTTATTTGGTACTCGTAGTTTAGAGCTAAAGAGGCTTTGGGCTTTTGTGTATTGCTGCTGATGCGGTGTCTGGTTGTTATTCGTTGCTATTTATTCTACGATTACCACTAAAAATTTTCATGTTAATGTATTAATGAATTGATTTTAAGAATCTTCCTAGGAGATTTCGAAGCCGATGTCTATTTGTTAAAGGAACTACCTTTGTTTCACAAGCTACAAACAAAAAACGCAAAATCACAATAGGCAAAAACAATTACTATAAGAAGTATTGATATTTGGTCTTTATTTACTACCCTTTCAATAGAAAGTCGTTGAGAGACATGCCATCACATTTGGCAGCTGCGTCCCATACGAGCCTTACCTTTGCAGGCTTATTTTACCGGACAGTTATTGTATGGCATTCATCGCTTTCAATTACTCGATCGAAAAAACCAGAAGGATGTTCAGCTGAGTAGAGAAATTCAAATAAGCAAATTTCTCATTTTTCACAAATAAATTAAAATTTGCGTGTCTCTCAACGACTTTCTATTGAAAGGAACGGACCAGTGAGTTCCAATCACATGTGTTCTGTATGGTTTTCGCTGCGGAAGATTTGCAGTTTGCGGTGACATAGCTGAAATGTGTCATCAAAAGCGAGTGCGTGAGCCAGACAGATCGGTGCAGGATTTTTTGTGGAGGGATGAAAGTAATAAAGGCAAACCCAGGGAGATGTAAACTTTGACATTTGGTGCAACGTGCTCTCCGTGAGTTTTCCGACTAGTAAGCGGAGAGCAGTTAAAGCGATACTGCAGCATCAATATGTGGATGATTTCATAGATAGCGCAGACACAATAGATGAAGCTATCCAACTTGCAAAAGATGTGGAGTATATCCACGAAAATACTGGATTGCATATAAGAAATTGGATGTCCAACTCAATAACTATTCGTAACGCCCTGTAAGAAGAAGGTGAAAAGTCAATTACCAACAAAGCCTTTGGGGCAAATGACACTGACATGGCTGTAACCAGGACCGGCCCGAGCTAAATTAGAACCATGCGCAAGCTTTATCAATGGCGCCTCTCATTTGGATTGGATTGGCGGAAAAAGTCATTTCCTCATTACCCAAGGGGTACCCTTTGCAATGCGTTTTTTTAACGAGGGATCCCCAAGAGGCCTATTCTTAGATAATACTTATATTTAATTAAAATAAATATGATTTTTATTAAAAACTAAGAAATCAAAAATATATCACAAAAATATTACTCAAAAAATATATCACAAAAATTTAGGAACTGAAAAAAATATTTTTTGAAGTAAAAAATATTTAAAAACTAATTCAAAAACATAACAACATACAAATAAATAATGAACTCATTAATTGTTGTTCATGTAGGAAATAATAATAAGATTATTATTTTAATAAAAATAAATGGAACCGGCTATATTAACTTTTCTGGCTTCTGTTTTAGCAAACTCAGCTACCAGATCATCATAATATAATGACTTGACAAGCTCTTTCTCTATAGCCATGATTGACTAGTCAACTTATCTTTCCTGAGTCATTGGGGTCCTGAAGTAGTTTTTTATTAATTTTAGTTTCAAAAAACTGTTATTTGAGGAAACTGTAATGGTATTTATAGATTTAGAGCTATGGCTTCAGCTGATTGCACGTTAGTGAATTGTTCTTCTGATCGCATTTCCTCTAAAGTAGCATATTTAGTAGATAAATTAGCAGACGGAGTTTGTAAATACTTACTAGTTATATTGGCGCAAAATTTTAAACAGCCTATTATTAAGGTATTAGTATGATACTTCTTAGCAATTTGCTAACTTTATAGTAGTTTACTAACTCATTCTTAATTTTAAACATTTTCTCACTAGTATCGTACTAAAAGAATTTCCTTAATAAATTGCTTCTGAACACATCTAAAACAATGACATTACGTGTAAAAAAATAAGTACACGAACCTTTTTTGATGACTGCAAATGTCAGAGTCATACGAAGCTAGCAAGATACTAAAAAAATAAAGTAGGTATTCGATGATTTTAACTTTAATAAAAGAGTAGAGAAGTATGATGCTATTTTCGATTAAAATTGTTGTTTTAACCTAGTATCATACTAAAACAGCTTTAGCATCGTTTTAATTCAATTAAAATTTTGCGCAATTATTTTGTTCTTAAATATCAAACTAGATTAATATGGAACATATAGGTATAAACTATAAACTAAAATTTACTTCCTAAGTACAGCATGTTTCTATTCTCAACGTTTCCAGCCTCAGATATTTCAATAAGAGCTTCATATTATAGCTTCTAAGATTTTTTTGAATGGTTTTAAAGCATTTTGTCTACTCCCATCTGGTTTCAGAAAGGGGTTTTAAGGTCAAACCAGCGAAATTTTTTGTATATATGTATGTCCCAACGCATTGTTGAACCTGATACAAAGTTTTATATGCATTGAGCAATGTCAAAAAACTTAACAGCTTCCAATGAACAGCAAGCTGAATCATTAAAAACCAACAACAACCAAAAGGAATGCAAGCAGCCTGAACAAAATAAGCTCTTGGTTCAAAACACTTAATTTTGTTTTGAACACCAACCTCTTTTCCTTTCATGTTTGAACCATTATCATAACCATATACATACTCGTATAACGTATACACTACTGGAATAGTAGCGTAGCAAGTTTTATTGTCAATATAGATTCCAGATCCTTTCTTTTGTTTTGAGTTTTTTTTTTACCATAATACACAGACAAATAAAGTAATTAGATCAGTCAAAAAATCCCTTTTTTAAATGTAAACAATAACTGGCAAGAACAAAAAAATAGATAAAAATAGAAATTGAATAAAACAGATTCACTCATTAACGACAAACCTCTACATTAGTCATCGCATCATCATCACTCAAGTATTTCCATATTTCAACCAACCCTTTGTCTCATTCTCGACACACGACAGTGATAAAATTTCACTCATAAACAGAGGCCAGTGCCAAACTAAAACAGAGTACAAGAAACACTCAACCGGAAGAGTTTAAATTCCTAGACGCAACTTTTAATTCTGCGCACTGACATGTCAATGAGTATGAATTTTGTACCTCAGAATTTCTGTTTGAGTAACATTGCTGACTTCGATTTCATATATGTAGAAGAATTGGCATCGTGCGCATGTTACGAGTATTTATCAACATGCATACTGTTAATTGTCTGTATTTGCTGTTGAAATTCTGTTTTATGTTACACTGCATAGGGGAGGGATATAAAAATAAAATAAATCCCTTCACTCATACACGCGATGGTGAGTGTGAAGAATAACGTAACAGTAGATTGATAAAGAGAAAAATAGCAAAAAATAGCATTGGTGATTGGTATCTGTTGTTAAGCGAACAAAATTGTGCACTTTGTAAAGATTTTGGGATGTAGTTTTTCTTACTGTGGGAATGGGGGTGTGTATAGGAAATTAAACATCGACTTATTTTTGGAAAAGAAGATTTGTATCTATATATAGGTATATGTATATCTGTCTTTAAATTCAGAATTAGCTGTTAGTTATTTAATAAATACCAATATTGGAGTGAGATATAAAGAGAAATGAGACTTAAAAAAAGAAGGTAGGTAGTGGTTATGAAGTAGTGGCTTTTTTAACGCTTGCCCAAGGCGCCTTTTGAGTTCAGCGCCCTGCGCATTTGCACAGCTTGCACGTATAGCTTGTCCGGCCCTGGCTGTAACAGAAAAAGTTTTGGGCTGATACGTTTACATTTGTTTTAATTTTTAACAAGATAAATTGAAAAGTACTTTTCAAGCAAAAAGTACAAACAAAACGTTAGGGTCTCAAAATGTCGATATTCGATCCAATGGCATTTTTATCTCACTTCCTAGTTTTCGTAAGAATTCTCCTGCAAGAAATTTGGAGAATCGAGTTAGCCTGGGTGGCTTTGCTGGGCAGATGCTGCTTCCTAGCGTAACTGAACTATAAATTCCAAGATGTTATTCTTAGAACTTAAATCAAACCGGAGCTTCCATCCAATTACACACATTTGTTGATGCCATAGCGAAAACGCTTACGCTGCAGTGTCGTATTTTAAAATTGTGTATTAGGCTGTCCCGTCGTTCTATGAAGAAAAAAAATTCTCGAATTTTTTTTTCGAAAGGGGTATCAAAAGTTGGACATTAACGAGTGGATTCTGAATATGTACTTACTTTTTGATTTGGACATAACTTTCGGGTCTCTACCGCCACCGCGGCTAGTTTTTCACAACTATCGGAAAACAAATTAGCAAACGTATAAGGACATTCTGAAAAGATCGCTTAAAACCGAACCTCTAGACATCCCCTCTAATGACTCAGATCTAGATAAAAAAGTCAAGGATCTTACATTAAGCCTGAATAATGCAATGAAGATTTCCTGTCCTGTTCTTCAAGTAAGAGGAAAAAAGAAACCTTATTGATGGAATTCAAAAAACGTTGTAGAAAACTCTTTAATCGAGCTAAGTACACAAAAGAATCCTCAGACTGGGACATAATTATATAAAGAATCCCTAAAGATTTATAAGAAACAAGTAAGGACAAGCAAAAGATCTTCATGGAGGAACTTTTGTGATAAAATAGAAGATACTGCCGAAGCACCTAGATTGAGGGAAATCCTCTCAACAAATCCAGTCATGCCAAGTTCTTTGAAAATGTCAAATGGCTCCTGGACAAATTCATGTGAAGAATCACTCAACTTGCTACTTGACACTCACTTCCCGGGTAGCTCGCAAAACATTTGTAACATGAACTCAGTGGAGTCAAACAACAAACTTATAAATGTCCAAGGGTTAATAACAAGGGACAAAAACTAAAATGGGCAATTAATAGCTTCGATCTATACAAATCAGCGGGACCAGACGGTATAATACCAGCTGAACTGCAAGCTGCTTCAGACATTATCTTACCCACCTTAGAGATAATACTGAACGGTTGTCTAAGCCTGGTTCATATTCCCCTTATATGGAGAGAAGTTAAGGTAGTTTTCATACCCAAAGCAGATAAATGCACCCACGTTACGCCCAAGAATCTTAGACCAATCAGACTATCGTCATTTCTTCATAAAACTCTGAAACGATTGATTGATATTCATCTGCGTAGTGTTATAGAACCAAACCTTTTTTCTACAGCACAACACGCTTACTTTAAGGGAAAATCAGTAGAAACTGCGCTACATACCTTGGTACGCACCATCGAACACTCCCTAAATCACAAAGAATAAACTCTGGTTGCATTACTAGATATAGAACGCGCCTTTAACAATGTCGACAGCGCTGCAATAGCGAAGGCACTGCAGAATCTCAACTAGATAACTCACTTGGTGACCTAACAAATTCCATGCTGAAAAGCAGAATTATAAATGCGGAACTAGGTAGCTTTACTACAAGAAGGTCAGTCAGTAGAGGTACTCCACGAGGTGGAGTCCTATCCCCACTTCTAAGGAATATGGTAGTTAATGAACTGCTAATAGACCTAGAAGAAGAGGGATTCAAAGTGATTGCATACGCTGACGACATTGCCATTGCCGTATCAGGAAAGCATCATCAAATTCTAATACATAGAACTTATACAAACCGCTCTCAACAAGCTACTCAAATGGACAGATCGCTGTGGACTAGGTGTTAATCCCCACAAGACTGAACTAGTCCTCTTCACAAGGAACTACAAAATTCCTCAATTAGACCCTCCATCGATCAAAGGTGTTCCACTTACTTTTTCAGATGAAGCTAAATATCTGGGCCTTATTTTAGATGAAAAGTTAAGTTGGAAACCTAATATACAGGAAAGAGTAAGGAAAGCCACAGTAGCTCTCTTTTCTTGTAAGAAAGCCGTGGGGAACAAGTGGGGCTTGTATCCACAAATCACTACTGCGGTCATTAGACCGATACTCACTTACGGGCTGACCGTATGGTGGACGGCCTTAGATAAAGGGATAAATCGCGAAAAACTAAGCAAAGTATACAACGTTCAGCGAGTATGTGCATCAGCGGAGCTCTCCGCTGCACTAGACATACTTTTCAACTTTACACCTCTAGATATTTACAGCAAACAAATGGCCGCGAGCACAGCCATACGTCTCAAAGCCATCTCTCAATGGACCAATAACTCTATTGGCCACACCACCATTCTGAATTTATTCGGAAGTCTCCCAAGTCACTCCGACTACATCACTCCCTTTTTGGTTTTCGATAAAAACTTTGAAGTCACCATTCCCTCACGGCCAGCTTGGGAGGAAGGGGCTTTGACAGAAAATAAATCAGTATACTTTTATACAGATGGATCGAAGACTGAAAACGGAGTGGGTGGTGGAGTGTATACTCAGATGGACTAAACCTTAGTCTCTCCTTCCGCCTACCAAACCATTGTAGTGTATTCCAAGCGGAAATTCTGGCGATAAAGGAAGTATTGTCTTGGCTTAAAGAAAACGTGATATCTAGCACGTATATCCGCATCTTCTCAGATAGTCCGGCTGCTTTGAAATCCCTCGCATCAGTCTCCGTAAACTCCATTACAGCCCTAGACTGTCGATCGTGTCTAATGGAGATGGCCAAACAGTTTAATATTCACCTATTCTGGGTGCCGGGTCACGGGGACATTCCAGGGAATAGCAAAGCCGATGAACTCGTCAGAATTGCAACGGAAATGCCTATCTTACCCGACAAGGCAAATATAGGTATGCCCATAGCTACAAGTAAACTTATGTTGAAACGAATTGCTCTGGAACAATCAAACATAAGATGGTTTAACACTACTACTTGTATGACAACCAAACAAATCCGGCCTAAACTGGATTTGAAACGGTCAAAATGTCTATTGTCCCTCAGTAGATCTCAGATCAGCTCCGTAATAGGTGTCATTACTGGACACTGTCTCATAGGTATAGACACGCCGCCGCACGACTCGGTGTACTATCAAATGATTTTTGCAGGAGTTGCTTGGACGAGGAGGAAGAGGAGACAATCCCACGCCTTCTTTGTACATGCCCTGCTCTTTCTTACAGACGCAAACTTCATCTAGGAGAATATTTCTATAATGAACCAAGCCATCTCATAAACACAGGCATTAATAGTCTCCTTCGCTTTCCAGAAGCTCCAAATGGTTTTAACTAGTAGGGAACATTTTTGTTCCGTATTAGATTGTGGTATCACAATGGACCTCTAATGGTCTAAGTGTGTCAGACGCTTAGATGAAAACCACTTTAACCTAACCTAAGCGCGACTTAAAGACCTTAAAATATAGCTTTTTACCTCACTTCTTTAAGCCGTGGTTGAGGCCCAAAAGTTATGTCCAAATCAAAAAGTAAGTACATATTCGGAATCTACTCGTTAAAACGCAACTTTTGATACACCTTTCGATAAAAAATTTGCGAATTTTTTTTTCTTCATACAACGCCTATTGTGTATGGAAGCCAAATTGAAACGGCTATAGCTAGTGCGAAAACTAAAGTAGCTCCCTGACGTCTACTGTATATTCCTAGGTTTGTATTGTGACTCAAAGACTGAGCTTTTGAGATGTACAGAGGAGGTGATATTTAGGAATAGTTGAATATTCCGGATTGTAAATGGATTCCTTTGAAATCTAATATGGCAGATAAAGCAACAAAGTAAAACTCTGATCCCAAGTGGGATGCATCAGATGAGTGGCTTAGAGGTCTTTATTTTCTTTATCAAAGCCCAAATTGATGAACGTAAATGCCAGAAATCCAAGTAGCTGAAAAAACCGAATTCCGGCCGCATCTGCTACAAATCAATGAAGCCAAAATTGCAAAAAAGTTGATTGATGAAAATCGTTTTGGAACCTGGAGAAATCTGTGGCGTTCTGTGGCATATGTCTTCATGTATATTGAACAATCAAAATTAAATTCCAATAGACGTCAAAATGAAGATTTTGGGGCGTTAAGTCTTATTGAAGCTACATATAAGCTTAATACAAAAAGTCGTGGCTTGGAAATAAAACATGTTGTTCTATCGTCTGCAGCAATTCGAAAATCTCAAATGCTTTTTTATCGGCAAACCCAATCAGGCGTTTATTTGGAAGAAATAAAATAAATATTTTAAAAAGCGGTATTGGGCTCCCCACATGGTCGGTGCATGAGAGAGGCCGTACTTCACCAAATACTTCCTTCAAGAAAAGTTGGTGACGAAAGTTTGCAGTGCGCACTAGAGGAAGTTAGGGTATTGTGGTATACATGTTTGTTTTTTTGACTTAATAGAAAAAGTTATGAAACAAATGCTTCTAAATTTGGTAGATTTTACCAAAAACATATAAGCTACCAAGTGATTTCTTTTTGTCGAATTCTAACAAAAACTAACAAAGATTTTGACAAAATATTGATATAACCTCTAAATCGTCACTTTTGAAACTTAAAGGGTAATGTGGTACACTATGCTGTCTATTGTGGTATACTTTACAACATTACCCAGTAGATTTTTTAAATGTGTGTGAAATCTCAAATTTCCTATTTTTTTCATTCCTCACAGTATGATTTCATGTCCTTTGAATCTCATTTTCTTACTTCAACCCTTTTAGAAATTTTAACGAATGAATCTTTAGAAAAAACACAAATAGCCAAAAAAAGAAATAAACTTTTATGATGGGTAAAGTGGTATACTACCACAGTAGCCACGGCTAGTATACCACATTACCCGAAACTGTATATTTTTACAAAAATAAATAATAAAATATAAAATAAACACCTTTGAACAAAACTAACAGTTGTTTTTCGTAGATGATTAATTAAGTTTTGTAAAGAATTTATAAACTAGCTTGAAACACAACTTTTGAGAGCACACAAACACTTTTTGTTTGACCCAAAAAAAAACTCAACTTCACGCAATAACCCTTCTCAAATATTTGCTTGAGATATACGAAGATTTTTGACTTGATTGAACACGAGTACTTAGTTTTATTTATATTACCGTCCGCTAAGGTAAAAACCGTTGAAGAAACATGCTTAGTTTTTGAGAAAACTGCCTATACCACATTACCCGCCTATACCACATTACCCCAAGTTACTCTAATAAAGGTCGAACACGTTACAAACTCAAGATCTTTAACCTTTGTACCACTAGATTCTACTGGTGATGAGGCACTAACACCTAACTACTTCTTTATTGGTTCTTCAAACGAATAAAACCACCCTGCCCGAAAATGTGGAAGTTTTCCTACCAGCATTAAATCGAAGATCGAATGTTCACCAATGGTTCACCAAAGTTAAATCAGTCTCTAAAAGTGACTTAGTCGTCATTAGCCAACGTTATGCCAAGAAACTGTTGGCCAAAACGGCATGTAGTAGATGTGATTATTGCAAGAGAGAAACAGGTGCAACGTGCAAGGGTTCAAACCAGCAACGGTCTTTATGAACGCCCTGCTGCTACACTGGCGGTCTTAGACGCAAGAGAGTAAGGCAGATGCGGATTCCAGTCAGCTTACTGGAGGCGGTAATGTTAACGCCATCTTATCACAAATGACTAGCAACAACACCTCTGGAGCAACCCTGCATCAATAATTTCATATCTTCGCCTCGTGTGAAAGTTGAACATAACCTTTTTTAGTCATCGGTTATTTTTTTTAATTTTGGTTCCAGACTAAAGACCAAATACTCTTTATATGTATATAGGTAGAACTTTCAAATTTCCCTAGAATAGTAAATCAAGGTAAATTTAATGAAATGTATTTTTGTATAGATTTACTAAATATGTAAGCATATTCACGGAATTTTTAAGCTGCCAATAAAATGTTAAAACTTGTATAAAAACATTAATTAATGTCGACATGTCGAGGATCAGCTTAAAATAAGGTGAAGTGCTTAAGCATAATCCTACCAGTAAGCAATCTAACCCCATCGCTAAAAAATAAGTACAACATAAATTCATTCTGTTTGCTGTAGAGGCTCTTCCTTTGGGGCTGATCCGTACAATATTCTACCATATGAACATCGAATCCAGCTTCTACAAGTCCAAACTTTAAATCAAAGGCGTATTAATAATGATATAATGTTTCCTCGACGGCTTACAAGTGTTAACGGTTTGTTAGCCTGTATTGGCATGAATTATCGGAAAGGATCTCACAATCTGCCAAGATTGAAATTTCGTACTCGCAGATTTTCATAGAGCTAACTGCAGGGCGCATGAGCCTCTTAGTCATATGTATTAGCTTTTCAATTGTTTACTTTAACGTTAGCAAAATTGGATTTAGGATTAGGTTTCTAGTTTGCTCCCAGCTCACTACATCATAGATTCTAAAATGTTGAAAATACAAAATCTCCACATTTTTTTTAATCTACTACAATATCTTTTATAGATGCTGTCAAATTTCACGTGGATCAAAACATTTGTTTTAAAGAAATTGGATAACCCTTTTGAGCAAATGTCTTAAGCCAGGGACCAGTAACTTTCCAGGTCGTAAAAAATATTTTTGTATGGAACGAACTTGAAATGATTTCTTGAAGAGTATAATTAAAAATAAATAATAAATAAATTAAAAATAGAATAGCAATAAACATGTCCCTCACTTCTTCATAAACGTCGAAACCTTCTATTTGTTGAAAATATCATTTATTATATGGATCGATTTTTGAAAGCAAATACTGACATTTTGTGTGATATACAAATGACACGAAAACACCTTTTATTTTCGCTTCACTTCCATCTCCTTGGCATAATGGTTAGTGCGTTGGACTGTCATGCGGAAGGTCTCGAGTTCGATTCTCAGCCGCTGCAAAGTTTTTTTCAGGGGTGTACTGCCTCTTGCGAGAAATTGACAAATTTTCCAAGAGTATCTCTTGTCATGGAAAGTGCTGCTCATTAGCCGTTCGGAATCGGCAGAAAATTGTAGGTCCCCTCCGTTCCTGGTAACACGCACACAGGAATGGTTTAGAGTTATGAGTCACTAGGTCCTGGTTCACTCCGAGCTGTGTTGCACCACCAAATTTAATAAATTCCATCTCCTACGAAAGTGGAACTGCAACGGTACCGTATGATAAGTTCATCAAACTCCGAACTTTACAACAATTTTAAATAAGGTATACAAAATCGTAGGAAGTTAAAAACTTCGAAAATTCAATGCTATTTAATATCATTGAAGCAAAATGTACTCCTTATGCCATTGTCCCTAAAAGGGGATTCAGGCACACCAAACATACAGAGGATATCTTCATTTAAAAACTTAACTGCAGTTTCCGATGTGGCAGTTCTGATGGATTTAATAACAACAAATTTGGTTAACTGATCAAGAGCGATGATTATGTGGATGTTGCCTTTTTTCGATCGAGGATATGGATCAAGGAAATCCATGTAAATGTGCTGGAACGGGCGTTCCACTTCAAACACAAGTAGTACAGAATTACTTAACGAAGTCTTTAAGAATTCTGAATCGGTATCTGACATCTTCTATAAGACGGATTTAAGTTCCTATTAAGTAGAGAAAAGGCGCAAGTGGGCGGTCCAATATTATACTCTTTAAGAAGACTTAAATACGTATTAAAGATTTTGAAAAATACCGATTTAATACCAAAATAAAAAAGGAATGTTTTTAGAAGGATTAAAGAAGGAATTAAGTAACAAAAAAAACCGATTTAAGAAATGCCCATTTAAGAAGTATTTAAGAATGCTTTAAGTAGAAGTTAACACACCAAGTTAAGTTCTTTAAAACAATACCTAATAAAGATCATATTAAGATGGAATTAAGTAGGCATAAATTTACATACCTAATAAAGAAGGAATAAAGTATGAATTAAGAAATGTGATACCGAAATTATACCATTTTGTGCTACTTGTGAAGGCCTTTCCCATTGGTTGTCGTAGAATCTGGTTGGATGCTTTCGACATTTTACAAATTTTGCAATTGTTCACGTAAGATTTCACCTGTGTTTGGCCAAAAGTATTGCTGTCGCAACCTATGTAGAGTTTTACTTATGCCACCATGCGCAGCCCTTGGTTGTTGATGATCCAAAGTGATCAGTTGGGTAGTTAGCTGAGATGGAATCCATAACTTCCATCCAAGGTCATCCTCTAAAGGATTCCCTATGCTGTGTTGGACCTTCTTGTACACGAAATTGTCCGAGACTTGAAGGTCTGGCAGCTGATCTTTTTGTTGTGTGATGGTGTCAATGATCTGAACATATTCTTCAGATTTAAAACTGGAATCTATTAGATCTATGTGCAGTACATCAGGTGGATATTCCTCCGATAAGGCATCTAGATTCAACTCGTCAGCTGCAAAAACTCTAGACAGTGCGTCTGGCACGACATACTGCGAAGAAACCGAAAAGCTCTCAGTACTCGGTATCGGTGTGTCAACGACGTTAAAATGACCACATTCTCGAAACTGTCAAAAACGCTGCTAAATGCTTAGGATATCTATAACGGTTTAAGATCCCTTCATCATCTGGATATAATTTATAAGCCGCTTATACAACTAAAGCTCGAGTATAACTCACATCTTTGGGCAGGCTCGTCCTAACTTATCTTCATTTACTGGCCAATGTTTATCGATACCTCCTTCTCTCTCTCCCATAACTCGTGCTATAGTTATTTTCAACATTAAAAGGATCACACAATAAAGCTTTGAGCGCGAGTGAACTACAAGCGATAAGGCAGTATTTAGTAAGAAGCATGTGTCAACATAAGTTATCTAACAAAAAATCACCAGGTTACGATCTAATAGCTGCTCAGGTTTTGAAAGAAATACCTTCAATAGCCTTCAAGAAAATTTATATTAAACGTATGCCTTGAGATTATAATATGACCCAAATCATTGGAAAATTGCAGAAGTCTTGTTTTATATAAGCAAGGTAAGCCACCAACATAAGTAACACCTTACAGACCTATATCGCTTATACGGCAAAAGTTTTCGAGAAACTTCTCCTGAAAAGGCTTAGCAAAATATTACAAGAAAGAAAAATAATCCCTAATCATCAGTTTGGATTTAGAAATAAACGTTCCACCTTAAACAGAACAGCCACTTGAAGAAGAACAATTATGTATATTCAGCTCTATTCTTAGATGTTGCTCAAGCCTTTGATTAGGTTTGGCATTTGAAGCTTGAGTATAAACTGCATAGGGACCTTCGCAGGTAGTACTACGAAATACTGAAATCCTACGTTACGAACCGACTCTTTATATGGCAAACAAAATACTCGGAACTTAACGAAGGCAACAGAAAAACTGTAAAATGTAATCAATAAAGTTAGACAATGAACGCAAAAATGGCGTATCAAATTAGACGAACAAAATCGATGCATATAAACGTTGCAAACAAAAAACTAAATAATGTTCCAATTGTTTTCAAAGATAAAGCAGTACCTACCACCAATACTGCCAAATACCTTGGACTTTGGACACAAAGCTAAAATGGAAAGGGAAGATCGGAAAGAAAAGAGCAGAACGGAACTTAAAGCACAGACAAATGTACTGGTTACTATAACATAGCTTTTGCCTATCTATCCAGAACAAAATATAGTTATATAAGCAAGTTCTGAAACTCATTTGGACGTATGGTATCCAGCTAGGGGGCTGTACAAAGATAACAAATGCTAAACCCATCCGAAAAAATTAAATTTAAGTCCTTCGTGGAATAATAAATGCCCCTTGGTGTATAAGAAATAGCGATCTTCATCGTACCTTCAAATAGAAATGGACACAAAAGTGATTAAAAAACACCCACTGTTTCACACAATCAGCGACTGCGAATCAACCATAACCGAGATGGAAACCGTCTTAAATATAAGAGGCAATGTTCGCCTCATGAACTGATGGTCTAAAAGTTCTGGGAAAGTATTAAAAGCTTAAAGTTCCCCTAATTTGATTTTAAATTAAGATATAAAAATCATTTGTCGATCTTTCATAGAATGGTTCTTATCCCGGTGTTTTCCGTGCGGTAAGAGTCCAACCCTACTTTGCACCCAATATTACCAAATGTCTTTTGAAGATTTCTACTGACAAAACAAATCTGGGTGCCTGCCTGTTCCAAGAAAAATACGGTTTTTGTTATTATATATTAGGATATGCTTTAGCGACAGTAGACATTATTGAGTTCGCGAAGCATTAAATTCTTCACGCTTTAATTTTAATGAATTTAATGAACTTATCATACTCTGCCCTTGGAAGTCCAAATCTGAAGGACAAGGATGTGAATTTTAAAACAAATATTGAAAGCTGAGGGTACTGTAGTTAGCGAAACAATTTAGTGGATTAGAAGTTTCAGAAAAACGATCATTTATGAATATAAGGAAGAGTGTCGGAGACAAAACGGATCCCTGGGGTACACCACCGTTTATTTTGTGGATATCAGATTAGAAACTGTCCAATACTACTCATAGTGAATGGTCCGAATGGTGATTTCCAAACCAACGAAAAAGAGATTCATCGATTCCAAATGCACGCGATTTCGATAAGAGTGCTTGATGCCAAACTCTATGAAATGCATTTGAAATATCAAGTGCAATAATCTTACTTTCTTTAAAACGATGCAAATGTTCCACTGTTCGCTGAGATAAGTCATGAGATCACCACTGGAACTACAAAAGTCATTAAGCCTTTAATTTCTTCCATAAGCTTTTCGTCAGCTTTTAACACATATGCACATATGCTTATTTTTTTGTTATATTATATATATACAGAAACGTTTACTGCGAACTTTAGTCCAAATGTGTTTCGCCCAGGGACGACAATTGGGCTCATCAGTTAGATGTGTCGATCTATAAGACGCAATATATTAGTCAATAGATTTAATCAATAGAGTCCACAAAAACAAAAACTATAAATATTTTTATATTTTCCATTTTCATTTCCTTTTTCATAAAATAAAATGTAAATACATTTTTTAAATAATTAAAAGCCAAAAAATTGATTTCCATTTTCAAAATATGAACGTTTGTAATAACGTTAATTAAATTTTAATTATTCAATAATAACCAAGGTCGCCCAACCCATCTAAGCTAGATAATTGTCTTCTATAGTATTTCAGAAGCAATCTCATTTGTTATGCACAAACCTCTTAAATTCAACAATGGATACCATTCTTAAAATAAAATTCATTTTTCATAAATGATTTAGTGTCTGAAGTTTCACCATAACAAATTTCTAAAAATAACCCCTATTGAAAGATTCCATTTAATCCAAAAAATAGCTACATACTCGTATCTGAGAACTGAGTACGAGAATGTTTTTGAAAATTTTTGCGTTATTTATAGTTTTAATTGCAATCAATCATTAAGTTAAATTATATGCTAATTTTAGGTTCCTTTTACTGAATAGTACTCGTATGTATGATTTCAAATATTGTAAATAATTCGGAAATGAAATTTGCCCACCGTATGTTTATTATGGAAATTAAGAACTGAAGATTTATTTAAAAGATATATAAAACATGAAATGCAATTCATAGAATTAGAACAATATTTGCATCTGAATATACTATAGAACTCATATTTATGTAAATTTCTATTGATTTTTGAAATGGTATCTGTGAAAATCCATTGAGATGTTCAATGTTCATATAAAGGTTTTAACTGTTGAGAATGGATCGTTGATAGGTAGCAGAACCTAAGTTTTTTTTTTATAATCGGCGCACTCTCAAGGGGTTTTTTTATGCCCTTAATATGCCGGAGACAGAGTGTGAGCATTAAGAAATAAAATGCACGACTGGGTCGCACGAACTTGCTCCTATGTAATAGACTAGGAATTTTAAAAACGGATGTTATTGAAGAAAACTGTTCATAAGGATAAAATGAATTTTTTAAATTCTTTTAGTAGTAAGAGATAAAAACAGAATGCTATGCAAATATGAATTTGTGGTTCCTTAAAAAAATAAGCTTTTATGTACAAAATTTTTAAAACATTTTTAATAAAAAATTTTGGTACGCCAATCTTAAGTTTTTATTATTGTGCGAATAAAAGTCTAATTTCCAAAAAAAATACTAAGTCGTTCTTGAGATATCGAATTTTTCAAAAAAAAATTACTTTTTTTTCTAAAAATTTAAAAAATATTTTTTCTTAAGCTTTTAAATGCAATGTTTTTTAAACTTTTTAGGAGCTTCTTTATAAAAAATTTCGTTAAAATCCGTTATGCCGATAATGAGTAATTCAAAATTCGAAAAAATCGTTCTATGGTAGGTACAGTCAGTAATATCTAGATTTCAATTTTTTTTTATTAAATTATAGATCGTAAAGATTGATCAAAAGAAAAAAAAATTATCAAAATTCTCGGAACCGTTTTCGAGAAAAATACGATTTTCGAAAACCATTTTTTAACATTTGTATGGAAGGTACCGTTAGTTTTAGATAAAACAAATTTTTTTTATCTTAAATCTTGTAGATTATGTTAAGAAACTTTAATTTTTCAAGTTTGAAAAACATCGAGCATGGGGTTTTCGAAATCAAAAATCCAAAAAATAAAAAATTGAAAATTTGAATATGTAATAAAATTCAAACTTTGGAGGAGCTTTGGCATAAAAAAAATTATTTAAATCGGCTGTACCGTTTTCGAGAAAATCAAAAACAAAAAAAAAATGGACCCAGGGGGGCTACCAAAAATAACAATTTTTTGTAAAATTTTTTTCAACCATTAGCTAGTTTTAACCAAATGAAATTTTTTAAATTTTTTTAAAAAAATTCTGTGGGACAAATTTTGATAAAAAAAAATATTTATAAAATTTCGAAAAAAAACCGTATGACAGGTACCGTTATTTTTGGTCTTAAAAAAAAAACAGAAAAAAACGTCCGGGGGGGAAAAATTAAAACCAATATCTACCAAGTTTGAAGATAATCGGCCGAGCCGTTTAGGCTGTATAGTCGAACCGACAGACAGAAAGACAGACAGACAGAGAGACAGACATATACAGACAGACAGACAGACAGACAGACAGAATTGCGAGACCCACTTTTTTGGTCTTCGCTATCATCGTAATGTCAACTTTGATCAAAATCTCGAGTTCGATTTTTTTTCCGAATTCATAACTTGCCTTATAGTACCTATAAGTCGCAAGTAAAAAGGGAAGGGTTAGAAAGGAGGTGTCGATGTACATTGGTTTTGAATTCTTGAACATTGCAATGACTGGAAAAGACATAGCGTGGTAAGGAATTCCACATTCGCATAGTACCTACGGCTGAAGAACGAATCTCTGTACTTCACAGTACGGCAAAAGTTGGGCTCAAGGGTAAACTGATGGGCATTCCTAGAATTGCGAGTATTACGGTTGAATTGCTTAAGGGGAGGAATGCAATTGTTTTTAGTCTTTAGAGTAGGCTCTAGTGAAAAACATATAAATTTAACTTTTCCAGTCTAAACTGGTTTGAAACCAAACTCTGTTTGTTGCAAAAATTCCTTCAAAATTACGGCGAAACTTTGAGTACGGGTAATGACATGGAGTAGATATTCTATGCCTTAGACTTTTAAGGTCAGTTTTTTAGTGCTGAGTTATTTTCTTACGTACGTTGCTGGCTTTCCATTCATAAAGGGTTGCTGCCAGAGACAGTCGGGCTTTTCATCCTCCTAATATCTCTAGGGCTCTGGAATCCGAGATAGCTTGGTCTAAATACCATAGGTTTTGTTTAACTTGAGCGAAACGCCCCTTGGAGTTGAGGTCACTTGAGCTTTCAATTGAAGTAAATTCTTTAACTAATTTGCTTGATTTTGTTACCATTTAAAGTTAATATAGTTTCCGAGGTAGATTTGTTGTCTAATCCATGTTATTGCTGGTGCAGGGAAATAAGTCCCCAGGAACTAAGTCCACTGAGAGACTAAGTTCTCATTTGAGGTGGGAAATAAGTCCCCAGGAACGAAGTCCACTGAGGGACTTAGTTCTCACTTAATGGGAACGAAATCCACTTTACTAAAGTGGTCTTTGTTCCCATGCAAGGTGGGAAATTCGTTACAAAAACCTGTGGGTTTTAGTTCCGTTTGAATGTGAAATAAATTCCCATATTAAGCCATGGGAACGAGACGTATAAACAGTGAGGTATGTAAGGGGGGCAGCATGCAACCCCCTGCTTGGGCACACTATAGGATTTGGGGTAGGTGCGAGGTTGGGTGTATGCAAAGTTTCTTTAGCATTTAAAGAATCTGGAAAATAACCAACATAAAATCAATAAGTTTTTGTTGTTGGAAATTCATTCCCACTTTATACTTTCGAGTGTGTACTAATTTCCCACAAGAAAGTGGACTTAGTTCTCACTTAATGGGAACAAAGACCACTTTAGTAAAGTGGATTTCGTTCCCATTAAGTGAGAACTGAGTCCCTCAGTGGACTTAGTTCCCGTGGACTTATTTCCCTGCACCGTTATTGCTATCAGAAGATTTACTGAACGTTTAGTTCGTACATTGATATCGTCGGAATACCTTAGCAGTTAGGCATATTTGATGAACAAATTAAGTTGCCATCTGCCCTAAAACAAGATTGAAGAAACCATGAAAGCGAATCTATTTGGCGAAGCCCTGTGCATGCTTGGAACAATTCGGAATCGGAGGAGTTATTTCCTAGTTGCCCATTGCAAAGCATAGAATCCAATACCACTCGACTATTTGAGTCCGACCCGACGAGTTTCACCTTGTCGTGGTGGGGTTGCTTACGTCTTTTCTCCAGCTAGCTGGAGATTAGACAACTAAGAAAACTCAAACAAAGACCTTTAGTGTCGCGGACATACATAATTTAAAGCGATCGATACATCTCTTTCGTTCGATGTATGCATAGCAAAATCTTTGGAATTGACGTAATAAAATAAAATAAGATTGCTAAATAATAAAAGTAAAATTTTGAAAGCGAAAGGACACCGGTTGTAGTTCAAGCCATGTACGAACAAATTTTGGTACTATATCCTATCTCAGTTATCTGAGCAACGGGTCCCTGGTGCTGATTTATACAAATCTTGAACGATGTGATGTGGGGGTCACGGCCAACGACAAAAGGTAGTTGAGCGAATGCGTCTCTCTTGCTTAGTAGTCTTGGTTAAGTAATCGTAATTGATGGTCCTTCCTGGTACTTGAAATTAAAGATTGCGGGGAATGTCTCTATCCCTATTTGTTGTAGGACGAAATACAAGACTAACCTAAAATTCGGTGCAGATTGTGGTTGGCTTCGGTCAGCTGCCTACACAGTACAAATTTGGAACAGCCTGGAGATGCCTGACTCGTACTCCGAAGACAAGACCAACGATGAAGCATTTGAGAGCGATGTGGAGAAAGGTTTGTTTAGGAATTTAGTCTTGCACGAGGCTGGAAGGGGGTGGCTTCCTTTCATCAAGATAAAAAGCAACTGAGACCCTGTCCTGGGCCTTCAGTGCTTGGTAGGCCAAGTAGTGGGGTTAAGCCATAAACGGCAGGTATCCACTACAAATCCTATTTAAAGTTCGATTATTTGAGTTTTTCCGGGATCCCAAGTTTAGCCATCACCACTTTACCAAAACATAAACTTCGTATTTGAAGGGCTCTGTGGGTAAGCCATTAGTTAGTTGTTCTCAAAGTTTTTTTTATATCTAAGACTACCTTTTGTTCACTGGGTGGTGGAACTAGTTTTCCATTGATATGCTTATTGTCATATTACTCATTCTACATGATGCTCATTCAAGGTTAATTCTCTCTGTTATAGAAGACCCCTTGAATAACGCAGATACATACAAAAAGGCCCAAAATGTGAAGTAACAAGCTAAGTAGAATTGCGAAACTTTTACATACATATTCCCAAAATCTTTTAAAGCATTTTCAGTTTTCGTTGTTAGTCTTTAAATTTCCATAGACAACACGGCTTCCTGAAAGGTATGTCTTCAACAACTATACTGTTTGAATTCGTTTCCTTCAATTTCTCAACCAAAGATAATGAAAAGGAAGACAATATTGTGTCAACCAATTTCAGTAAGGATTTTTGACAAAACTTCACATAGACTTATTCTTTTCAAACTATTCACAACCGGCTTCTTGAGGTGGATTTCTTTTTCTTCGTTCGTTCGTTCATTCGTTTCAGACTTACTTTCTTCAATGATTTCTTAGCTACCTCCGAAGTCCCACAAGGTAGCCACTTATGTCCTCTTCTTTTATTCGAACTATTAACGATACTAGTCGACCCAGCTCTCGAAATTCGAGTGCCAATTTCTTTCATGTCATTGTTCTTCAGCTGTTGTTTGTGCCATAACATTGGAAACGAACCCACGTTGTCGGAGTAACGTCAACGTCAACCTGTGAATTTTGTGTTACATCTAAAAGTTTCACTCTCATCATTTTTTCATATCGCGGCAATAAAAAAAATATTTATCATTCTATTGGGACTCGAACCAACGTCGGCGTCGTTGCAGTGACGTCAACCTGTGAATTTTATGTTACATACATGTGACTTTTTTTTTAAATTTCACTCCCATCATTTTTTCATAACACGCCTAAAGAAATATAGCTAACTTCAAAAATATAAATTCAATTTACTTTTGTAAAACTTTTTTTGTTGCACATCGATCGGCCAGCTGTTTATTGTCAACAAAAAATTACATAAATGGAAGTGTTCCGAAAATGAGGTAGGTTTGAGCCCACGGAACGCATTCAGCCATGGAGATTTAAATTTGTATCGTAAGTCATGTTCGTCCGCATTTTTGACGACGCGACGTCTCACGACTGCATTTTCTATCTTCTCTCTTTCCCTGACAAATACATTTCGAGTATTTTGTATTCTCTTTTATCGCAAATATTTAAAATTCAAATGCAGAAATTATGTAAATAAGTTTTGGAAATAATTGACTTGTACAAATACGCAGAGCTTACACTTTTGCATGAATACCCCTATTATTGTAAAGCCAAAACTGCAATGAACTTGAAAATTGAAAATGTTAAAAAAAATCTGGTCTCATTTCCCAACTCAATTTAAAATTTTATCTCCCGTCTCAAAAAACTAAAAAGTAAATGTTTCACTTTTTGAAAACACTAAGGCTAGGCGCGCACATTCAATTTTTAGTTTCGCAACTGCTTGGTTCGAGCAACTAAAAAGTTTGTGTTTTGACACAAACTAAACGATTGCCTAAAATGAGTTCGCTAATTTGTGTAACATTATACATAGTTATATGCACCTGTGCGGACATTCAACCAAATAGTTCATCTGTTTTCTATAAGCAAACAAACAGTTGTGAAACTAAAAATTGAATATGCGCGCCTAGCTTAATACATTGAATAAATTTCTTCAGAAAATGACCGATAGAAATGTCGCCAAACTGAAAGCAACAGATGTCGCTAGTGTATGTGTGTATTCTTTTTCATTTTTTCACTTATTGTACTTTTTGCAAAAATTGCCAATTGTAGTTAACGCTTATTGGTTTAAATGGTTCTACCTTTTTACTTTTTTTCACTTTTTAAAAACACTATTATATGGAATACATTTTTTCAGAAAATCACCGATAGATGTCTGAACTGAAGTTGTATGGCGTAAATTATACGCTCTTTTCAGCAACAGATGTGGCTAGTGTATGTGCGTATTCTTTTTCACTTTTTGCAAAAAGTGCCGATTGTAGTTAACGCTTAATATTTCAAAATTTTATTATAAGAGCTCAAATACTAAACAAACACATGCCTAATATTTCTATCGATAATATTTAGGGAGGTTCACATTCAAAAGCATGTTCATCATCAGCTTCAGTCGTGTTGGCGGTAATGTGAACACCACTGTGAACCCACCTTAATGTTTCGGGTTCTGGCTTTGGGTTTTGGGTTTTCGCTGAATGGTTTATTCTGGATTTGACATTTCTAATTATGTGTCAGTGGATTTGACATTTCTAATTGTTTTAATTTGTTTTAAACAATTTCGGTGTAGTATATTTAAATAATTTTGGCATTCTGCACATCTATGCAAAAAATTCTTTCGTTTAATATGTAATTTATGCCCCTTCGGTTTTTGTGGGCCGCGAAAAGTGTACCACAGAAAACATGTTCGCCGTTTTATCATATGATTAAAATGATCATCAAATATTTTCAAATCGCACTCTAAGTCGACAATTCAAGATGATTTATTCGACAAATGATTCTAGTTACATTCAGCTTATGCCCGATTTCACGAAGGACTTTTAAACATTTAACAGGCTTCTAAACCTTAAAATGAGATGTTTTGGTTTCACCAAACGCTTTTAAATTAAACAAGCTTGTAAACACCCTTATAAACTAAATGCCCATTTTTAGCTCATTAAATTTTAAAAGTGTCATTGAAATGTCATCAGATGTAGATAACAACAATTGGTTATAGGTACAGCAGCTGAAATTATTGTTTTTTTAGGATTTAGTGTTCAATTTTTGAAGATACAAAATGAATAGGGGTATTCACGATCTAATGCAACAGGTCTAGTATCATTGTAAAAATGCAAAAGTGTAAAATCTTACAATACTACAACATGTTGTAGTGTTGTAAGATTTTACACTTTTGCATTTTTACAATGATACTAGACCTGTTGCAGTGTTGTGAGATTTTACACTTTTGCATTTTTACAATGATACTAGACCTGTTGCATTAGATCGTGAATACCCCTAATAGGTTAATACTAAATATTTAAATGATTTGTTTCTTTATTTCGAAAAAAATATTGATCGTCTTCATCCAATAATAAAGTGCAACACAAAGTTATTCGCTGAGCAAGAATATTCCCGGTTCACAGAAATACATTATATGACTTCAAAATGTGGTTCCGACTTTCTAAAGCATCTGTGGATGAGTTTGTTGAATATGTTTGGTCTTCATTTGGAACCAAAAAAAACCAACAATGCAATAAAAAATAAATTAAGTGGTTATTACTTAATGATTTTATACCAAAGAATGTCAGGATCAGAATCTTTCCAAATATTTTTTGTGCATTTCTTTTTTTTTTTCATTTCTTGGCATTTGTTTGAATACATAACGCTTTCTCATTTCTTCTCATACATTTCGCTTGTTAGAAAGAAAAAAACAATTTATTTTTCCCAGGGATGTGAAGAGAACTCAATTTTAACAAAAATTTCCCCAAAATGTCCCTTTTATAGATTGGTGAAACTAAACATTTTTAAGAGCCTGATAAAATTTAAGAGGATTTTTGATAAAAGTGCTTTTAGTGTTTGTTTATGAAATCGGCCATTAGTCTTTTATCTGTCCACCCACCATACCTCTCATAACTACAACGAAAATATTACTCGAATACTTCGGAGGAATAATTGCAACATTACATTTTTCGACTTTAACCTCAGTTCACCATGCCTAAAACTCATTCTTCAAATTCACCCACATCATAGTTTCTTGAGATATAATAAGAGCTATATTAATGGCTAATATAATAAAATGTTGCCATAAATGAGCATGTAATTAAGTTTAACTTTTTTTTCCAAGGTACATATGTATGTTGAGTTTGAAAATAAAAACACTATTCGTTGGAACAACTTGATTTTAAAACCTGCTTAGTTAAAATACTGTATTGGTGTTGTTTTAAAATTATTTAAATTTCACTTTTAAGTCCATTGCCTCTCCCATTCAAACGGATGAGAATAAACTCTCTTGGCTCTACCAAGACTGCTTCATATTTGAACCAATCCGTATCCATATCTTCCTAGGTATATAACAATATATAACACAGATAATAATAAAGCTTTCTATTATCCTTTGTGAAAGACTTTCCTTTAAAGATCGTTACACATAGGAAATGTCTTAGACGCAAAGAAATATTATCATCACCTGCGTGAATTACCTTCGATAATGAAAACGAAGCAATACCGGAAACCCTTAACATCTTTCAAGGCTCTGAATGAAGAAAAATAAGAAGCCAAATTTGCGACTTAATCACCAGCCATAACCGTTTCAACCATATGCCAGAAGGGATTTTTTTTTCCACTTCGGAGACTCGCCACTTCGTTAGCACTTGTCTCCTAACGGACACAATTGCTATCTATAAATCTACTGGACAAAAAAGGAAACAAAAAATTAACTCAATCAGAGATAAAAATCGCAGAAAGATAGAAATGCCAAAGTGAAAAAGGCCTCCTGTCCCGCATTATCATTGTCTTTTGTTTTACTTCCGAGACCGGCTACAAAACAAAACTAGAAAACCTGTACAGTCATGAAACCATTAGCTGGAACTGTCTAGCTTTGGGAATTAAAACAAACAGCACAATCCTTATTTCCGACTCACCCCAAACCCATGCCGAGAACATAAAGAAAAATGTAAAACAGATGGAAAACCTAACTTGGGGGACTGGAGCTGTGGAAAGGCTTTTGTGAAAGACGAAGGACAAACATTGAACTAAAGCCCAAACCACAGCAATGTAAGCTTTTAAAAATAGAAACACAGACCCAGGAAGAAAGTGCCAGGGATTTAGTTGTTTTCGCCACCACAGTTACCAGGGCACAACCTGCTCGCTGAGAAAATCCTTGAGAAAAGGTTAGACATTCAGTCGTAGGTCTACATAACACCTTCCTCCAATCATTTGGGTGTTGTCCTCCTCTTAGATTAGAGGAGGCCTAGGACTAAGATGACTACAATCTGGTGGTATCCCTGGTTGGCATTGTTTTTGGCACGATGGTGGTGGTGCAGTGGCAAGTGATGTATGGAGAGCAACATCACTTCTTCTTAGCATCCAGAAGATTGTGGGGCGGAATTTTGATTGTATTCCGCTCACGTTCCAGTTTTGCCCAACGGGACGTGATACTTTAATGCATTTAGCTGGATTTCTTATATCATGAACTTGCCTACTTTTCGGAGGTCCTTGTTTTATCTGTGTGCTCTGCAAGTATGTGTGTGTTTAAGTTTGAATTTTCAGTAAGATACCTGAAGAATGTTAATGAAATTCACCATCGGGTTCCTAGACTCTTTCTCTTGGGTAAGCACATATAGATTTATGGTAATTTCTTCGCAGAACTATGCTCTCGCAAGGTAAGAATGGTTTGCGCAGAGGTTTTCTATATTTAGAAATACAAAATGTCTTTGTACAGCCCACAAGGTAAATTGAAAGTGTCATTGACTATGGTGAGTTAAAATGAAAAATCCTTGAAGACAGTGCAGCGCAAAAGAACAAGTCCTAATTATGGAAACTTTAATGAAAAAGTTCATTAAGTCTTTCGAAAGTTTGGTGATTTTTATTAGAAGTTGTAGTGTCGAGTCATTGGTTGTCTCTGTCCAGCGTTCAGGGACACAAAAGTGAAAGAAAAAGTTTTTAAATTTAGTCGCAATTATGTAAATATGTTCAGGAAGTAAAATTTGTATACGTAGAAGTGGCTAATGAAAGAAAATTGTGAAGTCGTTCTTTCATATAAAGTTTGTATTAAGCTTTTGACAAAGGTGATTGAGAGTTTTGAGAAACTTCTTTGAGAAAAAATAAAGGGAAATCATATATCAAGTTTGATATTGGTAAAAGTCTGTGAGACATCAAAAATATCGTATTTCATTTCATATTAAAACTGTAAATTAGAAAAAAAAAAGTTCATAAGTTCAAGTTTACAAAAACATTGGGTTGAAAAAACATATAAAACAGTATCAGTACTGTTAAATGATATAGGAAACAAAGCCATAACTGTAATCTATTAAAAAGACAAAAGTACGGGAGACGGGTACCCTATCGGAGAATTTCTGTAAGGTCACAATCAATTGTGTAAGCACAATAATCATAACAGACAGTAAATTAATATAAAGAAAGAAAAGAAGAGGTCCCAAGATCGAACCTTGAGGCATTTCTTTTGTAATTGGATATTTATATGGATATTTTATTTCCAACATCATATTTTCTATTCTGAAGGTAAGATGATAACAACAACACAGCAGAAGGTAACATACTAGGCCTTACCAACAATCAAATTAAGAGGCGACTTTAATATTTGAGCAAAATGAAGCATTATTTAATGGACTGTATATAACTGACCATATATGCTACATTTAATTTTTTAGGTTCCGTACAGTAAATGGTTCATATTCACATAAATATTAAGTTCATTACATGTATGGTTAACTTTATAGAGCTCTTTAAATAATGGTCCATTTCGCTCAAATATTAAAGTCGTCTCTAAATTTGATTGTTATTAAGGCCCACTGTAAAATCCAGAAATTCTATGTCACAGATTAGTGTGGTCAACTATATTGAACGATCTAAAAAAATCAAGAAGAATCAAAGAACGTGACATGGACTTCATCTATGGAAAGTCCGATTGATTGTGGTTGTACAGTAATACTTTCTACGGAGCCAGAATTAGTGTTGTTCCATGTAGACAAAAAATGTAGACTACACGATTGTCTACGTGTAGACAATTCAACGTATACAATTCCTGATTGTCTACATGCCAATGTCAACAATGTAGACAACGTAGACATTCAATTTTTCTTATTATGTTTCGTCTAATAAATCAGAGCTCGAGCCAAAATCATTGTCATCAATCAAAACAATCATTGAGACATCGCCCGGATTAAGATGTCGCAGGTGATTGGGATTGCTTACAGGCATTGCTTTCGTAAATGAATGTGAAGGCATTATTATTAGGATATGAATATGCTTTTTTTAACAAATTTTTATTTACCTGTGCAGTATTTTGTAGATTTTTTTGCACACTGTACAATATGCTACAAATTTGTTATTGTTTTCCATTAAAAGAACACCTAGGTGATGGAAACCTTTATTTTTTCGTCGACCAATATTTGAATAAAAACTCAAATTAACACCTGAAAATTTCTTAAATGAAGTAAAGAATGTGACAGAGAAATCAAGAATGACAGATTGGCTGGCATGCTTTGTCTACATTGTCGACACCATAGTCGACATTGTCTACATTGTCGACACCATAGTCGACATTGTCTACATTGTCTACATTGTCGACACAATTGTCTACGCATTAATGTAGACAATCAAAGTCGACACGTAGAGGAACAACACTGGCCAGAATGCTTAAACCATTCGACATTTTGTGTTCTGCGGTGGGTGTTGAGGGAGTACGAAGATAGATTAAAAGTCATTTCCCCGTATATTTTTTGGAATACGAATGATCTTGGCTTGATTTAACTGTATTGGGAACAAACCTGTCCCTAATATATCACAAAAAAATAGTATGCGTGATTTATTGCAGTTTATTAGATAAGAACTCAATGGGTACTAGATGTACTCAAAGGAGCTCCTGGTATAAAAATTTTTGTCAAAATTTTGGACACTTATTATTTTTAATCAAAATCGTTAAGGTCATTTTGAGATAAATAAGACTTTTCATAACATGTATGGCAGGTGTTGTTAGTGGTAGAGCCAACAAAAAATTTCTGTTTTTCGAGGAATTCAAGTTTGATCAAAATCTCTAGTTTACAAATGCCTAACTTGTTATACAATACAGTACCCATATATCTATCGCAAGTAATAAAATTTGACACTGCCTGTTTTTTAATCATTAAAATATTGAGTCAGATAAAGCGTTCCCTATTCGTGTAGTGTGGTTAAATAAAGCATCTCTGAACTTATCAGTACGTCCAAAGTTAGACTCAAGGGTATTCAAGAGGCTCGAGAGTCAGGTTTGAATGTTTTAGGGGGCGAATGCTATTTTCCTTGAACTTTTTTCGTACAAATAGCGATAAAATAATGAAAGACAAGAAACATTATGTTCGTGCTCGACAGATGAAATTTTTTCATCATTAGATGAAGATAGAAATGGCGACCACTGGCAGTTTAGCACTACGACCCAATTAGCACTGAAGTGTGCCATTTTGATACCATAACTCGTATGAACCCGTGGAAGGAATTGATGTGGAAAATTGTCGACATTCTCACGGAGTCATTAAGTTTGGATTAAGTTAAAAATAAGAAAGGTTTTGAAAAATCATCCGGAAATGGGATCACTCACTCAACCAGACCACCACCCACAGCATCTACACTGTGCCAAACTATGCAGCTTGTTGAATTGTGCTGTAACAGTAGCCAATAAGGTTAAGTGATTATCGTCTTTTCCACCGAAAACTTCTGTCAAAGCCCTTAGTTTAATAGCGTAATATGATGCGTTGAGAAACGAGGTCAAGTCTTTTATCTTCAATTCGGAAAGCTCGTCAATGTCTTCAAAAATACCCTTTGTTCTAAATTTTTCCAAGGCAGGGCAATTGCAGAAATACATAGCTTTGCTGCATGCTCTCCCATTGGTCAGTGTCCGCTATAGGTAGCTACAATTCTGGCTATGTGTTGCCTGGATCTGCATATCAGATTAAATGTTCCGGATTTATTAAAGTTGGGCCAAATCTTTTTACATATAATGAAATAAGTTCAACTGCTCCACCTACGGTTTGATTCGTTAAAGAAAATTGAGAGAATATTACCCTTGATAGCTCCAATCGGAATGTTGACTCTTTCCGCAAGTGTATTATGTCCTGCTCGTCAGCCCGTTTATTCCCAGCAATGCCACAACGAGCCGAAACCGAGATAATAATGATATTGGGACTAACACGTTCATCCTGGCATTGCTAATAACCATATTCCGCTTTGGATCTTGTTTAAGTACCTTGCATGCTTCACTGATATTCAGTTTAGAAAAGGCTAGCAATGCGAATTGCCAAAATGACTTAGATATATTCAAAGTCTCAGAGAAGATTCCTGAGCCAACACCACACTGCATCTTTGAGCCATTAGTAAAGATAGCTGTGTCGAAGTCTTTCGTCACAACGTCATCATCCCAGTCCTTTCTTGATGGGAACAAAATTTAAGAATCGTTACTGATGTCCATTTTAGGGGTACATAAAGTCAGTGGGAGTAGAAAAAATCTCTATTGAAATTTATTCCTCAATATATTGCTGTGGCCACGGGGCTCGCTACTTAATGCACTGCAAGATACTTGATACTTTCTACGTATGTAAATCAAGGAGTAAAAGATACAGAAAGCGCTAAAAGCATCAGCATCAGGGCAAGATCTTACAGTCCCTGTGCTGCCAGCACCATGTCTATGTCCACAAAATCTTCTTAGATTGAATACCACACCTCAATCAAAGATGATTGATAATGAAGATGATGTTTTCATCATACTTCACCTATCATTTTTAAAG
This sequence comes from Chrysotoxum bicinctum, assembly GCA_911387755.1. Classification (NCBI taxonomy): domain Eukaryota; kingdom Metazoa; phylum Arthropoda; class Insecta; order Diptera; family Syrphidae; genus Chrysotoxum; species Chrysotoxum bicinctum. Next base: position 83,283,553 of record OU426990.1, read on the forward strand.
CTCTTTTTTATATCATATCCAAAATACTCAAGTGGTAATTAGTTAATTGATGTTAAAACATGGGCACTTAGGAGAGAGATTTAGACTCGAGAATAGAACAGCTTAAGATTTCTAGTTGCACACTTTGTGCCTACCCAGTATTCCCTTCCCACTTTATTGAAATAAAAATGATTTAACCTTTCGACCACAACAGGGGTGCTATACCACCCCAGGCATTTTTATTTTAACTGTAATTTTGATTTTTCTTTATTCCTCTTTCTGTCGTTCTATGTATTTGTCGTTTAATATCTCAGGTGTCATTTGCTGATGAGTAGTCCCCGCGATAGGTTATATTTTTTGAGTGCGAGGGCAAAAGGTATGCATTGGGGTTGTATATCACCCCATGTTGTGTTCCATGTATGTGAAAAGCTGAAGGAATAAAGGGGGTTGTAGGACACCCCATGGAGTCAATGAAGGTGAGCCCCCTCCGAAACAGCAGAAGCAATCGCGATGTGCAATTCGTCCAAGGAAACAAGACCGGAAAAGCAAGATTACGTGTCTTAAATCAAAATGTCTTGTATGCCCTGAACACAGAAAAGAGATATGCCTAAATTGTACTTAACTTATTATTTCTTTGTAAATATATACATACATGTTTATTTATTAATGAATTAAGTTTTTTTCTGTTTTTGATAAAGTATATGAATTGTTGTGTTTGAATAAAAATTTTATGTTGTCCTCGAAAGTATTTTTTTTTAATTTATTCCTGGCTGGGGTGTTCTGCCACCCCTGTTGTGGTGTATGTATATTTTAAAAGTGTTGTGATCGGAAGGTTAAATTCATACCAGATATCTTTTCCCCTTTGCTTCTTTTCCTTGTTAATTTACCAATGCTTAAAATTTAGTTTCCAAAGTGTCAAATATTCCTATTTCATATTGAGATTATTCAACTTCATTCTAAACTTCTTATACCTTATGTAAGTACATAGGTAGTTCCGGGACTAGAGTTTATCTTTGGTATCGATTAATAAAATCATTGTGTTTCAAACCACTATCGCTGACTAGACTAACATAAAAATTATCATCCCTTCAAAATTATAACAATATATTCCAGGCAACAACTTAACCTCAATTCACACAGATTAATCTCCTAAAAAAAACTTCTATTGGGACATACCTATTAAGTTTTTCTTCCCGTATTTTTTTTGTTGTGTTGGCTAAGAAAGTTTCTGTTCTGCTAAACGTGCCGCCTTTTGTGTCATTCTGATGAAGTAACTTCCTGACTTCATCATTTCTGCCCACGCGCATCGAATCAAGCATAATAATCGTCATCCTATATCCATCACTGGAGCCAGCCAGGGTGCCTTAGAAGGATTGTGTGTCTTAGGAAGTCTTCTTCTATCAGAAGAAGTAAACAAAAAAATGAAGTAAGTGTATCACTTGAAAGTTAAATCCCAACAACATCAAGTTTCAGAAGCATGATCCTTATTTTGTATTCAAGGCGTATTCCTCGAACATCCCTTGAATTCAAAGGAACATAGGAGACAGAGTGAAATATAAAAAGAAGCTAGTTTAGCAGTTTTTCATGTCCTTTCTGTTGCGACCCGTCCTCCCCCGACCTCATATCGCATGTATTGGATGTCGTCGTCGTTGTCCTTATTTATATCAACCTAACCACATCGCCGTAAGCAAAACCTAAGTAGCTACAGAGTGATTTCCTTGCGTCACTTGGAGTAGATTTCCTCAAAAAAGGTCGAAACCACCACAACAAACTACACAAGGAAACTATCTCTTTTGGAGTATTTCTTTTTTTGCCGGTACTTTGCATTCTTGACATACAAAATAAGGATGCATCTTGTGCCTGATGCTGCCTTCTCTCGAGAATTGATGGGCAAGTCAGTTTGCTTTTGTTCGTTCTGAGTTGGAATAATGATTGTCACGCATTCGAAACATGCATCAGTGTTAGCTGTCGCACGCTAAAGGTGGCAAATGTGAAGGTGAATGCGCCCACGACATCCAGGTTCAATCAGGATTCAGGAGCAGGATCAAGAGCAGCATTAATTTTGTTTATTTTCATTTTCAACCAAACTGTTCTCGTTTTAGAATTCCTAAATGCTCGACGACGCCAAAGAAGCTAAACCATGCTTAAGCATGTTTTCGGAAAACTTCGTTATTTGTAAGTTGTTACGATATCCTATATGTTACGGTTTCACTTTTAAAGCCGCAGGTGCTGGAAATAGTTTTAAGGCTTATTAAGTTCCTAGTGAGCACTTAATGTGGCATTGGAGAGAGATGGTTATAAGTAGAAGGGGTGTTATAAGAACTGACCGAACGGCGCGGGGGCAATGCTGTAGGAAATATTTCGCTGGCGTGGGTTTTTCTTTCAAAAAAGTTATGAAGGGAAAGAAAGTTATGGTGGTTTGTGAAGTTCAGGAAATGCACTTCAAAAATATTCATAAAGTCTTTTGGAACGAGAAACGAGGAAAGTTTTCTCTTTGGAAAAGTTATAACAGAGAAGCAGATTACTCAGCTAGTGACCATGAAAGAAAGTTGAACTTTTTATTTTTATTTTTAGAAGTCTTCATTTTTTAAAGAACACAATATTGTAAGAATGATTATTTTAGTTTTTATTTACTCAACTTTAATGCATAAGTCCACGTGCATGGAAATATTTCAGATTTTATATTTAACAAAAAGGTCATAATGAATTTAATAAAAATAACAAAAACCCATTGAAACGAATCCGGGCAAGAAATATGATTTGAATATGAATTAGAATTACACTCACCATCAGTGTGTTTACATTAGTTATTTATTACCCAGCGTACCCATGATTTAACAATTGCACAAAAGGTGAAGTGTTTAGAAAACCATGGTTCGATAAATCATGCATGGCAGCTAGGAATGTATCATACACATGGCTAAACCGATTTAGGCGAAACAATGAAGACTCTGCGAAATGCTTGTATATCGAACACAATCGGAGGTTTAAAGAACTTTGTAGAGAAAAGAAGAAAGCCTTTTATGAAAAGAAAGCCCAAAGTTTAACTACATGTAGCAAATCAAATGACTTCTGGAAGCTGTTACAAAAACTAAATGGCAAAGCTTATGTTATTAATCGTAACTTAAATTGTAATATTTTGCAGATACACTTCAGGCAACTTCTGAACCAAGATACTATGGGTCATCATTATGATTCAGTATGCACAACCAAGTTTTTATAATGAAATATTGGACCAACCAATTGTACAGCACGAGGTGTACGCGACGCTAAATGGACTCAAGGATGGAAAAGCTGCTGGATCGGATAGGATACCATCGGAATTTTATCGATATGGCACGGAGAAACTCGTTGATAATTTAACAGCAGTATATAACATTATATATTGAATACCGGAAGTATACCGCAACAATTCAAGGAATCTCTTATCTTTCCGATTCATAAAAAGGGTAACACGATGGATCCTGAACATTATAGAGGTATTTCCTTTTTAAATGCGTCGTATAAAATATTCACATCGATACTACAAAGCCGACTGAGAAGGTGGATAGATGTAAACAATCTTATGAATGAGTTCCAAGCAGGATTTAAACCAGGGTATTCTACTATAGACCACATTTTTGTCCTAAGAAGTATAGCTGAAAGGTTTTTGTCCCAAGACAGAAAATTGTATGTCCTTTTTGTGGACTTTAAGGCGACATTCGATACGATAGACAGAAATGCATTGATGTACAAGATGTTTAGACTGGGACAAGTTTGGACGCGTTCTACAGAACCTATACTTAGACACTAAAGCAGCAGTATGGGATGGTGAACATTTATCGGAATGGTTTCAGACGAATGGAGGTGTAAGACAAGGATGCACACTAAGCCCAAGTTTATTCGCGCTTTTCGTTGAAGACATAACTATGGTATATTACCGGGTGGAGTGGAATACGCAGGAACCCTTATCAAAGCCCTATTGTTTACAGACGATATCGTTCTACTCGCATACTCACCTGAAGCACTCCAGTTAATGATAAATAAACTTAATGAATATTGTACTTTATGGAAATTAGTGGTCAACCTAGAAAAGTCAAAAGTTATGATATTCAAAAGAGGAAGAGGAAGATTAAGTCAAAGAGAACAATGGACCTATAACAATGAAAGAATTGAAGTTGTGAAGCAGTATAAATACTTGGGAGTGTACTTCACCAAGAATCTCAAAATGGATAAACATCTCACACGAAAAATTATTAAAAGCAAAAGCAGCAATAAACGTAAAAAAATATGAAAAAAATATGAGACTGTTGAGAAACTCCTCCGTTTTTACATCAAACGCATATTTCGACTTCCTTCAAACGCTCCTAACTACATGGTAATGTTCGAAACTGGTATCTCTCCATTGTTTACAAAAACCTTGAAACTACAAGCAGATTATATTATCAATGTGCTAAAGATGCCGGATAATCGCCTTCCAAAAAAGGCAGCTCTCCAAGCGATTCATAACAGATCAGGATGGTTCAAGGACTGGATGGAGTTAGGGCAAGAAGCGGGCATAGAATTAAACATGAATGATTATAGTAACTGGAAGCCCTCGCTCTATCAGATGATTACAAGCATAGATAACAGCGCCAGAGCAAGATACGCAGAAGAGGCAAGAGAATCGATTTACAGGCTGGTATATAGCAAGCTAATCCACAACTTAAAGAGTTTAAATTATTTTAGAGATGATTACACTATAGAGGAAATATCTTGCATCTTTAGATTAAGGGGGGAACTGTTAAACCTTAACTTCATACCACATCGCGAAAATTTACCTGTGCTTTGTGAAATGTGTAATATGACAGAACGTGAAGACATTTTTCATTTTGTTGGTAGATACCCGATCCTCAAAGAAACGAGAAGACATGTGTTTGGCGAACACATACTATCTGAAGAACTTACAATAAAATACCTTAATGAAATAGATGTATCCAAATTGTTCAAGTTTTGCAAAATTGCATTAGCTTATAGAAGCAGAATTTTAAATGAAAATTTTTAAATCAAACTGTACTTTAATGATATTTAATTAATCAAGTTTTTTTTATATATATAATTGTCAATCAGGCAGACGGCAAAGCCATGCTTATATTACGATTGTTGATTGTTGTTAGATGTGTAAGATTTGTACTTTTTGCTCAGTGAATAAAATTTACTTACTTACTTACTTACTTACTTACTTACTATAAAAGTTCCTATAAGCCAACAACTATGAAAAAAGACGGATATATTTTATTAATTGCGCTTAAGGAGTGGCTGCAACCACCATGAAAAATGTACAATATAATTTCAATTACATGTTCTTTACAATGTTTTGTTCTCTTAAGATACAGCACGCAACCTAGAGAATAAAATGGTGGAACTCACAGAAGAGAATCTTGTTCAGTGAGCTTTATGAAGAGGAACTCGAAGAAACTAAATGGTCAGAATACTATCACTATCACATAAATTCGGGAACAAAGCAGCTGAACTTCTAGAAGAACAGCCACGTCAATTAAACTACTTAAAGGGGAGCTCCGAGGAACAAAACGGGTGCGGTGAACTTTATCAGAGAACCTATGTCCCTAGCACGCAACCTAGAAAAAAATGCTGTCGGAACCCACAGGAGAGAACCTTGTTCAGTGAAGCTTCTTGAAGGGGAACCCAAAAACAACTAAACACCCTTGTCCCTAGCACATATAGTAGGGAAGAAAGCGACTAGAACTCTCTGCGGAGAGCTTAAAAGGACGAAACGATCGGGAATACTTACAGGAAATCCTCGTCTCATAACTTCTGCAATTTTCATTTTACTGGCCTTGAATTGTAAGAAAAGCGAAATAATTTTCGCGACTCATCTATCAATAAGTAAATTAAACAGTAAGAAAAAGAATGTTAACGATGTGTTCCTTGCGAAAACCCAATCTGTGTCAAAACTGATTCCAATGTTGAGTGAACCAGTTGCAGTGGTATTTGTGGTAAATATTTCCACCCCCTTCTGTTGGCCTAAGTCGCTAAATACCGCCCAAGGCTAAACTCTCGTGCATCGTTTTTGAAAGCATTATATGACACAATGCTCTTTCACTGTAAACAAATTTTCTCCTCCAGTTCAAAAACTTAGTTGATTTTGTCTCTGGCACGATTTTTGCTTCGGAAAGTGGTAAAGAAATTGGTTATATCGCAAATGACCTTAGCAAAGCCTTCGAACAAATCTCGTACAATCTAATTCTCTTAAAACTAAAAGCACTTGATTTTCCGACTTCATGGATTCAATCCTATTTAAACCAACGCCAACGTCAATATAAAAGTCCTTTTGTTTTTAGTAGGTAATAGTATGCAGATGCAGAACTCTTTTAGATACCCTTCTCTAAAAATTCTCTCAAAATCTCTATCTACAAAAATTCTTACCCCAGCGCCCACTTACAAGTAGTTCTTAAGCTTCTTTTGTAAAACTAGTCGTTAGTTATTATTAAGTTTCTGCTTGCATTAAGCTAGTAAAGTTAAACAAATTATTATTTGGACGAGAGGGGATCCAGCTTCCTCTCTGCGCAAGAGTCTGCTGCTATATGTATATTATAAAAAAAAAACAAAGGAAACAAAACAGTAGAAGCTCAAGGAGAGAACCTTGTCCAATGAGTTAGTTGAAGAGGAGCTCAGAAGAACGAATAGGTCGGGTTAGTATATAAATACTTAAGAAGATTTTGTGATTTTCTTTACTTCCTCTTATCGAAAATAAATAGATAATTCTTATGTTCTCAATTCACACTGACTTATTCCCGATAAAACTACATAGAATTCGAATTTAGTTCTGTTTATATGACAGTGCCTTTAATTATATCCAACTTTAGTAGATATCTAAAAATTTGAAAGATGCATTCTACATTATTTGTTAATTTAATGGCACATAATTTTAAACGCTGCTCGTTTAAGGAATAAAACACAGTCGTTTAACTTGGAGACTTTGTCTAACTTTATGCAGTTCTTTCCAATGTCTAAAAAATTCTGATAAAAAAATTGCCATAACTTCAAAATGAAGAGCTAAGTGCCCTGATTGCAAATATCGAGGTCCAAGACGTTTTGAAGGCGGTCTTCTTCGTGCAAGAAGTACGCTATTCTTATCGCCTCTTGCAGGCAGAAGACCTCAATACTTTCGATCAGGGGGCTTAACTCTACATTTTGGCAAAGTTGTATCGCAATTATTTAGACTTGGAAAGAACTGCATATATTATGCACTCTTATGCACTATTGCTCCCACTAGAGCATTCAAGACGTTCACATTTGTAAGTAACTACTAAAGGCCTATCTAATTATGCTAATTATTACTTGCGACTTATAGGTACTATAAGGCAAGTTATGCATTCGGAAAAAAAATCGAACTCGAGATTTTGATCAAAGTTGACATTATGATGATAGCGAAGACCAAAAAAGTGGGTCTCGCAATTCTGTCTGTCTGTCTGTCCGTTCGATTGTAGCTAAACAGCTCGGCCGATTTTCTTCAAACTTGGTAGATAATTTTTTCCCCCCGGATGTTTTTTGAACGGCACCTGCCATACGAATTTTTTTTCGAAATTTTATAAACTGTTCGACAGATTTTAAAAATAAAAATACAAAAAAATTTCATTTAATTAAAGCTAGGTATTAGTTGAAAAAAAATTTTTCCGAAAAATGGTTATTGAGGGTACCCCCATGGAACCACTTTATTTGTTTTTGATTTTCTCAAAAACGGTACAACCGATTTTGATAATTTTTTTTTTTGCTAAAGCTCCCCAAAAACATAAATAGAATTGTGTACTCAAATTTTCAAAAAATAAAAATTTTTGGATTTTTAAAAAAATCTTCAAATTTTTTTTTCAAAACTGAATATTTCGAAAACCCCATGATATATTTTTTTTAAACTGGTTTTTAAAAATCGTATTTTGCTTGAAAACGGTGCCTTGAATTTTGATAAATTTTTTTTTCTTTCAATTAATTTTTACGATCTTTAATTTAATAAAAATAAAATGCACGACTGGGTCGCACAAACTTGCTCCTATGTAATAGACTAGGAATTTTAAAAATGGATGTTATTAAAGAAAACTGTTCATAAGGATAAAATGAATTTTTTAAATTTTTTTAGAAGTAAGAGATAAAAACAGAATGCTATGCAAATATAAATGTATGCAAGAACAAAAATTATAAGTCGTTGTAGTGGTTCCTTAAAAAAATAAGCTTTTATGTACAAAATTTTTAAAACATTTTTAAGAAAAAAATTTGGTACGCCAATCTTAAGTTCTTATTATTGTACGACTAAGAGTCCAATTTCAAAAAAAAATATGAATCCGTTCTTGAGATATCGAATTTTCCGAAAAAAATGACTTTTTTTCTAAAAATTGAAAAAAATATTTTTTTTTTTAAGTTTTGAAATGTAATGTTTTTTAAACTTTTTAAGAGCTTCTTTATAAAAAATTTCATTAAAATCCGTTATGCCGATAATGAGATTTTCAAAATTCGAAAAAATCGTTCTATGGTAGGTACAGTCAGTAATATCTAGATTTCAAATTTTTTTTTATTAAATTATAGATCGTTAAAATTAACTTATAGAAAAAAAATGTTAGCAAAATCCTCGGAACCGTTTTTGAGAAAAATACGATTTTCGAAAACCATTTTTTGAAATTTGTATGGAAGGTACCGTTAGTTTTATATAAAACAAAATATTTTTTCTCAAACCTTGTAGATTAGGTTAAAAAAACTTTTATTTATCAAGTTTGAAAAAAATCGATCTTGGGGTTTTCGAAATATTGAGTTTCCAAAAAAAAATTGAAAATTTGAATATGTAATAATATTCAAACTGTGGAGGAGCTTTACCATAAAAAAATGATTAAAATCGGCTGTACTGTTTTCGAGAAAATCAAAAACAAAAAAAATGAACCCAGGGGGCCTACCAAAAATAACAATATTTTGGAAAATTTTTTCAACCATTAGCTAGTTTTAACTAAATAAAATTTTTTTTAAAAAATTCTGTGGGACAGTTTTTGAGAAAAAAAAAATATTTATAAAATTTCGAAAAAAAAATCGTATGGCAGGTACCGTTATTTTTGGTCTTAAAAAAAAACGAAAAAAACGTGTGGGGGGAAAAAATTAAAACCCATATCTACCCAGTTTGATGAAAATCGGCCGAGACGTTTAGGCTGTAGTCGAACCGACAGACAGACAGACAGGCAGACAGACAGACAGACAGAATTGCGAGACCCACTTTATTGGTCTTCGCTATCATCGTAATGTCAACTTTGATCAAAATCTCGAAATTAAGATATTACAGCTTGTACCTACCATAGAACCATTTTTTCGAATTTTGAATTTCTCATTATCCACATAACGGATCTTAATGAAATTTCTTATAGAGAAGCTTCTAAAAAGTCTAAAACACATTGCATTTCAAAACTTTAAAATAAATATTTTTTGAATTTTTGAAAAAAAAAATCTATTTTTTCTTTTTTTGAAAATTCGATATCTCAGAAACGGCTAAATATTTTTTTTGTAAATTTAATTTTTATTCGAACAATAATAAAAACTTTAAATTGGCGTACCAAAATTTTTTTCTTAAAAAACTTTTAAAAAGTTTGTGTATAAAAGCTTTTTTTAAGAAACCACTACAACGACTTATAATTTGTGTTCTTGCATAAATTCATATTTGGATAGCATTCTGTTTTTGTCTCTTACTACTAAAGGAATTTAAACATTAATTTTATCCTTATCAACAGTTTTCTCTTATAACATTCGTATTTAAAATTCCTATTCTATTACATAGGAGCAAGTTCGTGCGACCCAGTCGTGCATTTTATTTTTTGTTATCAATCACATCCAAAAATTGCTGTGGGCTTTCGGTCTATTATTTACATTATCTTAGATGGAAATGAAGTAAATATCGCTATTGCACAAAATAAAACTTAATTTTGTTGTTGCAAGATGCAAATTCATTAAGCAATACACGTATGTACATGCATACATACATATGTATGTACATTTGTAGGTACACACTTGTTTGTTCATCGCCCGCCACAATATTTAAAAATTAAAGATGTAAAGATGTAAAACACTTTTGTACGATTGTTCCGCATTTCCAACATTCAGTCTATTAAAAAGCACACCTTTAAAAAATCAAATAAAACACCAGTAAACATTTTTATTTTAATTTACCTTGGTATGAAATGACCATTCTCAATATGGATAAAGTGTACTTTTGGAAGATAAAGTCGCTATTTGCTACTGTTAAAGTTAGACGAGCTCTTTAACGTTAAAGTTTAGTTTATGTCGTTTAAAATTAACAAACAGATGGTTCTCTTTTTAAACATAATATTTAGAGTCGAGCCCCATTTTAAAATTGATTTAGAGCATGTTTTAAATGTTTAAAATTTTACGCCAATGACTTAAATAGATAGTCGGCGAACATTGCAGAGCCATGCTCAAAAGCTTTTTCCTTCTTCAATTGGACGAATTGGAACTGAAGAAAGTGTGGTTTCATGAGGATGGACATTGGTTACTGTACGAACCATAACCAACATTCTGAGGGCTGCGTTTCCGGGTTGACTGATCTCTACTGGTGGCCCGAGAAAATTCGATATCTCAAAACAATGATAAATACAACGATTTATAATTTATGTTCTTGCATAAACTAGCATTTGCTTGAGAAATCACATGGCATCCTGTTTTAAATCTTTTACATAAGAGAAAGTTCGGGCGATCGACTCGTGCTTTTTATTTAATTGTAACTTGGTTGAAACCAATGACTAAGAAGAGTTTTTAATATTTTTTCCAAAAGGCCAAAAGTTGTTACTATCTTTGTGACATTGATATATAATAATGTGCCGAGGAAAAATTCAACCATTCAACCTACATTATATAGTAAGCCAAACTTGATGCAGGGAGGCAGAGTGTTGCTGAATGTCCAGTAACTTCTAATCGACTCCGGGCACAAGATTTGGGAATGTCAATAATGTTATACGAATTGTGGTTTAAAAAATTCCCCATTTTGACACGGCCAGAGGCGCCCGCTTGAAAGACATCTAATTCATATGCAATGTCAAAAATCATTATACTGGAACAGAATATAAATCAATATTTTTTTTTCATTTAAAAGTTATTGAAAAAAAAATATAACACGCGTCTTGTACCTACTTCTACAATTTCCAAGTCAACTTAAACACACTTAGAAAGAAAAAGTACAGAAATGTTAAATTCGTTAAATTCCATGATTGTCTCCTCTTAAAGCTTATATGTATTATACACAAAAAATCCTAAAAAAAAATAAATAGAATTAAAGCTTACCTTCACGAAATGGTAGAACAGCACAGCTCCAACTGTTGATAGGGCAAACCAAACAAAAATAGCAAATGTTGACACATGAGATATGTCAAATGCGTGTAAGAATGTTGAAATAATAATGGCAGCTGCATGACAGAAAAGGAATGGCATCAGCAATCGTTCAAGAAGGTCCCATGGGATTTCATGTGCTTTTTGTGGCAACTGTGAGATGGATCCACGTCGTAGAGACCCGACGCGCGAGGCACGACGCTGTAAGGAAAGAAAATAAATAATATTATAATAATTTGATAAAATCTCTGTTCGAAGGAATGCACCTACTTAAAATATATTCTTCATTTATTAATCGTTTACACCAGTTGATGATAAAAGCAAGTTTATGGGGCAATAAAATGCAACTATCTGAAGCTGTGCAAGCTGTTCTGTTGGTTCGTAAGTAGGAAATAGAGAGCACGTCTGGATCGCACGTATTTACTCTTTTAGAGGGTCATCCAAATAAACATCGTCCACGTTGGCAATTCTTTATTATACCAGGAGGAATATGAACCATTTCTGAAAGGTGCATATGGGACCCACTGAATGAGGCAGTTAAAGATGGCGAGTGGAAAAAGTAATTCAATTGATAGCATTGACTTGATGGTTGAGTTTGAGGAAGTTAGCTTTACGCAAGTTGAAGGAGGGAGAGACCTCCCAATCAATTCTAATATTGATTGGTTAATTCTAATAATTTTATAACCATAAGAAAAATTTAGAGCGAGAGGTGGATGGTAGGGATTACCGGTGGAAAGAACAGGGTTGCTGCCGTTTACACAGGAATTGAAGGGGTCGGGTGAGAAAATGTGATTGACGAACTACCCACCTTAGTTGTTGGTTGAATTTATATGAAGTAAGGATCGATGATTCATCATTTTCTTAGTGGGAAAAAGTTATTATTTATAGATTAGAGCTAACTTTATTTGATAAGCCTCAGGAGGTTTCAGATTTTTCAATAATGGGTGAAGACGCAATCCTTTTTGATGATTGTATAAGTAAATTTGACGCCTTAAGAGCAAGAAAAGAAGACATGTGGACATCAAGTTGTGTGGGTGTTAAAAGCACAGCGTCATCAGGAATTTATCTGGAACAGTGAAATTGTTATGAACTGCTGCGAGGTTTGGTGCAGAATATTTGGGTTCATCAAGTAGCCTTATCATTACTAGTAGACGTAATTTTTGTGAGTGCTGTTGTCGAATTTTGGCTGTTTTCACCCTTTTGCGACCAACGGAATTCCCGTATATGTACCAAGTAGTGATGAAAAAGTCGTTACTTTGCAGTAATTGTTACCTTCGATACTTTTTTCGAAGTAATCGTTACCTTTGAGTGATAGGATTTAAAGTAATCACTCAAAAGTAACGATTTTTCATAAAAATTGACAAATATTTGTTGTAATATCAAGTTAGATAAGATTCTGGACTTATGTTTTTAAGAAATTCATCACTACTGTTTATATGTGTACAGATAAAGGTACGTGTATGTATATCAGAACATCAATAATTTTAAAACATTGCTAATTGGCTACCTAAATAATTCGCTTATAAGACAATTGGCAATCATTGAATCAATTGAAATTCGAAAAAAAATATACAATCCTTGCTGGAAAATGAAAAATAATAAAGTACCTCTACCAAGTCTTGAGTTCATTTTCTAATTGCCACCAGGAGCTTTGGTACTTGCTGATCTACCAGAGCGTTTAAGCCTGCTGTTTTAGTGCCACCAAGTTCTTTGTACCTGCTTTTTAAAGACGAATTACCAGAAGCCAGATTTCCCGATACCATATACTAGAATATAAAACCGAAATTCGAAGCATCAGCAAACAGCAAAACCGAAACGAGACAGCAAGACTAGAATCCAAAAGAGTTGATACCCGTGAACCATCCGATTACCAGAATTAATTGAAATACTAGTAATAGAAGATTGTGTGCTGTATATATAAGAGTTATTTTCAATAAAGATTTTGTAATAAGGTTTGAAAACTACATTTTGTAGCTTTTGAGTTGGCCTACATTATTTTTATTTGCTTCCGTTACGCATACAAAACCAATCTCTGGGAAATCAAAGATATACCTTACAAAATATAACTTATTGAAGCTTAAGCTTTGTATTCAAGTCTTGAAATCCCTACGTGCATACATTTGAAAGAATTTTTAAAACTGACTTGGCACATATGACAACCGAATAAACCGAACCAGAAAACAACAAACTCTTGCATAAAATATTTCCTAATAGTCTTTCAATCGTGTGAACTTACAATAAATTTGGTCGTACAATATTGTGAAAATTGTCATGGGAAAATCCTATGAACACACGATTTGAATTTTTTTTAATACTATACGCGAACTCAAGGGGTTATGAATACCCTTATAATGCTAAACACAGTGCGAGCAATTAGGAAAGTAGCATAGGATTAGAAAGGAGATACCGATGTACATTGGTTTTGAATGTCTACACATTGCAATGAGTGGAAAATATTGATCCGGGTACAGTATTCCACATTCGTGTAGTGCGGCTAAAAAATAATCTCTGTTCTTGACAGTATGTCCAAAATTAGGCTCAAGGGTGCAACTGGCAATTTCACCAGAGCAGTGCTTATGAAAACAGCGGTAAAATAACGATAAATATGAAACATACATTATGGCGGGGCTGGAAAGATACAAATGTTTCAGTTAGACAACAGTTGCCCATAAATTTTAGAACTCAATTTTGAATTCTGTCCAACAGACTGAAGTGGGAAGATATTGCAATTGTACTCGAGTTTCGGAAAAATTAAGGCTTTATATATTACAGCCAGATCAGAAACAGTTATCAGCGTGCTTAGCGAAGTCAAATATGTGATCACTCCAAAAACGATGGTAATGCACATACCTAGAACTGAAAGCTGTTCAGTCTTATCGATGCAAGTGCCACACATAGAAAAAGGCATTGAACGAGGGTTACTCTTTTATGAGAGTAAGGAGCATTGAGTTTTCAAAGCATTAAATTTTGCATGGTTTCTGATTTCCCATTGGACAATGCTGTGGAGATCAGAATTTAATGAGCTTTTCATACGCTGCCGTTGGAAGTCCACATCCGAAGAACAAGAATGTGAATCTAAAAATGAATATGAAAAGCACTTTCATCAACGAAACAATTTAGTGGATTAGAAGTTTCAAACCAAAGATCATTTATGAACATAAGGAAGAGTTTACAGAGTCAAAACGTATCCTTGCGTTTATTTTGTGGATATCAGATTCGAAACCATCCAATCCTACTTATAGTGAGCAATTTATAATCCAACGAGGATTTTCTTAAAGTGAAATCGAGACGCGAATGTGTTTGTGGAAAATGGGAATAACAAGAATATAAACTGCCCACAACACTTTTCTCTACTGAATGCGACGAAACAAAATTTTAATTTGTCCGACTATACCTGCCATAGATCGACCAAATTTTAATAAGAACATCTGGCAATCGTTTAAGTCATTTCTAGGCCATCCACCTGGAAATGAGATTGGCTGACTTTGGGGTAGGTTCTGCCAACCGTGTGATCTGACAATTTTGTATTGTAAGGCAGTTTGTTATTTATTGTCAGCTCATTGTCAGATAATGCCAGATCTGACAATTTTTTTCAGATTTGACAATAGCTTAACTACTCAACTATAAAATGCTTTTATAAAGTAAGACTCTTAAGCTAAAAATTCGAGTATCCAACCATTGTACACTAGTAATTGCAATATTAAATATTTATTAATTTATTGCAACGATCCTTGGTAGTCTTATATATTTTTAATATTTTTAATATTTAATTAATCAAACCAATCAAATGGCTGAACAGATTGGAATACAATTCGGAATACAAGAATTTCTGTTTAAATTTTCTTGGCCATTAATATTTTGAAATGCGCTCACAGACATTCTTATAATAGAAAAAGTCTTAAAAATGAAATCCGACTGTCTCTAGCTAGGATGAATACTTTTTGCTTGCAACTTAAAAAAAAACAATCAAATTCCGTCTGATTTAGATGGAATAAGTTAGAATTTTAAATTGCATAAACCATAATGTATCAAAAGAAGAGTATTTTTATTTATTACTGTATCAAACGTATTTTTGCAAATAATAAAATAAATTGGCACACAGATGTGTCTCTGGAATAACAAGTCGTTGCGATTTAATTAATTCTATTTTTAAAACTCTTCATAACATGACGTCAAATGGCACAAATTTTGGAAAAGATTCCCAATAAATTATAAATAAATACACAAATTCAAAAAAACACACACGTATTTAAGCATACTTAGTATAAACGGTCCTTGTTGTTGTTTGTTCAAAATGATATTCCCTTTTTGAAGCTTGTTCAAGTTTTATCAAAGAAATTATCAAATTTTGAAAAATTTTTTTTTTCACTTTGTTAAGCAAAAACAGAAATATGGTGGACAATTCACTTTTAGACTGCACTAAGTGGACTGACAAAAATATTAACCTGATGAAATTTTCACACTTTTAATTTCATTTAAATTTCAAACAAATTGCATTGAGTGACTTTGCCATACACTAATCGGCCAAGAACATTTCTTAGTATGCATCATTTCACAATAATTTGGTTAGCATTGAAACTAAAAGTGAATCATTTATGTTTATATTGAAACAAATTAATAATAAAAGCGTAGGAGTGTGTTTCGACACCATTTCTTGGACATTTTTATTCGAAATTTTATATTATCCAAGAGTTAAAAAAATTCTAATTTTAATTGCAATGAAATTTCAAATACATTTTCCCCTAATTTTGAATAAAGATTTAGAAATATACATAGTTTGATCATGGTCACTCAGAAAAAAACGTTCTAACACCAAAAATTTTATACTTTTGCTCAACAATTTTCGTTGGTTAAAATGAACCCAAATATCTCAATTCTTGAATCAAGATTACAAGAGTGTTGGCAACGCTACAAGAATTTAAATTCTTTAATTGAAAATAAAAATGTAAAAAACATAAGAGTTAAGGTTCTTAAAACAAAAACATTTTTGTTAAATAAATTAAATTAAAAGCTCTTACCGCAACAAATAAAAATACCATATAGTTGAGAACAATTATTATTGTTGCCTCTAAAATGAATTGTTGAAAAATTGAAAATTACTTTGTTGCCTCAACAATAACAATTGTTAGAAGTTTGTTAACAAAAATTCTTGCGATAAAAACATATTTTCAATTAAATGTAAAAATATAAAAATGAAAAAATCAAGACTGTTTAGAAGAGCGAATTAAAAAGAAAATTAACAATTAAATCGTAGCACAAACTATTTCAAACTATTTTGTCCATATTACATTTTTGTATTAAATTATTTTGAATTTTCTCTTTAAATTCTCTCTTCTAAATAATCTTGACATTTCGTATGTATGTTTTTACATACATACATTTATCGCAAGAACTTTTGTTAACATACTTTTAACAATTGTTGTTATAAGAAATTGGCTGATTTCTATACAAAAATGATAATTTAATCACCGTTAATACGAAATTTTCAAATCAGAAATTTGACATACCTATTCATTTATGTACTTACCATAGGCCGTGGGAGAACGTAAAATTAAAAGATAAAAGTATTAAGCCTGATATGAAAAATATATCTTTCCTTTATTTCATTTTGTGTTCTTACATTTTTTTTTTTTTTGAAGTAAAACTTCTTTTCCGGCGTTGGGGGTAAAAAATTTTCTATGCAGCTGTCAGTGACATGTCAAACCGTCACGCCATCCGTCAAAGACAGCGACATGTTTTTAGCATGTGCAAAGTAAAACATGAAGTTGAATACGATTTAGAATTTACATATTTCAAATGGCTGCATTCAAAGATAAACATAAAACTATAGGTTCAGACGCGCAATGGCTATGCAACCGAATAATTATTGACAAGCATATTGCAATCCAAATAAATTTTACCAACACCTAACCCTCGCATACAAAGTACTGGCCAAAAAGTTGGGTATATCCACTACCATTTGTATTCTTGCTGTCATAGACGGCATGCCATATGACCATCAGGTTGCCTGAAAGTTTTGAAATTATACTTTTTAATAATATTTATTCGCTTAATCGCACACGCCACCGACATTTGTTTTGGTATTTATAAATTTGAACGTCACCCGACTAATCAATCAAATACTTTAATAATTAATTTTACAAGAGTGCCGCTGTCAGTGTACTTGCTTTCCAAGTTGCCTGGATACTGAATTAATGCCAGGTGACTACTAAGTTGCTCGGGTTTGTACGGGTTAATAAGAAATGCTTGTGTACATTACAAGATTACAACATGCTTGCCAATACTTGCACGTGCAGCCCTAGGGTAATACAAACAAAGCGAGGCAACTTGCTTGTCAAGTGGCATGGGAGTTTTGTACTTTTCTTCTCGATTTCATTTAAGGCTAGGCGCGCACATTCAATTTTTTGAAGTAAAACTTCTTTTCCGGCGTTCGTGGTAAAAAATTCTCTATGCAGCTGTCAGTGACATGTCAAACCGTCACGTTATCAGTCAAAGACAGCGACATGTCTTAAAAATACAAAATGTTTGTGAATTATGTGGTCGACCAATTTAACAAGCAGAAACCACTATCCTTTTAAAAAAAAAAAAAAACAAACATATTTTTTTGATGTTTTTTTGAAGTAAAACTTCTTTTCCGGCGTTGGGGGTAAAAAAATTTCTATGCAGCTGTCAGTGACATGTCAAAACGTCACGTTATCCGTCAAAGACAGCGACATGTTTTTAGAATACAAAATGTTTGTTCGTAGGTTATAATCTTACAGAAGCTTTGCTTGAGGAAAAAGAAGTTTTACTTCAACCGCGCGTACGTCAGTACACACAATCTTTTTTTTTTATAATCTACCCGCGCTCAAGGGATTATGATTACCCTTTAAATGTTTCAACACAGCGCGGGCGTGAAGTTAATGAAGAGAAAGAAGGATAGGAAAGATGTGTGGCAGGATGTTCTGAGACTGTTGGTGGTTGTCTCAGATATTTTTATCTCCAGGGATGGCGGCTGAACTAAAGCGGAGAATTGCCGTGTCTTATTTCTATGTCGCTTATAAAATAATTTGCATTATCTTATTCGTTTTTCATCCTTGTTGGGCATACTAGTTTAACTCAATCACATGTTGTTAGTGTTATGCCTAGACAACATGTAATGAGTAAACCAGCAACCCATTGATGACAATTCATAGAAGGTTTTAATGGAATTACGTACATATATGTATATAGATTTCTTTAGTTTGACAACTTAAGTAATAGAAAATGTAAAAATAATAGATCCATGGTGAATCTTAAAATCGAAGAACTGTTTTACCCAACATGTTGAAAAGTTTTCAATACTTTTTAAATAAAAGCAATTCAATTCATTTCATTTGACTGAATTTTTTCTAAAAACAAAGTATGTATTGAACTCTTGGATACCAAAAAAGAAAAAAACAATTTTCATCGGATTCGATAAATATACCTATTGAATATCATCATAATTAAGAACTCGGATTTTACAAAATAATCAATTTTAAAATAATTCCCCTTATAAAACAAACCTTCAACTTCGCATCCAAGATACAATTGTGTGCATAAGCTCTGGTAAACTGGGAAGTTCTGTTAAATTAAATGGAGTTTTTACATCAGAAAAATCATCATAATAAAAATGTTATTAAGAGCTTCATATAAAAACTAGAGACAACTATTTTTGGACAACGTATATGGGAGTATTTATTCCTTAATTAATAACAAGACAAAATTGCTTAAGTGATTGATGTTTTGCTTGGAATCTGAAACACTAAGAAAGTTTCAAAGGACCTATTTCATTAATAACATTAATATAGCACCGAGTTTCCTCAACGCAAACATAAAACTCTTTTCAACATTCTTCATATTCTCCTATAACGAAAATTTTTGGCTGTAATTTAAATTTTTCTATAACTGCATGTTGCTGGAGCTCATTCTTTTTTAGTTTGAAATTGTTGAAACTCACCATGAAGAATCATATCATTTTGGGCGTCCGAAATCGATGGCTTGCATGTTTTACTGATGCGTGGTGGTAGTAGAATAGTGTGAAGTAATTTAAAAAAGAAAAGTATCGTAAATCTAAAAATGAATTTAGTTAAGATACTATGGGATAGGCATTGATAAATTCTTAAAATTACCTGAACATGTTTCGGGACAAATTATTTTCTTGTTCTGCTTTATTGAAAATTCCCCCAATTTCATGGGTTTAGTCATGACGCTAAAATATAAATCCAGGAAGCTTCCTTCCATGTTACTTATTTCGAATTCCGCTTCCGAATGTTTTGAAGAATTAAAATGAATTTCACTTTCGCCCAGTGTTGTTCCATGTAGACAAAAAATGTAGACTACACGATTGTCTACGTGTAGACAATTCAACGTTACGTCAACAATGTAGACAATGTAGACATTCAATTTTTCTTATTATGTTTCGTCTAATAAATCAGAGCTCGAGCCAAAATCATTGTCATCAATTAAAACAATCATAGAGACATAGCCGGATTAAGATGTCGCAGGTGATTGGGATTGCTTACAGGCATTGCTTTCGTAAGTAAAAAATGTGAAGGCATTATTATTAGGATATGAATATCCTTTTTTTAACAAATTTGTATTTACCTGTGCAGTATTTTGTGGATTTTTGTTGCACACTGTACAATATGCTACAAATTTGTTATTGTTTTCCATTAAAAGAAAACCTATAGGTGATCGAAACCTTTATTTTTTCGTCGACCAATATTTGAATAAAAACTCAAATTAACACCTGAAATTTTCTTAAATGAAGTAAACAATGTGACAGAGAAATCAAGAATGACAGATTGGCTGGCATGCTTTGTCTACATTGTCGACACCATAGTCGACATTGTCTACATTGTCGACACTATAGTCGACATTGTCTACATTGTCTACATTGTCGACACAATTGTCTACGCATTAATGTAGACAATCAAAGTCGACACGTAGAGGAACAACACTGTTTCGCCTTCCGCATACTCTATTATTCTAAATTACTCGGCGTCGCGTCGGCGTTCACAAAATACATTGAGCATTGACAACCCTTTTTTTAATCAAATTTACAGTTTCTACAGATTAACTACATGTAGTTGTTGTGCGAAGAACAAGTTGTTGATATTTTGACATATTTGTTTCAATTTCAAAAATTAGTTCTTGAACATACCGTTAAATATTAAAAAAAAAGCAAATACTTAAAACAACAAGTTTCATTGTTGTTAAAAGAAAAATACTTCTTGAAATTGATTGTTATCGCAAGAACTGATTATTTGATCAACAATTCCATTTTTGAAAGGCAATAATACAAATGAAAATAGTTACACAACAAATTTCTCCTTGAGAGAACAATTTTGCATTTTTGGTTGCATTTAACAAACAGAAAGTTATTGTGTCAATTGTATCATTCTTGAACTGACTTTATCGGTTTTTGTGCATTCAAAAATGAATTGTTGTAGTAAATTCTTACTTTAACAACGTCTTTTTTTCAGGGTGTAGGAAGTCGGGAGGGGCTGTGATTGGGTTGGATACGAAAAGACATAAGTTGGAAAGGGAGAGAGGATATTTAAATCATATAGTTCGGGAGAGCGGCCCGCTTGCGAAGCTAGGATAGCGTCGTTGGGCCCCGCAGTCACAAGCTGGAGAACTGACGCTTCCCCATCGGAATAGAGAGTCTGCACATTCTCCATTATTCGTTCGGATTCTGTTAAGAGTCGACCAGAGGTTGCGAGGTAGGTCAGACCCAAAGAGCTGGCAAGATGGATTCGAGACGGTAATGGTGTCAGCTTGTATAGACGTTGCTCACTCCAATATCCAGGCATCATAGGTCAGTTCTTCAGCGAGCTTTATAGTTGGATGACGAGATTTAAGCCTTTGCTGCTTTGACCAAAGGGTAGAAACGTCTTCGTGGATAGGAAGTTCGGTGTAAGTCAGTATTTTGTTTCGCTCCCTTAAAAGGGTGCTTAGGCGTCGCAAGTGAGCTGGAGCAATGTTGCTTAGCACAGGAAGCCATCGTGTTGGTGTTGGCCTTATAGTGCTTGTTATGAGTCGCATGGTATTTTTCAGTTGCACGTCCACCCTCCGTACATGGGCACTATTCAGCCACAGTGGAGCGCAGTATTCCGCTGTGTAGTACAAAACCAATGAGAAAGCTAACCTCAGATGGACCAGCACCCCAACTTGCCGGTCTACTAAACTGATTTAGCCATTGATTGATGCTAAACGCTCAAAACAACTAATTTCTATTTGTAGATTGCATATTAGCTCCGTTATAGGTGTCCTTACTGGACACTGCCTAATAGGAAGACATGCTTCTCGTCTTGGAGTTCCTGCAAATGATTTTTGCAGAAGCTGCATGGATGAAGAAGAAGAGGAGTCAGTTCCTCACCTTCTATGTTCTTGTCCTGCCCTAGCGCAAAGACGTAGACTCCACTTGGGAGACTACTACTATAACGATCCTAGTGATCTAAATAATTCCGACATTTACTGTCTCAAACGCTTCATTATTAGCTCAAAATGGTTTAGCGAGTAAGGGTGATTTTTGAAATCCTTGTGGTATCACAACGGACCAAATATTGTTCTAAGTGTGTTGACCTTTTTCCGGTCAGCAGCCACTTTAACCTAACCTAACCTACCGTCTTGGGTTTTTTCCGCCTTGCACAAGAAACTCCGGATGCATACCATCAAACCCCGCCGCTTTCCCTGTTTTTACTGCGATGAGAGCAGTGCTAAATTCTTCTGGTGTGAAAGCACTCGAGATCTGTGATGTTTGTCGGGTGTTATTCTTCAGGTTTTTCAGGGCACGTTTGGTGCTGATTGTACATATATGCCTTGTACAAGGGGGCTCGGGAAACCTCTACAATACGGTAAGCTACTTTATTTGGGTCAATGCAAGAACCTGTGGTGGTTGAGGTATTACTTCCTCCAAGTTTGCGTAAAAGGCTCCATGCTTTCCTGCTAGATTGGGTGAAGTTAAGGTGGTTGACAGTTGATGTTCACTTTTTTTGCGGGTCTCGTTGAGCGATTTTAGGAATTCGTGGCCAATTTCCTGGTCTTCAGATTCCTCAAAGTCTTCATAGAGTTGTTCGCTTTCCTCAGTCTAACCAGGAATGTACTCCTTTCGAAAACCACGGGGAATATGTTTTTTGGCGGTTGCTTTGACAATTCCTACAAATCTGTCATAGTTTAGAGGTAGTAGAGGGATGAACCAACCACAAACATGAGTCGAAGTCATTAGCGAAGTCATTCCAATTGGCCTTTGAAAAGTTCCATCGGGGTTTTTGGACCGAATAAGTTAGTGGTATTTGAATACCGACATGGATTATGACTGGCCGGTGTTGGCTTTTCGGGAAATCCGACAGCACTGTTCTGGAAGTTGATAGAGAGTGAGATTCAGGGTCACAGGTAATGAAGCACAGATCCGGATTGTAGCCTTTCCACCATCTGCAGGAGTGAAAAGTTAACTTATCTTTTGCATCGAAAATTAAATGTAATTAAATGTGACCTAAAATTAAAAACATAAACCAGGTCTGAAAAACTAACTAATGGACCACAGACGGACCTTATCACCATCAAGGAAGCTGCTGGTTGCATAACAACTTAGCCATACCCAGACAAACTTTTTTTAAATGTCATATGAAGAATATTGTATATATAGTGCGGGTCAATTTTCCATCAACGGTCTGAAAATCTCAATTTAAAAGTCCATCCTAGGCTTTATGAAAAGATAGTTTTGCTTCACCAATTTAATTGTAGTTAATTTATAAAGGGTGTTTCAATTGGCGCGGGTAGATTTTGGCGGCCTGTGCCGGCCATATACAGCCGTAAAGTATTTAACTGACCCAGGAGCTCATAGTTCACGACCATTGACATCGCGCGGCGTTTGTTCGCTGACTTGAGCGCTTAGAAGAGGACCAATTATGGTAAAAAAATCATATTTACGGATTAGTTCAATTTTTGGATTAATGGCTCTGTAACAAGGAAAGTTGCCATATGTGAAGACACCCACCAACACGAAGTTCACCATCAGGTGAAAATGGATCATCAAAAAGTAACCGTTTGGTGGCGATTTTGGGATGGTGGCATCATTGGTCCCTACTTTTTGGAAAAGGATGTTTGTGAAGTGGTCACCGTCAATGGCAAGGGCTACACAACAATGAAAACCAATGTCTTATGGCCCAAATTAAACAATATGAACCTAAAGAACATGTGGTTCCAACAGGACAGCTCTACGTGCCACAAAAAGGATGTAAGGATTGAAATTCTGTATGAACGATTTGAAAGTAAAGTTATTTCACGTAGAGGTAACCTGAATTGGCCATCAATGTCAAGCGATTTGACCCTGATAGAAACTTTTCTTTTAGGGTTTCCTGAAGTTGCAGGTCCATGCAAATAAACCACAAGCCACCAATGTCTTTAAGGTGAGCATAACACAAGCCTTCGCTCAAATTCAGCCTGATCTATGCGGAAGAGTCATTAAAAATTTTATCGTTTGGATTCGTGCCACCATAAAAAGCTGAGGTAAACATTTAAACGATGTCATATTCCATTCATATTGGTATACATGGGCCGTTGAAATAAAAAAAAAATTTTTAGTACCCCTCATATACAGCTTGTTTCATTCCATTTCAATATCCACCCGCCTTTTATATATTCTTTCTTCTTTTTAGTTGCGACTTCGCGACCCTAGAACAACAAGGTTCTAAGTACACCAAAGTGTGTTTTGAGAAAAACGCATCTGAATATTAAAAGTCTTTTATTCGGATACTGTTTAAAAAAATTAAAATTTTTTTTTATAACCCGATGAATATGCACACAATCTATAAAATTTCTACTTTAAAACCTAATAAAACCAGATTTTTAACCCTTAAATTTGACTTTAAAAATCATTATAGGACTTTGCTGCTCAACGATGCGACACTATATTCTAGAACAATAAGGTTCTATGTAGCACTTAGAACATTGTTAACTTACTCGTATATTTTCATATTTTTTTCACATAATGTAGAACCTTGTGAACTTAATTTTTTCGATTACGGAGGATAATTGAGATTGGATGAAATAAAAAGATTTAAATAAGTTTTATTTTGTTAATAAAAAGATAGTTACTTGAATTTTGAGTGACTGTACATAAATAAATATTATTGTTCTTACAGCTGATAAATACACGAAAAAAAATATAATGGTCAAATTTAAATTTATTTGAAATAAATCTCAAAACCTACTTGATTCTATTTCAAAATAATAAATAAATTCCGAACAATAAGGTTCTCTCTGCATTTAAAATTGTAACAAAGTTCTATCTGCATGGTTTCTTTTTTTTTAATTTAGTGAAACAAAGTTCTAAGTGGAAGTTAGAACTTTTTTAAATAAATCTCAAATCGAAAATATACAGATAGAACTCTGTAGCCCTGTCTATCATGGAAATGGAAAGAGATAGAGCAAAATGGATTGCGGGAATCGAAAGAGCACCCTAAATTTACCCAGATTTGATATAAAACTCATTTTTTTCAAAATTGTCGGTTAGAACCTTGTTGTTCTAAGGTCGCGACTTATAGGTATTATAAGGCAAGTTATGCATTCGTAAAAAAATCGAACTCGAGAGTTTGATCAAAGTTGACATTACGATGAAAGCGAAGACTAAAAAAGTGGGTCTCGAAATGCTGTCTCTCTGTCTGTCTGTTCGAGTACAGCTAAACGGCCGATTTTCTACAAACTTGGTAGATATGGGTTTTAATTTTTCCCCCCTCGTATGTTTTTTTCTTTTTTTTTAAGACCAAAAATAACAGTACCTGCCATACGATTTTTTTTTCGAAATTTTATAAATATTTTTTTTTCTCAAGAACTCCCACGGATTTAAAAACCAAAAATTCAAAATACCACCGTTTTTGATTAATTTTTTATGGGTAGGCTCCCCAGCAGTTTCAATATTATTGTGCATTAAAATTTTCAAAACAATTTTTTTTTTTGGATTTTTAAAAACATATTCAATTTTTTTTTTTGAAAACTCAATACCTACATATCTCGAAAACCCCATGCTCGATTTTTTTAAACTTTATAAATAAAAGTTTCTTAATATAAATTGCAAAATGTGAGAACAAAAAATTTATTTTACCTAAAAATAACAGTAGCTTCCATACAAATTTAAATAAATGGTTTTCGAAAATCGTATTTTTCTCGAAAACGGTTCCGAGAATTTTGCTAACATTTTTTTCTTTCGATTAATTCTTACCATCTAATCCAGTTAAATGTCTTAAAATAAAAAAGGCAGATTCTCGTCGAAAAGAAAAACTAGTGCATCAGTGTATCCTTTGAAAACCTCTCCAACTTTCCTACATTCCTAAAACGCTCGCACTGTGCTCAAACATTTTAAGGGTAATCCCTTTAGTGCGTGCAAAATTATTTACACAAAAGTGTTGACGATTAAAAAACATCTCTATGTGCCAAGTCCTATAAAATGCATGCAAAAGCTTTCAGTAATGCCAACAAAATGCCTCCATATTTTTTTCATTCCTCACACGTGTAAAAAAGGAACAACAATAAGGTGAGTCATAAAAACAAACAGTACACAATAAAACGTTCCTAAAATGTTTATTTTTCAAAGACAAAACATAAAAAATTACGAGAGCATAAGTTCGTTTCAATTCATTTTAATATTAACATTCAAGCGTCAATGAATCGTGCACACAAAATCATCTCAATAGTCGCTTGGTCTAAAACATTTTCTACTCCTACCTCATTGTACATGTAGCCAAATAATTACTCGTATATTAACTGTATTGAAATAAAAAAATTTAAATCATTCTACTATGAAGTTTGAAAAAGAAAACAAAAACAATCCACGTCGTGCTAGAACCCTACATCACCACTTGATTTACCATTCCTGTTGCCAATAAAACCAAAAGCGAATACATCGACAAGGACGACTAACCAAAGCCATTAGCGTTATTGCAGGACCCAATATTTAAATTGGTAATTGTTAAAGCCAACAACACCGACCGCTGAGTGTGTTTGTGTGTGACAATAATTAAACAACTAATTATGCAATAAATTGCAATAGGGCACGTTTTTTCTAACCGTATTTAGTATATAGACAAAAATTAATGTTTAAGTTCAAACTAAGAGTCAATATTGGCTTTAGCCTTAACAAACTAGCAAACAAAGTTTTATTTTATATTTGCTGAGCGAATTCCCTCTCGATTACGCCTAATTGCTCTTGACGAGGTGTTTTACCCTTACAGTTGGTTTAGGGCTGATTGTTGGCTGGATTCCGGTTAAAATCAGCCATAAATAGGGGAAACAAGTAGGTGAGAATTATTGTAGGTAAGCTAGGGGATAGTCTGCTGCTTAATATGACCTATTCTCAAGTTGAGCAAGCACTCAACTTGAGAAGCAGGAGTGTTTCGTAAACGAAACTTTCATCAAAAAATATGCATAAGTTTTAAAAGGACATACCTACCTACCCACGAGGGCTTGATTATTATAGTTGTTGTTGTGTATCCCAACCCTTCTTTCCTGCTTTGTCTATTATCAAACAACCGTATAAGGGGTTAACGTGAACAGATAAAGTTCAAGTCGGAGAATTTATTTTAATCGGGACAGAACAAGGGAAAAGTTTTCAAGGAACTGAACTGGCTAATTGATCAACTTGTTGCAGAGTTTTACCGGGTTTTACATTTTCTGAAACGGTTTCATTTATCAAGATCTTAAAAGGCTGGGAAAAAACTTATACAATAAGGGGGAACATGAGTGGAGGATGAAAGAAAGTAGTATAACCAACGTGCAAAGGGTGTATATGTGCAAAACTATTTCGACATGTTTGAATGAACGTAAGAAGTCTCATTCCTCAAAAACATTTTGAACATCTTGTTAATTATCGCTATTAGACCAAAAATACAAAATTATTATGACCGTCTGTATATTCAAAGGGATGACTGAAATCAAATTTAAAGGATTTGCAAAAGTTTAAAGTTATCAGACGGCAAATAAGACCGACTTTCATAACTTGGCCTTCACAATGCAAAGCTCATGAAACAAAGAGAATTTTAGAAACTTTGTTTTTGTATCGCTTTTCTTCTGATAAGAAAAATAAAATGCACGACTGATGGATCGCACAAACTTGCTCCTATGTAATAGACTAGGAATTTTAAAAACTAATGTTATTAATGAAAACTGTTCATAAAAATAAAATGATTTTTTTAAATTCTTTTAGTAGTAAGAGATAAAAACAGAATGCTATGCATTATGCAAATATGAATTTATGCAAGAACAAAAATTATAAGTCGTTGTAGTGGTTTCTTAAAAAATAAGGTTTTATATAAGACAATTTTAAAACATTTTTAAGAAAAAATGTTGGTACGCCAATTTGAAGTTTTTATAATTGTATGAATAAAAATTAAATTTACAAAAAAAGGACTGAGCCGTTTTCGAGATATTGAATTTTCAAAAAAAAAACGATTTTTTTTTTCAAAATTCAAAAAAATATTTTTCTTAAAGTTTTGAAATGCAATGTTTTTGAAACTTTTTAGAAGCTTCTCTCTACGAAATTTCATTAAAATCCGTTGTGCTAATAATGAGAAATTCAAAATTTAAAAAAAAAATCGTTCTATGGTAGATACAGTCAGTAATATATTGTTTCAAATTTTTTTTATTAAATTACAGATATTAAAAAATAATAGAAAGAAAAAAAATTTAATCAAGATTCTCGGAACCGTTTTCGAGAAAAATAAGATTTTTGAAAACCATTTTTTAACATTTGTATGGAGGGTACCGTTATTTTTAGGTAAAATGAATTATTTTTAGGTAAAATGAATTTATTTTTCTCATATATTATAGATTATTTTTCTAAACTTTTATTTATCAAGTTTTGAAAAAATTGAGCATGGGGTTTTTGAAATATTGAGTTTTCAAAAAAAAATTTTGAAAGTTTTTTTAAATCCAAAAAATTTTTTTCGAAAAATTTGAATACACAATATGTAATATTCAAACTGCTGGGAAGCTTTAGCAGAAAATCAAAAACAAAAAAAATGGTCCCAAGGGGGGTACCAAAACTACTCATTTTTTGGAAAATTTTTTTCAACCATTACCTAGGTTTAACTAAATTAAATTTTTTGATTGTTTTTTGTAAAAATGGTTGGGACAGTTTTTGAGAAAAAAAAAATATTAATAAAATTTCGAAAAAAAATCGTATGGCAGGTACCGTTATTTTTGGTTTTAAAAAATCAAATCAAAAAACATCCGGGGGTAAAAAATCGAAACCCATATCTACCAAGTTTGAAGAAAATCGGCCGAATCGTTTAGCTGTAATCGAACAGACAGACAGACAGAATTGCTAGACCCACTTTTTTCGTCTTCGCTATCATCGTAATGTCAACTTTGATCAAAATCTCGAGTTCGATTTTTTTTACGAATGCATAACTTGCCTTATAGTATCTATCTATAAGTCGCAAGTAAAAAAGTATTGTTGCCTCTAGTTTTCTAACGGAAAAGTGGGATTTAAGATTTGTATTAATTTGCTTAGCTCTGAGAATATCGATAGAAACCCTGCCATAAGATCATCTAGCAAAACCTTACTTTTCTCGGAAATCGTTTTAACAGCTTTGGTATGTATAGTTGCGACATCAATCAAGGATTTTGATCAGACTTGATGTAACAATGATAGAGGAAGAAAAAAGAGGGTCATGCAATTCTTTTTGTCTGTCTGTTCTAATACAGCCTAAGCGGTTCGGCCGACTTTCTTTAAACTTGGTAAACAGAAATTCCAATTTGTTTTCTCCACACGATTTTTTTCGTTTTTATCTTAAGACCAAACATACGGTATCTACCTGATATTTATGATTAAATAGCATGGGAAAACCGTTCTTGGTAAATTATTCCATAATAGTGTTGAGCGAGTAAGAAACGAAGCTCTGTATTTAACAGTACGTCCAAAATTGGGCTAGATGGTGAAATGGCAAGCATTGTGAACTGATTGAGAGAAGGAATGCAACTGGTTACTTTGAGTGAAGAGCATTTTTCATAGAAGAAGTGATGAAATAAGGAAAGAAATGAAACATTCCATGATACGAATAGCTTTGTTTCTTTTCAGTTTTTGGACTGCTTCGCCCAGAATGAGAGTTGTATTCGAGTTTTGGACGTTTTAATGCCTGATAAATTGTAACAGGGGGATGAAAAAGTTCTTATACAGATATAGAAATTTTAATCGTTTAGCAGAGTTTTTGGAGGTTCTCGAGAATATGATAATTCCAAGAAAGATCGTCGTTGACACACAAACCGAGTACTGAGAGCTTTTCGGCTTCTTCGATGCAAGTGTCATTCAGGAGCAATGACATGAAAATCTGGGCTACAGTAGTCGGCAAAACATTGAAGAATATTAGAATATTCAGAAAAGAGATCATTTATTAAAATGAAGAAGAGAGTCGTAAGCAAAACGGAGCCTTGCGAAACACCAGCATTTATTTTGTGAAGATAAGAAACCGTTTAATACAATATGTTTTGAAGTATCCAGAAGGTGATTTCTAATTCAAAGAATTTGATTGATACCAAACGCATGCATTTTCCATTAGGGTGCCAAAAATATCAAACACAATAGTTTTGCTTTATTTAACACACTGTAAAGATCTGTTCCACTCTTTGGTGGGATATGTCATCAGATCACCAGTGGAATGATTGCCGGTCATGAAGAAGCCTTCGATCTTCGAAATATTTTTTCAGCTATTCCATGACCTTATAAAGTGGGAAAAAAGGTCACCTTTTTTGGGAATAGGCTGTGCAAATGCAGTTTCCATCTTCTAGGGAAGATTTCAGAACAGAACAGAGATGGAGAATAAATTTTCAGAAGAATATAAGGTATTCCATCAGGACCAGCGGATTTGTTTATAAAAGATCTCGAAGTGCTCTTTCAACTGTAGGAGTGAGGAAATACACCTGTCCTATTGAATGACTTACGTTCTCAACTGCGGAAGAGGCAATATAGTAAGGCAACGAAGAGCTGTCAGAAAAATTTACTGCGAATATTTACATTTACCTTATCTGAAGAGCTAGGTATCGGGTTTTCATTGAACATGAGCCTTCGAACCGAAGATGTTGAATGTTTTACGTTCTTTGCAAATGACCAGAAATTTCTTCTGCCTTTGGGACATTTGAGGGTTTTTTACATAATTTCTGCTCATTATAGAATTAAGTTCTTTTCATAACAGAGTTCCAATTTAATTCTACTTCAGAGTCTTAGAACTTAAAAAAAATGTCTGCATACAAAAATTGATATTTTAGAGAAAAGTATTCGAACTTATGAAATTTCATTTTTTAAATGAACTTAAGTATCTTGAACTTATAAAAAAATACCGGAAATATCAATTTATGCAAGAACAAACAGTTAAATCGTTGTACGTGTTTTTTTTAATATAATTTTTATAAGAAGACATTTTTGAGAAAAAATTAAAATGTAGTAGTAAGAGATAAAAACAGAATGCTATGCAAATATGAATTTATGCAAGAACAAAATTTATAAGTCGTTGTAGTGGTTCCTTAAAAATATAAGCTTTTATGTAAAAATTTTTTAAAATATTAAAGAAAAAATTTTGGTATGCCAACTTCAAGTTTTTATTATTCTTGGAATGAGAGTTAAATTTCCAAAAAAAATATTAAGCCGTTTTTGAGATATCGAATTTTCCAAAAAAATAATGACTCTTTTTTCCTAGAATTGAAAAAAATATTTTTTTTTTAAGTTTTAGAATGCAATGTTTTTTAAACTTTTAGGAGCTTCTTTATAAAAAATTTCATTAAAATCCGTTAGGGCGATAATGAGAAATTCAAAATTTTAAAAAATCGTTTTATGTTAGGTACAGTCAGTAGTATCTAGATTTCTATTGGTTTTTTATTAAATTATAGATCTTAAAACAAAAGAAAAAAAAATTTTAGCAAAATTCTCGGAACCATTTTCGAGAAAAATACGATTTTCAAAAACCATTTTTTAACATTTGTTTGGAAGGTACCGTTAGTTTTAGATAAAACAAATTTTGTTTTATCTTAAATCTTGTAGATTATGTTAAGAAACTTTAATTTTTCATGTTTGAAAAAAATCGAGCATTGGGTTTTTGAAATATTGAGTTTCCAAAAAAAAAAAATTTTATTTTTTTTTTTAAATTCAAAAAATAAAAAATTGAAAATTTGAATATGCAATAATATTCAGACTTTGGAGGAGCTTTAGCATAAAAAAAATGATTTAAATCGGCTGTACCGTTTTTGAGAAAATCTAAAACAAAAAAATGGACCCATGGGGCTACCAGAAATAACAATTTTTTGGAAATTGTTTTCACCCATTACCTTGTTTTAACTAAATGAAATTTTTCAAATTTTTCTTAAAAAAATCTTGTGGGACAGGTTTTGAGAAAAAAAAATATTTATAAAATTTCGAAAAAAAAATCGTATGGCAGGTACCGTTATTTTTGGTCTTAAAAATTAAAAAAAAAGAAAAAAACATGCGGGTAGAAAAAATTAACACCTATATCTACCAAGTTTGAAGAAAATCGGCCGAGCCGTTTAGCTGTAGTCGAACAGACAGACAGACAGAATTGAGAGACCCACTTTTTGGTCTTCGCTATCATCGTAATGTCAACTTTGATCAAAATCTCGCAAGTCGCAATTAAAAACTTACTTTCGTACGCCAAATTTAAGTTTGTAATATTGTGAAAATTTAATATTAAAAAATTAAGTTTCCAAAAAAATAAAAATTGTAATAATTCGAACCTTCGACCAAAAAACATATTTTTTTTTAAATTAGAAATGTTTTTTATCATCCACTTTTATGATTGAAACGAGCACATCAAATATCGCTGAAGTCACAGTAAGTTCATCGATGTTGGAGCTTCCTACTTTCTGTCCAAACCTTCAAACATTTTCATTTAAAGAAGTAAAAATACCACATTGATAGAATAAAACTATGTAGGGGTAGGTAGCTGCTAAGCCAATAACTTCATATAAAATGTGAACCCATTTATAAATGTGTTTCTAAAAATAACGAAAATGAAAAAACGACAGAAATTCACTTCCAGACGTGTAAGCAACTTTGTGGTTGTCGGCCTTAAAGTAATTTTAGAAAACGGATGCCAGACAGATTATGTCCTGACGTTGGGTGCGAGGTAAGGTGGCCAACTACGTTTTGTTTCCAAATAATGCCGACTGTATCTGTGTGTGTGCCTCGTATATAAATGTCCCCCCGCTGGCCTTACTCATATTTTTTGTTTTAAAAAAATAGAAGAGAAGCTGTCAGATGAATAACAGAAAAACGAGGTCTACCAAGTTTAAAATCCACTGAGCTGTTTAAGGGTTCAGCCGAAATGCCGTATGATTTTGCGAAAATTATTATTTATACAGACTTTTCAAATAGGGACGGGTTGACTTAAACAATGGTTGGCATATTGATTTATGCGCTGTTACTCTTTCCTTTTATTTTAATGCTTTTTTGAAACTCAGTATGAATTATCATAAGTAATATCGTGTAAGGAAATGATGAAAATTTATTATCTGAATCACGTCGACGCAGACCCTGAATTCAGCTAAAAAATGCTAAAAAATCATCTTTAACGACGAGGATCATTTTTTGATGGTTGATGATCAATCGCGTCGGTGGCTGATCGATCTATATACGTCTTGGAAAATGGCGGCGGTGGATATTACTCGTATCACAATCTAGATTTTTCTTTTGTAGCTGATAAACAATTTATTTTTGCGCAAATAGGCTGATTTGGATGTGGTTCCAACGAGACAGCTATACATTTCATAAAGACGATGCCATAATGGATTGTCTGCAGGAGTAGTTTGAGGGCATGATCAGCCCACGTAGAAGTAAGCTAACCTGTCGAAAGAGATCATCCGCTCTGAGTCGGAAGTTCGATAGCAATGAGCTGCAATGAACTGGTGCCCCGAAAGTTAGCCTGATCCATGCGCTGATCATTGAAAATTGGACCTCTTAGATACGCACCATCGATAAGAGCTGCGGCGGACATGGGTAGGAAAAACAGTGTCGGTTAAGGAATTCTACATTCGAGTTATACGGCAAAAGAAAGAAAAGCCGACGCCATCCAGTTGCGCACCCCAAGGCTTCGGGCGTCCTGGTCTATGCCATCTCTTCAGCGCAAGCATGGTCTACCACGCTGTCGTCTACCATAGAATGTACCACAAAGAACTTTCCGAGCAGGTTCCTCTTCACTCATGCGAGCTAGGTGCCCTGCCCACCGGAGTCTACAGAGCTAATTTTTTTCTCGATATCTGCTTCAAGGTAGATTGCGTACAATTTATGATTGTACCGTCTCCGGAATCGTCCTTCCTCACATATGGGGCCAACAATTCTCCTTAAGACTTTTCTCTCGAACGCAGCTAAGAGGTCGGAGTGCCTTTTGCTAAGCACCCAAGTCTCGGATCCATATCTGAGTACTGGCAGGACCATGGACCTGTACAGCAGCAGTTTTGAAGTTATGGTGAGATTTCTGGATTTGAAGAGCTTTGACAGACTATAGTAGGCTCTGTCGGATTTGAGAAGTCGCCCGCGTATTTCTTCTTCTATATTGTTATCGGCTGCTACTATTGACCCAAGGTTTTCAAAGGATTGCACCACTTCAAATTCGTGCTCCGCTACCTTGATTGTTTGACCAACTGTTCCTCTCGCATTCGACGCCACCATGTACTTTGTTTTACCTTCACTATTGTGCAGCCCCAGATTTTGTGCCGCCTGCTCGATCTGGATGAAGGAATCGTGTACAGCTTGTTCGGTTCTTCCGATGATGTCAATGTCGTCTGCGTAAGCCAGTAACTGGCTGGACCTGTTGACGATGGTCCCTCTTGTTGCCGTGCCAGAGTCACGGATTGCTTTCTCCAACGCCAGGTTGAAGAGGAGGCAGGCCAAACCGTCCCCTTGTCGGAGTCCATTAAAGATGTTGATTGGTCTGGATAGCAATCCGGCTATTTTTACTTGGCTTGTTACGTTGGTCATGGTCAACCTACATAGTCGTGTCAATTTATTTGGGATGCCGAATTCTCTCATGGCTTTGTAAAGTTCTACCCTGGCTATGCTATCATAGGCGGCCTTAAAGTCTATAAACAGATGGTATGTTGGGATGTTAAATTCTAGACATTTTTCCATCGCCTGCCTAAGGGTAAATATCTGATCAGTTGTTGATTTGCCTGGAATGAAACCACACTGATATTGTCCGATAACGGTTTTAGCGTATGCGGTTATCCGGTCTTGTAGGATAGAGGAGAGTATCTTATAGGCGGTACTCAACAACGTGATACCTCTATAATTGCTGCACGTTGTGACATCTCCCTTCTTATGTATGGGGCATATTAAACCTTTTCGCCAGTCTTCTGGCATTTCTTCCTGCTCCCATACGTGTACTATAATATCATGAATTGCTTGACGTAAGGCTGGCCCGCCGTGATGGAATAATTCGGCTGGTATACCATCGGCTCCCGGGGCTTTGTTCTGTTTAAGCCGGCTTATAGCCTTCTCAACCACTTCTATGCTTGGTGGCGGCAACATAGGGTATTCTTCTTGAAGTAGTGGAGCCTCCACTTCGGCAGTGAGTTGACCATCACCATTTAGCAATTCATTAAAGTACACTTCCCATCGCTCCAGTATGCTTTCAGGATCGGTGATCAGATTTCCCTCTCCGTCCTTGCAGTATGTGCAGCGTGGTGTGTACTGCGTCATCTTTCGGACGGATTGGTAGAACTTCCGCGCCTGGTGCGGACCTCGCTCTCGGCTATTCTATTCACAGATTAGGTTCTTCTCCCAGGCTGATTTTTTTTGTCTGTGAAGCCGTTTTTCTGTTCTGAGCTCTTTATATTCCTCTTCACGTGCCCGCGTTCTATGAGATTGTTGCATTGCTCGGTACGCAACATTCTTACGTTCAGTCGCTAGCTTGAATTCATCATCAAACCAGTCGTTCCGATTTTTACGACTGCTGCCTAAGATGGAGTTGGCAGTACTAATGACAATATTCTTAAGGCGTGTCCAGTTCTCATTTACGCCCAGCATACTGGCTCTAGAACTTACTCTCCCTAAATCAAGTGATTCTAGGGCGAGTCCTAACGTACTACCAAAGGTGTTACTGGTACTCTGTCACCTATCAGCTTTAAATCCCTATTATAGATTCTGTCTAGTAAGTGCAATAATGTTCTTGATCCACCGGACACGTATTCTAGTTTAGGACGTAGTAAGCCTTATAAATTGTGGCCAGATCAGAGGGGGAGAAAAAGTTTTTACATGGTGTTAGGAAACCTAAGCCATTGGCCGAATTTTTAGCAATATCCAATATGTGGTCATTCCACAAAAGGTGGTCAGTAATACACATACCAAGAATTGATAGCTTTTCAGTTTCTACGATGCAAGCGTCATCCATGAACAGAAGGGGAATATAACGCTTTAATGACAAAAAATAGCTCTGAATCTTATAAGCATTAAATTCAACACGATTTTTAATACCCCATTTAATGATGCTATTTAGATCGGAATTTAATGAGCTCAACATTTTTTGCCATTGCAATTCCACATTCAAAAAACAAGGAATTGAATCAGGAAATGAATGAAAAGCTGAGGGTGCTGTCATCAGCAAAACAGTTAAGTCGATTAGTAGCTTTGGAAAAAAATCATTTATAAAAATGAGAAAAAAGAAGGAAGAAAAAAGAGTTGGAGACAAAACATAGCCATGGGGGATACCAGCATTTATTTTACGAACTTCAGACTTGAAACCATCCAAAACAACTTGAATTGAACAGTCAGAAAGGTAATTACTAATCCCACGAATAACAGATACATCAGTACCAAACGCACCCATTTTTGATAAAAGAGCAGGATACCAGACTCTATCGAATGCCTTAGAAGT
This sequence comes from Chrysotoxum bicinctum, assembly GCA_911387755.1. Classification (NCBI taxonomy): domain Eukaryota; kingdom Metazoa; phylum Arthropoda; class Insecta; order Diptera; family Syrphidae; genus Chrysotoxum; species Chrysotoxum bicinctum. Next base: position 83,319,756 of record OU426990.1, read on the forward strand.
ATCAAGCGAGTGATCTTACTTTCCCCGAAAAGATGTAAGGATTGGTTCTACTTTTGGATCTATTACTGCGAAGACCATATTGGCGGTCATTAAAAAGATTATGTTCTTCAAGATATGAAATAAGCCTGACAATTTGTTTGTGAACTTTGAATAATTTAACAAGACTTGGCTCTTACAAAAACGAATTGTGAGTTTTCTTAGGTATGAGATCGATGAATAATAGCTGAATCTCATAAATGTTTATTTTGTCTGTCTTATCTCGATTGAAGATTAACTGATTTTAATTTATTTTTCAACGATGTTACATCAGAGATCATATTTCAAGACTGTATTTTTTCTTTCTAATGCGTATTTCTATTTTTACTGCCCTTTAAGATAATGAGAGTTTCGCTCGTATTCAATTTTATTGCATTCAATTGCAAAGCTTCAATAAACTCCTCCGCTTGTTGTTTCTTTTTCTTCATTTGACTTTTGGGAATCGTTAAGTTTTTTTTCCTCAGAAGTGACAGTCAAAGCAAAATTTGTTTGTTTTTTTTTATTGTTGAATTCCAAAGGACAATGGGGCAATAAATAAGACTCTTCTTGAGCTGTGTACATTTGTATATAAATAGTGTATATGTAGGTGTTGGAGTTTTTTATGGAAACATTTGTATTTATGCGCTGTTTCAAATACCATTATTTATTGATTAGTATTTTGGTGATATAATAACGTTTTGGCCTTTGCATGTATTTAGATTATAATAATTAATAGAAAGTAATATTGTGAATGGTAGCTTTTCAAATTTTCAAACAAGTCCAATAATAGTGCTAAGTCTTCTACTTGGCTGATTTATTTCAGTAGTACCTATATAGAGTTTGTATTATAAAAACCTTCATATAGCTTTTCAAATATTCAGGAATAATTGATTTTGTGTTTACATACTTTTTTAAGCCCTATGAAATTGCTTCCAAAAGCAGTAATTCCTGTTAGTCAAAATCAATTAACTCCTACTCAATTAATTAGTGGCAATTAACTTATTAGTTCATTTGAAATTAGGTCATATACTTATTCCAGTCCCATAACAGAACTAATCCACAAAAGGAAGAAGTGGGAGTAAGTTTTTTTCTCACTGGCACAATACACAATATATTGGATAACCTGTAAAAGCATCATCTACGTAAGAGGTGTTTAAACGCAGTTGTACCTGATTAAAAAAATTATTTTGTAATTTGTTATAAGTTCTCAATAATTTTAAATACTCGTAGAATTATTCGAAAATAAATGAAATAACACGATAAATCTAAAGTTATAAATATATTGGTAAGAGTTTCATGGTTTTCAAAACCAACGTGCTGTTTGTCAAGACTTCCAAGTTCTAAGCCATTGATATTAAATAAATTTGTTTTTCATTTTCGAAAGCCTTTCAATCAAGTATACCCCAAAGATGGGCTTTCATCTTCTGGGATACTTGGCTTAGAGCAACTTTTCTTGAAAAACCAGTTTTTGTGTGTGAAGTTCTTCGACGAAAGAAACGGAATGATATTTTCCGATAACCAGGCCTCGCAGAACCTTCTAGTTTTCACCCGTGATTAGCTCTTACAAAACTGACTGAGAACCTGACTGAGAACCTGACTGAAATTTTGAAAACCGCAACCTTTTACAAGGCCCGGTTTCGCAAATATCTCCATCCAAACACATTGTTAGGTAGTTAAAGTTAAAAAATCTGTGGAATCAGTGAAATCACTTCGGATGCATGTGTGTGTAGGTATTGAATAGACCTTTCTCTTTGTAAATTGTTGGGCTTATCTATGTAGATATAAATCAAATCGATAGCTTTTTGATAAAGTAAAATGCTACCCCAGCACCATCAAACATCCACCGTAATTCACTTTTCTTTGAAAGATCAAGCTGCAGCAATCATCTTTTTTCCACTAGATATTGACAAAAGCAATTCCATCCTGGTTTTTATGTCAAATCTTTTCTCTTTGTATAAAATTGTAAGCTTTGATGTTTCGGCTGTAACTATCCGCCATTTTTACGAGTGTGTTGTTCAGTTATTGTTAAATAAAATTTTCTTTAATTTGCCCATAATTCAGCCGATTTTCTAAAAAAAAATTAGCTTTTTGTTGAAGAATGGTGTATTGTAAAAATAATTGCATATTAGCTGTGTTTTATTTTCCCCGAGACCTGATCCAGATTGGATCTTCATTCAAAATTACATGATTTTGCATTTGGACTTGATCCTCAAAGTTCATGACCATAAACAACGCCACGCCCGGCCGGTTGTTCGCTGACTGGGCTTCAGAGCGTTTGGAAGGGGACCCCCATTTTGGGCCGAAAATCATCTTTTGTGACGAGGCGCGGTTTTGGATGAAATATAGAAATATTGGGGTATATGGGACGACACCAACCCACATCAGGTTCATCTGGTGGCAATGCATTCGGAAAAAATTACAGTTTGGTGTAGATTTGGCGTCATTAGTCCATACTTTTTTGAAAACGACGTGAGGCCGTCAACTTCAATGACGAGCACAACAGAACGTTAATAACCAATTTTCTATGGCCCAAACAATATGGGCCTAGAGGAAATGTGGTTCCATCAGGATGGCCTTACGCGCCACACAGCGGGCGTCACGATTGTAATTCTGCATGAACGATTTGCGAATATATGTATGTATATTTCTCGCATAGATGATGTGAATTGGCCACCACAGTCAGACCTCGCTAGACTTTTTCTTGTGAGGTTTCCTGAAGTGTGGCAGGTCAATGAGAAGCGAGGTGAACGTATTACAGGCCAGTGCTCAAATTCAGCCAGATGCATGGACCTTTCAAATAAAAAAGAAATTGGCTAATACCTCGTATACAGCTTGCTTTACTCCATTTTAACTTCAATCCGCCTTTATTGAAAAACCCTTTAGAAAGAACTTCAGTTTGTTTAATGTGGCCTGATAACTAATCACTAAGTTCTCATTTCAGGAATAAGAATCTTCTGAAAAGTTGGGTTCAATTAGGCTCACGTACACGTCACTGTTGTGCTTTGGATGTTTATAAAAACGGTAACATATTATTTTGGAATTAACTACTTTTCACAATATTTTATTTAAATTTTTGAGTTTTGCCACAGAGATAGGCAATGCTTCTGAAGAACAATAATTAAAGACACGTTTTTTGTTTTTGAATTTTCATTACTTAAAAGTCTTCATCATATATTTGTTTTTTTTTTTTGGAAAAAATCTCATACGGTTCGTTTTTCATACCTCCAACAGTAAAAACAATGAGTAGGAGTGTGATATTTTTGCATCTATCCTACGTTCTTAGCAAATATCAAATATCTCACATTCCTGATATCCTGTTTATACTTTTAGTTTTCACCTGGAAGCTGAAAGCCAGAATCATCGTAAATGTACCACATTCGTGTTTCTGGGTCAACTTGATTCAAGTCTACATTCACATAATTGACATTGTTGAATATAGTGGTTTCCTTAGAATTTAAGGTTTTAATATGACAAACAACATCCAAATGGTAATCAGACCCACCAATTAACTTAAAATTGGAGAGACCATAAGAAAAAACCTAATTGATTTTTGAAAAAAATTTTTGTCGCACTCGTTTTTTTTAGAATTAAGCAACAACTGCCATCAAAACGAAATATTCCTCTAAAAATACATATGAACACTAAGTCTTCAAGCTTCAGAATGTTTTTTAATGTTAATATACGACCATTTCAAAATTAAAATTTGTTACTCCCTTAATTTGATTAACATAAATAGTAAAACATTAAAAAATAATCTTGACAAAAATCAATTGAGAGGAAATATAATATGTACATAAAAGTGTGGTCTTACAAAAAATCTTCGAGTGGCCGTCCGTAATATAAAACAGATTTAAAAAACGCGAATAGATTGCTTAATTCTATCTTTCACAATAATTAAGAGATGACTGTTAACTTTCATAGGTTAACAAATAATAAACGGTATATATCTGTGGTGTTTGGTAGAAACGTGATAAGTCCATAAATTAATTTACGTTTTTACGCCCACTTCAAATGGAGCTAAGTCCTAAATGGTTAAGGTTCTAAATCGATGTAAAGTGAAGATAAGAACGCAAATTATTTTACGGAGTTATCATGTTTCTACCAAACACCACAGATACTCGTATATATATTTAATAATAATAAAATAATAATAAATAATAGTAAGAAAGATATTTCTGGTAATATAATCAAATACACAAAACAATATTTTTTTTTAATCCATATAATATATGTATGTGCATAATATGCTAGATTCACATTTTGATTTAAATGTTTAATTTTTCAACCTATAGTTTTTTTTATTTAAAAATATTAAAACTTCAAGGCCAAACAAAAACACACACCCCCATTGGCACTAAACATATAAATATACACATATGTATATACTCACAAATATCGCTAGAAAGTAGGATGCAATTTTAAAATCTAAAATTCAAAAATGAAACGTTCCGAAAACCTAATGAACTAAATTTCCAAAATTCTGTCATCCTCTACTACACTCGTAATTCAAATTTAAAAAAAAAATATAAAATTTTCTAAATAACATTTGTTTTCTGTTTGTTTTTATTTATTGGCAAAAAAAAACTAAATAATATTTAATAAATTAAATTATATACTACGATATATATACATGTGTGTACATATTTAATTTATAAAATTTTTTCCAAACGAAAGAAAACATTTTTCAAAAGTTCTCCGTTTGTTTCAGAAGCATTTTACGAAAATTATCAGAAATATTATGAAATGTTTCGTTCGCTATGGAAGTCTGGTAAAACATATCTGAAATTTTTGTTTTTATCTATTTTTGTATTTGAAGATACGGATACAAGCCAAGAAAAAAATGCAGAACATCCTCATAACTCTATACATAAGTTTTTCGAAATTTTTTGTTTGTCTCCTTATCGCCCTGCACCTGAAGCTTTTGGACAAGTGAAATAAAAAACATTTTACATGCATTTAATAAGAAGTCTGTAAAGTTTCCTGAATCTGAAATGTATCTAACTTTTATGGTTTTGAAAAAATTTCTGAAAAAAAAAAACATTTCAGAAAAAGAAGAAAACATTTTTGAATAGTTTGTGAAAAAGCTTCCAAAATGGTGTGGACGACCGGGAATGAAATATTGTTTTTGAAATGTTTTCGAATTTCCCATTCGAGATTGAATCGTTTATTTATTTTTCAATTTTCAATAACAGAGTTTTTTTCCTGCAAATATACAACTTTAAGTTTTTTCTGTTTTTGTTTTGTTGCACAGTGATAAAATGCAAAGAGATAGAAATGTGTTCTTCCTCGCTATAATCTTGCTATCTTCGATATGATCATCCCACACTACAAAACACTTTTTTGAAATGTTGCTACAATACTTCCAGAACATATTAAGAGGTATTTCAGAATTACATATTTTAAAAGCATTTATTTTGGTGTAAGCAATTCTTCTTCAAATCTCTGGCGAAATTTTTAACTGCCTCATGTTAACGTATTAATTAGTTGTTGATAATTTAAATGCAGTTTTCTTAATATTTCTTTTTTTTTAGAAAATTTTTAACTATTACCATTTAATGAAATTCTTTTCAGAAAAAAACTTAAAACAATAAACAATTTAAGAAAAATCGCAGCTTTTTGACATTTGTTAATGTTAAAGTGTAATAAAAAGTTCGATAGCAACAAAAAAAAAAAACATTAAGTCTTCGATTATTTTGATTTTAATACGAAAGTTTGGAAAGTATGATGCTGACTTCATTTTTAATATTTTATAAAATCGTGTTTTCAATCGTGTATCATACTAAACCCGACTTAATATCGTTAAAAAGACTTAAATTTTGAGCTTCTACTTTTATGTTAAAACAAATCTGTCCAAGCCCCCCTTATAAAATAAAGCTCATACGTAAAATATAAAACCACTTCTGATCGAAACACTTTTCTCCATCGTAGGAAAGAGTTTGAAATTTTAAGTAAATTCTTATCGAACATAAATCAAAATAAAATGCACGACTGGATCGCACGAACTTGCTCTTATGTAAAAGTACTTTGGAATTTAAGATACATTTTATAAATATAAAACATGGATTTAATGAGATAATAATGTTCAACTGCATAAAATTGCCGTCTGGTTTCCGGAAAAGTATGAATTTATGCAAATAAACCTTAAAAAATCGTTTTATTATTAAATAAATTTTTTATATAAGAAATTTCTCTAAAATTTTTCAAGAAAAAATGTGGTATGCGGATTTTAAGTATTTAATAATATTGGTTTTAGGAAATAATTTCAAAAAATAATCGTTCATAGGTTTTGAAGATATTGATTTAAATTTTTTTTTTTTTTTTTTTAAAACCCAATAAATATTTTTTCGAATATTTTTATACACAATATTATTTTAAATTTAAGGGGACTCCTGCTAAAAATTTTGGGATAAAATCCTTAGAGCCGTTAATGAGAAAGTCGAAAATTAAAAAACGGGTCTATGGCAGGTACCCCTAATAACATTTTGCCCCAAAATTTTTTTTGACCAAAATGTAGTCCATGTCCACAATATCACACCAAATTTTTTTTTATCAAAATCGTTAGAGCCGTTTTCGAGATAAATAACATTTTGCATTACGGGTGTATGGGGGGTACGGTTAGTTTTGGAGCTAAAAAAAAAACTTCAATTTCTCCTCTAGGGAATCACCGAAGACTCTTAACTACCGGGATTGAAAGAAATAGGTCCAGTGGTTTAGGCTGTAGTGAGAGGTACAGACATACAGACACACCGAAACATGTTTTTTGTGTACTAAATTTTACTTAAAATTTAAAAAAAAAATTGATATGCAAATTATTAGTATTTAATAAAATACATTTTAAAACGTAATTTAAAAATTTATACGTGTATGGGTTTTCAAGATATTGAATTTTCAAAAAAAAAATTGTATTATTTTTTTAAAAATCCAAAAACTATTTTTTCGAAAAAAATTTTAGTTTATATTTTTGCAAATGCAAAGCAACTCCTGCATAAAAATTTTGGTTAAAATCGTTAGAGCCGTTGGTGAGAAATTCGAAAATCAAAAAAACCGTTCTATGACAGGTACCCCTAATAACATTTCCCCCCAAATTTTATTTTTGACCAAAATATAGTCCATGTCCATAATAATGTCACATCTAATTTTTTTTTATCAAAATCGTTAGATTTTGCATTACGGGTGTATGGGTATGGTACCCTTAGTTTTGGAGCTAAAAAAAAATTTCAATTTTTCCTCTAGGGAATCACCGAAGACCCTTAACTACCGAGTTTGAAGAAAATACCTCAGGTAGCTTAGGCTGTAGTTCGAGGTACAGACATACAGACAGACAGAGGGAATTGTCGGACCCACTTTTTTCGTCTTCGCTATCATCGTAATGTCAACTTTGATCAAAATCTCGAGTTCGATTTTTTTTCCAAATGCAGAACTTGCCCTATACTCGTAGTACCTATATCGCAAGTAAAATTAATTCAAAAAGTTTATGGTCAGACATTTCAACTAAAAAGTCATCATTAGGTTTACCTAAAACTATGACATCTAAAAACTTAGAATCCAAGGATGTTAACCAAACTCTTGAATTATGTGCTAACTTATTTCAGTCTGTTTATTCAGAGCCTAGCTCCAACTCTAGCTTTGAATCTTTTCGTAATACCTCGGGTTGATATTGGGTCAGTAAAGTGGGAACTATATCTGAAGTTGAAATAGGTGCCGTGAAATAAGGCCAAGTGAAATAAGGCCAACTTTCAAAAATTGGCCTTATTGCACTTTGATAAAACGAAATAAGGCCAATTTTTGAAAGTTGGCCTTATTTCACTTTGACAAAGTGAAATAAGGCCAAATGATTTTGAGAAATAAGACCAAATTGGCCGTCGTTCTGAATTTTCTTGAGCAACAGTACCTAGGGTGGCCCGCTTCGCGGGTTTTCAGGATTTTGACTCCCTTTTCGGGGCTAACACCCGCTCACGCAACTCCGTTGCTCCGCTTAGGGTATGTTCAGTCGCCAGGCAGGCGCCTGTAGCAACAGTTGGCCTTATTTCACTTGGCCTTATTTCACGGCACCGTTGAAATAGCACTTTTTAATCTAAAGCCAAATTTTAAACCAGGAGTAGATGGTATTCCTGCACTAAATTGAAACAATGCTTTGGGGCGATGACCGAAACTCCGCACCTTATTTTCAATAATTCGCTGCTAAATGGAACATCTTTTCTTATTACAATTTTCAAATCTGGTTCGAAAGATTGTGTTAAAATTACAGAGCAATTTGCAAACTTTTTTCTATTCCAAAAATTTTGGTAAGCATAGTTAAATCCAAACTTGAGTTTAACGACAAAGAATACATTTCTGAATTTCAATATGGATTCGTAGCTGGGCGCTCGAAGGCTTCCAATCTTGCATACTTCACTTCATTAAAATATTAAACGAAGTTGAAAAGGGTTACCAGGTTTTTGCCATATATACTGATTTAAGCAAAGCCTTCGCCCTTTTTATTTATTTATTTATTAAGAAACTAAATGTGTTTGGATTTCACTCTGCAATGTTGAACTGGACGTCTGCCTTTCTCATTGGTAGAAGCCAAAGGGTAATAATAGATGATAAATGTTCAATGCCAATTTGCTATTCTTCAGGAGTACTTCAAGGCAGATACCTTGGACCATTGCTTTTTATTACCTTTATCAATGACATCTGTGGTTACGTTTTGATTTTGTCTGATATTTGCTGACGATCTCAAGTTTTTTTTTGAAAATTAAGTACAGTGGGCGTCAAAAATGAGTAAACACCAATATGATTTCTGGATTTACATGGAATTCAAACAAACAAATAAACAATGGATTCTAATAACAAAAATCAATAAAAATAAATCAAAATACAAACAAAAATTCAAAATATAGCTTCTTACAATTTTTTCTTATAAAAACTAAACATTCTCCATATTAACGCCTCAGAAGTAAGAAAACATCATAAACAAAATATAAGCAGCACAGTAAAACATGATGGTGTGGGGATGTTTGGCAGCATATTCGATCGGGAATCTTGTTTTAATTGAAAGTACAATGAATAAATCGAGACTATCTAAAAATCCTAAGCAACCTTCAACCGACCTTACGCAAATTAGGGATGCTTAGCAATTGGATCTTTTAGCAAGACAATGATTCTAAGCATACCTCGCAGTTCCTTAAAGAATGAATACTTTATAGGACTTCAAAGCACCTCGATCGCCCTCCCCAATAGCCGGACCTAAGACCTATACAACATTTATAATATGATTTGGACCGGAAAATTTCACAAACGGGCCATCAAGAACAAAGATGACCTTTTAAGGCTTTAATTGAAGAACTCTCCCAAATATCCTCCGATGTTAGAAATAACATTGTTGTTTCCATGTCACGCTGACTACTTGCGACTTATAGTTTATAGTTTAGTTTATTCTAATTCTTTGAATATTAACGTGAACAATATTTTTACTTATACTTATACTTATTAACTAACTAAATTATTCTAAGCTATTAAAGAACAAAGTTTTTAGTTTAATGCATTTCAAATCATCATTGAAAGATTCTATGCAAAAGCTAAATTTAATTAATATTGAAATCAATTGATTTAAGGGGCCATTTGCAGCATAGTTTGACCTACTAAATATATGGCATTTTTGTTGCTGTAGTCTTATAACGGGTGATTTTTTTGAGGTTAGGATTTTCATGCATTAGTATTTGACAGATCACGCGGGATTTCAGACATGGTGTCAAAGAGAAAGATGCTCAGTATGCTTTGACATTTCATCATGAATAGACTTACTAACGAGCAACGCTTGCAAATCATTGAATTTTATTACCAAAATCAGTGTTCGGTTCGAAATGTGTTTCGCGCTTTACGTCCGATTTATGGTCTACATAATCGACCAAGTGAGCAAACAATTAATGCGATTGTGACCAAGTTTCGCACTCAGTTTACTTTATTGGACATTAAACCAACCACACGAATGCGTACAGTGCGTACAGAAGAGAATATTGCGTCTGTTTCTGAGAGTGTTGCTGAAGACCGTAAAATGTCGATTCGTCGCCGTTCGCAGCAATTGGGTTTGTGTTATTCGACCACATGGAAGATTTTACGCAAAGATCTTGGTGTAAAACCGTATAAAATACAGCTCGTGCAAGAACTGAAGCCGAACGATCTGCCACAACGTCGAATTTTCAGTGAATGGGCCCTAGAAAAGTTGGCAGAAAATCCGCTTTTTTATCGACAAATTTTGTTCAGCGATGAGGCTCATTTCTGGTTGAATGGCTACGTAAATAAGCAAAATTGCCGCATTTGGAGTGAAGAGCAACCAGAAGCCGTTCAAGAACTGCCCATGCATCCCGAAAAATGCACTGTTTGGTGTGGTTTGTACGCTGGTGGAATCATTGGACCGTATTTTTTCAAAGATGCTGTTGGACGCAACGTTACGGTGAATGGCGATCGCTATCGTTCAATGCTAACAAACTTTTTGTTGCCAAAAATGGAAGAACTGAACTTGGTTGACATGTGGTTTCAACAAGATGGCGCTACATGCCACACAGCTCGCGATTCTATGGCCATTTTGAGGGAAAACTTCGGAGAACAATTCATCTCAAGGAATGGACCGGTAAGTTGGCCACCAAGATCATGCGATTTGACGCCTTTAGACTATTTTTTGTGGGGCTACGTCAAGTCTAAAGTCTACACAAATAAGCCAGCAACTATTCCAGCTTTGGAAGACAACATTTCCGAAGAAATTCGGGCTATTTCGGCCGAAATGCTCGAAAAAGTTACCCAAAATTGGACTTTCCGAATGGACCACCTAAGACGCAGCCGCGGTCAACATTTAAATGAAATTATCTTCGAAAAGTAAATGTCATGGACCAATCTAACGTTTCAAATAAAGAATCGATGAGATTTTGCAAATTTTATGCGTTTTTTTTTTTTTAAAAGTTCTCAAGCTCTTAAAAAATCACCCGTTACTTGTGCGACTTAATCTGAAATTAAACTAAGTTATAACTGATAGGGATGATATTGACTCATTAATAATTCCAACAATAAAACAAAATTGCAAATACCTTCTATGATTAGTGAGTGAAGGAAGGCTTATTAAAGCGAGTCTTTGAGAATAAGGAGGAAGTGTGTTTGCTTGTGATCACGGAAGAAAACGAAGACAGAAACGCGGAAATCTTCTTTGAATTGCTTCAAGAGATGTTATATGAAGTCTAAAGGTAATAAAATGAAATACCCAGTTTTTTACTTGAGGTACTATATTTATAATTAATTCTAAGATATACTCGTAACAGATGTTTACTTACTTTTGACGCGTAAAATTTGAAGTATATTTAGTTTTTATTGGGTAAAAATGCATTAGTTCGTTTTTTGAATTTTTATTTTGGTTTTGATTTATTGCTATTAAGTAAAATTTTATTTTGTTTTATTGGAATTCAATTTTTGTTTATTTTTTGGTTTTAATTCCATGTAACTCAAGAAATCATTTAGTGGATTACTCACTTTTGACGCTCAGTGTACATAGACTCTTGCGTACTTATTTAACACGAAATAAATCAACTTTCTAATTGGTGTTTGAGTAACTTTGAATTTAAATATAGCCAAATGTAATGTACTTACTTTTTGTAAGGGTTATAATATTATTAAATATTACTATTCCCTTGGGAATGGCCCTCTGGAAAAGTAGATAAAATGAAATATCCTGGCCTCATTATTGATTCTAAGATCGAAGCTATCTTTCAATTTACATATTGACTATCAAAGGCGAATTCAATTGTGGGTTTAATTAATAGGAATTCTAAAGATTTCACTGACCCTCAGACAATTTTAGCATTATATATATCGTTAGTAAGATCCATTCTTGAATACATTGATATAATTTGGAATCCAGCTTACCAAATTCTTTCGTTTCGCATTGAAAATGTTTGTGCTTTGCTGGTAGATGAAATAAATAAATAGAAACAAAATTAAAAGGACATAGGATTTTACAAATATTTGTATTCCCAGATTTCGTAATTTGTTTATGTTGAAGATTCTGTCTTCTTTGTGGAATATAAAATATTCTGGAAGCAACTTGCCAAATATTAAAATCTTAATATTAAATACAACTTCGCCAACACAATACCAGATCATATTTCCTCTTTAAGGTCTGATAAAAAAGGCTTTAGGAAAAATATATCATTTAATCATTCCTTTGATGGAATATATCTGTTTTGTTAATAGTTTTAATGTATCTCTCTTTTCTTACTTGGCTGGCAATCTTTAGGTATTAGGGCTCTTAAGCGCTTCTTTTTATATAATATTCATGCTTATTTTGACATTCTCATGAATAGTCTATTCGTTAGAATGATTCTATTCCTTCGAATGAACTTTCTTAATTTTGAGATTCTAACGAATAACATTCATTTGCGAAAGATAGCATAAAATGAACTTCAAATAAGATTCATTTTCATTGTCAGCTGTTTGACATTTACTATATTTCTATTTGAATTAGTATGACCATTTTACATTTTTTTTGTTTCTAAACATTTTATAGATGTTGGATAAAGAATCAAGAAACAAAATAAATAATATACTTTTTCATTATAAAGTAAAGTTTAACCATAAAGAACTACATATTCATTACATTTTTTGTGTCAACTCAGCTGTTTTGAAACTATTCTTTAAAAAAATAAGTTGTTCATGACGCGTTCTAAATTTTTATTTTTTTTGTATACACTTGGTCACACTAAAATATCAAAAACAAAAGAGAAGTGTTTGTGAAATGTCTAAACCAAACAAAAGAGAAGCGTTTGTGAAATGTCTAAACCAAAAAGTGAAATCTTTGTTTATTTGCAATTGTTTTGTTTATTGTTTAATAATTTAATTTTCTTTGATAAAAACAAAATAATAAATAAAAAATATGGCATTTGTGTTGTTTATAAATGAAGATGGTGTTTATTTAATTTCTCCGTGGTTTCCTTCCAAAATCTTTCCGTATCAACGCGGGTGGTAAAAAAACCCTTTGCTACCTCCGTGTTTTTTTTTCATTATTTTGCTTAACTTTTCCTTTTTTTCGCGGTTTGTCCAGTTGGAATGCGACCTTTAAACATAAAACAACAAAAAAATTAATAAAAGTAATTTATTTTCCATGAAATAATTAAAAACTTAAATGTTTTGTTTCTTACTCGACAGAAAAATTCAAACGACACAAAAATGACATTTAATTCTATTCTTTCGAATGTCAAAATTGAATTAGCTTTCGCAAATGAATGAAATTTCTATGGATTGGGTGAACTTGCGATTTGTTCGATTAACATTCTCTCAACGACTCTCAAAATTAAGTTTCAACGAATTCGACTCACTTTCGAACGAAAGAGAATGTCAAAATAAGCACCATTGTTTTATTTTAATTGTGTTATAGCAACAACTTTTATATTGTTATTTTAAAATACATATAACGTTAACTTAATTTTATTGTAAATTTGTAATCTTGTTCTTATTTTTATCCTTATCTCTAAATTTAAATTGCTTTCAAAAACAAAAAAAAGAGTTCCTTGGGGGGTACCCTTAATAACCATTTTTCGGAAAATTTTTTTCATCCAATACCTAGCTTTAATTAAATGAATTTTTTTTGTGTTTTTATTTTTAAAATCTGTCGAACAGTTTTTGAGAAAAAAAAATGTTTATAAAATTTCGAAAAAAAATCGTATGGCAGGTACCGTTATTTTTGGTCTTAAAAAATCAAATCAAAAAACATCCGGGGGTAAAAAATTAAAACCCATATCTACCAAGTTTGACGAAAATCGGCCGAGCCGTTTAGCTGCAAACGAACGGACAGACAGACAGACAGACAGATAGACAGACAGACAGACAGAATTGCGAGACCCACTTTTTTAGTCTTCGCTATCATCGTAATGTCAACTTTTATCAAAATCTCGAGTTCGATTTTTTTTACGAATGCATAACTTGCCTTATAGTAAAGGGTTTTCCAATAAGAGGTGTTATTTTGATATTCAAAAAAAATGGCATTTTTGGAGATAAATGATCGGATGTTTATTTCATTATAAAGACGAAGGTATGCCGTTAATAATGGAACACAACATCAGCCAAATAGCCGCCAAGACCACGCTTACAGGACCATATCCTTTTCATGAAATTTTCCATAACCAAATCGCAAAGTGGCTGCCCTATGTCCTCGATAGCCTCACGAATTTCATCTTTGAGGTCTTGAATCGACGCTGGGCTGTTGGCGTAGACCTTATCTTTCACGTGGCCCCAAAGGAAGAAGTCGCAAGGTGTTAAATCACAAGATATCGGTGGCCAATTGTGATCACCTCTTCGAGAGATAAGAGATGGTTTCATTGCTTGTGTGGCACGTAGCGCCGTCTTGTTGAAAGTAAACGTTGTCCAGATCAATACCATCCAATTCAGGCCATAAAAAATCATTAATCATCTCTCGATAGCGCAATCCATTGACCGTAACTGTTGCTCCAGCCTCATTTTCGAAAAAGTAAGGTCCAATGACCCCGCGGGACCACAAACCGCACCAAACAGTCACGCGTTGAGGATGGAGAGGCTTTTCAACAATAACTCTTGGGTTTTCCGAGCCCCAGATGCGACAGTTTTGCTTGTTGACGTAGCCTCCGAGGTGGAAATGGGCCTCATCAGTCAAGATGATTTTTCGATGAAATTCCGGATCATTTTCATGCATTTCAAGGACCCAATCAGCAAAGACACACACACGGCCATTTGGCTGATGTTGTGTTCCATTATTAACGGCATACCTTCCTCTTTATAATGAAATAAACATCCGATCATTTATCTCCAAAAATGCCATTTTTCTTTGAATATCAAAATAACACCTCTTATTGGAAAACCCTTTACCTATAAGTCGCAAGTAAAAAGCAATATCCTTCTTACACTTCCTTAATGTTAATGAATACATTGCTGAACACGTTATAATTTTTCCTGCATCTTTTCAGTGGTAATTCTAATCCACAATTGAGTGTTTAATGCCTGCGATGTGAAAGAGAAAACAACCCTTTCTTTTCTTTGGAATTGAAAATCAGTAAACAACCTTTCAATAGAGCAAAACTATGGTGATCAAGTGATATTTCTAGGAAAAAGGAATGTATTTTTTCATTAACTTGGTTTGCTGGGCAAAATAGTCTACGAGCTGAGAGGAAAAAGAGAGAGATTTTGACCTGCAATAAACAATCTTTTTTTTTTTGGATTTTTCCCGCGATGGGTCGGCGACGCTCAATAGGTCTTTTTTGTCATGAGTTATTTCTTTTGTTTTGGAATGATTTAGTGTCGATATTGTGATCATAGAAAACGGTTGTGCGGGGTTTTCTGTGTTTTAAAGTGTTTTCAATCAATTAACTAAAGATTAAATAACAACCATGGAGAAGGAAAACAATTCACCAACGGTAAATTCCCTATATTCTTTTGAATGATTTGCAAAAAGTTAATATTCCTCTTTTACTTAGATCTCAAATGAACAGGAGAATGAAGATGATTAATCCCTAAGCTGCTCCCCAAATTCTACCAAGTGTCAAAGGAGAGTTTTTCGACCAACTGTTTGTGTTACGTCTTACAACAAGACAAGACAATGGGTGATATGCATAAAAGATAGTAAATGCTTTTAATTGAGAATTTCAAAGTAATTACTTTTTTTGATATGCATAAAAATGCAGTAAATGCTGAAAATAAAGTATTTACTTGAGGCCACAGTACTTACTTTTTTCGGATGAACTTTTTCAGTAAATACTTTATTCCGTATGCATAAAAAGTAGCAAGTACTTTTTTTCTGTAGGAATTACTTCTTTTTTTCAAAGTCAAAGGATAGCAACATGAAAATTTAAAAGTACATACTTTTTTGATTTAAACACATAACTATGTAGCTTCGAAACCATAAAAACTTACAGTCTTAACTCTATTCTCAAAGGATTCACGTCGCTGATATAAATTAAAATTAAGTTACTGTTGACTGTACTGAAATGGTGGAATTTGTACGCGTTAGTTCACAAAAAGTCTATAAAAGTCAAAGATCGGGTTCAGAAACAAATTTTAAACAACTCTATCGTTTTGAGAGGGAAAACGTAGATTGGTTGAGTGAATACTTCATTGGTAAGTCATTGCAAAATCGTTATTTGTAGTTTTAAAACTTGACACACCCTTACTATTTGGAGCCTTTTGTTAGTTCGCGGAAATGGTGTAAAACTTTCTATTTTCTTATACGTCTGTTAACTTAAAAATATAATTTATAATTTTACAAGAAGCAAACACTTATGAAAACTGTTATATACGAGTATGTATATTGCGATACTATACCAATAGGCTTCCGTTAATTAAAGGAGTTAGTGGTTTTTAGTTACTGGAGAAGTTTTAAAACTTGCCCTTAGTCGCCAAGTTTATATAGAGTCTTATGTTGAACAAATGGTTCATATATATAATACTTTTTAAGGATCTCAAACTGAAACAAGAGAAGGGGCAATCACTCATCAAGAAAAGATGCGAATTTTTTTACGATACGTTGGAGATCCTGGATTTCAAGTTGGCGTTGGTTAAGATATAGGCGTTCATCAGAGTACTGTATCCAGAACAGTTAATTTTGTTGCAAAATTAATAAAAGACAAAGCTTCTCATTGGATAAAATTTCCAACGAGCTATCAAGAACAGCTGGGAGCAAAAAATGATTGGCTAATCAAATACAGGTTCCCATTATGCATAGGAGCCTTGGACTGTACTCACGTGGAAATATTAAAACCTAGATTTCATTCGGAAGAATACATTAACCGAAAATGATATGCTTCCATCAATATCCAGGCAACTTGTAATTCAATTGAATATTTTACAAGTGTTGATTGCCGATGGCCGAAAAAAAGTATTTAATATCAATTTCAGATGAATTCTAGTATTTACTTGGATGAATTTAGTATATACTGAAAGTATTTGCCAGTTAGTAAGTACTAAACTTTATGCATATGGAATGAAGTAAATACTTTAAATTTAACCATTTGCTTTAAGTTATAGTATTTACTATTATCTTTTACTTGTAGTAAATACTTCCGTTTTATGCATATCACCCAATGGGTGATATGCATAAAAGATAGTAAATGCTTTTACTTGAGAATTTCTAAGTAATTACTTTTTTTGATATGCATAAAAATGCAGTAAATGCTGAAAATAAAGTATTTACTTGAGGCCACAGTACTTCCTTTTTTCGGATGAACTTTTTCAGTAAATACTTTATTCCGTATGCATAAAAAGTAGCAAGTACTTTTTTTTCTGTAGGAATTACTTCTTTTTTTCAAAGTCAAAGGATAGCAACATGAAAATTTAAAAGTACATACTTTTTTTGATTTAAACACATAACTATGTAGCTTCGGAACCATAAAAACTTACAGTCTTAACTCTATTCTCAAAGGATTCACGTCGCTGATATAAATTAAAATTAAGTTACTGTTGACTGTACTGAAATGGCGGAATTTGTACGCGTTAGTTCACAAAAAGTCTATAAAAGTCGAAGATCGGGTTCAGAATCAAATTTTAAACAACTCTATCGTTTTGAGAGGGAAATCGTAGATTGGTTGAGTGAATACTTCATTGGTAAGTCATTGCAAAATCGTAATTTGTAGTTTTAAAACTTGACACACCCTTACTAACGGGTGATTTTTTAAGAGCTTGAGAACTTTTTTTAAAAAAAAAACGCATAAAATTTGCAAAATCTCATCGATTCTTTATTTTAAACGTTATACTGGTCCATGACATTTACTTTTTGAAGATAATTTCATTTAAATGTTGACCGCGGCTGCGTCTTAAGTGGTCCATTCGGAAAGTCCAATTTTGGGTAACTTTTTCGAGCATTTCGGCCGGAATAGCCCGAATTTCTTCGGAAATGTTGTCTTCCAAAGCTGGAATAGTTGCTGGCTTATTTGTGTAGACTTTAGACTTGACGTAGCCCCACAAAAAATAGTCTAAAGGCGTCAAATCGCATGATCTTGGTGGCCAACTTACCGGTCCATTCCTTGAGATGAATTGTTCTCCGAAGTTTTCCCTCAAAATGGCCATAGAATCTTGTTGAAACCACATGTCAACCAAGTTCAGTTCTTCCATTTTTGGCAACAAAAAGTTTGTTAGCATTGAACGATAGCGATCGCCATTCACCGTAACGTTGCGTCCAACAGCATCTTTGAAAAAATACGGTCCAATGATTCCACCAGCGTACAAACCACACCAAACAGTGCATTTTTCGGGATGCATGGGCAGTTCTTGAACGGCTTCTGGTTGCTCTTCACTCCAAATGCGGCAATTTTGCTTATTTACTTAGCCATTCAACCAGAAATGAGCCTCATCGCTGAACAAAATTTGTCGATAAAAAAGCGGATTTTCTGCCAACTTTTCTAGGGCCCATTCACTGAAAATTCGACGTTGTGGCAGATCGTTCGGCTTCAGTTCTTGCACGAGCTGTATTTTATACGGTTTTACACCAAGATCTTTGCGTAAAATCTTCCATGTGGTCGAATAACACAAACCCAATTGCTGCGAACGGCGACGAATCGACATTTTACGGTCTTCAGCAACACTCTCAGAAACAGACGCAATATTCTCTTCTGTACGCACTGTACGCATTCGTGTGGTTGGTTTAATGTCCAATAAAGTAAACTGAGTGCGAAACTTGGTCACAATCGCATTAATTGTTTGCTCACTTGGTCGATTATGTAGACCATAAATCGGACGAAAAGCGCGAAACACATTTCGAACCGAACACTGATTTTGGTAATAAAATTCAATGATTTGCAAGCGTTGCTCGTTAGTAAGTCTATTCATGATGAAATGTCAAAGCATACTGAGCATCTTTCTCTTTGACACCATGTCTGAAATCCCGCGTGATCTGTCAAATACTAATGCATGAAAATCCTAACCTCAAAAAAATCACCCGTTATTTGGAGCCTTTTGTTAGTTCGCGGAAATGGTGTAAAACTTTCTATTTTCTTATACGCCTGTTAACTTAAAAATATAATTTATAATTTTACAAGAAGCAAACACTTATGAAAACTGTTATATATGTATATTGCGATACTATACCAATAAGTTTCCGTTAGTTAAAGGAGTTAGTGGTTTTTAGTTACTGGCGAAGTTTTAAAACTTGCCCTTAGTCGCCAAGTTTATATAGAGTCTTATGTTGAACAAATGGTTCATATATATAATACTTTGTAAGGAGCTCAAACTGAAACAAGAGGAGGGGCAATCACTCATCAAGAAAAGATGCGAATTTTTTTACGATACGTTGGAGATCCTGGATTTCAAGTTGGCGTTAATGAAGATATAGGCGTTCATCAGAGTACTGTATCCAGAACAGTTAATTTTGTTGCAAAATTAATAAAAGACAAAGCTTCTCATTGGATAAAATTTCCATCGAGCTATGAAGAATAGCTGGGAGCAAAAACTGATTGGCTAAGCAAATACAGGTTCCCATTATGCATAGGAGCCTTGGTAATATTTATTAGTATTTACTATTAATTTCCGATGAATTCTAGTATTTACTTGGATGAATTTAGTATATACTGAAAGTATTTGCCAGTTAGTAAGTACTAAACTTTATGCATATGGAATGAAGTAAATACTTTAAATTTAACCATTTGCTTTATTTAAGTAAGTACTAAACTTTATGCATATGGAATGAAGTAAATACTTTAAATTTAACCATTTGCTTTATTTAAGTTATAGTATTTACTATTATCATTTACTTGCAGTAAATACTTCCGTTTTATGCATATCACCCAATGTAAGACATATATATCTACTAACTTCTTTAAAATGTATTATAATAGTTAATAAAATAGATACGTATCTACATAACACAAATTTAATTTGTTTTTTTTTTTTTTTTCATTCAAACTATAAATTTGCCTATATTTCAGGCGCTTCTTCTATTGATGAAATAAGAAAAGAAATGGATAATGATTTCATTCGTATTCCTTCTCTTAATAAAACATCGCGTAAATGCATTCCTTTTTTCAATACTGAAAAAACGAGCTTCAAATATGTACACATTTCTGTAATGAATAATCAGTATTTTCAATGCTTCTTTCTCTGAGGCAATTGATTAAATGTTGACTCACTTTTCATTAACTTATTTCCATTAAGGAAAGCATCACATCACTAGAACCAGTTTTTTCAGACACAAAAATTACCTATGAAATCGAAGATGCCGTGAGCATTGCGATTTCACAACAAAATATGCATCGAGAAAGTGTGTACCTCCTTCCAATGACAAGCCTATGTTAAATTCCTGATAGGATTCCGTAGGAAATTCATGGGTGCAGCTCCTTTTTCTTGAGGAAACACCTACTTCTTCATAAGTGAATTTTTGGAAATTTCCTACTGGGTGCTCTTGCACACAACCACTTATCACAACTCAAATTTTGTTGCAATTCCGGAAAAACATGAGCAATGAGATCCACATCATTTTCCACTAAATTACAAAATTCTCTACCATTAAATACAGACCAATCCTTACGCATGAAATTTCGACGGCGCGTGGTCTGCATTTCTGCACTATTAGTTCTTCTCGCTTGTGATTGTTCTGGCGTTTCTATCGCTCTTCTAGCTGCCTGCAGCGCAGCTTGTCTGAAGAGGCGTTTCAGCTGCTCTCAAAACCCTTTGCCGTTGTGCTTGCTGTTATCTTCTCAGCTCTGCGTGAACATAAGATTCTTGATTTCGTGCAACTTTTGCTGCACGGGCCCGCGATGAATTTTTGGATAGACCAGATTTCT
This sequence comes from Chrysotoxum bicinctum, assembly GCA_911387755.1. Lineage (NCBI taxonomy): Eukaryota > Metazoa > Arthropoda > Insecta > Diptera > Syrphidae > Chrysotoxum > Chrysotoxum bicinctum. The sequence continues at coordinate 83,340,530 of OU426990.1, forward strand.
GCTTTAGAGGCATTTTTAAAGAAGAACGGAGAACGAATTGAAATCACAAAAATGACACCTAACCTCAAATATTCAAATAGTTTTATACTTCATGTAATAATGACAGAAGAAAAAAAAAACAATAAATATAGAAAAATTTCAAACAGTTGAAACTATAGTCAATCGGAATGGATATTGACATGACCGTCGGTAATTTTTTTTAAAATAAAAAGTAGCCTATGTTACTTCTAATACCTCCAAGAATATGTGTACAAAGTTTCATGATGATCGGTTTAGTAGTTTTTGTGTGAAAGCGTAACAAACAAACTTACATTCACATTTATAATATTAGTAGGGATTTCAAACAGTTGAAACTATAGTCAATCGGAATGGATATTGACATGACCGTCGGTAATTTTTTTTTAAATAAAAAGTAGCCTATGTTACTTCTAATACCTCCAAGAATATGTGTACAAAGTTTCATGATGATCGGTTTAGTAGTTTTTGTGTGAAAGCGTAACAAACAAACTTACATTCACATTTATAATATTAGTAGGGAAGTAGGGATAGTAGGGATATTAATTTTAGAACATATACCTATATAATTGACATAATCTCCTCCTTTCCATTTTTTAAGAGTATGCAATATTTTTTTTTAAATCCTATCCTTTTGGTTCGTCCACCCACTTGCTAAGCCATTTCTATGCATAGCAAAATAATGGGAAAAGCTTGCATAACTACAGAATATGCATATTTATTTCCGGCTTATCTATTTTTTTGTTCGCAAGAGCCCTTTTGAAATGTTATTCAAATTTCAAACAACAAAAAAACTATAGTCAAACAAAAATAGAATAGAATATAATAAAATAAAATCAACCCAAAAAGATGTTATACGACATTCAAATGGGGAAGATGCTGCAACTGGCACTTCACCTGCTGGTTTCAAGACTTTTTTTAGTTTCGATTTCTTTTTTTTAATTTATTCAATAAATATTGAAGATTGATTTTCTGTTCATCCTCTTCAATTTGTGTGAAAAACTTTGATGTAGTTTTGACGATAAATAATTAGAATTTTTCGTTCAACCATTTACTTTGTTTTTTTTTTGTTTAATTTGCCGCCGCCACCACTCTGCCAAGATGGGTTAATTTGTTGTTCAACGACCTGTTTGGCTTTTTGCCATACTTTGGCGAGTTTTTGTAATTAGGTTAAGAGTCTTTTTTTATTTTAAGGGAATTTCTAAAGGGATTTCTAGGAATGTGTAAATTCTTAAAGATTCACTTACTGTTACGTCTTGCATGTTGAAGATTTGTTAAAATTCACTTGATTCGCAAAATGCAACCGGGAGTAAGAAGTTTTTATTTTAAGGGAACACTTTAAAGTACACTTGGTCCAGAAAAAGTTCGGATGCGGTTTTCAGTTAATAATTCTCGCACGGCGGAACGGTCACACTTCAACTGGAAATCTCAAGAACACACAAAAATTCTAGTGTCATTCCAACAACTGCCCGGTGGCGCTCGATGCTTCAGTCTGGCATTGGTTGGAAAAAAAAACGACGTCCACCGACGGCGACACCTATTTGTTTCGCTTTTACTCATGTGAAATATAAAGAATAGGCATCCTTCTCGGATTTATTTTAAAATTCAAAAGATACTTTTAGATGCATTTGTGATGGGGTAGCTAGCAGGCGGACGACAGCTGCGTCTGCATCAAGAGATTTATTTTTGTGATCATAGCCGTATTGACCCTAAGCAGCGCCTATACTAAAATTATCATATTATATCGATTCAAATAAGAGAACTGTTTAGCATGATGTGGTGCTTAAAAAAAACATTCAATTAAGGAGAAGACAAGCAAATTGATTTCGTAATATGTCTGTTGAGCTGCGAGAACTCATAATGTAAGTCTTGATTTTGAGATTTTTAATGGGGGTACTACTTTTAGATCGGAAGCAAATTTATCGTACATTTCTATCTATTTTCTGTTTTATTTCCGCTTACAAAAATCCCTTGGTATAATAATGGTATCGGAATCGGTTGACAATTTTGTACATTTTGTTTCAAAATTTCTCATGTTCTTAATTTGAATTACGAGTACTATGACAAGTTGACAACGGTTTTTGTTTGCTGGTCACTAATTACTGAAGGGGCTGGAACTAGAAGCGGACACCAATTGTTTTTCAGCGAAAAGGCTCATGACATTTAATATATTATCCCTTGGCATAATAATAAGTACATTGAACAGTTATGCCAAGGCCCTCAATTCTCGCTGCCACTTAAAAAAACCTTCAGGCCTACTACCGTCTAGTCACAACCTGCATCACTTTTGCTATATCAATATTTTCCGCCACTTTTTCACTCATCTATGCCACGTATATGTCAGTTCATCAACGGACACACTCTTTCGAAGTTCCACTGAATTTCGACGTTTTGTTCGGACACTTGATTCGCCGAATTTTTTGTTAGGGTGACCTTTAGACCTTCCAGGAAGTTTGCCGACATGTAGTGTTATTTTTTCGCTAAGCCACTGTTCATTGTTATCGTAGAAACGCCTTTCTGTGCTATTGCAGAGTTGGTATCTCCGTTTATAATTCGCTTTTAATACCCTGATAATTTGGTGAAGCTCATCTTTTTTCTCTAAGGACACCGAGTTATATCCATAAGTTTTTTTTATCAAAATCTTCAAGTTTTTCGTAAAGCGGTCTTTGTCAACTTCCTCTTACCAACTCATGGATCGGTTTTAAGGTTATTAACAAGGTGGAATTAGAGTCATCTGGAATAATATAAAAATATGTTAGGGCCGCTTTAAGGGAGGTTTTTTCAAAGGCTTTGTTTTTTATTTTGAAAGCAAAGATTGTTCTACATAATATCCTCGAGTTAAATAAAACATATGATAGACTAGTGTGCGAGGCGTTGCATATATGTATTAAAAAACACTAATATTTGGTAAAAACAACGAAAAAAGTGCAATTTTTTTAACTGGATATTTGAACTCATCGATGTGAATAAATAAGGTTGAATATACAAATACATTTTTGCTTAAATATCCATGTCAAATTTTTTCCACCAAAATCAATTTTAAGATTTAAAAATAGCACTCAGAAAATTCACTTTTTTTTAAATCGCAAACACACTCGTGATGGTGTCGCGAACGGGGGTGACCAATTTATAGATCGACTTTACTAAAGAGAAGCCGGGCTATCTAACTGTTATGAGACACAGGCTAGATCCTTGAATGGAAAGTTGACAAAATTGATTTTTGACAACGTTTCAGGTCAAAATACGGTGCGTCTATGACAAAATCCTTCAAGAGTATCTCTAATCATGAAAGCTTCTGATCTAAGCTGTTCAGACTCGGGAAAACATTTTAAATCCTCTCCATTCCTAATAGCACGGATTCCGGAATGGTTGAGAAGGGTATTCACTGTATGTTTTCTACGAGAAGCTGTTCCCTTAATTTATTTTTTACTTGCGATATATGTAGGTACTATAGGGCAAGTTCTGCATTTGTCAAAAAATCAAATTTTGATCGATGTTGACATTACGATGATAACGAACACAAAAAAGTAGGTCCGGCAATTCCGTTCTGCATTTGTAAAAAAATCAAATTTTGATCGATGTTGACATTACGATGATAACGAACACAAAAAAGTGGGTCTGCCTGTCTGTACCTCGGTCAACACCCTAAGCTACTGTAGGTATTTTCTTCAAACTCGATACTTAAGGTTTTTCGGTGATTCCCAAGAGAAGACGTTGACTTTTCTTAGCTACAAAGCTACACCCATAATGTAAAATCTTTTTTATCTCGAAAACCGGTCTAACTATAATGAAATCCTATGCAGGAGCAGGAGCTCTCTTAAATTTAAAATGATATTGTATATAAAAATATTCAAAAAAAATATATTTTTGGGTTTTGGAAAAAAATTCCAAATTTTATTTTGAAATATCAATATCATCAAAGCGTGGGAACGATCATTTTTTGAAATTATTTTCTAAAATCTATATTACGAAATGCTTTAAAAAGGCATCCCAAATTTTGTTCTTGAAAAATTTTAAAGAAATTTCTGAAATAAAAAATGAATTTAATAATAAAACGATTTTTAAAATTTGTTTGCATTTGAACATCTCTATCTCATTAAATCCATGTTTTATATGTATTTATACATAATTTTAAAATTCCAAAGTAGTTTCAAATAAGAGCAAGTACGTGCGATCTAGTCTAAATACGTATAAGCCCAACTTGAACCACAAAATAACTGAGGCAGGTACTGCATTTTTTTCAAATGACGTTGACTGTATTTGAGTTATTTTCTTGATGAGTATTAGCATAGCAACGTTATGTGGCGCCCTTTCTGTTTATGCTGCCACATACATATTCCGCAAATAGAGGCGTTTAGATCCTGATCGTGGTCTTAATTGACTCGGTTGTAATTATAGAGATAATGTTCTTGGGGGTATTTCGCATTTCCAGGAAAATGGCATGTCCAACGATTAAGTTGAATACGTTGATGATATTCTGTGAGATCAGTGAAGAAGATCTTGCAAAACAAAGTTTACGATTGGAAATTCTATTTTCAACATATACATAGTAGATACATTTATACAAATGTTGATGGGTTCTAAAAATAAGCTATTGCACGAATTGAAGAGAAAACAGATCCGAATCGGATCGTCATGAAATTCGGTTGACTGCGCTTTTTTTTCTCTATAACTTTTCCATTAATGTTTTTCAATCACTATGGCCAGAAATTACTTGTTGGGTTTAATTTGCGGGCGGTCGGTACGGCAGCGTCCTTTTCTGAAAAATATTGGAATTTTACAAGTATTTAAAGATAAATGGATATGCGGGAAGAAATGTGAACAATAATTAGCGATTAATATTGTGGCTGTATCTATTTCTGAAAGCCTTTAATTTTATCGTGTTGCAAAATTTTGTTTTTCAGTAAAATGTCACGCATAATGACAGGAAATTATTTTTGTTTCGGCAATTTGGGACGAGATAATTTGTGTTTAAGATAAAACGATAATTAATAAAATTTATTTTTAAGATTTAAATATTTGAGTTACATTGAAGCAGAATATTGCTAGATGGCCTAGAATGCGTTTGTACTTACCAATTTAATATATTATGAAGAACGGTTGGGTACACTATTTCAAAATTTCATTTCGAAAAACATTTTGGGTATACAAATTATTAATTTTTTTATTTCAATTCTAGATTTTTAATTTATTTTACCGACCGATAAGTAGAACTGCACTAGAGTTGTCTAGCATCATTTTAGCCAGTGCCGCCGCTTGCAAGAACCTTAAATTGCCGCCCCATAACTCGGGTGCCGGGGGTATTTACGTTGAATAAGTGAAAGGTTTATTTATTCTCCATTTCTCAGTTGAAACATTTTTAGCAAACGTGCATTGTTGTTGTCGCATTCCAAGCTATACACCAAATTCTTATACAATGAACGTAGTCAGACTAGGATTTGGGGGAGTCTCTCCTGTAAATGAGTTTGAGAGTTTCTGTTGTAGCATATATGTAAGATTATTTACTCTTTTATATACTCTTTTATTATATAAGGCAAGTTATGCATTCGTAAAAAAATCGAACTCGAGATTTTGATGAAAGTTGACATTACGATGATAGATGAAGACGAAAAAAGTGGGTCTCGAAATTTCGTCCCCACAAGTTTTTTTTTCTTTTTTTTTTTTAAAAAATAACTGTACCTGCCATACGATTTTTTTCGAAATTTTATATTTTTTTTTACAATGTCCAAGAATCTAAAACTTAAAGAATCGGTACAACCGATTTTGATAATTTTGTTTTGTGCTAAAGCGGCCCAAAATTAAAAATATTCCTGTGCATTCAAATTTTCAAAAAAATTTTTTTTGGATTTCAATTTTTTTTTCGAAGCTCAATATTTCGAAAACCTCATGCTTGATTTTTTAAACTTGATAAATAAAAGTTTCTTAATATAAAGAGAAAAAAATGTATTAACTAAAATTAATAGTCGAACCTACCCTACAAATGGTAAAAAATGGTTTTCGAAAATCGTATTTTTCTTGAAAACGTCTCCGAGAATTTTGATAAATTCTTACGTTCTATAATTAAACAAAAAAAATTGAAATCAATATATTACTGACTGTACCGACCATAGAACCATTTTGATTTTTGAATTTCTCATTACCGCGGCTGAACGGATTTTAATGAAATTTTTTCTTTTGAAAAATTCGATACCTCAAAAAAGGACTAAATATTTTTTTGGAAATTTATTTTTTATTCGTAAAGTGATAAAAAAAATGTTTTAAAAATTTCTATATAAAAGCTTATTTGACTTATAACTTATAACTTTGTTATAAGTTTTGTTCTTGTATAAACTAATATTTGCTTGCATCACATGGCATCCTGTTCTTAGTTCCAGGTACTACTAAAAGAAATATTTTAGTCATTATATACATGAACTTTATGTTTATGAACAGTTTTTCTCTAATAGCATTCATTTTTGAAATTCTTAGTCTTTTACATAAGAGCAAGTTCGTGCCACCCAGTCGTGAATTTTATTTTAAGAGAAAACAAAAAATATGGCGATTGCGAATAATTTTCTTCAACAAAACCATTTTCATATGAAATGCAAAGATTCGAAATCCTAGCACAGTTTTTAATTTATGTATGTCAAATCAATCCTTTGGTAAAAACCAATTGTTTATAGCTGGACAGAAAGAAGAGAAAGTAGTTTTTGATATTTTTAAAATTTTTCGTTTTCACTTTCTTTTTGAAACACTTAATCATTTACTTGAGGATCTGGAAGTATAATAAATTCCTTGACATCTTAGATATCCTTTGATGGAATTTTATTTACATTCTGTGGTTTGTGTGCGAACTGTATTTTGATATAGAGTCTGAACTTTGAATGTCAATTGAAAGCTTAAATTCGAACGACCAATGAAACGTTAAATTTCTGAGTTATTCTGATTTTGTTCAATCCGTTGACATTTAAGTTTTTAATCTATTTAATTCCAAAATTAATTAAAAACTATTCGTAAACCCTTTTTTAAAAAGAAAAAAAAATATTTAGAGACACAAAACATTTTATTTAACCTACGCCCCTGTCGTTGTTTTTTTTTTTTTTTTTTTTTTTTGGCTTGCGTCGTTTACATTTTTTAGCGGTAAAACAAGGAATGTTTTAAATCATCTTCGATTAATTTTGTTCTTAAGTTACCAGCTTAGATTTAAGATATTTTATTTTATGGGAAATACATGGGCTGTAAAGCAAAAAAAAAAAATCTAAATCCTTTTCGAGTTTATAAGTCTGATGTCAATCTATGGCGACATGGCGTTAAGCTGCTTTGACTATGACTGCAATAGTGCCATCGAAGAGGTTATTTGGTGTAAGAGGCGACAGTCACAAACAAAATATGAATAAAGATTTGTAGTGTGGGAACTACGTATTGAATGGTCAAATGTAAACAAGTTCCAATAGCTTAAGGAAAACCTTTGGAGTATGCTGTTGGTATAGGTTGAGTTAGATCGATCTCTCAATTTTCCGCCCCTCACATATTGCACATACGCTAGCGGCGGCCCTGATTTTAGCAATTAAAAACGTTAATTAATTCTGACTTAAGTCGAAGCTGACAAAGGGCAAGAAATGCCATTCAAAAAATAAATTGCGCTTTCTGAAACTGATAAACGTCTCCAAAAGAAAGAAGAAAAATTTGAGGAAAAGTATCCACACTTTTTTCGCTCTGAAATATTTAGCCAACGCATACACTGATATTGTTACGGACACCACATAACACCAACACAGAGCTTTTTACTCCTACAGCGCCATCCGTTGGTAAATAGCATATCTACTTTTTCCAAACAACTAGAACATTCTAAAACGAGAACCTTCGCGATTTAGTTTCGAGAACAATCAATTTGAGTATATAAGGGAGTGTTCACGGTGAGCACAGGACAGGTTATTCTTGACTGATAGGGTGAAGCAGGAGAACCAGTTTTGGTGGCTTCAATCAACATTCGATAATGGTTAGTCGGGGTGGGGTCTTAGAGCCGTGGCCGGCTTACATATCTGTTTTTTATTCTCAGGTTTAGTTTTAAGTAGAATAGGTACAGTGGCACCTTAACAAAAATACGGAAAAAAAAAGATAAAGATAAAGATAAGGTACAGATATAGATATAAACCATAAACATAGATTTGCTGCTGTGGTTGTTCTAATCTTAAGTAGATTTTAGGTAGAGTACTAGGTAGTTCTAATTAGTTTTAAGTTTTATTTTAAGGACCTAAGTTTAAGTAGTATTAAGGAAAAACAAAAAAAAAAGTTCATGATAATTAGTTTTTTTTTCAAATTTTCTAATAAAAGACAAAATAAAATAAAAAAATGAATAAAAATTAAACTCTTAGGCCGAAAGGCAAACTAGTAATAAGTTTATAGTTTAACTTAGAGTGCCCGCATGAGGCCAGTAAGTTAGTTGTAAGTTATTGATAAGTAGGCTAGTTTTATGAATTTTTGTCTAGCATTAAGATAGTTATAAGATTGAAGTAAATAAAAATGAATTATAAAAAAAAAAATAGGTTATTCTTGATTATGAAAGGCTGCAAAAGTTTTGCTTATTGGATTGTGGAAAGTGCTATTAAACAAGTAGTGTGATTAAACCTGAATAAAAGTGTTTGAGTTGATTATAAATTGAGATTTATGGTTTTAATTTGGAAAGTGTAAATAAAGTAGAAATAGTAAAACGAGTAATAAGTTTTATTTAACTAACCTAGTAAAAAAAAACAATATTGTCGTTTAATACTTATTTGTTTTTGTTTTCTTCTTTCATTTCGGCTGCTGTTTTAACATTTGTTTTGTATATAGGTATGCAATTGGTGGAACTATACATACACACATTTTTTTTTAATTTGAGATCCAATTTATCAAGTCTAAAAAATTTCGTTTGTTGCCTCTACCAACAGTTCGAACGTTTCGTTACAAATTTCATTGAGTCACCGGGAAACTGCCAGTTGGATGTTGAATGCGATATTGGCTACGAAGATTGTAGCGTTGCCGAAGAGGTTCTGTCTGATTTGTCGGAAGTTGAGAGGAAACCTTGCTCGATGTATCCCTGTTGGTGTGAAATGGCAACTGGATCGACCTTAAGGAATTGATGATGGGATCCCAAGTTCGCGATAGCTTGAAACTTCATTTCGATTATAATTATGGTGGCGTTTAGTTTCAATAGCTTCGCGAACCAAACGAGGGATGTAGTGAGGCTCGTTAGCTGGATCCCTAGCTTGATAGAAATGGATCCAGTGGTGTTCATCTGGATGATCCGTTATATGTTTATATATGGCGGACTTTTCTCTTTGTTTCTTGCTCACAACGTCTTATGTTCTTTCAAATGTGTAGCAATGCACCTCTGAGTATGTTCTACATTATGATGACCTGCAGGTCCAAGGTATTGCGTATACTCCAGGTTTTTGCAGAGTGAATTGTTCTTATGGAGATTGAAGGTAGTTAATCACCTTTTTGGTTCCCTACCCTGTGTGTTACACCTCTTACATACGGCAGAAAACCTTTGTTCTCTAATTGGTTATCTTCATTTTCTTGCGACAAACTTTACTTCGCAATGCTTGTTTTTTGTTTTTTTTTTGGAATAGCCCTTTGCTTTGAGAACGTTGTTTACCAAAGTATGTTCAGCTGTGTAAAGTAAAGTTTTCACTGTCAAAATTCCTGTGCGCACGCTAAACCAGTGTAGAGACAACAGATGCAAAATTTGCAGGATGGTGGTGGGAAGGAGCTTGCAGATATCTAGTTGTGTGCGTTCCTTTTCGTTCCTTATCACTTTCACATCCAAAAATGTAGTGGATTGGTCATGTTCTTTTTCCATCGGAAGCTTGATTTTTGGATGCTGTGAGTTTATATGTTCTAAAAAAACTCAAAATGGCAGAATGCAGAATGTATCGTCAACATATCTCAATCATACTTTTGGCTTTTCTTTGGAGCTATCCAAAGCATTTTTGCGATATATTCTATCCAAATGTCTTCAATTAAAAGAGCCAAAGGCACACCCATAGCATCGCCATCTCTCTTTAAGTAAGCTGTTTGGTAAAACAGAAATGTCCTGATAATATGTAGAATTCCTCATAGAGCCTCATAGTTATTGTTGATACCGGAAGTTGAGATAAGCTCACGGATGATGGCAAGCACTTCCCGCCCCAGCATATTACATCCAACTGGCAGTTTCCCAGTGTCCAAGTTCATTGAAATTTTTAGCGAAACGTTCGGGGTGATTACTGTAGTGCACTCGCTAAATATCTTTTTGTACACATATATAATGCGGCTAATAAGAAAACTTAAAAATGTCAAAACTGTACGAAATTGATTCCATCAATTTTCTGGATTTAAATTCGTCTCTCATCTAATAAACTAGTTTTTGGGATTTGCAGGAAGGACACTTCTATTGGTTCAGTTATCAAAATATCGTCTGGCCACCTGTGGAGTACAAAAATGTCTGCCTTTCATTTTTATTAAATCGGCCTCTAAGTGCTACCATGAACCAAGACAATTTTCAAAAAGGACTTAAAATAATCAAGGACATTGCAATTAAGGAAAGTAAAGTCAAACAAAATTAGCTCTACAATCAATTTTCCCGCCTTGTGTTAAAATTCAGGCTAACACTTGACGAAAGATCCCCTACACTCGAGGAGTTTCTGAAAAAAATCTAATTGAATCGTCTATCCTCGATTGACATTAAACCGAAATTTTTCAACTATGCTACCTACACTAAAAAAATTCCTTTTCTTTTATTTAGCGGCAAACTCTTGCGGAGTAATAACAAAAATTAAAACTCAAATGAATATTAATGCCAAAGGCGGTGTGTATACAAAGCCACCTGTACGAAATTTAACAATGGAAAAACTTCCAGATCATTATCTGAAAGGCAAAGTGAACAGCTTAAGGCTTCTTTACTTATTGAACCTTTATTTCGACTTCCTCAATTCGTACAAACCACTGAGCATGATGGTTCTTTGGACGATGTTTCTCTTTTGCACTGCTTGTCTGAGTGGGTTGCCAAATTATGAGGTTTTCGGTTTTTGTAATTTTATGTTTAAACAGCATTATTCGTCAAAGTAAAACTTTTTTGTTTAGCATTCAGATTCAAATCAGTAAAAGTGTTGTTGAAGAGAAGTTTTGTGAACAGTTTTTGCTTTTCTTACGAACTAAACTTTTGTTCAGTAATTTATTAGTTTTGCTTATTTTCAAGGGAACATTTCAATTTATTTGACACTTGACCTTAATATTACGTCAAAGTTCAAACTTTACTTTTGCATTCAAAAAGCTATAGCTAGAATACCATCAGACGTGTCCAAGTCAGTAGTCAATCGTTTGAATGGACAAAAACTTGCCTACTCCTCCTCCTGATGAACGTAAAATTAGGGACTTTTGCCTTTTATGTGGCAAGAAAAGCATTATTGTTTTGACTCCGTTGTTAACCAATGAGAAGTTAGCGTTTCAAGAAGGCGATTTCTTAAAAATTAATGAGTCTTCGTCCAAAAAAAAAAACACTCCTTACTGAAGCAATAAAAAAACGTCTGCAATGGGCCAAGGAACACCGGAATATGTGTAGTAAAGATTTTAGTCGAACAAATATGACTTTTAAAAAATTTTAAAGTATAAAGTTTAACAATTTATTTGCAATTTGGTAATATTTTAACAGGTCTGCTTCTTTGACGAGTCAATATTCCAAATATTAATAAATAAAAACTCATTGTTTGACGGTGCAGCGGGAAGAAGTTCCTTCCAGATTAGATCGCGGAGAGGCTTAAGCACCTTGTAAGAATAATAGTGTGGTTCCTCATCTCAGCCAAGGGTATAAAAGGCCTTTATGTTGTCGAAGGGACCATGAGTCAGGACCTGGACCAGTACAAGCGAGTACTGAAAACTCAGAAAGTCACTTGGCACCACTACCAAAATCTCCTGCCCAGGTGACTCCAAGCTGTAATCACTACAAAACGTGGCATAACAAACTATTAAATACTATGCCTCCTTTTTTCTTGCGACATAGGGTAAGTTTTGAATTAAAAAACAATCTCTCGAGATTTTGATCAAAGTTGATATTGCGATGATATACAACATGAAAAAAGTGTCCGGCAGTTACGTCTGTCTGTGTGCATGTCCGTACTTCGAGCTAATGCCTGAGCCACTGAAGCTATATCCCTCAAACTCGATACGTAAGGGTCTTTACCGAATCCCTAGAGGAAAAATTTAATTTTCTTTTAAATTAAGTGTGCTATTATGGACATTAGACTGGGCCAAAAAAATTGACTATTTTTTTTTTGAAAGATATATCGAGAATATCATTCAGAATGACAAAAAAAAATTTTCGTAAAAGTTTGAGCCCTTAATATCAATTTTAAGAGGGCTATCATCGCTAATTTTGATTTTTAGTCATAATTTCATGTTTTGCGTCAGAACTGACAAAACATTGAAGTAAAAAAAATTCATTTTGCCTTACTTTTATATAAAATTAAATTCCCTACAAAAAAGGTCTAATTGAAAATTTTCGTCAGACAAGCCGTTTTTGAGTAATTAAGCTTAATAAATTGTTATTTTTCGTTAGTTACAAAATTCCAAATTAAAAAAGTAAAATCGAAGAAAAATAACAATTTACTAAGCTTAATTACTCAAAAACGGCTTGTCTGACGAAAATTTTCAATTAGACCTTTTTTGTAGGGAATTTAATTTTATATAAAAGTAACTCAAAATGAATTTTTTTTACTCCAATGTTTTGTCAGTTCTGAAAACATGAAATTATGACTAAAAATCAAAATTAGCGATGATAGTCCTCTTAAAATTGATATTAAGGGCTCAAACTTTTACGAAAATTTTTTTTTGTCATTCTGAATGATATTCTCGATATATCTTTCAAAAAAAAAATAGTCAATTTTTTTGGCCCAGTCTAATGGACATGGCCTAAATGTTGGTCAGTAAAAATTTTAGAAAAAAAATGGTAGATATCTTTCAAACAACCATTTTATTGATTTTCTATACTTACCCATTAACGGCTCTAGCGATTTTGACCAACATTTTTGTACAGGAGCCCCTTTGAGTTTAAAGTTATATTGTATATAACAATATTCGAAAAAATATTGTTTGGGTTTTTGAAAAAAACAAAAACAACTTTTTTTTGAAAAATCTATATCTTGAAAACGTGTCAACGATTAGTTTTTAAATAATTTCCTTAAGTGTATATTATTAAATACTTAAAATTGACATCCCAAATTTTTTTCTAGAAAAATTTTAGAGAAATTTCTTATATTAAAAATTAATTTAATAACAAATCGATTTTTCAACTTCGTTCGAATAAATTCAAACTTTTCTAGAAATGCAATTTTATACTTTGATAAAATTTTATTTGGGTCTAATAAAATGAAGGATTTAATATTTATTAACAATGTTTAAATTCTAAAGTACTTTTACATAAAAACAAGTACTTGCGATCCATTTCATTCTACTAAACTTTTATTAAGTTTTGCATTTGTTCGTTGTTTTCGAAAAAAAATTATAAAAACATATATAAATCAAAATGGTACTTTTGTATTCTTACTAAAATATTCTAATAAGCGTATAACAACTTTATGACCAAAAGCAAGTTATTTTCTCAATAAAATCACTTAAACTGCAGAATCATAGAAAATAATTTTTGTCTCTAATAATTTTGCAAGTCATTGTAAATAAACATGAAATTTCTGAATCAATTTTGTGCATGTTTTAATGTAACGTTTATTTTTTATATTCAGATTGCTTAACCTATTTATTTATTTTTATGTAAGAATGTATGTTTATAGGGAAACAAAATTGGATGAAACACTTTTATTACCTATACTGTAATGTTAAAACTTTTATGATTCCTTGAAACTTTTTTTTTTTTTTTTTTCGTGGGTAGGTGAAGAATCTTCATAGACACTATGAGCCCGGTACTCATAGTATTGTGAGATTTTTACTCACTGAAAAACACCTCACTTTTGTTCTTGCGACTACAACTAAGTTACCTTATCAAGTAGTTCTAATTTCATTATATTTTGGCAGGAAGCTCTCCACTGAGAGGACCTGCGGATACCACATTTGAAAGCGGATAATCCTTATGGCGCTAGGTCGAACGGTCTCGTTCTTTGAAGTCGACGCACAAGATTCGTCTCATCAATTGTTTGTCGAATAATTCTATTGCTATGATTATTTAAGTGAGTTCGTAGCTTTCCAGCTATTTCATCCTCAACAGTTGGCAATCGTAAGTCTCTGTGTAAATCACTGTTTCTAATGTACCACGGAGCATTAACGATTTCTCTGAGAACTTTGCTCTGAAAAGATTGTAGTATTTGTCTATTGCTTGGTTTAGTACAACCCCAAAGTTGTATACCGTACGTCCATACTAGTTTTATCACTTGCTTATAGATAAGCAATTTATTGTAGATGCTGAGTTTGAAATATCTTCCAATAAGCCAATTCATTTCACGTAATTTATTTTCAAGTTGATCTCGTTTCTTTTTAACGTGAGTTTTCCATTTAAGCTTAGCGTCTAGTGTCATTCCTAGGTACTCTGCTTCATTAGCATATGGTATTTGCACCGAATTAATGTAGGTGGGCATATTGGTAATTTTTTTGTAAGTAAAATTAATATGTGTTGATTTGGACTCATTAAGAACAATTCGCCATTTCTTAGTCCATACCGAAATTTTATCTAGAGCTCGTTGAAGCTTCTCGGTTGCAGATTCAACAGAATCGAATATTGCAAGTATAGACGTATCATCTGCAAACGTACCTATTATGGTATCTTCTTCTTGAGGAATATCGCTTGTGTATAGTACGAATAGAATCGGACCGAGAACACTTCCCTGGGGAACACCAGCATTGATTTCCTTAAAATCCGAAAACTCCCTCCCTTGCTTAACTCGAAATAGCCTATCTTCGAGGTACGACTCAAGAATGTAATATATTTGATCCGGAAAGACCTGTCTTAGTTTAAACTTAAGGCCATCGTGCCAGACCTTGTCGAAGGCTTGAGAGACGTCTAGAAATGCGCTTGAACATACATTTTTTCTCTTTAGTGATTTCTCAATTTTATTGGTTATCCTGTACACCTGATCAATTGTTGAGTGGCTTTTTCGGAAACCAAATTGATGGTCAGGAATAAGCCGTTTTTCTTCGATAATAGGAAGCAGTCGCTTTAATAAGATTTTCTCAAATACCTTCGAGATCAGTGGCAAGAGGGAAATCGGTCTATAAGATTTCTTTTCGTTCGGAGACTTTCCCGGTTTTGGAACCATTAAAACTTCTGCGACTTTCCATTGGCGTGGAACGTATGCAAGCCTTAATGCCGCATTTATAAGGTGCTGAAGTTTAATTGCTACTTTTCTGGGTAGCTCTTTAAGCACGCGAGCATTTATTAGGTCGTACCCAGGAGCTTTATTATTTTTAAGATTTTTAATAGCTTGATGAAGTTCTGATAACGTGATATTCCGAATCAGAAAGTTTGCAGATGGCCATTGGATATCACCATGTTCAATTATCAACGCCTGACCGTCAAAAGGTTTAAAGGTTTCCTCTAGATGTTCAGTAAATAAATCGGCTTTTTCTCTATAGGACTTAGCCCATTCACCATTATTTTGTCTGATTGGTGCTGAATGTATTTGCGGCTTTTTAACATCTTTTATAGCTTTCCACAATGAATAATTCGTATTTTTATCTGCGGTCAGACCTTCAAGATAGGTAGAAATCTTCCGATTTTTTGATTCGCGGATAGCATATTTGAGCTCATTCGAGAGGCGGTTTAAGATGGTTTTGTCCTGAGGTGCTCGTGATCGTGATCGGTCGCAGAGGTTCTATTTTAATTACCCAATACTGTATATGGTAATTAAAATAGAACCTCTGCGTAAAAGCACTCGATTGATTCCCCAATGTAAACGTTGTCAAGGTTTTAATCACACGCAAACCTTCTGTGGGAAAGATCCTCGTTGCGTTAAATGTGCGGGGAAACATTCATCAGACGAATGCCGTCTTGACAAGCAATCTCCAGCAACTTGTGTCAACAGCAAGGAAAACCATCCTGCAAACTATCGAGGATGCGAAGTTGCTAAAGAAATTCAAAAAAGGCGTGATACACTGAAGAAAAGTGTACGGCCGAAACAAAAACCAAACAAAACAAATAAAATAAACCAATAAACCTAAAACAAGCCAAATAAATTTAATTGATAAAAGGGCTAGTAAGTCTATTAAAGAAAACACGAAACCCAATGAAACTAAAGATATAAACGAAAAATCCAAACCAAGTACTACGAATACGTATGCCCACGTGGTATCAGGGTTTAGTAAGTCTATCAAAGGGAAAATGAAACCCAAGGAAACTAAACCTCAAAACGCAAAACCCAAACCAAGTGATACAAAAACGTATGCCAAAGTGGAGTCACAAAACCAGGAACAAAGTACAAATATACCAGACCCAGTTTCTCAAGTGTTTTCTTTGATTCTTGCCAGACTTGAAGAGCAAAGCCGGACGAATAAACTTATATTTGAAAAATTAAGCATGCTTGAGCCTAAGACTCATACATCCCAGAATTAATTATGAAAATGGATGAGCTGTTTAAAATTTTTCATGGAATGCGAATCAATTATCATCAAAAATAGATGAACTAGAAATACTTCTACAAAATGAAAAAATGGACATATGCTTAATTACCGATGTAAAAATCAAAGGATCATGCATTTCATCCATCTGACAGAGCAAGAGGCGGATCCTCTCTATTTATTAAGGATACTATCGAACATTCAATTAGAACTATAATTGAGATCGATATAATGCAATTAAGTTCAGTAACTAATATTAAATTTAGAAATTCATACTATAGTGTTGCGTCAATCTACTGTCCTCCTAGAAGGCTAGAAGTAAAATTGCGAAAAACGACTTTATAGATCTATTTGAAGTTCTCGGGCCAAAATTTATCATTGGTGGCGACTTCAATTCGAAACACACTTTCTGGGGATCGAGGTGTATCTCAACTAAAGGTAGGCAGCTTTTCAAAGCTTGTATGGCATCTTGTGTTGATTTTTTCTCGACAGGTAAACCAACATACTGGCCAACTGATAGAGCTCTCTGTGACCGAGTTATCCTTGAAACTTTGAAAAAATTCATTGCCTTGATGACGTCCTCAATATGACGAAACGTCTTAGCCTTTTGGAATTTTTCAATAAATATTTTTTTTATAATTTGCGAAAAATACAAGTGTTTCAATCTATTTTCAATATGTCAAAGATTTTTTTCCACCAAGCGCTTAAACTTAAATCTATCTACGCAAAAGAGATGAGCAGCCTAGTATTAAGATATTAGTATCATACTACTTAACAATTTGATAACTTTAAAGTAGATTACTAACTCTTTCTTTATTTTAAACATTTTGGGGCAAAATTTTAAACAAAACCTATTTAAGGGGTTAGCAATTTACTAGTTAGAAATTTGTTAAACTTTTAGTAATTTACTAGCTCTTCGAAAATTTTAAACCTTTTTTTTTCGTTTCACCAACTAGTAAATTACTAATTACCTTTTATTAAGACCAGTGCATTTAAACACGTCCAAACAATGACAGTTCGTAAAAAAATACAAAGCAAACAAAACTAAATCTGAGGAACGGACCTATTAGTTTAATTTGTCAGAAGTCAAAGTGACAACCTACAATTTATTTTGTAATTCGTATATGTATTTGTGTCATCTCATCAATTTGTTTTGTGTTCAATTATGAAGTTTACTCAACAACTTCTGCCTGATGGTTATTTCTCCCAAAGAAGTGTAATGTAACTAGTACTTGTAATTCTGGTGAAATTGGAATCCCACGGGTAGTAATTCGGTCTTGGATTTTGAGGTTTTCAACGAAGAACCGAACTGTTGTCTTGAAGTAAAATTCTCCATTTTCTAGCTCTTCAAAAGGATTTGCTCGGGACTTTTCTGAACAAAGCTGAGTCTTCAAATATATTGAAATCTTCGTCTTCCGAAAAGATTTTAAATTATTTTATTTACTTTTAAAATTAATTAGCTCACATAATTGAACTCTTTCAAAATAAATTGCCAAGAAATTTTTTTCCAACACAATGACAGTAGTCATATGGATTTCAAATTACTAAAAGTTAGAGTAGCCAGTTTGTGCTTTTAACATTAGTAAAATGTAAAGAGAAAGCAATATGTGTAAAATAGTTTAAAATTAGCAAAATCCTTAGCAATTTACTAAAATGGCCTTAACATATTACTAAATCGTTTAAAATGTTTGCGCCTTTATAACAAGTATCGTGCTAAGGCTATGTTTTTTGAATAAATTGTTACTGAACACACCTAAGCCAAAGACAGTTTATGCAAAAAACTAAGTAAACAGACCTGTTTTGACGTTTGTAAATGTCAAAGAGCCACATAGAGTTAGCATGATAATAAAAAAATAAAATAGGTATTCGATGATTTTAACTTTACTTCGATAAAATTTTGCAAAATCGTTGTTAACTTAGTTTCATACTAAAACAGCCTTAACATCAAACTATTTGAACTAAAATTTTGCGCAGTTGATTTTATTTGATGTTTTAAGATAAAAAGTTACAGATATTCAGACTTACAAAAGCAAATTTTCAAAACTTCAAGATGAATATTTTTTATTTTATAAGATTTTCTCTCCCAATACAAATCGAAAAATGTAAATTATTTTGAAAATTTAAGAAGTGAAATGGAGGGAAGAGTGCTAGAAAGTGGAATATGGTACTTTTTTGACATTGACGCAAAATAAAATGCCAAGTCCAGAAGTAAAATTAAATAATTTTGATATTCCTTGCCTTCCCTAGTCACATGACCGAGTTATCTGTTTGAAATAAAGGATAACTTTCCACTTGAGCAGAGTTTAGCCCTGAGAGTGTTTTTATTTGCAATTAACATCAAAGTATATCTTTGTGAAGGTTCTTTTATTTTTTTTTTAACTAAACCAGATAAAAGAATTCATCGCAACGAACCTGGAAAGTTAAATAAATATGCATGATTTTTAATTATTTTTATTAATTCAGCAGAATACATTTCAAAAAAAGTTAGCATAATTTGAAAAATGTTGTCCATAAATGTGCACTTCGTTTCAACTGAATCGGCACAAGCATTTTTTAAGGTACGTTGTCCATTTTGTCCGAACATTGCGCATTAATGGATCATTTGAATTTTTTTTTATAATTCACACGCGCTAAAGGGTTTATTAAGGACCCTTATAATGTTAAACACACCACCGTCGATGGGGAAATTAGGAGGCGAGATTTTTAAAATGTCGATGAAAATTGTTCTTGAATGTTTGCAAAATGAAATACCACGGGAAAACTGTTCTGGGTAATTTATTCCATAATGGTTTTGTGCGTCTAAAAAACGAATCTCTATATTTCACGGTACGACAAAAATTAGGCTCGAGGGTGAACTGATGGGCACTCCTAGCAAACAGGTGAACAAATTTAGGGGAGAAATGCAACTTGCTACCGAGAAAAAATTTTCTTGATTTTTTTTTCAAAACTCAATACTTCGAAAACACGATGCTTGATTTTTTTTAAACTTGACAATCAAAAGTTTTTTAAATAATCTACAAGATGTGAGATAATGAAATTTATTTTATCTTAAATAACAGTAGCCACAGCACAAATATTAAAAAACGGTATTCGAGAATCCTCAGAATCGTATTTTTCTCGAAAGCGGCTGGCACTTAGAAAAATTTTAACAAACATTTTTTGAAATTATGATATTATTTTAATTTTCTCCTTAAGAGTTTGAAAAACATTGCATTTCAAACCTTAAAAAAATTAGCATATTCAATTATTTTTACTTGCGACTTATAAGTACTATTAGGCAAGTTATGCATTCGTAAACAAAATCTAACTCGAGATTTTGATCAAAGTTGACATTCGATGATAGCGAAGACCAAAAAAGTGGGTCTCGCAATTCTAAAGAGAACCAAATTCTTACATGAACAGAAATTAAGGCAAAAAATTCTGGAATTTCCCAAAGGCAGTAGAAATTTCTGGCCAATTGTTAAGAACGTAAAGAATTCAACTAAATCTTCGGTTCCAACGCTCATCTACAAAGACAAATCGATAACTAGCTCTTTAGAGAAGCAAATGTACTTGCAGCTCATTTTGCTGCTAGGTCCACGTTGCCTGTTAGCAACATTGCCCCTCCTGTACTTGAGAACGTACATAAATCATTCAATGGGACAGGTATATTTCCGCACTCGTACAGTTGCAAGAGCCCTTCGAGATCTTGATATAAACAAATCCGCTGGTCCTGATGGTATACCCCCCATTCTTCTGAAGAGGTATTCTTCATCGCTGGCAAAGCCATTGCGTAAGCTTTTCCATCGCTCCTACTTTTCTGGAATCTTCCCTAGAAGATGGAAAACAGCATTTGTCCACCCTGTTCCTAAAAAAGGTGACCCTTCCTCCCCATCGTCCTATCGACCAATCGCACTTACGTCCCTTGTTTCCAAGTGTAGGAAACGGTCCAAAAAAGCAGCCTTTAAAAAAACAAACAAATCTGCTGACTTAAAATCTCTGACCTTAATTAAGCGTAAAGACCTGACTTCAAATATTCATTCAAAATAAAGAAAACAGAAAGCCAGATTTATTTTCAAAAATAGTTACATATACTCGTATAGTACTTATTTATTTCATAACATCAGTCTACATGTCCAAATCACAATCTTAGCTTCACACAATTAAATAATTTCCGTGTAAATCAGAAAAGTCCTGATAACAAAACTTGTGCACTTAGCTTTAACCTTATTAAGATCGAGGATGGAAGTCTTCATGGGGTAGGCGTTCAGAAAGTTGCAACAACTTGTTCTGAGCCGTCCCTAATCGAATGTTAATATACGGTCTTCTCCATTTCTATCCATTCCATTTAAGAAAAAAAAAGTTGACTAGACCCCTCGTGGCGACATTCTTCTTCGATCAAATCCTTTTTATCGGAATCGTCGCCCGAAGTAAGTTCACTTTCTCAGTGCATTAGTTGTACATATTAAACAAAAAAAAAGAAGCAAATTAAAAGTATTAACGCGACACTTATGCACAAAATGCATAATGCATTGGAAAAATAAATCTTTCCTTGGTAGAATAATGTTTCCCAAGATGGAAGATCAACGCACAAGATAAAAAGAAATAATTCCTGTCAAGACCACATAAGTTTTTTTTTAGACACGAACGTTTCTAAAACGACCAGGTAAGAATATACTCCCACAAAGCACAATTCGTAAAACAATGTTGTTTAAAATGGATATTCTTATCTATAGCCACATTCCTCCAAGCCATTTTCTCAAAACGCATCGGTGGTCCGGACGACGAACCCAAGTTAATTGTTGCCCCGGGGAAAATCGAAAAAAAGCAAGTGTAACCAAAGTTGCACTAAATCCCCTCTTAATTGGTAAGACTGACGATTGTGCTAAAATAAAAATGGGAAATATTTCAATTTCTAAATCCATTTTATTCAGGTCATAGGGCATCCAATTAAGTGTTCGTTCCTCCACTATCTTCACGGATCGACAGAATCAAAAATCCGTCGTTCCTTCAAGACTGCTGATGAGACAACTAATTAGCGATTCGAGAAAATCAACAGTCATGAGGAGTGAAGAACAAACTCCCGAAGTTTCCTTCAATTTCCACAGAATTCAAGCGAAGAAATCTGTCCCGTATCGCTTCAGATCTTCGAGAACGCCGGCGCGCAAGGCGCAGTTTCCAAAAAAAAAATCAAGAACACTAAATATCCATCTGTAAAACAAAAAAAATTTAATTTATAAAGTGAAAGTGAAAGTAGTATAGGTCTGAAAAGAAAAAGGATTAGATCTGTAAAGAAAAATCTTAGTAAAAAAAAAAAAAGAAAAAAAAAAAAAAACAGAAAGAAAGGAAAATTATCATGGTGGAAGAAAATTACAGAGCTGAAAAAAAAAAGAAAGTTCGGGTTAAAAGAAAAGAAAAAATAAGGATAAAATTAGTGAACATTTCGGATCTGGAAAGAAAATTAAAATTATAGAAAGAAAGGTGTAAACATAAGCTAAGAGAAATGAAAATTTAGTTTTTGCAAGTAAATATAGACCGAAATGAATTAAAAACAAATTAGAGCTGAAAAGAAAGATTTTAGTTGAAATAGAAAGGGAAAAGGATTTAAGATAAAAGATTAGAACCCTATTTACCTAGAAAAAGGAAAGTAAATGAAATGAAGAAAGTAAGATACCTGATTTAGAGGTATCCAATGAAGTATTTTTTGTTGATTTGTAACAACTAAAGAAGGAGAGAAATCTAGAAGTACAGTGCAGTTCACATGATTAGACACACCTTTGTTCTCTCAATAAATTGCAGTTTTCTTTTTGTTTTTCTTCATGAACTACGAAAGAATTGCATTTACTTGAAAGGTTATTAAATTCTCTGGGAGAAAAATCTAAATTCAAGATTAGTGAGAGACACTTAACGGTTGTTTTGATCTCTTTCTTCGCAGTAGTGCAAAAAAAGCTCAAATAAATCGGTTCACTTGATTAGACGCACCTGTTAAAAGTTAAAAAAAAAGAGGTTGATCAATTTTTAACATTTTCTATTTAATTTTTTATTGTTATTGAAGTTATTTTTCACAGTCTCAATACTTTGCACAACCTCTACGATTTGAAATTACATCAAAAATTCTACTTCTAAGAGATTCATACAATTTTCTAAATAATCTAATGAAATCTTAGACAAGGCTTCTTTAATTGCGGCAATAATCTCCTCACAGCTTTCATACTGCTTACCTTTTTCATAAATTTGATAAGTCAGCCATCCAGAAAGGTTTTCAATGATGTTTAGATCAAGTGAGTATGGTGGCCACTGCAAAAATTCCACATTTTCACTGGGGATAAATGCTTTTACAACGTGCGCGTGGTGGATCGGAGCATTGTCTAGTTGTCAGATCTACTGGAAAGGTCCAAAAAGCTCTCTTATGGATGGAAAAGCTGTTTGCATAAGAGCTTTATAAGAAATTTCTGTCGTTTTGTGAGATACAAAACCAACTCAAAGGCGCGGTAGTACGAAATGGAACCCCAAACCCATACTTCTCCTTTCTTGGAATGATTTCGGTTCAAAAAGCATTCGGATGTCATAGAAATAAAACTTATACCCATCAGGACCATCGAGGTTGAACTTTTTATCATCAGAAAACACCACATTTCTTCAATTTTAAACACTTCCAACCTGCGCATACCATGTTATGTGAAGACGCGCGAACTCCAACCGCTGTTCTTTTTTTGCAGCGTTAAGTTTTTTTTTTTTTAGCTTTTTGAATTTCAAGTGTTGAATACCTAAAAAAGCTCGAAGAACAGTTGATTTGCTTGCACTTACCCCCGCTAATTGTTTGATTTTCATCGTGGAGTTAGTTAAATTTGAGGCAATTTTTATAATTTTTCGCTTCTCGTGTGGTGTAAAGGGTATTTTTGTCCTTCCCTTGTTGTTTTTTCCGTAGATGGCAGGATTTGATAAAACATTTCGAATAGCTTTATCATTTCGTCCTATTTTCTTTGCAATTTTCGGCATAGAATACCCTTCTGAATGGTAAGCCTCAATTTTTGCTATTTCCGCCGCCGTTAACATTTTCTTTTTACCAATTTTCACTTTAAACACTCGGAAAAGCTTTAATAACGTACACTCATTAACCAAATTTAATTTGTATTACCCAGCATTAAGAAACTAACTGAATTAATTCGTGCGTCTAATCAAGTGAACCCATTTATTTGAGCTTTTTTTGCACTACTGCGAAGAACAGATCAAAACAACCGTTAAGTGTCTCTCACTAATCTTGAATTTAGTTTTTTTACCCAGAGAATTTAATAACCTTTCAAATGAATGCAATTCTTTCGTAGTTCATGAAGAAAAACAAAAAGAAAACTGCAATTTATTGAGAGAACAAAGGTGCGTCTAATCATGTGAACCGCACTGTAATACAAACGAAGAAATTGTATTAACGTTTGACATGTGAGATTAAAGGCAAACTATTTTGAAGTTTGGAAACTTAAAGAAGAGTCGATGAATTCAAAAAGTGAGAGTAATACAGTTTTTTTTTGAAGAAGTAGTTTCGTAAGTTGATAGGAACAATAATTAGGATTAAGACAGAGCGTTAGGGAAATAGAATAAGTATTATAGGAATTATTAGTAGGTAGTGTAAGATAACGTGTATGTGCCATCCCATCCATCGCGATAAATTGTTTTTTTTATAATTGTTTCGGTATTAAAAGTGAAAAGAGATTAATCGAATATCAACACCCCCGTCTTCGGTTCATAATAAATTGTAAATATACTTTCATTATTTTCAACAATCAACACAATACATCCTCTAGGTCGCATCAAGCTGCTGTGCACAACACCTTGGAAGCTCCGGTAAGTGATTTTGTGTTGATAACTTTAATATACTTATGTATTTCAATTTGCATATTATGGGCGAAGTAGTGAAACGACAAAAAGAGATAAAAAGCGAAAAGTAAACTTAACTTCGGGTAGTTGGGACGAAGTAAATTTTGGAATCTTTGCATTGAAAGAACTATTTTGGTTTTTTTTTTGTTTATTTACTTTTGCTTTGAAAAATATTTACGGGTCTTATGAAATACCGATGCTTTTGTAATCTCTTGATTCTTTTTTTTTATCTAACGAGGAAGAATTTATTAAATATTGTTTCGCTGATGAATGGTATGCGTTATAAATTAAATAGAGATTTTATTTTTAATGTCAATAGTTTTAAGTGTCGCAGAAAAAGTTAATAAATATTGAGGCGATTTATAAACAAACTTTTAATTTGTCGGTCTTTATTATTCATTATGAACCTTAGTCGATTACGTTTAAATCACTCAATAGAATGATAGCGTGATTTTTTTTTTGGTTTTACAAGGCGAAAGCATTAAAAACGTAAGGTGAAGTAAATTTTGTTCGGTTTGTTTTTCGTAATGGAACTTTAAGGATTTAGTTGGGAAGTGTCTTGAGGGAGTGAAGAGATGGAGTTATGATTAAGTTTTAAGGGAAAGTCAACGACTTTCCCCTTCAACAGAGGGCTGTTGCACGAATATTTTGAACACAGGCAATGGCGTAGGAGCGTTCCCCGATTTCTATTGGGGAATGCTATAAAGGGTGGGTTAAGACGGCTCAGAGAACACGTACACCTATGTTCTCTTCCTCGTAGGTATGCAAAAAAAATAGAAGTCCGAAACAAAGATATATCGGTTACTAACTTTCGGGCCTCACCTCTTTCAAAGATGGTTACATATATCCGGTCGAATAACACCTGAGACTTAGGCCTGTAAAAGTAACACCGTCCTTCCGCGAGTAGCAAAACCCCCCCCCCCCCCCCCATCGACGAGCTGAGCGTGGCAACTAGCAGGCCTTCAGTTACTAACGCGGGTGGACACTCCTATCGACACCTGCCTGGACGGGCCAATGGGTCTGTAAACGTTGGTCCTAAAGGTGGGATGTGTCGATAGGGAGGGATTAGAAGAAGGGAACAGAGTCATCGAGAACATTTTTTTTTAATCTTTTCGGATAACCAAATGGAATACATCTTGATCGGGATGACCTGTCCAGCGGAGTGGTTTTCGAGACCCGCTGTTATCAAGCAGGTGGACAACAAAATTTTTAAATTTTATTTAGGAAAGATCCAGTGGAGCTAGTGTTTTCCTTTCTTTTTCGAAATGGTGTAGTGTATGTTAGTGGACATACAGCAAACTACATATATTCGTGTTAAAATCCAAAACAGTAAAGCCAGTACAAACGTTACACAAGGTCATGGAATCGCTGATAAATCATCAACTCAAATATCACGAAGATCGAAAGCTTCTTAATAACCGGATCTGATGGAAAATCTCACCGAAGAGTGGAACAGATCTTTACATTGTCTTGGAGAAAGTAAGATTATTGCGCTTGATATTTCAAAGGCATTTGATAGAGTTTGGCACCAGGCTCTCTTATCGAAAATGCGTGCGTTTGGCATCAACGAAGCCCTTATTCTTTGGATTAGAAATTACCTTCTAAATCGTTCAATACATGTTGTATTGGACGGTTTTAAGTCTGATCTTCACAAAATAAATGCTGGTGTTCCCCAAGGCTTCGTTTTGTTTCCGACTCTCTTCCTCATTTTTATAAATGATCTCTTGTCTGAAACTTCTAATCCAATTCATTGTTTTGCCGACTACTCTATTCTCAGCTTTTCGTACTCGTTCCCAAGTTCACCTACATCTCCTTCGGAAGTGGAATTGCAACGGTATCGTATGATAAGCTCATTAAACTCCGATCTTTACAGCATTGTTAAATGGGGTAAAAAAAACAGTGTGGAGTTTAATGCTTCGAAAACTCAATGCTGTCTACTGTCGTTGAAGCAAAATGTTCCCCTTATGCCATTGTCGCTGAATGGCACTTGCATCGAAGAAACCGAAAAGCTCTCAGTACTCGGTATGTGTGTTAACGACGATCTTCGTTGGAATGATCACATACTCGAGACCGCCAAGAATGCTGCTAAATGCTTAGGATTTCTATATCGATGTAAGAAATTTTTTACCCCTTCTGATCTGGCTACCATTTATAAGGCGTATACGTCCAAAACTCGAGTATAACTCACACCTTTGGGCAGGCGCTGCTCAATCTTCTCTCCATTTATTGGATAGAATTCAAAACAGAGCGTTAAAACTGATTGGAAACAGAGCTATAATGGATTCATTCCCATCTCTTGAACACCGTCGGAATGTTTCATGTATTTCCCTGTTTTATCGCTTCTTTCACAAGCAATGCTCACTCGAAGTAGCCAGTTGCATTCCTCCCCTTTATCAATTCACCAGTGATACCCGCCTCGCTAGGAATGCTCATCAGTTCACCCTTGAGCCTAACTTTGGTCATACCGTCAAATATAGAGATTCGTTTTTTAGTCGCACAACACGATTATGGAATAACTTACCCGGCACAGTTTTCCCTTGCCATTTCAATTTGCAAACATTCAAAACCAATGTTCATCGACACCTCCTTTCTCTCCCCTCCTAATTTCTCTGTCGCCCGTGCTGTGTTTAAAACACATTATAAGGGTCTCGTAACATACCCTTGAGCGCGAGTGAATTATAAAAAAAAAAAAGAAAAAAAAACGTTTATTTCTTTTTTATTTAAGACCAAAAATAATGGTACCATGCCATACGAATTTTTTTTCGGAATTTTAAAATTATTTTTTTTTCAAAAACTGTCCCACAGATTTAAAAAAAAAATTCAAAAAATTACATTTAGTTAAAGCTAGGTAACGGTTGAAAACAATTTCCAACAATATGGTTAATTTTGGTACCCCCCTTGGAACCATTTTTTTTTTAATTTTTGATTTTATCAAAAATTCTACGACCGATTTTGATTATTTTTGTTATGTTAAGGCTCCCCAGCAGTTTCAGTATTATTGTGTATTCAAATTTTGAAAAAGATTTTGTTTTGGATTTTCAAATTTTTTTTTTGAAAACTCAATATTTCGAAAACCCCATGCTCGATTTTTTTAAAACTTGATAAAAAAATGTTTCTTAATATAATCTCAAGATGTGAGGAAAAAGAAATAATCTTACTTAAGAATAACGGTACTCTCGATACAAATGTTAAAAAATGGTTTTCGAAAATCGTATTTTTCTCGAAAACGGTTCCGAGAATTTTGCTAAAATTTTTTTCTTTAAAAACAAATTTTGAAAAGAAGATATTACCAACTGTACCTACCACAGAACGATTTTTTCGAATTTTGAATTTCTCATCATCGGCATAACGGATATTAATGAAATTGTTTTATAAAGAAGCTCCTAAGGAGGTTAATAAACATTTCATTTTTTTTATTTTTTTGGAAAAAAAGTTATGTTTTTTGGAAAATTCTATATCTCAAAAACGGCTTAATATTTTCCTTGGAAATTTAATTATAATTGGTACAATAATAAAAACTTAAAATTGGGCGTACCAACATTTGTTCTTAAATATATTTTCAAAATTTTGTATATAAAAGCATATTTTATTTCATAATTTTTGTTCTTGCATAAATTCATATTTGCTTTAGAAATCACATAGCGTTCTATTTCTGTCTCTAACTACTTACCCCCCCCCCCCCCCCTTTTCACAGTGGAAGTTTAAACCCCACTTTTAGTTTAAACTTCAGTTCAACAATAAATTTGGTTTCACATTGTCATTTTATCCTTGAACAGAGTTCATTCTGTAGTTTAAGTTAAACGACACTATTCTGCCGTTTAAAGGTCAGTTCAAAAACCACTTCACAAATTTGAAAATAGAATTTATTTTCATTTTAAATTTTTTTGCTGCCACAGATCACAACTGAAAAAAGAAATGTTTCCTTGATTGTTTTTCTTTGATTCAGATAGGAAGAGAAAACAATAAAGTTAAATTACGTTCAATTGAACTGAAGTTCAGATAAGACTTTGAAACCGGGTGAATTGAACTTTAAATTTAAACTCCAGTTCAGGTTCAGCTGAACTTAAGTTTAAACTCTCACTGTGAAATTGGGGGTTAGTTTATTACAGTAGTGCCTTTCATTTTTTTTTTTTAATATCTCTTCATGTCTAAGCCGGGGAAATGAACACTCCTGCATTAGAACTTTTCTGCTACTGGCCAATACTTAAACTAGCATTTTAACGTATCTTATGCAAAAAATTGTATCTTGAAAAGCATCAGCATAAGAAATAAGTTGAAAAGCGTTAGAGGCATTTTTTTTAAATTTTGTTAGAAAACATAATTTGCATCATCACCAGCTCAATTTGTGTATGTTTTAATTTATTTCAAAGCTTGGTTGGGCTCACCTATATTCGAAATTTGATGAGATTTTACCAAATAGGTTTCATGATTAATTACCAGTTTCCAGTATTTTTATAGCCATTAAGATCAACGTCGTTCGACAGTTAATAGCAGTTCGTTTATAAAATCAAGTCTGCATTGTGAGCTTTAGTCATCAAAATACATTAACATTGAAATATAAGGACCGGAGCGGAAAAATTACACAGCGAATCCTATAGAAGCTGTTAAAAGCATTCTTTATTGGATGAAGATTTTAAAATTTTATCTCTACTGGGTTACGGGTTAATGCTTCTTTTTTGTACATCACCGCCATCGAAGTACATTATATTGAGCGAAAATAGGCGTTGAAAATGTTACCATTTTAAAGGCACTTTGGTTACAGTGAAAGGTTAAACCTTTATTTACACAAAGTGGCAATGAAGATATCACTCAAATGCCAATAAAAGGTTAAAGGTTGTACACGTATTTTGTATTGCAAACCACTAGGATGAGGATGATGATGATTCGCATGATTGACATTTAAATTGTATCGAAACGCCTGACACATGGTAGAAAAGTAATTTTTAGTTATAAATTCTGTTAGCTCGGATATGAGATTAAGTGAAATTTGTTTAGCTCAAGGCGGAAATTGTGTACTGCAGCTCAATAAAATTGTTGATTCTAAGAATAATAATCTTTTTTGTCCACGCGTTTTGTCAAAGGGGAAGAGAATAAAAAAAAGCGAATAGAAAGTGGGCCACCAACCAAGAATAAGGTATCTATGTTTGACTAATCGTTTGATTTTTTGGTGACATACATATTAAGAAATTAAAATAGAGATTAACTCTCTAAAAATGTTTACTTTCCGCTACATGCTTTTATTAGAGGGACTTAAAGAGTCATGAATATAATTTTTTGAATTCGTGGTCTGGATTTGACATCCCGGTTTCTATCGCTTCCATAGCAATAACAGTATTGTTTTTATTTAACATACGGCACATTAGCCCCCAGTTTCATAGTGGAAGTTTAAACTTAAGTTTAGCTGAACCTGAAGTTGATCTTATATATAAAGTTCAACTCATCCGGTTTCACAGTATAATTTGAACTTCAGTTGTTTTCTCTTTCTATCTGAATGAAAGAAAGCTTACTTTGTTTCAGTTGTGGCCTGTGACATGGAAAAATTTAAAATAAATTCTATTTTCAAATGTGTGAAGTGGTTGTTGAACTAACCTTTAGACGGCAGAATAGTGTCGCAAGACTTAAACCACAGACTGAACTCTGTTCAAGGTTTAAATGACACTGTGAAACCAAATTTATTGCTGAACTGATGTTTAAGCCCAAAGTGGGGCTTGAACTTTCACTGTGAGACTGGGGGAAAGAAAACTTATTTTAAAAGTGTCTACTTTTGAAAAGAAGAATTTTAAATAGCAGTATTTTGAGAAGCACAATTTTGAAATGTATAATTTTGAGAAGGTGAATTTTGAAAAACAGACTTTCAAATCAAATTTCAACCGAAGCCATACATTTCAAGCTAAATCAAGTTTGACAAATTAAATATTTCAAATAATAAACTTGTGACTTTTTTAACACTTTTTAAATTTATCCAAAATTGACTTGATCAATTTTATATTAATTTGGTAAAGAATTCAAGTTATATAGCAGTAATTTCATTGAATTAGTAGTTCTTAGCAATAAAAAATTATAAAATTTTCAAAAGTAAAAAGACTGTTAATGAGATTTCGACTTATTTTTATTTTTAAATTACTTCTTAGATAGTTGGAGCTAAAAACAGATGCAACCTGGTAAATTTTTTCTCAAAAAACATAGTTCAATTTCGGAAAAAATCACTAATTCGTTTTCGAGTTACGGAATTTAAAAAAAAAAGTATTTTTTGTCAAAGATCCAAAAAATATTTTTTTTTTATAATTTTTAAAATATCGAAAGAAGCTTCTGTATACAAAATTTCATTTAAATCTGTTAAATCGATAGTGAGAAAGTCAAAAACGAAAAATGCTTCTAGGGTACTTATGTAGACAATGCCAGTAATTTTTATTTTTATTTCTTAATTTTGGTGGGGGCAATACCCCTATTTGCTTGGCTCAATTCAAACTAATTTTTGATTTGATTTAAATTCAGCTCCTATTACACGATTGGGTTAAATTTGGAGGATGATTAAGAAAATGGAGCTTAAAGCACGCTGAACTGAGGTTGAACCTCATAAGACTTACGGTTGGTGGGCAGATAGAAGAAACTACCATTTCTTATAAAACGGGAATTAATTTTGAAAGAGAATTGTGAAGAGTCGTGCAGTCAACAGATCCTGAAAGTGGCCGATGATCTTCGTTCTTCCTGCTTATTCAAGATAATTAATAGAAATCGATCTCGATACGGATGTAGAACAAAAGGGTTGTTCAAGACAGACCACGAAGGCTAAAACGTAGAAAACGACTTTTAGTGTTCTCGAATCTGGATATATGAATTTGTGTTCAAGAAGTGGGCGAACTAACGTTATGTAAAAGGTCACGCTGGCGTCAGAGGAATTCTTTAGACCAGTCTGGAGGTATATATGAGAGGAAGTTGAGTTCTCTATCACATAAAACACCAAAGTCGCGTATTGGCTTAGCCGTGAATATGGGTTGATAATGTAGAAGGTAAGACGGAGAGGAGATTGGTTTTCGTGAAAAAGGTATTTAATGGGATTTGGTAATATAATGTACAATATGGTACGCTACTTTTTAATGAGTTTTTAACTATTTTTATTTTTGTTACGAATCTAACACTTTCTCAAAAAAAAATTTAAATTTCATTGCACCCTGTTAGTTTTGTGTATGGAATTCGAACTTCGAAACATTTCTTTTGGCTCGCTGAATGTACCCAGGAAGCAGTGAGTACCAACCTATTATAGGGTAAAAGCGTGGCAATAAAATTTTAGATTGGTCTTTTCTTTTCGACCACCAGACGGGTAGGAACCAAACCAAAAGGTAGGAAAAAATCTTAAAACTAAATTCTTCCGAAAATACGTTTTCTAACTCAACTCCACTATTGTTTTAGCGCTTCCGTTCCCTAAGAAAATAAATCACTAAAAGAAGAGCATAGAAATCTTAGCTCGTGTTCAAAATATAAGATTATCTGCCTAGCCAAGTCCTCGAATTTCACCAAAAAGTGCTCAGATCCCACTGTGCAGAACATCAACTGGCCGACTTTTGACACTTGCACTACGTGCACCTGTGGCCTTGGTCATTGAACAAAAAGGGGAAGAAGCAAAAGAAAGGAAAAGCCGAACAACAAAGAGGAACTTGGAAAAATAATTCAAGATCAAGTTCAAGTTCAAGGCCAAGGTATTTCCCCAGTTCCAGAAACGGTAGCACTTGCCGATTCAGCTCGCCAGATAACAGCATCTTTCGCTGAGCAACCCATCGAGTCCAACCATGAGTTTCTCCTAAATAGAACTCAGTTCAGTGAAAGTCAGCAAGCGTGTTGGTTGGCAAAAGCTACGTCCCAGGAACGGCG
Organism: Chrysotoxum bicinctum; assembly: GCA_911387755.1. Lineage (NCBI taxonomy): Eukaryota > Metazoa > Arthropoda > Insecta > Diptera > Syrphidae > Chrysotoxum > Chrysotoxum bicinctum. Next base: position 83,372,822 of record OU426990.1, read on the forward strand.
AGGTGCGGTATAGTGCGGTTCGAGAAGATCGGCGGATTTTTGTTTGTGCTAATTCTGGGCCTTCGCTCAAGTTTTATAAAAAGCTACTATATAGTTTTTATCACTCTAAAACCAGAATTTCATCATATTTGCGCATACTCGGTAGAAATTCAAGATATAAAGATTAGTGAGTGTCTTGTTATCTTTAAAATAAAGGAGTAAGCTTATCTTTTCCTACAGTTATACGAAAAAAAGAAATCTTATATAATATAAAGCTTAAATATAAAGAGAAATTGTGATAGTGTTGGTTTGGCTGCCAATAATCTCTCTTGTGGAATCTACTCAATTGGAAACCCTTCGGAAATTGTGCACAGTATCCAGTAAGCGGTAAGTGTCCAAAAGAAACAAAATATTCTCTTTCTCTCCCACAGGCCAAACTACCACTAAAATTTGAATTTAATTTGTTTACTTTTTTTTTATTACAAAAATCAACCTAGCTATACTAAAGAAAAATTTTCCTACTTAAACTATTAAAATATTTAACTACTTAATCTAAAGCTTAACCAAAATTGAACTACGAAAATTAGATTACAAATTAAGTAAATATTTACCTAGTTTAAAAAGAAAGCCTACAGGTCTACTAAAAGTTGAGATACTAGAAAAAGAAATAACAACAGTAGTACAGTGAAAATTGAATTAACATGCATTACCTACATAATTATTTTTATACATATTAATTTCCGAGAATGTCTTTAATATTTCATTTTATTAAATATTAAATCCTGAAAAATCATAACAATCATGTTTTAAATTGAGATAATCATGGGGGTAAGTGGGGAAGATTGTGGTGCCGAGAAAGTAACTTTGTGTGACGAAGATATGTAAGTAAAATCAGGGACAGTTTAGCGACGATAACAGGGTATGAAAACTGTCAAGGCGTCTGCGGAAGCAGGTATAGGGAGGGAGCAAAGTACCTTAAGCGACCACGACACCTGTCACCCGTGAAGTTAGGCTAGTAAGAAGAAGATGTCCGTCCGCAGTCCCGAAATAATAAATCTTGGCATGAAGTTAAATTTTCATTTGATCCAATTGGTTAGCCTAGAGCAAGAACCACTCCCCAATCCGACGTCACCTAGCCGTGCGTAAGCAAGCATGCCAAGTGAAGCTCTTAGGTTGCCGAATCAAACTGCAGCATTTTTTAGAAATATGTTAAGATTTAAAATCAAATTAAAAGCTGTAAAATATAGAATAATATGTTGTGATTAAGAAAAATTAAAAAATATAAAAGTATCACGGGCGTTTTCACTTTTTATTCGTATGTTTCCAATGTGATATTTTTTAGTGCTTTAGTTTTGTCCAAAACTGTATATAGATCTTAGCCATTTTTCAGGTACCAGACAGAGAAACTGATGAAGTTGAAAAAGAGCAGATTATGTCCAAGAAATAGTCTTGAAAAACTTAGAATCGTCGGCATAGAATGAGATATGGCAATTTTTGATGACCATTCCAATATCGTTATTATCAAGAATAAAAAGGAGATGCCCTAATCGGCTGCCTTGTGGGAACCCGGAGGAAGCTTTGAAATCATCGAATTTTGTTGTAGTCATTCTTAAGAAGGTTTAATGGTTTAATTTAAAATGTTTTTAAATGTTGTTGAATTAAAATTCGTAAATTTTGAATTTTGAGGCCAGAAAAAATATAAATTTTATGGCACATAGACCGTAGAGGGCGCCTATGGCTAACCATTGGCTTAGTTTTCAACAAAAAAAAAAAAAAAAGAAATATAAATATGTATAGTATATTATATTACACATAATATCAAGATAAAATATAAAAGTAAGTTGACTTTGTTGTTCTCAGAGACTCCGTCCCGGTTTCGCTTTTCCGTTCTATTGTCACATATCTTATCCCAACTAACAGTGAACTGTGAGAATGGCAAGTGAAATTTATTTCGGGTGATGATTTTATTGTATTGTCTCTGCACTGCTACTGATGATGAATCCGATGGTGCGGGGTGACTGGATTATGTACTTTGGATCCTGATGTGGGGTTCTGGTACAATTTTGTACTGACCTAACACTTTCCGGTATGATGAATTGGTCAATGGATTATGTTGGGTCAGTAGGGGTAAAAGTGGAATACTTCGTTAAAAATTTTTGGATTCCAATTTATAGTTTTTGTAAAACATTTCTTAAATGTACTCATTATATCTATATTTTTGAGCATGCTTTCAAGGTTAACTAACTAGAACTCAATAAATAACAGTTCGTATCAATTTCTGAAATAGATTCTTCCGATTTTGATACGCGTTGGGCATTAATATTAAATTGTCATTTAAAAATTCTGAACGATGTAAAAAAGTATTTTGACACATTAACCATCAAGTTACGTTTTGAAAACAATTATGCGACAAAATTCATTTCATAACAAATGTCATTTGTTATTTTTATTAACTGCCCCAATGTAAATCTCCGAAAATTGATTTCAGTCAAACTTAACATCTACTGACAGTTCACTATATTCAATGAATTATTTTTAACCAAATGTCATATTCACAAATATCTTTAACCTGGGCAGTATCTCCACCTCGATATATACATGTATTATGTACATACATACGTGTATGGACTAGCGTAAGTGACCAAATTAATATACAAAGTTAATGAATTGTTTTCAAAGAAATGGAAAACTTTTCTTTTATAAAAAGCAAAATAATAATATTCATGTAAATCAAGCAAATGGTATGATTTTCCATAAAAAGATTTGTCTTCGATCTAAAAATAGTTCGGAGTCGTCGCCGTCGTCGCATGTATGCCACATAAAAATAGAATCAAATTTAACCCCAAAAAGACGGTTGCCCAGTGATAGTAAAATGTCATCTCAATCGTTGAGGGCGCAATATTAAAGGTGCGTCAGGGTTGGGAAAGGCGTGTGTGTCGTTGAACTGCTTCAATGTTTATTTATTTTTTACGACGCAATTGAATTGCGGTTCATACAAATTCATCACAGCAAATGAGTTTTCGTATATAAAAAAAAGTTGAAGCAATAAATCAACTCCTACGACCCGAGGGATTGTTTGGTTTTTTTGGGAAGTTTTATTTTTCGAATAAAACATCGCCCACAGTTGCGATGGGACAAGCACTTAAAAGTTACCCAACTCTACCTACTACCACTACAGACAGGTTAGAAGAGTCTTCTGTTCGAGTACCTACTGGGTCAGTGTGGTTTTTGTTTTACCTACATATAGGTATGCACATAAAAGAATTATAATGTTTTCAAATTAAATTTTTGGTTTAATTATGAATACCTATACTCCTTAGACATCCCAGCAAGAGTAAGAGACTGCTTTCGACTTAACTGGTGCTCAAACGTCACAAGCACCTCGTTTGTGTTTATTTTTTGTACGTGTATGTATGTATGTATTTATTATTTTTGTGCAAATGGATTATTGTTTTGCATAAAAATGGTGATGATGTTCTATTAAAAGTTTGTTTTATAGAAAATTTCATTGTGTTCCAGGAGAGAATGGCTTTTTGTTCGGTATGGTCGAAGGTCGAGTGAATTCGTTTGGTTCACTCTGGCGTATACGTAATATTTAGTTTAAATAATTCTATTGAAAGTACAATGTACCAGTCTGTGTTTTTGTTAAATAACTTTTCATTGTAAGTTCAAAATTAGCATGAGAACAAAACTATTAATAGATATACATATTTTCATGAATTTGAGAGATTGTAAATAAATATTGTTACAACTAAAGTACTATCTTAAGGCTTTTTGGTTGAATTAAATCGGCATAGGTACTATATGGCAAGTTATCTATCGAAAGAAAATCGAACTAGAGATTTCGATCAAACTTGATTTTTTTTAGATTAAGAATTTTATTTTGCAACTTGTTTTATATACAATTTGACTTAAAACTAACTTATACTAAGATTTGAGTGGACGGCTCGCTAGGTGGAGCTTGAAGCTCCAAGCTTTTGATTTTTCGATGGAACATCGCAAAGGTTCCTTAAACGTGGTGCCAGATGCACTCTCCAGACTTGACATGTGCGAAATTACACCAACCGTTAGACAGTTCGAGATTGATCTAAGGTCTGAGTGCTTCAACTCATTAGATTATGAAAATTTAAGAAAGAATATCGAAGAAAATCAAGCAAATCTACCAGACGTTGGCATTTCAGATGGCTATGTATATAAGCGGGTAAAATTTAGGACAGGTTCCTTGGACGAGAAAGAAAGTCTGTGGCGATTATGGTTATCGAAAGAGCTAACAACGCTGCAGCGGTAGCTATTGCCAATGAACATTGTGCGGCACCAGGATGTCATGGTAGCCTTGATGTCTATTTTTCGCGTAAGACAAAAATATTATTGGCCAGAAATTGTACGAGTAAAACAAATTAAAGCGTTTATTAGTGCCTCTTACATTTGTAACGCAGTTAAATCTGCTACCTCAATCCTTTGACCAAGAATGGGCAGTCAAATCATCACAGAAAGAGCAATGCAAAGGCTTTACATTGATCTTCTTGGCGCATACCCTCGTACCAAGTTAGGGAACACCACAATTTTTATCGCAATCGACCATCTTTCGAAGTTTATCTTCTTGAAACCATTGCGTAAAGCGACTTCAGTGGCTATTTGTAAGTACTTGGAGGAAGATATCTTCCATCTGTTTGGAACCCCGGAGTTTATTTATAGTGATAACAGGAAGCAGTTTGTCTCTAAAGAGTTCTCCAAAGAGATGGAGATGTATAAGATTCAGCATGCAAATACAGGTCTTTATTCTCCTCAAGCAAACATCTCAGAACGCGAGAATCGAGAAATAATTTCCAAAATAAGGGTATTTGTGGGTGGAAAACATATAGAGTGGAATAAATATGTCTCGACGATAGCTTCGACTCTCTGAAGTGACTTCAATTCTTCAATTAATAGTTCACTTTACTATGCGTTATTCGGGCAAAATATGATCTTGAGCGGATGTGAATATCCAATCATAAGAAAATTTATGGCATTATTAGATCCTGAAATTACGATGATTCCATCTTCAGATTGAATGCATTGCATTAGAACTCAAGTTAGGGAGAACTTAGACAAGGCTCATCTGAAAGCCGAAAAGACATACAATCGAAGAGCAAGTAATGTTCATTTCTTAGAGGGACAAGAGGTCTTTCGGAGAAATTTTGTTGAGAGTTCATTCTCGAAATAAGAAACTGCGAATTTTATGCCTAAGTTTCGAAAATGCAGGGTGAGAAAAAGAATAGGAAGCTGCTTAAAGGAAAAATTAATAGGGAGCTTTCATGCTAAAGATATGCGATAGTAGAGAAGATTTGTGACATCTGCAAACTGAAGAACAAGATTCGATTTCCTTTTCGTTTCTTCAAAAGTATTTTTTAAACAAAGAAGGTTTGTTACGAATCTCTGGCATTTTCCATTTTAAGAAAAATAAAATGCACGACTGGGTCGCACGAACTTGCTCCTATGTAATAGACTAGGAATTTTAAAAACGAATTTTATTACAGAAAACTGTTCATAAGGATAAAATTAATTTTTTAAATTCTTTTAAAGTAAGAGACGAAAACAGAATGCCATGCAAATGTGAATTTATGTTAGAACAAAAATTATAAGTCCTTTTAGTGGTTTCTTAAAAAAAAGCTTTTATATACAAAATTTTTAAAAAACTTTTAAGAAAAAATTTTGGTACGCCAATTTAAAGTTCGAATAAAAATTAAATTAAAAAAAAAAAATATTGAGAGGTTTCTGAGATATCGAATTTTCAAAAAAAGAAAAAAAATAGATTTTTTTTTTCCAAAAATTCAAAAAATATTTATTTTGAAGTTTTGAAATGCAATGTGTTTTAGACTTTTTGGAAGCTTCTCTATAAAAAATTTCATTCGTTATGTGGATAATGAGAAATTCAAAATTCGAAAAAATGGTTCTATGGTAGGTACAAGCTGTAATATCTTAATTTCAAAATTTGTTTTATTAAATTAAAGATCATACAAATTAACTGAAAGAAAAAAATTTTTATTAAAATTCTAGGTGCCGTTTTCGAGGAAAATACGGTTTTTGAAAACCATTTTTTTTAAATTTTTTAACATTTGTATAGTGGGTACCTTTATTTTAAGGTAAAATGAATTTTTTTTTCTCGCATCTTGAAGATTATATTAAGAAACTTTTATTTATCAAGTTTAAAAAAAATCAAGCATGGGGTTTTCGAAATATTGAGTTTTGAAAAAAAAAAATTTGAAGTTTTTTTTAAAAATCCAAACAAATTTTTTTGAAAATTTGAACACACAGTTCTGTTTAGATTTTTGAACAGCCTTCGCGAAAAAAAAATGATCAAAATCGGTGGTACCGTTTTTGAGACAATAAAAAATAAAAAAAATGGTTCCATGGGGGGTACCCTCAATAACCATTTTTCGGAAAATTTTTTTCAACCATTACTTAGATTTAACTAAATGAAATTTGTTTGTGTTGTTATTTTTTAAATCTGTGCAGCAGTTTTTGAGAAAAAAAAAATATTTATAAAATTTCGAAAAAAATTCGTATGGCAGGTACCGTTATTTTTGGTCTTAAAAAAAAAAGGAAAAAAACGTGTGGGGGGAAAAATCAAAACCCATATCTACCAAGTTTAAAGAAAATCGGCCGAGCCGTTTAGTCTGTAGTCGAACCGACAGACAGACAGACCGACAGACAGACAGACAGAATTGCGAGACCCACTTCTTTAGTCTTCGCTATCATCGTAATGTCAACTTTGATCAAAATCTCGAGTTCGATTTATTTTACGAATGCATAACTTGCCTTATAGTACCTATAAGGCGCAAGTAAAAAGAGGCTGGGTGCGAACCACACTGATAACTTCCCATTTATTAAAAAAAAAAAAACTATTACTTCAATATTTTTCAACATTTTACCAATTGTACATAATTATACTATGTATAAAATAAACTAAATTAGAAGTCAACATCAGTACTAGTTGTCGAGAAATTTGAGTCGAAAAACAATGTTTATCAATTTTCAATAGAATTTTATATAGTTTTTTATTTTTGTAAAAAAACTGTAAACTGATATTTTTTTAATTTTCACCAGTTGTCAAACACATTATTTTTCGTAAAATAAAATTGTTTTGAGTTTCAAATTGTTTTCCGTTTTTAGAATATCTGTGTTATGAAATTTTTTTTCAGTTTTTTTATTTAAAAAAAATAACGGTATGTTCATTTTTTTTTCAAATTCATACCAAATCTGTATGACCTTATAGTGAGTACATTAAAATTTACTTGAAATCAATAGCATAATTTTTTGTGAGATATTTGAAACTAACCAAAATTTTTACTTTTTTTTTTAACCCAAGTACGAACGTACGAACGTACGTACACACACCCAAGTAACACATAAACTCTTGGAGAGTACTTCAATAAATGTATCAGCTCTTTACAAGCTGTTAGTTCAATCTTCTTAATACCATTTCACTTTATGAACTCCTAATTTGCTCTTTAAAATGTTCTTTTTGTTATAGTATAATTAAATGCTCTTTAAAACATCTTAGAGATAATCATGACAAATGTCACCATATTGACTCTCTATGTACCCTCTGAAAAACCTCTTTAAAAGGAGTAGTTTTAAAATGCTGAAAGAGGTTTTCATTTAATCTTTCGAATACATCTTGAAGATATTCTGTGGAAGTTTTCACTAAAACGTATTTATGAAAGCTTAACATCAAGATTTACTACTTTCCTCTTTGGTTGAAAAAAAAATGTTTTGTTTCGCCTAACAATTGTGAATTGTGAAACCAAGCGAAAATCTTTTTTTCTCTCTTCTGTTTAAAGAAAACAACTCAACTATTTAGTGGAATGTGCGCGCCATTGCATATGACTATGTTTAACAAAAAATAAGCAAAACTGCACAACTGTTTGGTTGCTTATAGAAAACAGATGAACTATTTGGTTGAATGTTCGCGCAGGTGCGTATATGTTACACAAAATAGCGAACTCATTTTAGGCAATCGTTTACGAGTAGTTTGTGTCAAAACACAAACTTTTTAGTTGCTCGTAACAAACAGTTGCAAAACTAAAAATTGAATGAGCGCGCCTAGCCTAATTGTTGTGAATTTGTTATCTTTTTCTTTTACTCTTTGCTTACACTTTGTTTGCTCTTTTTCTCTTTGAATTTGACTGATTGTAAACAGCTATATTCTTCCTTTACTCTTTGTATGCACTTTTTTCACTCTTTGCTTTGAATTTCAGTTTCGATATCTTATTGTGAAGTGCTTAAGATATTTTAAAGAGTTCTTAACAAATGGGTGGCGTCTGGCGTATCTGTATAAAATACATATATGTATTTTGTAAAGGGTGACATTGTTAAACGTATATTGAAGATAAAATTATTATTTACTAGATTTTTATGTTTTATCGTTTACTATACGAAGTTATCAGTTTCTACGGATGTAACTAAATGAAAGAAGGAAATGTTGTTATTTGAAGAACTTTGGCAGAATATAAAAGAAATGTTGAAATAAAATTCAAATTCAAATAAAATTGATAATGGATAATACCCATGATTATGTATAATATCAAATTTTCTGAATTTTCAGTGATTCTTTAGTCGGTTGACAGTTGAACTCAATATTTTGTATCTTGATAGAATGTTGATGCAACAATAAAATGTCAAGTAAGCATATCTTTCTAACAGATTTTTAATCCAGGGATTTTAACACTTTGTGAAATAAAAATTAAGGAATGACATATATTTTTACTTATTTTCATATAGTATGTCTTTTTGTATCTTTTCTCTGTAAGATGTATAAAACCTGTCAACTTACATTTAAATTTTGAAAAAAATGCAATAAGAATCCGGAATCATTCTTCAAACAATTATTATGTTTCTTCGTGTTTTGTAGTATAAAGGAGATCTTAGCATCACCATATACAATAAAAAAGTTGATTTCATTTTATTTCATACAAAATTCTAAAGACGTAAGTGCTAATATGTCGCTCAGTTTGTAAACCTTTTAAGTTGTATTTATTTGCTGAAATTATTTTACATTTTAAAATTACTCAGATCGAACAAAAAAAGACCTTTCATAAAATAAAGCACCCTGTAGGTAGGAATACCTTCGATACATACACATACATGAATCGGCCATATCTATTGCATACTTAAACGTCATTTCTTTTTTTATTCTGAGGGCATTTTATTATTATAGCATTATTTTTCTGAATATTTCTTTGTAAATACTATTCTATTTGAAGACGCGTTAATTTCAAGTAGGGTAGAGTATGCGGTTTCAAATTAAATCTTCTCTCGCAAATCAAAACACACAATCATATAAAGGGTATACAATGAATATCGTAAATCCAGTCATAAATTATTGAAGGAAAGAATTCGCCATGTTTTTGTATTTATATTAGGCAATCCATTTTATTTGAATTGCATTAAATTTGTATTTGCGTGAAAGAGAAAAACATTTTTTATACATTTTTCTTCTTCGCAGTTCAATCTTTTTACTCAAAAATATAAACATCTTGAAAACCACTTGAAAGTGTCTTTATAGATTAATCAAAAAATGATCTTTATGAAGTCTTACAAATACTTTACTTAGAACTCTTTGTTCAATACAATAGACTCCTCCCCTTTAGGGCGTTTTGGGTATTACAGACCTCTTTAAGATTGTTCAAAACACTTGGAAAATAACTTTTCAAGATATCTATAAGAGGCAATTGTGTTGCTTGGGCACACACACAGACATCTCTCTAAAAATGATTGATATAGCTTCTAGGGACCTTGAAACGTCGAGAAATGTCAAAAATTCCAATTTGACAAATCAGACCGATTACAATAACTCCCTATGGGGAGTTAATAATAGTTTTCATTTGTTGCACCCTGTTTTTTCCGTATATACGAGTAGCATTCGAAATTCGAAAAGTTTTGTTAGTCACTGAATCCACTCGGGAAATAGTGAGTGCCAACTTTATGCAGCGGGTAGCTTTCGGCAAAAAAAAAAAAAATAAAAACTTTGATAGGTCTTTCCTTTTCGACTAACCAGCGAGCAGCATCTTTACTTAAGGTACTAACTTATCTAATAGAAAAAAAAAATATATTTTAAGAAACATTTTTTTAATCTATATAGAATAATAATTTTCTGAATATCCAAGTATCCCTTTTGGAAATACTCAACATTTATTGCATGGTCAGCGAAGGGAAAAAATCAAAAGAGTCGCAAGAAGCCTAAACTTGCATGGGATTAATATATATAAAAAAGAAAATTAACATAAACCAGGACTAAAAATATCTCGAAGTATAATTTAAATTAATAATTAAAATAGATTAAAATGTGAAATACTTGTGTTTTTCACTTAAATATAGCATGCCCTTTTGTCTTGATTATAAAGACCCCTCCAAGCGAAATAAATAGGAATAGAAAACAAGAAAATTCTAATTAAAGTTAAACAAAACAAAAATAAAGGAAGAGGGTTGCAGAAAATAAATAATAATAATTCGATAGTGCAAAATAATTTGAGAAAAAAAGTAAAATAAAAATTCATGATATAAAAGAAAAAAGAAAAAAAAAGGAAATTAAGACAGGCATACAAAGAAACATATAAAATGAATGTGATAGTGTTGGTTTGGGATTCCACTCATAACCATTATAAAAATTTGCTCAATTTGAACTCATGACTCTGTGCACAGGATTTCCGTAAGCGGTAAGTTTCCAACAAAATAATTACAGTTTTTTCATAGGCCAAACTCCCACTACTTTTTTTTTGACAGAATTTGTTTATTTACTTTTATTTTGATTTATTATTTTTTGAATTAAAAATTAAAATAATTTACCTTTTAAGATTTTGAATAACCTACCCAAAAACTACATTAATACAGTACCTACATATAATTAAAAACCTAGAAACAAATATTTGAACATTTTTCTGTTTATCTAGAACAGAGTTGCACTACGAATATAAAAAAATTGAAAACTTAAATTAAACTTAATTAAAAGAATTACAAAAAAAACTTTCATGCAACATATTACAACTAAAATTAAAAATGTCTTTAAGCCTTATGATATTCTCCGAATAAAAATTGCGTTAATCTAAATTCAAAACATTATGTTTTAGAATCTAAAACATAAATTGTTTTAAATAACACGCAAGCAGAAATGGTTGAGAGATGTAAGTCACAAAATGTTTTGCCTCAATTTATTCTATTTTTGAATTGTGTTGTTCCAGTGCTCATCCAAATTAAACCGAACCGCCATATTCATATTTTATTTATTTTAAACGGAGTTTCGTTTTTAGAACAATGTAAATGTTGTTGAAGTTGGCGTTCCGTAGGATTTTTGTGTCACTTAAATGTCACATTCTGTTCACTGAAATTGCCATCGATATAATAATAGGAATTCGTTCATAAGATTGCTAAACATACTTACTTAGAATATTTTGAGCCAAAGTCAAAATGCAGTAAATTTTCAAATACTTTTTGAGGGGTTTCCTACAAACGATGGAATTTTCGGGGCCCCCAGAAATATTTTAAAATCAGTCCAATTATTCAAGCTGAAGTTTTTTTTATAAAATTAAATCTGATTGATATCTACCTATCCAAATAAAATTATTAGGGTGTCTTATTTTTGTGTGCTCACTAAATTCTTCAAAATGTCTGATTTTCAGTCCCCTTTGCGTTTTCGTAAACATAAACTATGACCGTTCTTTTATTTTAGGTCTCATACTAAGATGAAATAGATAAATATTTTTTAGTAATTCATTTTATTACAAAAAAAAACTTGATTATACGAGTACTTTCTCCCCCGCATTTCTAATCAGTTCCATGGAATATTGAAACAGTCGATAAAATCAATTTGAAGTACCAAGTCTCTTTAAAATAAAATCGTGTTGCAACTCGATTCTGTGTGTCATGTTAGCATCTCTACACAGAAAATATTCTAATCTCACTGAAAAAACATCTAGTTCATTCAACGAAGAAACTAATGTAGAACATCATCGGCCACCCGAATCAGCTTATGAGAAGGATGTCCTCAGAACAACGATATCCCAAACCGAGGTACCTCAGTGGGATTGAAACTCTGGATGACAACATAATCAACAACGAAGAAGTAGTCTCGTTCTAGGCTTACATTGGGTCAGCCTACCACCGTGGCTAAACGCCATGCCTGCCCACATCCCACAAAAATCATTACTGACAACGGGGAATGAAAACCCTGAAGGGAATACAGTCAACCGACCTTTTAAATTTTATTTGTACGTCATGTAAATTTTATTTTAAAATAATTAAACTTAACTCACTGTTGTATATACATATGTATGTAGTTAGGCCCTCTATGGGTCAACAAATCTAAATTTTCATACATATCTAGTATCTTATTAGTTGGTAAGCCAAATTGTAAGGAGTATGTTCTGTTCAATAAAACAAAATTGAATTGAATTGTTAGTACATATTGTGAAAAAGACATTTGTGTAAGAGGTCGTCGATTATCCGTTCCTTTGGTGAGAATAAAAATATAAAAATATAATATTATGTATTAAGTATTAAGTATTTTTTTTTAAGTAAAACCTAAATATCTTTTAAGCGCAAAAACTATGAAACACTCAATCCCCTGGCCTAAGTCCCCTGGTTATTAAATGAAACAGATGCTATTCTATCCCGAGTCCAGAGAAAGTTTAAGTTATGTTGAAATTTCGAACTTCATTGCGAATATTAAAAAAAAATATATATATTTTAAACTGATTCAAAAAGAATTATTTTCATATTTCGTCATGTTTCTCGATTAGAATAGAAAATGGGAAGACCGAAGACCAAGCTGAGTATTTTTTTGTTTCGCGCAACAAGAGAACATTGTTTCTTATGAGACTACACACACCAAACAAAACGTAACGTTTTGAAGTGTTTCGGTGGTGGTTGTCGAAAATATACGAGCAACACACATCGAATGCAACAAAACTGTTTTGAACCACCGTCACGTCGTTGACGATAATTCCCTCCTTTTTTATGTCGCAAAACACACCAAATGAAACGAAACATAAAAACAAAAGCAAAACAGAAAAACATGTTTCGTTGACCTATTGTTTTTTGCAAAACAAGATTTTGATTCCGTTCTTTTTATTTTCTTCTTTCGTTGCATTGCACAGCTTTTCTCTTTTCTTATAAATAAACACATAATGTCTGTTTTGTAAACATAAAATTGTTATTTGTATTTACTTGCCGTAGAGTTATAATCTTTCAGCCGGAGTTAAGCTTTTACGATAATTCGTATTTTGTTTCATTTCAACGCACACCAAACGAAACAAAAACACAAAACGTTTTTTATTGTAGCGAAATTACAGTTTTAACAAGAAAATATTGCACAATTTGCAGAGATTGGTTATAAGCTACCTTAATACTGTCGAGTTTAAGAGTCTAAACAAAAAAAAAACAAACAGAAACATGAAAAAAGCATATTTGAAGGAAAAGCTACATTAAAAAACTTTCATTAAAAGTAAAACAAAAAAATAAGCGAAGAGGAGGTGGTAATGTGACTAACAAAGTATATTATTTCAAAACTATCTTTCACATTATCGTACATAATATAAGGGAATAAATAACATTAACAGGAATCAGTCTTATAAAAATATAAAGGATTAAATAATAAATATGAAATAATTTACAGAAAATGAATAACAGAACAAGGAATAAATAAAAGTATATAAATATATATAAATAAAAGTATATATATATGAGGAATATAAAGAGCTCAGAAGAACAGAAAAACGGCTTCACAGAGAAAAAAAATCAGCCTGGGAGAAGAACCTAATCTGTGAAATAGAAAATAGCCGAGAGCGAGGTCCGCACCACGCACGGAAGTTCTACCAATCCGTCCGAAACATGACGCAGTACAAACCACGCTGCACATACTGCAAGGACGGAGAGGGTAATCTGATCACCAAACCTGAAAGCATACTGGAGCGATGAGAAGTGTACTTTAATGAATTGCTAAATGGTCAGCTCACTGCAGAAGTGGAGGTTCCACTACTTCAAGAAGAATACCCTATGTTGCCACCACCAAGCATAGAAGAGGTTGAGAAGGCTATAGGCCGGCTTAAGCAGAACAAAGCCCCGGTAGCCGATGGCATACCAGCCGAATTATTCCATCACGGCGGGCCAGCCTTACGTCAAGCAATTCATGATATTATAGTACAGGTATGGGAGCAGGAAGAAATGCCAGACTGGCGAAAAGGTTTAATATGCCCCATACATAAGAAGGGAGATGTCACAACGTGCAGCAATTATAGAGGTATCACGTTGTTGAGTACCGCCTATAGGATACTCTCCTCTATCCTACAAGACCGGATAACCCCATACGCTAAAACCGTCATCGGACAATATCAGTGTGGTTTCATTCCAGGCAAATCAACAACTGATGAGATCTTTACCCTTAGGCAGGCGATGGAAAAATGTCTAGAATTTAGCATCCCAACATACCATCTGTTTATAGACTTTAAGGCCGCCTATGATAGCATAGCCAGGGTAGAACTTTACAAAGCCATGAGAGAATTCGGCATCCCAAATAAATTGACACGACTATGTAGGTTGACCATGACCAACGTAACAAGCCAAGTAAAAATAGCCGGATTGCTATCCAGACCAATCAACATCTTTAATGGACTCCGACAAATGGACGGTTTGGCATGCCTCCTCTTCAACCTGGCGTTCTAGAAAGCAATCCGTGACTCTGGCACGGCAACAAGAGGTACCATCGTCAACGCGTCCAGCCAGCCACTGGCTTACGCAGACGACATTGACATCATCGGAAGAACCGAACAAGCTGTACACGATTCCTTCATCCAGATCGAGCAGGCGGCACAAAATCTGGGGCTGCACATTAGTGAAGGTAAAACAAAGTACATGGTGGCGTCGAATGCGAGAGGAACAGTTGGTCAAACAATCAAGGTAGCGGAGCAGGAATTTGAGGTGATGCAATCCTTTAAATACCTTGGGTAAATAGTAGCAGCCGATAACAATATAGAAGAAGAAATACGCGGGCGGCTTCTCAAATCAAACAGAGCCTACTATAGTCTGACAAAGCTCTTCAAATCCAGAAATCTCAACATAACTTCAAAACTGCTGCTGTACAGGACCATGGTCCTGCCAGTACTCACATATGGATCCGAGACTTGGGTGCTTAGCAAAAGGCACTTCGATCTCTTAGCTGCGTTCGAGAGAAAAGTCATAAAGAGAATTGTTGGCCCCATATATGAGGAAGGACGATTCCGGAGACGGTACAATCATGAATTGTACGCAATCTACCTTGAAGCAGATATCGTGACAAAAATTAAGCTCGGTAGACACCTAGCTCGCATGAGCGAAGAGGAACCTGCTCGGAAAGTTCTTTGTGGTACATTATATGGTAGACGACAGCGTGGTAGACCATGCTTGCGCTGGAGAGATGGCGTAGACCAGGACGACCGAAGCCTTGGGGTGCGCAACTGGATGGCGCCGGCCATGAAATTAAGACGTTATCAGATGAGGCACAAGAAATGCTGTACCTTTCTTTCAATTTTATTAGTCTATAAGAAACTAGTTCAACATTGGTAATTGAGTGCAATTCATTTGTCGAAAATCGCCAAGCGAGATGCAGCATCATTTTGAGTAGCTTAGTTTGTGCTATTTGTTGTTTGCGAATGTGACTAATTGCACAGCTACCCCAGACTGGAGAGCCAAAGAACATTATTGCTTGAAAAATGGCTTTAAATATGAGCAGTTTGTTTTCAATGCTTAACTTGGATTTCCTGCTGATAATTAATTGCTATATTAACTTTCTTAATAATTTCTTGCACATGAAGACCAAAAGAAAGTTTGCTGTCTAGATGTATTCCAAGATATTTGTTTTTATGTTTCGATTCATTTGGTGTGTTTTGCGCCACAAAAAGTAGGCAATTATTGTCAAAGACCCTTGTTCGAAACAGGTTTGTTGCATTCGGTGTGTGTTGCTCTCATACAATGTCATGTATTTTCGACAACCACCACCGAAACCTTTCAAAACAAAAACGCGTAAGAAACAATGTCTTCTTGTTTCACAAAACAAAAAAACACGTTTTGATTTATCCGGTGTGTTTTCAGCCTTATTGGAAACAACTGAGATAAGATTAAAGTCTGAAATAAAATGTTGAGTACAAAATAATTGCTAAGTATTCTTTAATCTTTTTGAAGGACTTAATATTTTTATTTTTTAATTATTTAATTATACGAGTATGTAGACCACGTTTAAGATTAAAATATTTTAATTAACGGTCTTAGGAGAACCAAATGAAATATTATATTATTTTAATAAAATACTAAGTTATAATTATTAACTATGAATTTTTTTTCAGTCCCCTGAACGTGCCTTTTCAAAAAAATGTCCTTAAAATCGTTATATGTACAGCCTTATGTATATACAAAATCAGAGGCAAAGCTACAAAACAAAAAACTTTGTTAAAATTGTCAAAATATTCCAAAAATTGAAAGAAGGAGAGGCAGAACGTCCCAAAAGTACCTATCTCAAAAACATGGCTTAAGAAATTAAAATACTCCAAAAATAAACAAACAAAACGCACGACTGGGTCGCACGTATTTTCTCTTATAAGCAAGTACTTTGGAATAAATGAATGAAACGCCCGAATACATACTAGGCAGATGCGACGCACTAATGTATCAAAGAGCTCATCTAGCTCTGGATGGGGGCACGATAGATATTTATACGCGCGTGCAAGCCCACTCTCAATATTCACTCATTCACACCATGGAATATAAAATTGCGTATAAATATAAGAACATAGATGTTATTAGAGAAAAATGGGTTCTTAGGGTTGGTGTAGAGTGAAATTATTTGAAGAAGCGCAGGGCAGTCGTTGATGTTGAAAGTTGATAGACAAAAACAATGTCGCCCCCTTTCCAGCGTTTATCAAGTGTCAAGGTAACCAGTAAAGTACAAAACGAAGGAATCTATAATGCAGCTTCAATTCGAAATGACTGAGAAGCATAAGAAGGAGACCATATCTGGCATTTTCGAGAAGGAGCCTTACAAGTGTGAGGTAAAGGGATTTAGTGACAAGGGAATAAGATCAGATTAGAAAATTCTTTTGAACATCGCTTAACGAAACCGAGTGCGGAGTTAGCTCTATTTATAGAATTCGAGATATGCGATCTTACTCGTATGTTCAGTTCCTTATCACATAAAACTCATAGATCATGCAAGGAATCAACTTGTGTAACCGGCTCATTATTGCTAAAATATCTACAAAGAGGTAGTGGGAAACAAAAATATTTATAAGCAATTACAGTTGAAAACTTAAATTAATAAATAAGTTAACAAATAAATTAATAATATCAAATGTTATATAAACAACAAAATTGTATAAATAATTATATGTGTAAATTAAAAAATATTAAACATATACAGAAATAAATTTATTTCATATAGTTAAATAACTAAATTAAATAAATGAAACTATCAAAGCAAAATTAAATAAATAATAATTCAACAAATAAATAAACAAAACTCCCACAAATACATAAATGATTATATTATCATAAAAGATATAAGAAAAAATAAGAAATAAGTATTAAGTATTTAAATAATTTGTTCAATTTTATGTATATTGTATGTAGTAGTTTTCAGGTAGACCACAATATAGATTATATCGCTCAAACAAATATTGGAATGTAAACGAAACCAGCCAATGCAAGGAACAATTACACCCATATTAATAAAGATGGCTTGGTGAAGGTTTATCGTTAAGTCTAGGAGTAAGTGCGAAATTTCATTAATAAAACAAATTTTTTGCTAAGTAAATTTTAGTAACTTTGGTGGGTAGCTTAGCGAAGGAATAACAAATAGAATTGTCAAACTTGTTTTGTTTCATCAAAAAAATTAAACAACAAAAGTGCGAATTGCGTGTCTTTACGAGTTGCCAAAGCATTTGTTTTGAAAGCAAAGCAGTTAAGTAAAATTACAACTACGAAAGGATTTAAGGTCATAAGTGGATTTCGACAAGTCATGCATTCGATGGCACCCATATTAGGATGAAAAAAACCGGCAGGAGAAAACGGTCAATAAAGTGTGAATAGGAGAGGCTATTATTCCAATAATGTGCAAGTAAGGAAAGCTTACTAAAATAATAATAATACATAAATATAATAAATCCAAACATGTATTTAATTTTGTTTCCTTATCTTTTTATCCTCTGAACATAAGCAGATTGTGACGTCAATTAAAAAATAAGGCACATACATTTCTGTGTCTTCAGATTGTTTCAATTCTATCTAGAAGTCACTTTTCAGGATTGTAAAAATGGCTTAATTCCAGCATATTTAAAAAAAAAATTCCTTTTGGTAAAGCGTCTTAAGTACAGGGTCTATTTTTCGTCTAATTTTGTTTTGGCTTATGGGTAACCAAGCCGTTTTAAGAAAAAAACTTAAAATTTCAGTTTTTTAATAAGGAAGAAAATTTTAAGTGCGATTGAGCCACTTTTCTAAAACAAAATCTTATTTGAAGTAAAATTTTTTGTATACATAAGCCGGTTTTTGTTTTTAAGTTTTTTAAATTAACTGACATAAGCCTTTTTACCAAAATGAAATCTGTGATTTTGTTTGAACTATGTGAACATAAGCCACTTTTCCAAACCAAAAAAAAAAAGAAATAAGAAAACTTTTTTGTTTGGAACATCGATTTAACGGATTTATGTAGACATAAGCCATTGTAATTTCATTTTATTTCAAATAATATCGGGTTTTTCATTAAGAGCGCTACAAAAGTTTTTTTTTTTAAATAAAACAAAAACTGTTTTGGATATCAATGAAATTCTTTATTTCTGTGAAAGTACGTTCGATGCCATTATGTATGGAACTCGATTTATTTTGCATGGCCACCACGGGCACGCTTGCAGAAGTCCAGACGCTGAACCCAATTTTCGACGGTTTTCAAGCATACATCGGCCGATACTGCTGGCATAGACCATAGACTTGACGTAGCCCCACAGGAAATAGTCTAACGGCGTCAAATCGCATGACCGAGGCCTGTGGATTCAAATTTTTCCACTAGACGCTCAATTCTTGATCTGCTAGGACGATTATGACGACCATAAATTGGACGTAGCGCTCTTAACGTTGAGGCCAGTGACTCCGAATTTCTGTAGTTAATTTTAATAATTTCGAATCGTTGTTGGCTCCATCATGAAATGGCAAACCTTACTGAAGAGAAATGTCAAAAGAGCGGCAAGAAATATGGCGTCGTTTGCTGTCCCTGTCGCTCTACTTTTGTAACGTCCCTGTTGAAAAACCCTTTACATACAAAATAAATATAAATAAACTATACGCGTATTAATAAGAGTATTCATGCAGAAATGTTCAACACTTAGATAAGGATTTTGCTGCTAAGAATTATTAATAAAATTTGTTTTATAAACTTAACCAAACGTTATGACTAGGCTTCGGATTCTCATGCACTTAAAATCTGAAGATATGCGCTTAAAATATGCGCTTAAAAATGCAAAATATGCATTTAAAATATGCACTTAAAACCAATTCAACTTAATTTCTATTCAATATAAAAACACATTTTCTTCATCTTTTAAAATAAGTTAAAAATAAGACTCAAAAACTAAGCATGAGTGCATCAGCTAACATTTTTCAGTTTATATGTAGTGGTTTATGTGTAGTCGCAACCGAAAACAGTTGGCTGTTGTACATGAAACGTGTTAAGCTTTATGCGCCAAACAGATTAAACCAGCAACAGCACCAGCGCAGCGCCGCCGTCAACAGTAAACAGCACGCTGGCCAGCAAATACTTTTCAAACACATTAAACCAGCATCGTGTTGTAATTTTTTGACATTTATACGTCTTATTGTTGTTGCATTTTGTGTTATTGTAACCAGCAACAGCAAATTTATGATTTTGACCAAACGACGCTGTTGACGTTGCTGGTGGTGGTCTATTTTGTGTAAATTTCGATCTCACTTATATAGTTTCAAACACACAGACTTAATTTTTTTTTATTTCAATGTTTTGCCGGCACAATCTAGTCAAGTTCATATAAAAGATTTACCATACAAATTTATTTCGTAAATCTCGTAGATTAGAAATAAATCTCTATTAAATCTTCATAGGTTCGATCGGTCGAAGTTCGAACTGACCTAACATCCATATCGTGCTAAGCTATCTCGATGATTTTTCATCGTTTGGCACAAATGAAACTTTATTTCTCTCGCTTCTACTTTATAAGAAAAATTGATGTTTTGGTGAAAGCGTAGTATTATATTGTGGTGTTTGAATATGGTTCAAGATTGTGAAATGAATAAAAGACATAGATAATAGTCTTAAGCAGTGCCGGATTAAGCCAGCGCGGGGCCTGTAGCAAATTCTATCAAGGGGCCCTTAGACTGTTGTAGGTTAGGCACTTATCAAGTTTATGGTATTAAATAAAACAAAACTGTTACAAACAAACTTTTCTTGATTTAATTTGGGAAAATTTATAAATAATGCTGTTGATATCGACTTCTCGGAGTAAATCATGTTCAATATTCATTAAAGTGAGGAGATTAAGACGTTGTTGGCTCATGGTGTTCCTCAATTCATTTTTAACATGTTTTAATGTTGAGAAAGATCGTTCACCACTGCAGTTGCTGATCATGAGAGACAAATAAATGCGCAAAGCATTTTCAACGTTCGGGTAACAAGATTGTAAAGAATTATTTATCAACAGCTTGTAAACCTGCATTTCCAGAGCCTCATGATTCCTGCTGTCAATAATACCAGCCACATCAGAATTGAGCATTGACGCGAATTGCACTAATTCGTTGCCCAGACTGTCCTCCAAATCATCTGCGTAAGCACTTACTATGGTTGCAGATTTTTAATTTCTTCTGGTGGAAGAGATTTTATATGAAGGTTTTTATAATACAAATTCTATATACATACTACTGAAATAAATCTGCCAAGTAGAAGACTTAGCACTATTAATGGACTTGTTGAATTATTGATTCAAAATAGCTTTTATGGCTTTTAGTCCACAAAAATTCGCGTTTCGTCCGGGTGATCGCACATAGACTCATCAGTTGGCTATGAGGACCTTGTCAATATGCAATTTTTATTGAATTCAGTTCATCTTACATTGATTTTTTGACAAAAATCCAATGTGAACTATATCCAACCAAGATTAAAATTGTAATCATTAACGTTGAACTGTATTTAATAAAAATTGCATATTGACAAGGTCCTCACAGCCAACTGATGAGTCCATGTGCGATCACCCGGACGAAACGCCAGTTTTTGTGGACTAAAGGCCAAAAAAGCTATTTTGAATAAGAAAGAGATTTTAGCTCTCGGAATATTCCGAAAATACCAGCAATTTTATGATAACTGTTCATATACGTTTACCTAAAGCAGTGGTGACAATAAATACCTGAATTTCATACCGTTGTCCAATTTACGTTTGGTGCGGTGCGAAACATGATTTTTGGTAAGACCAGCAGATAGAAAAATAAAATTTTAGTTGATCTTTTTAATGCAAATATTTTCTTCTTAGTAATTCTGACTAAATCTAATATGTAAATAATACTTTTTTTATGGTCAGAAAAGGTTGGTGCGCGGGGCCCCCAAATGCGCGGGGCCCGTAGCATTTGCTACTCTTGCTTCGTGGCTAATCCGGCACTGGTCTTAAGGTTCGTTTGCACTGACATAAAATTTATATTTTTTTACTGTCTGGTTTAGTTTTTGAACAATATAGGTAGGTCCTCTAAAAATATGAATTTATTATAAAAAATATGCAAAATATGCATTTATAGTAAAATATGCATAAGAAATGCAAAATATGCATTTATAGTAAAATATGCAAAAATATGCACTAACGGTTAAAAGCCATTTTAAAGGAAATTTCTTTATTCGTATACATAACTAGTTGCCTTGCTTCCAAGTTGTTCCTAAAAAAATATGCCTTTGCATGGAAATCCGAACCCTAGTTATGACTATTAAATTATACACCATCATACATCACTCCTTTTTCGGAATATTTCTTAAATTTATTAATCATAAGAAGAAATTAGTAGATAGTAAATTGAATTAATTTAAGTATTTTGCTTATCCTTGGCAGCTTTGAACTAACTTATAAATTTTGTATAGCTTATAGGAGAGCCTATGTATATTATTATTTGACATTTAACGAACAGAGATTCAATTATTACCCAGAATTTAAGTAAAAGAATTATTATGCCGCTCATGCAAACTCTTTTGTATCATTTACTATTTTATCATTTTACACTAGGATGATTTATTACTTAAACCAATATTAAATTCTTAAGAAAGAAATTTTTTTAAATAATAAAAAGCTGATCATTTGAGTTACAAAGAATTATTATTTTTTTTTTTCGATTTATAGTATCTTATGATTTTGTTTTACATAATGTGAAAAAGGTTTAATTCCAGCAGCTCTGGATAAATCTACATCCTTGGGAGTTTGATGGTGAAATTTGTTAATGTCGATAACATACAAATAAAATTGGAAGAACATTAGATGGCTTCGTTTCGGATGATTCAATATTCTTTATAAAAATTCTCTAAGCGAGCAAGAACCATTTCAAATGCTCAATATTAAAAAACGAGTCTGTAATGAACTAAACACAGGCTCTCTTGAAATGCTGTACGATGAACCAAACAAAATCAACGAAGCAAGAAACAAGATCTTCTGCAGCTGCTCCCTTTAATCGATGAGCAGTTTCATAACTTTTATAAGACTCTTTGTACTGAAACAAATCCAGACCTTCATCTGGATCTTACAAAAGAATTCGAAGCCCGTACTTTTGACTAGGTGGTATTAAGCTCTCTTTATTTATTGCAGTCTAATTTTTGTATTAACTTATTTCCATGTTTCTTGTCCTTTAAATACGTTTATTTTAATAACTTTAATACAAATTTCTTAAGAGAAATAAGTCTTAAGTACAGGCGCGGATCCAGGATTTCGTTCAGGGAGGGGCAATTTTCGTGATACTTTGCTTAACTTAAAAAAAATGGTCCATCGAATACTTACGCTTTTTTAATGATTCTCTGCATTTCTGTCTTAAAATATTAAAAAGGTATAAACACAATCGAATATAAAAAAATTATTAAATTGAATTAAGGAAAACATGTGCAGGTACATAATATAGTTCGTATGTAAATAACTATTAAATAGTAAATCAAACATCTTCGCTTACATTACTTTAGCCTCTTTCAATAATGCTCTGTATGCATGTCTTAAAGTATTAAATAGGAACTCGTACGTATTAAAAAAATAAATAAATTAATTAATTTAAATGAAGGAATTATAGTGTTGTACATGATATACACAGTTCTTAAATACTTAATTCTAATCTTTTTGTGTGGCCGGTTTTTGAAAACCTAGTAATAACTAGATTTGCCTGTGGATGTGCATGAGTGCCAGACCGCGGAGGCGGTTTTGAGCCATTGTTGATCTTAAATATGTTTTAAGGCACCGCAACGAAGAAAAAGACCTTTCTGCCGAAGAATTTGTAACTGGAAGCGTTGCAAGAATAAGAAGGAAACTATGTATAGTACAAAACACATCCTTACTGCATTTATCAATTAAATCCAGAGCAGTGTCGGGAAGCTTGTTCTTCTGCTCATTTTCTTTTACCAACAACATCAACATCTATATTTAAGTTAACGAGTTTTCCGAAGCGATCCAATAGGGACTTAACGGTGGTGGTATCAAACTCATCAGTATTATATTTGATTATATTTTCCGGGATGAAAATCGTGAGCTTAAACACATTTAATGTTTCAGGTTAAAACCTTTCACGCAAATCAGTTAGGACAAAGTCGAGTACAGGTGCATATAAAGATATTCTGTAGTATTCTTCAGCTGAATTTGTGTCAAAATTGGCTCGGTAGATTTGGCGTCCACCATGACGTGGGAATCTTCAACTCAACATTTAATTGATCATATACATTTTTACTTGCGATATAGGTACTATAGGGCAAGTTCTGCATTTGGAAAAAAAATCGAACTCGAGATTTTGATCAAAGTTGACATTACGATGATAGCGAAGACGAAAAAAGTGGGTCCGACAATTCCGTCTGTCTGTCTGTATGTCTGTATGTCTGTACCTCGAACTACAGCCTAAACTACCGGAGGTATTTTCTTCAAACTTGGTAGTTAAGGGTCTTCGGTGATTCCCTAGAGGAAAAATTGAAATTTTTTTTTTAGCTCCAAAACTAAGGGTACCCCCCATACACCCGTAATGCAAAATCTTATTTATCTCGAAAACGGCTCTAACGATTTTGATAAAAATAATTAGGTGTGACATTATGGACATGGACTACATTTTGGTGAAAAAAAAATTTGGGGGGAAATGTTATTAGGGGTACCTGTCATAGAACGGTTTTTTTGATTTTCGAATTTCTCACCAACGGCTCTAACGATTTTAACCAAAATTTTTATGCAGGAGCTGCTTTGCATTTGAAAAAATATACTCTAAACATTTTTTCGAAAAAATTGTTTTTGGATTTTTAAAAAAATAATACAACTTTTTTTTTGAAAATTCAATATCTTGAAAACCGATACACGATTAAATTTTTAAATTACGTTTTAAAATGTATTTTACTAAATACTAACAATTTGCGTATTAATTTTTTTTATAAAAAATTTAAGGAAAATTTAGTACACAAAAAACATGTTTCAGTGTGTCTGTATGTCTGTACCTCTCACTACAGCCTAAGCCACTGGACCTATTTCTTTCAATCTCGGTAGTTAAGAGTCTTCGGTGATTCCCTAGAAGAGAAATTGAAATTTTTTTTTAGCTCCAAAACTAACGGTACCCCCCATACACCCGTAATGCAAAATCTTATTTATCTGGAAAACGGCTCTAACGATTTTGATAAAAATTAGATGTGATATTATGAACATAAGCTACATTTTGGTCAAACAAAATTTTGGGGCAAAATGTTATTAGGGGTACCTTCCATAGACCCGTTTTTTTTATTTTCGACTTTCTCATTAACGGCTCTAAGGATTTTAACCCAAAATTTTCAGCAGGAGTCCCCTTAACTTTAAAATAATATTGTATATAAAAATATTCGAAAAAATATTTGCTGGGTTTTTTTGAAAAAAAAATTTTTTTAAATCAATATCTTCAAAACCTATGAACGATTATTTTTTGAAATTATTTCCTAAAACCAATATTATTAAATACTTAAAATTCGCATCCCACATTTTTTTCTTGAAAAATTTTAGAGAAATTTCTTATTTAAAAAATGTATTTAATAATAAAACGATTTTTTAAGGTTTATTTGCATAAATTCATACTTTTCCGGAAACCAGACGGCAATTTTATGCATTTGAACATTATTATCTCATTAAATCCATGTTTTATATTTATAAAATGTATCTTAAATTCCAAAGTACTTTTACATAAGAGCAAGTTCGTGCGATCCAGTCGTGCATTTTATTTGCTTTCTGCCAGATATTTTTGAAATTAGTATCTATATGTTCTCCCGGCAACTTGAAATAAGAGGTCAAGAGATTTCGTTTGTAGCAATTTGCTCAAAGACTGTGTTAAAGACAACACATCACTTAAACACAATACTGAGAGAATAAACTGGGTATTGCATAAGCTTGTTACATACGAGGAAGCTTTGCTGGCTGTACTTGGGTCACGCCCGCCACTGCGAAATCGTTTCCAGTGTCTCCACAATCTTGGCTAGGTCTAAGGAAAACTGGAGTACACCTTCATACCGGTCTACCCACCTAGTCTCACAAAGTGATGTGATTGCACACCCCAAGGTGCTCATGAGGACATTTTTTCGCTTTGGGTGCGATTTGAAGAACATTATTACATCTTTCATGATTGTCACAGCCAGCGTCTCGAATGGCAGGTACTTTCGAACTACGAGAAGTAGAGTTGTTAAGCTTGTGACTGGAGCATGGAGTCTTCACAGCTTCCTTTTGAATCGCCGTCATAGCACCTCGAACTTCTGAAAGCATAACAGCACACCCATCTGTTCCTATTCCTACACATGATTCCAAAGAAAGTTTGAGCTTCCTTTTTAGCTGGAACAAGATAATTTGCACTATAGCTTTGCCAGTTTTCCTCATCGGACTCGTGTTCTTCGTCAGTTCTGGAACAAGTCAGTTCCTCAAATACATCTACGAAAGTTACAAAATCCTCACGAATATGACCTTCATGAACGTATTTACGATACGATTACACTCAGCTGGGAAAGGTCAGATACATCCGTTGTCTGATCGAAAAGTATGGAATAGTAACGTGAGGCCCAAACGTTACTCAAAATTTGATCGAAAATCTCATTCCCACAGCATAAAATAAGTTAGTTCTGTGTTGCTTTGCTTATGTATGTAGCATTAGAAGAGGCTGACTGCAAATGTTGTTCTAATTTTTTGTCTCCAGCAGATACTCGAAACCTTAAAAGTTCCATAAAATTTCCTTCGATCACGGTCACGTCAGATTGGTTTGAATCAACTGTGTTTCTAATTATAGCTCTATCATCTCTATGACCACGAAATGCTAAATTTTGTCGTCCAAGGAAGATGATGGTTTCTACTATGGGACGAAGGCGTTCCCTGTTTTCTTCTACCTTTTTAAGACGCTGTTGGCTTCCTTACACGGTTGACTATTTCCAGGTTTGGGTTATTATAAGTGTGAAGAAACTCAGTTCCGTCCTTAACAGCTCGCTTGTGGTAAATGTTATTAGCATGATTTTCCAAGTTTCCCTTTTGTCCATAAATATCTTTGAAGTTTATTAAGGGTTTTTTCAGAAGGCTTTGTAAAGGCACGGTTTTTTGACCACCTCCAACACTTCCAGTGACGAAGAAAGGGCAGTATTTACAAAGCAGACCCTGTTTTGACTTTAAAAACACAAGCCAAGAATATTTGCTGAGATATTTATGGCTAAAATACCTTTTGATCACCTTACATCTGAGCAAGTGCGAAGAAAATGGATTGAAAAAAATTTACTTTATAATAATTGTGAAACGAAGAATTGCCAGAATTGCTCAGGGGGGGGCAATTGCACCCATTGCCCTCCCCCTGTATCCGCGCCTGCTTAAGTAACAATATAGTCAAATTTAAAAAAAGGTAAAACGGCTTATGTTTAAGTACACACAAGAATTGAAACGAAATTCGGAAAACCGGCTTAAGTAACAAAAGCCAATTTAATATACAAATTAGAAAAAGGTAAAAGGGCTTAGGTGATAATTTTGTTAATAAAACTTTAATTAAACTTATTTTTCTAATCCTTAAATGCATATAAAAAGAGAAAGTAAACTCCAAACTTCATGTGACGGTTCTCCTTATATATTTTGATTATGTTTTATTCGTTCTCCTGAAAAATGCTAAAAACGACTTAAGCCGCTTTGCCTTGTGAGCAGAGAAATGTTTAAACTCATATTTTGGTTATATGTACCTCCAACCCGAAAATTTGTTGTCGGCTATAGAAATATTAGTTTATATTATTAGTTATTAATATTTATAATAATATACTTTCTTTGTAGTCGAATTATATGACAAGAAGCACAATTAGATATCCCAAACTGGTGAGCCTCACAACATTATGCCTTGGAAGATGACTTTAAAAATAAAAGGTTTATTTCCAGTAATTAGCTTCGATATTTTATTTTTTACCAACTTTCCTTAGTGCTGATGTGAGTGCAATTTGAAAACAAAAACACAAAAATAGCAGCGTAGGTATTAAGCATGGTTCGAACGTTCTGTGCACCCACTGATCAGCTTTTAAAGGGGAACATTTAGGAAGAGATTGCATTTATATGTTATGCAATAAAATTTCATTACACATTCAAATAGCCCCAGGGATGCACCGAAATGCCACTACCTGTTGGATGTATGTATCGTAAGGCCAATAGAAGGATATGCTACAACCGGGTATGGCTAAAATAAAAACAGATGTCTTGGGGAAAAGCCATGGAATTATTGTCAGAACTGAGAATTTATTGGCAAAATAGAATGTGCCATCCGGGAAGTAAACTCACAGAATATTTACTTTTTGTTACAAAAGAAACTTAAAGGTTACTAAAAGGTTCAACACATAATTGTTTCTAAGAAGAGTCGAAGATACAAGAAGTGGGAGATGTTGTCAAAATCTCAACATGTATGTATTTTTAAAATATGTTACCAAATCAAACTTTTGAAATTTTTATGGTTACTTACATTTATAAAGATTTCTGTTTCTGATGGATATTTTGTGATTGCCAAGGAATTTAAAAAATTTTTTTTCTGATATTAAAATTCACTAGAAATTTAAAATTCTGTGAAGCCTTCATATATGTGTTCTGTTCTTATTCAAGCAGTTCTGTTTCCGGTTGATAGTTTTTCAACTTCCATTGAAGACGTATCAAAAAACTGTTGCTCTATAGTAGTACCTTTACCAGTTCACATAGTAATTAGTGCGTTGAACTGTCACGCAGAAGGTCTGGACCCAATTTTTAATAGTTGCAGAAATGGTTTTCAGGGTTTAGGACCCATAAATTCCTGCTAACAAGCACAAAGGAATCAAATTCATTTCATTTTAATTTTGTTTAAAGGGCTTTTCAATAAGGGCGAGTACATGTTCAAGTCGAATAAAACAAGTTTCATGTTATTTGCTAACAAAATTCTTTTTTTTATTTGAAAGATCCATGTATGCAATTTATATTAAATGTAACACCGTTCATCTGGGCTGCTTAGCGTGGTATGGATGCAGATGGTCCAATTTTCAATGACTATTCCGCATACATCCGGCTGAATTTAAGCGATGGCTTGTGTTATGCAATTGTCAATTGTGGTTTGCATATACGTATGGACCTGCGAATCTTCAGGGAACCCAACAAGAAAAACGTCTAGAGATGTCAAATCGCATGACGTTGGTGGCCAATTCACATCACCACTGTGGGACATAACTCTACCCTCAAATCGTTCATTGTTATATGAATTATAGTAAGTAAGTAAGTAAGTAACAAATTCATTTATTAATACATTAATTGTTAAAGTTTACATATTAAATGAATTTAAAGCTATGGCTAAGCCGTCAGCCTGGTTGACAAAAATAATTCAAATATACAATTTTTATCGTTTAAATAAGACATAAGTATTTAATAAATAAATTTACAAATCAAACATATTCCGTAACTAAAAGCATTCTATATTTGAAGATAACTTCTAAAAACTTACTGAGCGTTTTCCAGTCGCACTCGTTCAGTATTTTAAGGGTGTCTTGCATGGAAAGGGTATTTTTTCCAAAGAAGAAAAGTCGGTGTGGCTTAAATATTGGGCAAATACTCATAAAATGAAAGCAGTCCTCTTTTGACTTAAGGTTGCATAATGAACAGAACTGGTCGAAGCTGCCGTTATAAGGACATCCATTTAAGCTGAGTAGTTCACATCTTGCTTTAAAAATAAAAGAAATCTCTCGGTATGTTAAGGAATCGTTAAAATAGTTTCTCTTCTCAAGATTGTAATTAAGCTGAGAGTATAGCAATCTACTGTTGGATTCACGGCCATTTATAACAAATGTTTCTCGCGTCAATTCCTCATTTTTATTAATTATACGGTACAGTTGTTTTTTTAAGTTGATGGGATTATTTAAGTCAATGTGTAGTGTTTCACCACAAGCAGTTCCTAACCTTTCCCACTTAGCAGTCAGCCAGTCTTTATTCCTTAATTCGTATAAGAGCATTATCTTTGTTATCCTCGAATCGTCATGCGCTAATGTCTTAATAATAAAATCAGCCTGCGCTTTAAGGGTACTTGTTAGAAGTTTAGGTATTCCTGTTTCCAGGTAGATTGCATAGTTTGGTGTGTTTCGAGGTAAATTGAAGAGTTTTTTTTAAAAAATTTCTCTGAAATTGTTCAATATGTTCATATTCATCTGCACCCCAGATTTGACACGCGTAACAGAGGGTTGACTTTACAACTGCTTCGTATATCTTGTACTTGGCAGAAAGAATTATTCTACTATTCGCAAACACTTTTCTCCATGAAGAATTCAATAGGCTTTGTGATGTGTTGGCCTTTTCTCTTAGATGGTTGCTGAAGTTCAAAGTAGAGTTAAGTTTTACGCCTAGATACTTAATTTCATTGGTTACTTCTAGTAGATTGCCATTGTAATACCACCTTTTGACATTTTGCCTTTGAGAGGAGCGTGAGAATACCATAACCTTCGATTTGTCCGTATTAATCTTTAATCCCCATCTGTTGCAGTAAGATGCCAATCGATTAATCATTAATTGAAGATTTTCCGGTGATTCAGACAGTATTACAAGATCATCGGCATATAATAAAACATTTATAACCAAATTAGCTATCCTTATGCCTCCAGGCAGTTCTTCAACAATGTCATTGATAAAAAGGGAGAACAGTAACGCGCTGAGAAGACATCCTTGCTTTACTCCAGTAGTCGTTTCAAACCAATCTGAGAATATTGCACCATCCCATATGAATTATATATTGGGGTTATTGCGCTGCGACCCAGATATCTATTGTGAAATTGATTATGATTGTTCTATAGCAGTCGCCTTTGACGCTGGCCGCCTCACCAATGTCGCTTTTAAAAAGTTTGGACCAATCATACTGGCAGCCCAAAATACACACCCAACTCAGAAACCACCCTATCTAATGGGCAATATTTTGCGTGGTACAAGAAAATAGCTTCCAGTTTAGCTTCGAAACTGTGAAAATCACTACTAGATGACCACCTCAATGGTCACCGTTGAGCGCGTTGGAGTGAACACATGACTGATGCTGAGTGAGTCAGGATGAGACCTGAACAGTACCCTTCACATCCAAATATCCACCAGGCAGATGCCCATGTATTTCAGGGTTATAAAACAAATCGAAAAGTGTACGCAAGAAGCACATAGCGGCGATCCACGCTAGCCACATGCTAACCTCAGGCGATCAACCTAGACTCAGAAATCAGATCCCGCCATAAAGGCTAATAATTGGTGAATCCCAAGCCACCGTAGTGTCTACAACAAGGACGGATAGAATTTCATCATTGCCGCCTATAATCCCAAGCGCCATCTTCGTAAACCACACTCATCGCAAACAGATCTCTGTGGTGAGCTAACGCATGTCTCGGGATCCCTCTCAGAGTTCCACACGAGCAATCCGCCGAACCATCGAAGGGAAGGCCCATTAATGCAAGAATGCATTCCAGGAACTAAAAAGCCCAATAAGAACTAGAACTCAAAGCATTCTCTACCATACGCGCTAATAACCTGAGGAAGAACCCAAAAGGTGCTCTTACCCTTCTCACTATCAGTCTAACGAGACTTTCACCTAGAAAATAAACAGTCTCGTAACACAACTTTTCTGCCATGAAAACTCAGATTATGAGCGCTCATGTCCTCTCTTCATGTCGAGAAGACGCACGCCTGCCAACACCTCAAAATGTGCACAAAATGCTGCACAGTAAAAGAAAGCCCATTGTACGTACTGTATTCCTACATAAACCCCAGTCGTAATCCTTCTGATTACTAGCATGCGAGAGATGAGCCTCGATTGCATTTGTAAGGTATCTTACTTTAGTCACATTAGTCCCACCTTAGACTCACCCCACCAGCCCCAATAAGAGGAAACAATTTTCCCTTCAGCAACATTATTTCCACAGCAACAAGAACAAGTTGATTGAGCAATGCAGCTACAGCACCACTGCCAAAAAGAAAGACGCTGCAGCAGAGGATCCATCATAAGGTTCCTTCCTCTTGGTCAGTTGGATCTTGTATGGGTCCATCTTCAGTTGATACCAAGTAAGATACTGGACCCGTTTGCTTATTTTGTAACGTTATATAATTATTTCTTATATTCCCTAGTGCGAATATGTGAAGGTGTCCAATCACAATTCATATGTAACTTTGAAAGGGGACGTGACCATGGAACTTACGGTCATCAACACCGCCTTGTCTCTAAGACGGGTTGGTTCTCCCAAAGAAAATTAATATCTCCTCAATCAAGAAGATGAAAAGGACTATGGGGTCCTAAACAGAATTTAACCCAACTCTGGAAGTCGAGTCAAAAATACCTCAATTGGAAAAACTACAATCGAATACTATTTCCAAAATGGTAAAAACTTTCCCCCATGGCTTCTCTAGCTCCAGTCGCCTTACGCTAATCGCCTTTATTACCCTTAAGGATTGGTAGTTACAGTTTACAGACCCACTTGGTCCTTAGAAGAGCGTGCAAAGAGGGGTGTCCACTTTCTCGCTTCCGCACTTTCGAGCTCGTTGGTGGGGTGAATTCTTGACAACAGAAAGAGGACCGCGTTACTGTAAATCAGACCTATATTCGGATATGTTAATTCGAACTTTGTTGTTGGTGGAGGACCCAAATGGTTGGTTGTTTTTGGTGGTGTCACGTCTATTGGAGAGCTTAGATGTTGGAGCCCTCAGAGTAAATTACCCGCCCCATAATGCTTAAGAGGGAAAAACCACCCTCTGTACACATTCCTTGACCACTACGGTTACTCATTTTTAAGTAATGGTCCCTAATCAAAAGATGGAAAAAAAAATTATATAGCCATATAGTATCCTTTTCTCCGCTTAAGTCCCCATCCCTTTTTCTACTTCCTTAGCATTGCCTCATAATACTGCTTATTCTCTAGAATACATTAACCTATAAATATCGTCTTCAAAATTAACTCAGAACTCAATATTTCATGTCTGAAATATTAAAATATATTTATAAAACAAACGAATTATAAAAATCTAAATAAGGCTCTTATTCAATTAAAAAAATTGGATTTCTACCGTAAAAGATAGGTTCCCTTTTCTTCGTTTAACAAAAAAAATAAGGTTCAACTCTGTGAGTTTATTAATTCTATTCATAAAAAAAAGGAATCTAAATATGGAAAAATAAAAAAAATATCAAACAGAAATAACTGAAAGCTGTTGTACAAAAAAAAAAATTGGTCAATGAACTTTTGGTACAAAATATCCCGCTTCGATATACATATATCCCTCTCTTTTCCCCAATTCATAGATTTAGTCAAATTAATTTCTTTAAACATTAAACCAAAAGATATGTTCAATTTTATGTAGGCAAAGGAAAATTAAACATTTCCCGATGAATTGTGCACAGCTATTCGGTCGGTTGCCTTCAAGATCTCTCTAAGCTATAGTTGTTAAATACATAGAACAATAAAATTGAACACCTCGGCACTGGGTTATGTTTTGGATAGATTTAGTAAGAGATTTTGTGCTTACATATTAAATTTCATTTAAATTTCATTTAGATTAGAACAAAATTAAATTTATATACATATAAAAAAATAATTTACCACAAAAAATTGTAAGACAGAAAGTAAAGGTAGATTTTTTTTTATTAACTCTTCTATTCGAAACTGATACCTTTCTCTTTCTATCTTTTTTTCTTGTTTTTAATGCTTTAACTCACCGATGCGATACTAATAAACAATTTATTTTTGGAAGGCTTGATCTTTAAATTCGCATGAATCCGGTGAACTGTTGTAGATATTGATAGCATTATAGGCTCGTTCTAAACTTACACAAAAAAAATAGCCAAGAAGAACTCACCTATTGTCAATATTGTCGACTTAAATAAGTTTTATACTCGTATCGTTAGAAGCTTGTGAAAGCAAAAATCGGTCTATATAACCAAAAAGTACCTCCTTATTTTCTGGCTTGGTCACGTATTATAAACGAATTTAAAACCTTTTTTCTTATGTTTTGTTTTTGTACTTACGTCTTCCTGCCGTGTAAGCTTAAAAAAATTTCTAAATCGTCAAATAAAATATGCTTTCTTTTTATGTTTCAAGGAGGTTGTGCGGGATAAATTATTTCGAGAAAGCCTTACACTTCGACGATCGATTCCAGAAAGGAAGTTTTATCTTTTACGACAAACAACGAGGCCAAATGAACACATTCGAATATCCGCCACGATGCAAGCTTCGAAATTGAATCAGCTGAGGTGAAGAACAAATCGAGCTGAATTTGATTGTTTCGATTTTTTTTGTTCGTATTCCTGATCTTAGGGCAACAACATAATGATTGCACATTTTTAACGGGTCTTACTAAGAGTTTAAGATGTTATATATGCGTTGAAGGTTTGAAAAGACGTCGAAAGATATTCTGACACTATTTGGAAGATTTTTTCTTGGCTTGATTGATGGAGTTTTCCTACAATTTATATTGGCTGGAGTCCAGATAGGTCCCCTTGAATAGTTTCGTATCCAAACAGGTTCATTAGTCTCTAGTTGTAGATCATTAACTTTAACGTGATCTCTTTTTGTTGAACGAAGTGATCGGTTATCAGGGTGGATCTTGTCAAAAAAAAGTCATTGGTCTGCGTTTGATCAAAACTTCTGCTGGAGACATACCAGTAACTGTTGGTGGTGTAGTATGGTTGAGTAGCAGGAATCTTGCCAGGCGAAGCTTAACGTATCCAGTGCTATTACGTTTGAGATAATCCTTCATGGTGCATACCATCCTCTTTGGCTGTCCATTGGTTGAAGGATGAAAAGGACAAGATAATATATGTGAAATTAAACTGCTTTACAAAACTGTCTAAAAGCCTCAGACGTAAAGGCTGTACCATTGTCAGATACAATTGAATCTGGTAATCCATGGGTTGCAAATATATATCGAAGACTGTTGATTGCGCAACTCGTGCTTGTTGTAGATACTAGTTTGACTTCCAGCCACTTCGAATAAGAATCTACCAGAATAAAAAACATGTTACCTTGAAAAGGTCCTGCGAAGTCTCTGGGCGAGATTACTGACAGGTGATGCACCTTTTGACTGTTAACTCAATGTCTGCATCCATCTTCGGACACCATTTGTAGCTTCGAGCAAGACTTTTCATTCTCACTACTCCTGGATGACCAGCATGTAAAATTTTCAGCAAATCTTTCCGGGCGGCTTCTGGAATTATAAAAAGTAAACAGTCTTTGTTTACCGATATTTCATGCCGGTCATCTCAAATTTGCTCATTAAATCTTGAAGAGTCGATTGCTAAGGGCCACCACGTCTACAACAAAAGTGGCCCAATCTGCGCAGCGCTTGCACTAGCGAAAACTCAGTTTGATATATTTATCATTTGGGCGTGCTGTTCAATTGCATTACTTGTCATAGCGATTAAAATTAGTAACTGAATAATAAACAACAGATTTTGACAGATGTCACCAAAATACCATGGCCGCCAAAAATATACCCGCACCAATCCAATTGAAAAACCCTTTTTGGAATACTGTCGACTTTTATAAAACCCTATCCAAGTTTAATTTTTGTTTGGAATTGTTTTAATGGATCACAATATGATAAATTAAGACATTCTGTGGCAACAGAATTGTGCCCGACATTAAATATCATTTTTGCCAAAATTTTGGTTAAATAAAAATATATATATAATAAATATTCCATATAAAGAAATGAGACAATTCGAAGTGGGCGTTGTAAATAAACTTCGGAAGACTCTCAGACGTCTTGACGGAAAAGGCTTTTCAATTCAAAATGAACAAAATAGATTGAAAATGTCATAACTCTATAAAGGAATTCTGAAAAGGTATGGAAATCTTTTCTTACAATCCATTTTCTTTCAAATCCTTGGAATTTTCCTTTCTATGGGAAAAAATAATAATTTTGTATTTCCCTCTTGAAAAACGGCGATAAGATTAATATAAAGAACGGCAGGGAAAACCAAAACTGTCTTGTATTCCACAGTTCTCCGAAAAAGTTAAGAATTTTTGATTGAGATATGTATATGTAAATTATTTGAAAAATTGTGAAAATCCTCTTGGCTTCTGAAATAAAACTTCAAATGCAAGTCAATTAAAAGTTAAAGTAGCCACTTTGTGATTTTAGCTTAGTAAAATGCTAAGAGATATCACGATGCGAAAAAAGTTTAAATCAACAAAATATCCTTTTTGACTTAGTAACTTTCTTAAATGGCCTAAGCATTTTACTAAATCGTTTGAATTTTTTTGCGCAAATGTCTCTAACACCGATTTTTAAACGCAGGATATACAGGTAGTAACACCAAAAACAATTCCCATTAACAGTTATCAAAATTCGCCAGTTATTGGATCTACAACTATTAATATGTATAACTGAACTTTTCTAAATTCCTACAACTTCTTGGGAAAAGTTCATTTTCTAGTATACACTTCTTTAAAAGGAATATATCTCATTTCAAACATTCGGTGTGGGTATCTGTATTTTATTTGTTTTCCCTTGCACTGAAAGCTATAAGTGATTGTGCTCATTAGTTGTGACTTAGAAATCATTTTGCCAATTAACTTACTTGTTGAGGACGTAAATTTATGGAATAACCTTTTCCATATTTCATTTTCCTCCAGAAAAAAATAGAAAATTAAATAACTACTACACAAAAAAACAAACGAAAACCTCATTCATTTAATTTTCCTTTCCGTGTCTTCTTAATGAAAATTGCGTCTGCCGCTCGATTATAGTCCGTTTTGTTTGATCATACAACATATTAATTAGTATTGACGTAGATTTATGTGTTTTTTCCTTCTTTGAACTTACACAACAATAATTTGAAAAGGTTAAAAACACAGTAAGGACATAAGGGAATAGCGTAACAGGCTCGTTTGTCAAAAGTGCTTTATGCATCATGATGGATAATATTCTCGGAACTCAAATTCATATATCATTCGGTTTTATTTACCTTGAAATCTAATTCGCAGAATAATTCACAATCAACAAGTAGGATAAAGATTATGACTGAATAAAAATCCTTGAGGACTTCCAAGAAAAAATACATGCTTCGTTCATATCAATTCGCTTATGGGTGGACAAATATTTGTGTACGTATGTAATTATATCATTCTTATAATGCACAACACTATTTCACTATGTTTTTGGTGAAGGGCGTGAATTGATCACTTAAGGGTATGAAATTGTTATAAATAGTAAAGTTGTTTTGTGTTAGATTGCTCTGCGGGTAAGAGTACACATTGCCATTTTTTCCGGCGTAGGGGAATCAACAGAAACATTTTAATGCATAAGCTCACCGGAAGGAAAAAAATTCAATCAAATTTTGTTTAAACGATTGACGGCGTTATCAGTTCCGGTTAAGTTAGAAACATGAATTTCGATGTTTTGTTTATCTTTGGATTATTTTCTTTAAGTACAAATTTCAAAACATTAAACATTTTAAATTATTTTAAATACCCTGACCTTAATCTTTATTTAATTTAAAATATTTACATGACGCACTTTTGATTCTGTTTCCCTTCTTCGCACGGCTGGATCGCATGTTTGGCTTCCTTCCACGGCTGGATCGCATGAACTTGCTCTTTTGTTTAAAAGACTAAGAAGTTCTATGGATGGTATCAGAGAAAATGTTGAAAAGCTTGTAAGTTATACTCGAACTTGAGATTTTATTTTTGTTTATTTATGTATTTCACCAAACAGAGAGAAGATCTCATTAAGACTTCATAGGTGCAAAATCTTATTTATCTCGAAAACGGCTCTAACGATTTTGATAAAACAAAATTAGATGTGATGTCCATAATACATGGGCTAGAGGAGAGTGGGTCACATTTGAACACTTTTTGCTTTCCAGACTGATAAAACCTAAAATATTCGAGCAAATGGCCTGTTCTTTACTCACATGGAACAGTGACATTGACATTCAATTTATAAAAATATTTGGTCCATTTAACGAAATGTTTATATTGAATTTTTATCTCCAACCAATATAGGTTCTTATGTTCAAAAGTGTCCCATGTATTTGGCAGTTTTAAACTTGGAAGAATCACTTTTGAACAGTGATATAATTTTTTTTACTGAATAAAAGAACTTTTAAATTTTAGTTTTATACCTATTAATTTTTTAATTAGAACTTATCAATAAAACTCAAAGTTAATACTTTTGTTATATCATATTCATGTATTTGTAAAAAAAAAACAACAAAAATCCACAAAAATTAAAAAGAAAAAAAAAAGGCTAAATCTTAAACTTGTATTTTTGAGTAAAAGCTCGATTTTTTGTGAATAAGAATAAGCTTAAGCTAGCTAGCTAAAGACGTTTTCTAGTAATAGCTATTTTAAAATAGCCAACGCTAAGTTCATTTAGTTTTAGCTTGTTTCCCAAGCCTAAAATTCAATTTGTGTGAATAGCTTAAACTAGATTATTTTAGTGAAAGCTACAAGAATTTCAAGATTTGTTCGACCTGTCTAGAATAGCTTTAACTAGGTCTTATTTTCAAAAGAGCTCAAAAATGAGACAGAGAACGTATAGATGCAGAGACTGACGGACGATGTGACGAAAGCATTTTTTAGAAGCCAATATTTGCCCTATAGAACAGATAACAAATTGCTTGCTTAATTCTTGAAGCTGATTAACTTTTCTCTTAAATTTATTATGTTAAAAAAAAGCCTAATCGTAGGAGTTTTGAACATGTTCAAAAGTACCCTTACACGCTTGTTCAAATCTGTCCCAACTGTTCCAGTGACATAAAATTTATTATAAATATTTAACTGAAATATGTATATCCAGTAAAAAAATTACCATAATTAAGTTTAAAATTTATTTTTCCTCAAAAAAAATTGTTCCTGTTTTAAAATCGCGCAGTAATTTTTTTTAAACTCTTACAACTAAAAAACGAAAACAAAACACTTCCACTAGCAAAAGGACCTTTCACCTCTAAGTCCGAGAGACAACTGAGAAAATCAAGGAAAGTCAATGACGTTTATGGATATGGTATTGACAGGTTAAAATTTAAAATTACTTTTAAAATAGAGTAATAACGTAAAATTTTATAAGCATTATTCAAATGTGCTTCACTCTCCCCTACATTTTGGTAAGACAAAATTTTGGGGCAAAATATTATTAACGGTACCTGTCATAGAACCGTTTTTTTTTTATTTTCGACTTTCTCATCAACGCACAGTGGGGCAAAATGGCGAAAAAATGGCATTAAATCAACCAACAGGTCTAGAAACTTGAAATTTGGCACAAATACTACTGATACCAATGTTAATACATGGCCAAAGTTTCTAATGGCCACGCCCATTTCTAGGGTTACTACCCATACAATTTTCATTAGCTTACGAAACTACTCAAAAACGGCTCAAACGATTTAAATGAAACTCTGCGTGTATTGCATCCTTCGTGATTGTAATACAACTAAATTTATAAAAAAAATAAAAAAAAAAATATAGGGTTACCATTTCGGGATATTTTGTGTTACTAATTTTTGTTTGCTAAACTTAGTATCCTTTCTTCAATAGAAATAAATTCTTTGCTTTTCAGCTACATGTACACTTTTAAAAATTCAGTTTTAATAGGTCTACAATATCTATTTGAGCTTGGACGTGAATTTTTGTATATTATTTTAACACCAGAAACTAAGCGAAGTGAAACAAGGCAAGTAAGAAAAACAGTCGATTCTACCTGGTTCAATTCATAAAAGGCTTGCTTATTTGAATAGTGACCAAAACTCCTATCAAAGTCCTATTTAGAGTACAAGCATACATTTATCAATTCTTAGTGAAGTGAATTAATCTCGTCTTTTTGGAGAATAATTAAGCCTTTATCTGTTAAGTTTAACAAACTTTGTAAACTTGTACTCACAGAAGTTTTATGTTCAGGATCGGGATAGCAATTTTTTTTTAACACTACTGAACTATTTTATACGAAAGAAATACTTAATAAGCTTTTGATCTGATAATTTCATATTGAAATTTAGATAAGCCTGCTTCGAAAATTAACGCAAAAGCTTCTTCATCATTCATCGAAGTAGGTTAAATGGACTCTCTTAAAGCTTTCCTACACTGTTTGACTTTTCTAGGACTTTGGGGTACTTCGTGAATTAGTTTTGCAGCTACCGACTGCCTACATGTTCTCAAACTAATTTCAGATGCATATGCCAATTCAGAAAGAATGTATGTCACTTCAAAAGTTACCCAAGTATTGAGTTTGCCTTACAATTTCTACCTTTAAAAAATCCATCTGGCTATTAAATCCTTGGCAACTTGACTTCTTCTTTATATTAAAAA
Source organism: Chrysotoxum bicinctum (assembly GCA_911387755.1). NCBI lineage: Eukaryota > Metazoa > Arthropoda > Insecta > Diptera > Syrphidae > Chrysotoxum > Chrysotoxum bicinctum. Next base: position 83,412,807 of record OU426990.1, read on the forward strand.
GATCTTGCCTGATTATTGGTAGTATTTTTGATTTTGTTGGGCGTAAGAAATGTCGAAAATACAATAATATTGACGAAAAATATCTTTTTCTAGAAAGTGACGTCACCAATAAAAATGTACACAACACACAGGGGAGCAGATTGGAGCAAGAAAATTTTGCACATTCTGAAAGGAGAATGTATACTTAACAGAATGACATTATGTATAAAACTTATTGGCACCTTACGGCGAACACAACTAAACGTCTAAGGATTTCAGAGAAATGCAAAAAAAACAAGAAATTTTTTAACTTTTTTTTATAGTATTCAACTACGAATTAAAATAAAAAGAATTTAGTTTTTATAAAAAAAAAAACATACAAAACTGCTCCTGAGCTTACTTATTGCAATTTAATTTAATTTGATACACGCAATAAATAATAAACTGTACACAATTTACTTAACCAACTCGAAATGACAAAAAGGGGTCTGCGATCGACTCAAAACGTGAACTTACTCTTCATTTGAGACGATCTGCAGAAGATTACGTGATTCAAATAAACTTTCTCTCTCTCATTTCTAATTCTCTATCATATTTGGAAGAGAAATAGAACGGTTATTTAAGACAAAGCTCAACTTCATAATTTGATTAAATGCCAGCTTTTTTACGTTTGCCCCATTGTGCAACGGCTCTACCGATTTTAAACAAAAATTTTCAGCAGGAGCCCCCTTAAATTTAAAAAAATATTATATATAAGAATATTTGAAAAAATATTGTTTGGGTTTTTAAACCAAAAATTCCAAGTTTTTTTTTGTTTGAAAAATCAATATCTTTAAAACGTGTAAGCGAATATTTTTTGAAATTATTTCCTTAAATCTATATTACTAAATACTTAAAATTGGCATCCCAAATTTTTTTCTAAAAAATTTTATGGAAATTTCTTAGATACAAAATTACTTTAATATTAAAACAATTTTTAAACTTTGTTTGCATAAATTCATACTTTTCCCGAAAGCAGACGGCAATTCCATGCGTTTGAACATTTTTATCTCATAAAGTACATGTTTTATATTTATAAAATGTATTTTAAATTCCAAAGTACTTTTACATTAGAGCAAGTTCGTGCGATCCAGTCGTGCATTTTATTTTTTGCTCCTTTGAGAAGTCTTCGTGCAAATTTTCATTTCCGTGAAAATGTGTACAGGAGAAATTATTTGCGTAATGAACCATTTGTACGATGATGATATAGACATATTTGATAATATGTCTAGACTAAATTTTAAGAAAAGATTGATGATTGTTTTGATTGAAGAACCACTCAAATGATATTATTTTTTCCATTTATATTTATTTATTTATTTATTTATCAGTGTAATTTTTGAACAACTATGTTTGCTTTCTAAAATAACTAATTTATTTTATATTTTATATTTAAATCAATATTGTGATTAGTCTGTAAGAGTTTATACTCTGTTTGATGAAATAAATACTATTATTAAAATTCGCTTAGGGTCCGCCTGTTGATGTCCAATTGCGTGGTACTTCGTCTCGTGGATGCAACGTCCTGCAGGGTCTCCTGCGGTTCCTGTCTGTTCGAGTAGCTAAGTGCCAGTATGTTAGAAATTCACGCTACTCTTACACCACCGATCGAATTTTGGTCAAAAAAATCGACACAACTGGCGAAATATTGCGCTCCATTGCCTGTTTGTATACTTCAGCTTTTTCTTCAACAAATTTGATGGGGTTACTGGTCAAGTTTTCAAAACCTTTTGAATTGGGCATACAAAAAAAACTTGCCAAGTAAGCCCATCAAATTTTAGTCATTAGTTATTAAATAATAAAATTTCTCTATTACATTGTAGCTGTTTCAGTTTTATTCTACTTTAAATGTTCGATATTAAGCCTTCATGAAGTAAGAACTTGGCGTACTTTTAGATCTCAGTACTTTTCACGGCTGACTTGTCACACAAAGGTTTTTGTATAGAAGAACTTGGCTCTTTTCTTAACATTTATGGTTTTGGTGTGATCTCACTCCTTTTTGCAAAGATTTTAATATTTTGCTATGTCAAAATCTCGAAAGATAGGAAAGATAGAAGGGTGAAATCTACATACTAAGATCAACTAAGTTTATAGCTTCCTATTTCTTTTGGTATATTTTCTTTTTGTTATTAGTTGTTTTGATTTGCGCATCAATTGTTCCTTCATGTCCTGGCAAGATACCTAACACTAACATACCTACCTTAATTATAAATACTAGTACCTACATCCACTCAAAGTCATAAAAAAGCAATAATTGTTGAGGATGATACGAGTATGATGTTTTCGTTGCAATTTTAACTCATTTTTACTTGCGACTTATAGGTATTATAAGGCAAGTTATGCATTCGTAAAAAAAATCGAACTCGAGATTTTGATCAAAGTTGACATTACGATGATAGCGAAGACTAAAAAAGTGGGTCTCGCAATTCTGTCTGTCTGTCTGTCTGTCTGTTCGACTACAGGCTAAACGACTCTGCCGATTTTCTTTAAACTTGGTACATATCATTTTTAATTTTTTCCCCCCACACGTTTTTTTCTTTTTTTTTTTAAGACCAAAAATAACGGTACCCCCCATACGAATTTTTTTCGAAATTTTATAAACATTTTTTTTTCTCAAAAACTGTTCAACAGATTTTAAAAATAAAGATACAGAAAAATTTTATTTAATTAAATCTAGGTATTGGTTGAAAAAAATTTCCCGAAAAATGGTTATTGAGGGTACCCCCCATGGAACCATTTTTTTTTTGTTTTTGATTTTATCAAAAACGGTTCAACCGATTTTGATCATTTTTTTTTTGCTAAAGCTCCCCACAAACATAAATAGAATTGTGTACTCAAATTTTCAAAAAATTTTTTTTTGGATTTTTAAAAAAAACTTCAAAATTTTTTTTTCAAAACTCAATATTTCGAAAACCCCATGCTAGATTTTTTTTAAACTTTGTAAATAAAAGTTTTTCAATATGATCTACAAAATGTAAAACAAAATTTTTTATTTTACCTAAAAATAAAGGTACCTACCATACAAATGCTAAAAAATTAAAAAAAATGGTTTTCAAAAATCGTATTTTTCTCGAAAACGGCACCTAGAATTTTGATAAAATTATTTTTCTTTCAATTCATTTTTACGATCTTTAATTTAATAAAAAAATTTTGAAATTAAGATATTACAGCTTGTACCTACCATATAACCATTTTTTCGAATTTTGAATTTCTCATTATCCACATAACGGATCTTAATAAAAAATTTTATAGGGAAGCTTCTAAAAAGTCTAAAACACATTGCATTTCAAAACTTTAAAATAAATATTTTTTGAATTTTTGAAAAAAAAATGTATTTTTTTCTTTTTTTTGAAAATTCGATATCTCCGAAACGGGTCAATATTTCTGTTCGTAAATTTAATTTTTATTCGAACAATAATAAAAACTTTAAATTAGCGTACCAAAATTTTTTCTTAAAAAGCTTTTAAAAAGTTTGTATATACAAGCTTCTTTTAAAGAAACCACTTCAAGGACTTATAATTTTTGTTCTTGCATAAATTCATATTTGCATAGCATTCTGTTACTACTAAAAGAATTTAAAAATTAATTTTATCCTTATGAACAATTTTCTCTAATAAGATTCGTTTTTAAAATTCCCAGTCGATTACATAGGAGCAAGTTCGTGCGACCCAGTCGTGCATTTTATTTTAAATGACGGTAGCGCACCAATTAATAGCCTAATTAGTGGTTTGATTATTATAGTTCACATCACAGTTAAGAGATTTTTTTATGTAAACTCATAATTTTTTCAGGTATGTAAATGTTTTCTTTCGAGCACTGTAGTTCTAAGAAAAGTCGTGAATTTTCAAGATGCATGTATAGTTTCAAAATGACAATAAAAAGACTCTTCGAATGAAAAATCTTAGATTTTCTATTTTTCGCTTTGAATGTACATTAAGCTTTACCCAGTGTTGTTCCATGTAGACAAAAAATGTAGACTACACGATTGTCTACGTGTAGACAATTCAACGTATACAATTCCTGATTGTCTACATGCCAATGTCAACAATGTAGACAACGTAGACATTCAATTTTTCTTATTATGTTTCGTCTAATAAATCAGAGCTCAAGCCAAAATCATTGTCATCAATCGAAACAATCATAGAGACATCGCCGGATTAAGATGTCGCAGGTGATTACAGGCATTGCTTTCGTAAATGAATGTGAAGGCATTATTATTAGGATATGAATATGCTTTTTTTAACAAATTTTTATTTACCTGTGCAGTATTTTGTAGATTTTTGTTGCACACTGTACAATATGCTACAAATTTGTTATTGTTTTCCATTAAAAGAAAACCTAGGTGATCGAAACCTTTATTTTTTCGTCGACCAATATTTGAATAAAAACTCAAATTAACACCTGAAATTTTCTTAAATGAAGTAAACAATGTGACAGAGAAATCAAGAATGACAGATTGGCTGGCATGCTTTGTCTACATTGTCGACACCATAGTCGACATTGTCTACATTGTCGACACCATAGTCGACATCGTCTACATTGTCGACACAATTGTCTACGCATTAATATAGACAATCAAAGTCGACACGTAGAGGAACAACACTGGCTTTACCACTCTACCAAATTTCATCATTCTACGGCAATCGGAGATGCCGTATATTTTCTCAGAAAGTGAGCGGATACCACGCCCCCTGAAATGGAAAACCTCAATTTTTATTTTTGCTCCTTTATATGCAATTGGAGCCCTACCGTTCTACCAAATTTCATTGTTCTACTGCAATCGGAAGTGTGCCATATAAAATTTACATCAGTTCTGAGGAAGTGGGCGGATACCACGCCCCTGAATGGAAAATCTCAAATTTTATCTTTTTTTTCTTACTAATCAATTTAAGCCCTGCCACTTTACTAAATTTCAACGTTTTACAGCAGTGGGAAGTGCTCCATTCTAACAACACCAATTCGGAGAATGTGGGCGGATACCACGCCCCCTGAATGGAAAACCTCAAATTTTTTGCTCTGCTTTCATAACAAGACCTACCGTTGCGCAGGGCGGCCGAAGGCATCTTTTTGCGGCCAAAAGGCCAAAATAAAAGTTTTGAGTAAGGGGTTTTTTGTCATCAGGCTGTCTAAAGGAAACCCCTGGGAGACGAAAAATGTTTGCAGTAGAGGGTCTTGCCGATCCCCCCCATAATCTTAGTCTAAATGTGACTGCTAAGTTAACGTAGACACGCGTCGTTAAAATATGCTAATGGACACTAAGCTAATGGAAGGTTTTTTACGAGACAATTTAAAAGTAAAAAAAAAAAAAACAAAAAATGTCAAGCTTTGAAAAAATAATTTTTTTTTTTGGAAATTTGCTTGGCCATTTTTTATTTTTTTTTGTTCATAACTTTTTGGTCAAATTGTCTTAGAAAACATAAAAACAATTAAGTTGCAACAAGTTTTTTGAAAATCGGTTCAGTAGACCCGGAGATTAACTGTCCGCAATGGGACAATGTGTTTTTTGAAGAGTCAACGTTGGCGCTCTCTATAATTCGGCCAAAATTAGAAAATTAAGACAAAAAAAAATGTTCTTGTACTCTTGACGCATGTATTCATTATTTTAAAAAAAATTATGTTATTATCTAATAAAGTTTCCCAGAAAAAAATTCCCAAAAATCTTACGTTTTTTAGCGTTCTAGACTGTACTAGTACCTTAATTTACAGCAATATACCTGGTATTGTATGCCCACGTTAGTTCACAAACTTTTAATTCATGGCCCCGAAATAATAAATGTCAAATGTGGGAAGATGCACAAGAAGCATGTAATAATTTTTTTTAAATCTATTAAGCTTATTTCACAAGAAACCATTTGTTCATGTAAAAAGGGTGTAGTGCCAGAACTGGACTGGGCACTACCGTGCCCTTTGATAATTTACTGATCACACATTGATTTAGATTAATATTGATTTGGAAGCAAATCTATCTGGTTACGTGGTAAGAAGGAAGATATTACAATCATGACTCCACCGCTGTTTTCCATACCTGTTAATAAATTACATCTATCTATCCTTTTAAATTCAACGTCCTTTTGGCCTACTGGTATTATTATGCACGAATTTGAAAACAGATCATCAAACAAGGAAAAGACAAATTTTCTACGACATCAGACAATGCGTAAAATCCCGCCGAAGCAGCTACAACAAGTACTAATATATTACCAAAATGTTAATGAGTTAAGGACAAAAACCAGCAAGGTTTATAAAAATATAAATAATATCCCGCATGACACTATTGTGCTGACTGACACATGGTTGAATTCATCTTTTGCTGACATTGAGCTATTGGACAATGAACAATACCTATCAAGTATTTCGACGTGATCGACACCTTCCTAATGACTCAGCTACTGTTGGAGGGGGTTTATTAATAGGAGTAAGAACCTCTCTTATTTGCTCACTTGTTGATGATTTTCTTCAGTCATCACTTGAATTGCTTTGTTTAAAAATAAAAGTGTCATCTGGTTACGTTTATGTGGTTGCTACTTATATTCCACCCAGCTCTAACAGCGATATTTATGCAAATTTTAACAATTCCATTGAAACCATCTATGAGAAAATTGATCCAACTGACGAAGTCATTGTAATTGGGGATTTTAATCTTACAAACTTGAAATGGTGTAGAATGTAGATCTACTAACGATGATATCTATTTTCCAATAAACGCATCGAATATAAACGAATTTTGTGTATTGGATGGAATGGCTTCCTTTGGCTTAAATCAGTTGAATGGAGTCAAAAACCGAAATGGAAGAATATTAGATCTTGTTTACTTCTCTGATGTATTGAATACTGATGCTGCCGTTATCTCATGCGATTCAAAGATTGTAGATGTATGTAAAATTTTGAATGTTTGTAAGAATCAACTTGAGTTCAATTTTAAAAAATGTGATTTTAATCAACTCTTTATCTTATTAATGGAGAAAAATTGGGATGGTTTATTTTCAAACTTGAGCTTAGATGAAATGATTTTGCGATTTTATGAAATTTTGTTTGATTGTTTCTTAGATACCATCCCATTTCGCAAAGCAAAATATTTAAGTAATAACCCGCCATGGTTTGATTCGCATATAAAAAAATTGAAAAATAAAAGAAATTAAGCCTGGTTGAAATTTAATCTATCGAAGACTGAAGAGACATTTCGAGATTATCAAGAACTGCAAATCGACTTTATAAATTGAAAAATACTTTAGTCTGATTTTATTTCAAACACTGTGAGCTTAAAGATGATCCACAGAAATTTTGGAAGTACGTTAATAATAAAAGGAAATCTGATGGTTACCTAGTTAGTATATCAAAATTCTTTAAGTCATGATCCAGAAACGATATCTAATATGTTTGCTGATTATTTTAAAAGCGCATTTGAAGACTTTTCTTCGAATACTTCTTCATCCATTCCTTCTTATACTCAACAATACACACATTTTAATTTTATAAATTTTTCGATTACAGAAGCTTCTATACACGACAATATTTGAAACTTGATGAATGTTTTAGTCCTGGCCCGGATGGTGTTCCATCATTTATATTGAAAAAATTTGTGTCTTACCTATCTTATCCGTTATATGTTCTTTTTAACGAGTCGATAAGAAGTTCGAAATTTACTGCTCTTTGGAAAAAATCATATTTAACGCCAATACATAAAAAAGTCCCAAAGAATTTAATAACAAACTATCGTCCTATTGCGAAATTATCTGCTATCCCCAAACTGTTCGAATCTCTGGTCTGTGATATATTTGCTTTTAATTGTTCATCTGTTATATGTGACAAGCAACATGGTTTTGTAAGGAAAAAATCCACAGTCACAAATTTATTACAATTCTCTACCTTTTGTTTAGATGCGTTTGAAAAACACTCTCAAGTATATTGCATCTTTACTGACTTTAGTAAAGCCTTTGACAAATTAAATCACAAAATACTATTAGATAAATTAAGGAATATTAGATTTAACCATTGTTTTGTTTTGTGGATATCTTCATACCTAAAAGATAGATTTTATAGTGTAATATTCAGAAATAACCGTTCGTGTAAATTTAAAGTTAATTCTGGTGTACCTCAAGGGAGTCATCTTGGCCCTTTGCTATTTGTTTTATTTATAAACGATCTTCCCTCTATATTAAAACATTCTATGGCTTTAATCTATCCTGACGACGTGAAAATTTTTCGAACAATTAACTTCATTGCGGATTGTGAACACCTACAAGACGATCTTCGAAAATTTTATGAATGGTGCAATAATAATTGTTTGTTTTTGAATATTGACAAGTGTAAGACTATGTGTTTTACATGCAAGCGTAATTTAATCATATTTGACTACCTGTTGAATTCGTCACATTTATGTAGAGTGTCTAGTTTCTCCGATCTCGGAATCTTATTAGACTCGAAATTATCATTCACTGATCACTATAATTAATTTGTAAAGAAAGCCAACAAAATATTTGTATGCTCAAAATCGATCAAACCTTGTTTATAGATAAATTTTAGATTTTAAGAAATATTGTAAGCTGAACGTTTGCATTAACGTATTGAAATAAATAAATAAATATCTCTCCTAAATCTGTAAATTTCGTTAAATCAATTATTTCAGATGTAAGTTGATTTTCAGTAAGCCATGTTTCCATGGCTCTTACATCTTGATAATAGAAACCTTAATTACTTTGAAATTGCAAGATGTTATGAGAAGAGCGTCTTAACTTCCAAACTGAAGCAAATATATTAACTTTGACGCAGATCCTGGAGAAGACCAATGAATTTCAAGTCGAGACTCATCATGTCATCATATCTTTATTAACTTAATGTGTATGTGTATGTAATTCAGAAAACCAATACACGTCGATATATTTTAGTTGGACCAAATTGAGTGAATAGACACCAAAGCAATGAAAACCCAGAATTACATAATGAGCCATTGCAGATGCCAGATTGCCTTACCTGGATGACTGGAAGCAGCGTGCTCGGGTCGCAGAGAACAGAAAGCTGCCGTGATTTAGAGACCCCTCATGGATTAGGATCCCGTTAAGTAAATAGTGTTTTATTACGAGCTATTCCCTCCTTCAAAATATCGTGTTTGTCTGTCTGCAATATTCGGTTTTATTTAAGCTTTTAAGTTATGTATATTTAAATATATTTATCCTGAAAACATAACATTTCACAGATTATCAAAACAAAGGCATGCACATCCTATAAAGTCTATATCTTCCAAATATATGTATAAGAACCAAGTCTATTTTGCTCAACAATTTATGTCTACAAATATCTTACGAAATAAATTTGAATTCCTTGAAAAGAATTAGCAAAATCACAAAAAAGGAACAGAATCCTTCTTAGTCCTAATTTACATAATGGCGTCATCCATTACCTCCCTAGATTCTAAGCAACAAAACTTCCTTAACATCAAATTATAACCCAAAAACGTAGGGTTACTTTCTCAAGAATGGTTGAATGTCTGCCAAAAGTACCTGTCAGTTAACTTAACTCCATTTAGTTGAAATTCATGTTCCTTTCACCATAAATAATTATAAGAACACAAACACAAAATATGAAGAATTATTTTAAGTCATCCCTTGCCGAACAAAATGAACGAAGGTTTCCTCAAAAGCAACTCCAACATTAGGGTATGGCCAGTGGCGATTCCTCTCAGTTAGCAGGTTTATCGCCGCTAAACCAAGAATTTAAATAAATAAATACTACTACGATGTACATTTTATATTGAAAACGTAACTTTCAAATCATATTTTCCTAAACACAACACAAAACTACCATACTAAAAGTATACCTTAGCGTTAAAATTTGCGATACCAAATTTCCTACAATATAACACCATTGACATAAATACACAAAACTACTTAACCTACCCTCATTCCTATTCTAAAGTCATATTTACTAACACAAACAAACGCAACACAAAACTCTCATGCAAAAATATATCCCTTGAAGCATTTATAGCGCGAAAATTTGCGCTAACAAATTCAATACAATTTATACAATACAACATCGTTTGGCTACAACATGTCCTAAGCAAAGCCCAGCTAAATAATATGAAAGCGTTAGCACAAAAAATTGCGATAAAACAAGAGAGACATCAGGTTGAATGAAAGAGGAGTAGCGTAGTGTGCGTTCTCTTGCTTGTATGCAGTAGAAAAAACAAGGAAGGAAAGGGTCTGATTTATTTGTGTTGTTATTTGATTGGCCTTTAATATCTGGCGATATTAAGTTAGATACTAAATCTAAAAAGTTTAGTAATAAATAAACATAAATCCTAAGATCTAAGATCAGTGTGAAATTAATTAAGTACATATATGTATATATTTTGTATTTGACTGGATTTTTAATATGAATAAATATAGATATTTTTGATACTTTGAAGGACGATGGTGTGATCTTGTTTTTTTTTTTAATTTTTTTTTGTATCAAGGTATCTAAGGGTGGTCCTTATATTGATTTTTTAAAATTTTAATTTTTTGATTTTTAGAGGCCAAAATTAATCTGTTTCATTTTTAAACCGAGAAAACTATTAAGTTTTTAAATGTATTTAAACAATACGAAACGGCAAGAGGTTTTAAAGGTACCTCAATGGTAAAATGATTTGATCAAAGCAGTTTCTGGTGCTTTTAAATATGTCATACCTCTGCAAAAATTAAATAGATTTATTTTGTTGCTATTATTCTTGAAGAGTCTTCTGACATTCAAATGAAATCCCAATTGTTCGTTGTGTTTCGGTATTACTTTAATTAGAAAATCCATGATGTATAAGTTCTGGGCGAACAGCAGAAGATTCGATTCAATAAGTTACAGGTCAATTGGAAAAATATAACATAAAATATAAAGTTATTGCCCCGGCCAACGATGAGGCTTCCTTTATGAGTGGTCATTTGAATGGAATTCAGATAAAAGTTGAGAATGTATAAGTCAAAACAAAGCGTCATGAAAAAGAGCCTGACCTTGGGCGCAGATGCATGGTCTATTTTTTTTTAATGGATCGATAGGGACATTATGAAAAAGGCTTGAAACCAAATTTGCACCACCTGACAACTTTTTTTACAAAAGTTATTGGTAAAATTTGTTTTGTGTCATTTTTTTATCTTTCGCGAATATCTCGCCACCCAGTATCTCGTACCTAAAAAATAAAACATAGATATATTTATTCATAATAACATTTACTATTATGTTATATAGAACACAAAAATTGTTTAAACAAATAAAAAAGAAGTTATAGTAAGTTAAAATAATTTGTTGTTGTTTTAAAATAATTTTTTCATGATTATCAAGAAAAAAGCTCATTTAACGATGCACTTTTTATTTTTTATTTTTTAAGTGCTCGTGATTTCCTACAATTTAAACGAATTGAATTTTACGCAAGTTGATAAAAAATATTGTTATAAAAGCAATAAATTGTTTTATCTCGGGCTGAGATAGATATTAATTAAAACATGATTTTGTGATGCTTTAACACATTCTGAAAAACGAAAACTTCTAAATAATCAATTTGATATAAATGAAACAAATTAAGGATGAAGATATTAAAAAGGTTGGCATCAATCGAACAACTGAAATATTTCGATTAACTGAACAAGAACAAATTTATTTAATAACGCCACAAAACAAATTTTCCTGAAGAAGTAAATAAAAATCTAATTACAAGCTGACCAAATATATTTGAATTTACTCAATTAAAGAAGGAATTGAATGTTTTTTCATGAAAAGGCAGATGCTATATAGCCAAAACGTACAACATTAGCTGAGACTTTAAAAGCGATAACTCCATTTAATATCTTACTCTGGATGGAGGCAAACGTCGCCGACACTTTTTAGCAGATGTACAAGCTTATAAAACTCCAGCTTGAACGGCGTGTAAGGAGTGCTTCTTTTATGCATTGAAGAGGATAAAAACGTACTTTCGAAGTACTCATGGTCACAAGAAATTGAGCTATTCGGCTCTTATGTCTAAAGAAAAGGTTTTTTTAAAAAGAATTAAAAGCAAGTGACGAAATTTATAATCAAGTCATCGAAAGTTTTGCTACCGTTGAACGACGAACCGAATTAATGCATCGATACATTTTTAAACATTTTATTTTATGTTACTAATTTATAAAGTATTGCTTGCGTTTTGTTTTCCTTATTAATAAAATTAAAAAAAAAAAACTACAATTTTTTCCTCACACCATGGCGCTAACCCAATACTAAAGATCAGGAATCGCCACTGGGTATGGCGGGTGGTACCTAAGAAAACATTATTAATGCCGGGCTTGTATTGCATGGCGAATAATAAATAATGACAACCAGTGCGCGTGTAACTTTTGGAATATTCTTAAAGACCTACGTTTACGCATACTGTTCTCCCATTAGCATAGAAATTTAACATTTACACTTTCTTTTCCATTCAAAACAAACACAACAGGAGGTTCCCTGCAGCAGGCAACTCCTTTAACAATTGTCAATTTCTTGGCTTTGTCCTAATAATGGATGAACGCTCAACGTTTTGGTGGAAAAAAAATATTTGAAAGGCATGTAGAGGAACAGGAAATCAAGTTTCGGTTCTCAGCTGGAATGTGTTTGTTCTAAAAACATTACTGACTTCACTGTAATACGCATAATTCCGGTAGTTCAAGAATAATTTCGTCATGAATCTTCCCACATAAGGACACGTTTTGATGTTGTGACAGATGAATGCGATTGTCTTAGTTATTCCGGTTCCGCCGGCAACAAAATAGAATACTCCCTCTGTCAAATGATTTAAATCCTTTGAAGTTCAGTAAAAAAAAACTTGAGTCTTTCAATTTATACACAAGCTCTCATATTGTTATTACTAAAATTCTTCTGATTATAATGGTTTATGAATTTTTGAATATTATATAAATAATAGTATAATATATATTATATAAATATAAATATATGAAGCTTCGGAGGCACACTGCATGTATGTAACTATACAAAAACCCCTTCTACTATAATGGTTTATGTTTGGTGAAAATTGGAAAATCGTTTCTTTGTCACTAGACCCTAAAATTGTCAATAAAATTATCTGCGGCAAAATAGTGTTTTCTTAGAAGGAACAGAAAGTTTGGGAGATTATTATCAATTTTATATCATGACAAACAAGAATAGGGTACATCTAATTAACAATTCATCCTTAAAAAGTTAGTGTTTGGTTGGAAATTTTTGCCGCTAGCAACATTCGTCCGTACTTCTTCAAAAACGACGCTAATGAGACGGTCACCGTCAATGGCGAGAGGTACAGAATAATGAATACCTATTTGTTATGGTCCAAATTGAGCCATATGGACCTAGGCAACATAAGTTTCAATTGGAAAACCACGATTGACATTCTGCATGAATTGGCCACCAACTTGGTCTACAGTCCAGCTACGTCCACATCCAATAGATCTGAATTCCATTATTTTCCATTTTGTAGTATTTATATTAAGGACTCACAAATCGCAGTTATCTTTTAGCTTTTTGATCTGAAGCTGAAGATTTAGATAGAGGATTATCAGTTAAGATCAGCAAATCGTCTGTATAAAATAAAATTTTATAATTTCCATCTCCAAACAGAATACCACTGGTTTTTGATTTTGTTGATAAATAGCGTAAACATAAGCGGACTTAAGACACATCCTTGTGGGACTTCTGTTTCGCATTTTAACTTTCTTGACTTTTTTGTACCGTAATATTTTCAAGAAGTTTTTTTACAGACTCTAATGAATTTCGTCAACAGGCGAGTTCCTGCTCGTTTAAAAAGTAAGTAATTCATACTAACTTTAACGAAAAATAAAAATATAAAAAATCTGCAACGTAGAATTTTTAATTTAATATTATTTATATAAACGAAATTTTGTTTTAATAGACTGCACTTCTATCTTAGCTGCATCTGAGATGTACCCCCTTCAATGTATACAGATTGGCCAAAAGGTGTGGTTAATTTTGAATAGTTCCTGTTTGACAGTTCGAACTGCAATCTATGTTGTTTATGTCATTTATGTTGATATAACACGCCGATTTCTCGAATAATCTAGTAACATCAAATCAGATCAAAAACATAAATGTTCAAAAAAGAGCGAAGTTCTTCTATACAAAAACCTTTGTGCAACAAGTCAGCCGTGAAAAGTACTGAGATCTAAAAGTACGCCAAGTTCTTACTTCATGAAGGCTTAATATCGAACATTTAAAGTAGAATCATATTGAAACAGCTACAATGTAATAGAGAAATTTTATTATTTAATGATTACTGACTAAAATTTGATAAGCTTACTGGTCAAGTTTTTAAAACCTTTCGAATTGAGCATAAAAAAAAACTTGCCAAGTAAGCCCATCAAATATTAATGAGTAATCATTAAATAATAAAATTTCTCTATTACATTGTAGCTGTTTCAATATTATTCTACTTTAAATATTCGGTAAACCTTCATGAAGTAAGAACGTGGCGTACTTTTAGATCTCAGTACTTTTCACGGTTGACTTGTTATACAAAGGTTTTTGTATAGAAGAACTGGGCTCTTTTTTAACATTTATGTTTTTGATCTGATCTCACTCCTTTTTGCAAAGATTTTAATATTTTGCTATATCAAAATCTCGAAAGACACGGAAAGATAGAAGGGTGGAGTCTATCTACTAAGATCAACTAAGTTTATAGCTTCCTATTTCTTTTGATATATTTTCTTTTTGTTATTAGTTGTTTTGATTTGCGCATCAATTGTTTCTTCCTGTCCTTGCAAGATACCTAACACTAACATACCTACCTTAATTATAAATACTAGTACCTACATCCGCTCAAAGTCATAAAAAAGCAATAATTGTTGACGATGTGATGATGTTTTTTTGTCAATTTTAACTATTTTTTAAATGAAGGCAGGCCACCAATTAATAGCCTAATTAGTGGTGTTATTGTAGTTTACATCACATATAATATTGAGTGATATAAATAGCAAAATTTGGCTTTTAAATAGCTTAGTTAACTCCTTATACGAAAACTATGTACCTCTTGTAACCAAGCGAATAAAATCTACAACTTGCCCCTGGTACAATAACCGAATTAAATGTTTGATTGAAGAGAGAGAACGATTTTTTAAAAGACACAAACGAAATCCAACTGAATATAACAAAAAGCAATATTGTGTCGCTCGAAATAATGTAACGGCTCTTATTCGCTCATCTAAGAGATATTTTCTTTTACATAAACTAGATCCATCACTTAGTTCAAAACAACTATGGAAGAATTTAAAAGGTGCCGGTATAGTTGCGACCAAAAATATGTCTGAGTGTTCATTTAACCCTGATGTTATGATGTCACAATTTGTTCCAAGCAGTTCAAGCTCCTCTTTACTTGAAGATGTTAATTACTCTGATTCGAACATGGGCTTTTCCTTTAACTGCATCGAATTAGGTGATGTTATTGATTCAGTTCGTTCTGTTAAATCGGATGCCATCGGACCTGATGATATATCTCCAAAGTTTATAAAGTTAATTTTACCCTTAATTGCGCGGTATGTTAAGCATATTTTTAATTTCTGTATTTGTAGAAGTATTTTTCCGATGTGCTGGAAGGAGGCCAAAATTGTTCCTATCCCTAAGAAAACAAGTCCATCTTTGGCAGCTGACTTCAGACCCATAAGCTTGTTACCCTATCTCTCAAAGCTTTTTGAAAAAACTATTCAAAATCAAATGTTAAACTTTTTAAATGAAAATAATATGATTTCTCGCTGGCAATCTGGATTTCGGGTCAAGCATAGTTGTGAATCAGTAGTCATCAAAGTTACAACAGACTTGCGAATGGAACTAGATTTTGACAAATTTGGTGTATTATTGTTATTGGACTTTTCAAAGGCGTTTGATTGTATTGATCATTCAACTCTTATGTCAAAATTGGGAAATAACTTTAGCTTTTCAAGTACTGCTATACGTTTACTGCAGACCTATCTCAAAGACAGGATTCAAACAGTTAAAACTGATAGTGGTGTTTCAAGACCACTTACTGTAAACCAAGGAGTCCCACAAGGCTCTGTCTTAGGTCCGCTTTTGTTCACACTGTTTATAAATGATCTGCCTGATAGTATAGAATCAAGTAATATTCAAATGTATGCAGATGATGTCCTTATATATTTGAGTCGCCCATCTGGGCTAATAGAAGACCTAGTAGAAAGAATCAATGAGGATCTTTTGAGGATACAACTATGGTCTATTCAAAATAAACTAAAACTGAACCCTACAAAGACTTAAGCGATGCTATGTTCAAGGAGAGATATTAGTACCCGAGAATTTCCAAACATTATTCTCAATGGAGAAATTATACCATATGTTGAAAAAGTGAAATATCTTGGGAATACGTTGAATAAAAATTTGAGCTGCTGCGATGCTATTTCGAGTACAATAGGAAGAATATATTCTGGACTGAGAAGTTTGAGGGCATCTGCCAGTCTCCTTCTCCCAAACATGAAATTGCGTTTAGTTAAAAACCTCATTATACCATTTTTCTTATACAACTGTTCCGTATGTCCAACCTTGGACTACGACTGTAAACGCAAAATAAACGTAGCATTCAATGACTGTTTACGCTTCATTTACAATATTCCAAGACACACCAGTGTTTCAGACCTTAAGTCAACTATCTTCGGAATTTGTCTTAATGACTATTTTCAGTTGCGTATTATGATGAAGCTTCATTCTATCATACTACAAAATAAATGTCCTGTTTACCTGAACGAAATGCTTCGATTTTCCCAATCTCCTAGAGGTGTACGCCTTATACTCGTATTGTCTAGGTTCACGCACACCATTGCTGAGCGATCATTTTTCGTGGCAGCAATTAAACTGTGGAATACTCTTCCGGTTGAGTTGCAGAGGTCACGAACACCAACTGAGTTGCAGAGAGGATTACTTGCACATTTTTCCCACAACAGTTGAAGCCAATTAATATCTATTATTTCTTTTTTCTTTTTATTGCTGAATTTATTGCGAAATACTATTTTGAATTAAATAATATAGTTAGTTTATTAATGCATTTATTTTTAATTTCTTAAATAAAATAATTTTTTCTCACTCTTTCAATTTGAATTAAAATACTGTAAAACATTTTTTTTTTTTCTGTAAATTTATCTTTTTATGCTTTATCATAAGATATTAAAGCTTGAAGCATTATGTCATACTAAGTTTGTTTAAATAAATAAATAAATAAATTAAGAGTTTTTTTAATGTACATTAACTCATATGCAACTGTTTTCTTTTTTCATTCATGTTTACATAAATATAACATACAGTACCGAATCGAGCACTCTAGTTCTAAGAAAAGTATTAGTTTTCAAAATGCACGTTTAGTTTCAAAATGACAATAAAAAGACACTTCGAAAGAAAAATCTTAGATTTTCTATTTTTCGGTTTGAATGTACATTAAGCTTTACCACTCTACCAAATTTCATCATTCTACGGCAATCGGAGATGCTTCATATAAATTAAACATTTTCTCAGAAAATGGGCGGATACCATGCCCCCTGAATGGAAAACCTCAATTTTTATATTTTTTTCTTAGTATCAAAGGGCACGGTAGTGCCCAGCCAAGTTCTGGCACTACACCCTTTTTTACAGGAACAAACTCAGGCGATTTTTGACCCCTCCCTATCTTCAGTACCACTAAAGTCAGAAACTTCAAATTCCGAATATTTGCTAAGCTAGTCAGGCACAGGCGCCTTACCAAATTGAATTAACGATTTTGACATTTTTTTATTAGTAAATATTATCTATGTAAATCTAACTTAAGTCTTAAGCAAACTAAAGGTTTTTTTTTTAAACTTTAATATCTTATAATGTAGATAAAATATTATAAAACACTAAAATTGATTCTTTTAATATATAAATACATAGTTAAATGTAATACTCATAGTAAGCAACACGAATTTGTGGAAATAATTTTTTAAATTAATGAAATGACTTTCACAACTTTTTTAAAATATATAAAAAAAAATGTAAATGTGACGTGATTCGGAGTGCGTATCTCTATCATCGGGTGAACTTAAATTTGACATTTAAATTTGACAGTCGAAGAAGGCAAGGCTCTTGTATTCTGTCCGATAGAGGTTAAACCAATATGTTTGTCTTCTTTATTTAGTCTTAAATAGCAGTGTCGAAAGTGGTTGATTGGTTTTCAGTGTCAACATGTCGTTCAATAGTCTTTCCTGTTCTGGTTTACTTACTTTGTAGATCTCGTGCACCTCAGTTGCATCCAATAATATCCCTTTCATACTTGTGTAGTGTATTTAAACCAAATAAGATAATTTTAACACTCTTATAGCCATTAATTTTAACTCTAATTCAACTTGGCATATGAACATATGTTAAATTATGAATATTTTTCCAACACACCCCTAAATTCATCTTAAAGTGAATTGCTTTCACTTTTGATTTTTCTTTCCTAAAAATTACATATTACTTTAAATTTTCTGTCAGCTGATTTTGACATGGGTATAAATACCATTTGTACAAACCTTAAAGTTTAAATAAGAAATGTATAATATCATTTTATTTGGACTTGTGTTGCTGGCCTAGCTAAAGACTAACAATTACATTCGTTTTATATCTTTTTATTGTGTGTATTTATTTTATGATACACATTTGTTTTATTCATTCCGGTTAATCAACCACGGTATACGGTATACGGTTAACACAGACGTCACTTGAGGAAGTACCTATATTCTCGGCATGTTAATCTTGAATAGTATTACGTAACAAGCATCTACGTATTATACACCTGGCGGGTGCTTATGCTTCATTGGGGCTTGTGTTTTCCAGCTTTTCAGAATCCAATAGTATTTCTCTTACAAACCACAATGTTGGCCCCCACATGATAGATTACCCGGGTGCGTCAGATAAAGGTAATACTGATGACGAACGTCTGTAAATTCGTTAAATCAAATGGTTGGCTTGGCTCTATGAAATGGAATGTGTGCTCAATTTGACAGATTTGTGGGATAAGTTGGAAATGCCAGGTGTAGACGGTGTAGACATTTAAAGGGTATGACAGATAAGCCAGATGTGAAATTTACCCAGAGGTGGGATCTTTTTTACGTAGACGAAATTGATTGAATGGCGCAATAATAAATCTGAATGTTCATGGCAGAAAATATATGATGACGGTATTTGGGGCTCAGCACGTGAGTATATAGAGGGTAGTTATTTTTTTATGGAAAAATATTAAAAAATATATCCATTTCTCAGTTAAAATGAAAGGGATTCTTCAAAGAATATTTGATTTGGTCCTAGAAGATACTCGTACTTCTTGAGTATGTGTGGTTATATCCTGTGATAGGTTGATGGATAGATAGCACTTGGACTCAACGTATTTTTTTTTGTTAATTTGTTTTAAACAAGAGCACCTAAGATATTGTTTTTATTAATATAAATAGTGTAGTTATATTTCTTAAATGTTTATTAGATTGCATTGCTGATAGAATACATTTTTAACAATGGACTCTAGGTAATATTTCAATCAAAGCTTTTCATCTCATTTTGACTAAAACATTGTTAGGATAGGATCTATTAACTAATCATGTCTAAAGTAAATAACATCAATAGCCATCAATAATATCAAATATTTTCAGATATGGTTCAGGTCATTGCAAAATGGTAGAAGTCATTTTTCCCAATCGAGAATACTTACTCAGCTCTTCTGGCTGGAAACTGCAAAACCCTGAGAAATAACCTCGGTTTTCTTAAGCCATTTCTGCACTTGACACACTTGATACCTGTCTGCAGATAGAATTTAGAAAACCACCTACTCTAAAAACATACCAAGTACTCGAGCTTTTGAAAGTAACAAATTTTTAGATAAGGTCGTACGTATAGTAGGGCAAAAAAACCTTTAGCCCAGTGCACTTAAACCCAAAACGTGTTCCTTCATTTAAGCCACCAACAGAAGTAATATCCTAGAGTCAAATATTGCTTATAACTATTATGGCAACATTTTTCGAAAACCGCTCGTGAGGAAGCTTAGAAAAATCCTTGAAAAATGAGATTAATTTCAGATTAGCAGTTTGGATCTAGAAAAAAAAATATTACACATGCTTGACAAAAGGCACTAGAACAACATTTTGTTGTTCGATTCAATCTTTTGATAAAACTTGTCAGTTGGAAATTGAGTCAGAAGAAAATAAAAGCCGGTGGACCACAATAAAGTTGTGTCAAATCCGATTAGTCAAAACAGTGCGAATTTTTCTGTGGGAAAAGTAATTCAAAAAAAATAAAAACACTTTTATTATCCGTTTACGCGAAGCTAGAAACATTACTTTCTCAGTCGAGAGACCGATCAAGGCTAAAAATTACATAACAATCTTATCCATACAGAGTTTATTAATATATACATGTAGTTATGGCGAAAAGGAAGAGACTCGAAGGGGCAGTGTTGCCATTCGCTACAAAAGTGTCCTTGGACAAAGCCTATTTTCAATATTGGCGGGTAGATGTTGAAGTAGAATTTAACAAGCTGTGTGTGAGGTATTAATATTTTGTTTTATGTCCATTTACATCTCTATGTGTGTTATTATGTATGAAATATGAGATCGTTCAAATGCTCGCCTTGGCTTCTTACGGTGGCATGGATCCGAGTGATCCAAATTTTATTGACTCTTCCACATGTGTCTAGGTGAGCTTAAGCGATTGCCTGTGTAATGTTCACCTTGAGGGCATCAGTCCATTGGTTTATTTGCATAGACCTGTCACATAAGGAAACCTTAAAAGAAAAAGTTAAGTGGGGTCAAATCACATTACTTTGTATAACACGAATTGTTCACTTTTAATTAACTTCCAATGTTAACCAGGGTAAGCGCACAAGTCATGACGCGAAATTCGATAAGTTGAAATTTTTAACTATTACTCATTTTGATAAAAGAGTTTTATCAGTTGAATGTGCTGTATAATCGTGTTTCTTGCAGTGATGATTTGGCATCAGTTACTGAATAGTAAACAACAGATTTATGCGATTTTACAGGTCTCCAAAATCTACCCGTGCCAATTAAGAAAACTTCACGTAGAAGTATATGTGCTTAAAAATGTAGAAATTGAAGTTCCCTGGAAATGAGAATAGCTGAAGCTGGGGATAAGGCAAACTCATGTTAAGGAACAACAAAATTCCTTAATCCAAAGTTTTTATTTTGATTAAAGAGCTATGATTTGTTGATACAATAGCAATAAAAAATGCCGCATGGAATATTGATATTTTGCAAAAAAGAATTGAATTGAAAGCAACAGATCAGTGTGATCGATAGTGATCATATGTTGGGTAAATTCAAAAACGTAAAATTCATCAATATGATTTTTTGCAAAGATTGTATTGATCTTATTTATGGAAAATAATGTAAAAATTTTGTAGTACTGATAGAAAAATTGAAATTTCCACAAATGGTACCGGCACAGAGTCAGACAAAGTTAATGGGCCGTACCAACAATCAAATTAAGAGACGACTTTAATATTTGAGTGAAATGGACCATTATTTAAAGAGCTCTATAAAGTTAACCATACAAGTTATGAACTTAATATTTATGTGAACTCTTAATTCTGAACCATTTATTGTACGGAACCTAAAAAATAAAATACAGCATATATGGTCAGTTATATAGGGTCCATTAAATAATGCTTCATTTCGCTCAAATATCAAAGTCGTCTCTTAATTTGATTGTTGGTAAGGCCCACTAAGTTCATTGCTTTCTTGTCAAGAACCAAGATCCAAATTATGTCTTGCAAAACATACAAAAAAACAAAAGTACTTCTTTTCAAACTACATCATTTGAGTAACTAGAGTCGGAGAACAAGCTTTTAACCCAACTTTTACAGATTGTGTAATAGTTTTCAGGTCATCTTTCATTGGCCAATAACGATTAATAAATAGGGAGGCAAAATAAGGAATGTGTGTAATAAACTAACCTTGAATTGCCATGTTTTTCTCATCGTCAGTGAGTTATACGTGGCTTGCTGGAGAATACATAAACTATCGTAAATTCATGATCGTACTGAAGTATGTTTTGTTTCTATTCACTAAAAATTCAAGAAAAGATTCGGTTGACTAAATCCCTTCCCGACGAACATACTGACAACCGACGCAAATCCCAGGACTGTGGTGGTATACAGGGTGTCCAGTTATTCATGTGCCATACTTTGGAATGTGATTCTCGGGGTCATATTCTAAGAAAAAAATTGTTCTACAGTAAAGTCTGATTTTCAACTTTGACATCACTTTTTGACGATTAAAAAAAAGCCTAACTTTTGAGTACTCTGACCCCGTGTTAAAGTCAATTTCTCTATCAGTACTAATGGTAGGGACCTTATTTTGTACTTTTTTTAGTAGAAATACTAACCCTTAAAACTGCGTTGAAACTGAAATGGTATTTTTTTGAGGGTTGCCAGATATTCAATTTTAAATGGTGTTCAATTTTCTTCCCCCAGCATAATTTTGACTTTGAGGTCAATTTTTTTAAAAAAATGCGTAATAAACATGAAGTTTTATTATTTTTACCTTTTTTTTTTTATAATCTACCCGTGCTCAAGGGATTATGATTACCCTTTAAATGTTTCAACACAGCGCGGGCGTGAAGTTAAGGAAGAGAAAGAAAGATAGGAAAGATGTGTGGCACGATGTTCTGATACTGAAGATTGTTGTCTCAGATATTTTATCTGCAGGGATGGCGGCTGAACTAAAGCGGAGAATGCCGTGTCTTATTTCTATGTCGCTTATAATTCACATTACATATTTTGTTCGTGTTCATCCTTGTTGGGCATACTAGTTTAACTCAATTACATGTTGTTAGTGTTATGCCTGAACAACATGTAATGAGTCAACCAGCAACCCATTGATGACAATAATTTTAGAAGGTTTTAATGGAATTAAAGCGACATAGACGACGGCAGGGATCGAACCTGTGATCATGAGGTTCACAGGCGAGCACACATCCATCGCGCCACGGCCACCTGATGATCAAAACAATAATAAAGAAAACTCATTAATAAGTGCACCCGAGAACTCATACATTTATGAAAATCTAAAACAGATAAAATTAAAAAAAAATGATTTTTTGCCCTGAGGTGTAAATGGTTTGTATAAAACAATAATTTGTGTAGTTTTAAGTATTTTTTTTATTTTATGTAAGAATAAATACAGTCATAATAAGTGCTCAAAGTGCCCTCGTGCGTTTTGAATGCCTGCTAGAGCCCGTTTTTGGATTTCATTTTGAATGTTTATTCTCGATAACTCTTGCCTTACTTTTAGTGATCCTTCGGAATACGTTGTTCTAATTGAGTAAAAAGTGTTATTTCAAATGAGTAAACAATTTTTTTCATTCGTCCCTATAAACAAAAAACTAAGTACAGTGAGATGGATAGATCTTGAAGGCCAGCGAATTGGTGAATTTCTGTCTATCCATCGATTACCGTATTCTTCATCCAGCCAATAGTTAACTTCACGGCCATAGTGGGCTGGAGCACCATCTTATTGGAAATATGATGAAGCTAGTTGAAGCAGCAGTGGAACATCCTCCAATAGGTCTCGTAGATTATTTTGTAAAAGCTCAAGATAGTTAGTAGAATTAAGTCAGGGTGGTAATTTGAAAAGCCCGATTAATTTATTTAAAATTACACCCGCCCAAATATTGACAGCGAATCTGTGCTGAAATGATCTTTGCCGTCTTGAATGTGGATTACTCGAAGCCCATGTATGGAGATTTTGGAAATTCGTAATACCATCTCTTGTGAATTGAGATTCGTCTGTCCAAAGAAATCTGTTTATAAACTGTTTGTTATCTAAACTTATCTCCAGCAACCAGTTACAAAATTCGAGTCTCTTTTTAAAATCATCGGGAAGCAGTTCTTGCACAGGTGTATGGGGATATGGATACATATATTTGTTCCATGCAGTTTACTGGAAATTCTGTGCTTGGAAACATTAAACTGTAGAGCGTCTTATGCTGATGGAAGGATCGATTTCAATACTGCCAGTATTTTTTCATAGACCGAAACTCTTCTGGTGATTGCGGCTCCCGTGCTAGGTCTTGCAGTTCAAACTGATCCAGTTTATCGAAGCCTTCGAAGGATATTTCCAAAAACATTTCGAGAAGGAAGTCGCCTGTTAGGATAAGGTTCCTGGCATCTTCGTTGTGCTCTTCTTGAATTTTCATTGCACAACCCATAAACGAATAAAATGTCTGCGTATTCCTCACTCGTGAATGAAGGCTTTCCAAAAGGCGTTTTATCCAATTATCGTGACTGAACTTGATAACCCGATGAATGAATTTGTTATTTTATTCTCTTATACCACTTATTTCGTTAATTTACCCACTAAACATTCATACCCCAAATTTAACTCTCCCTGAGAAGAGATTTCTCTTGCGAGGAATTGACAAATCCTCCAAGAGTATCTCTTGTCATGGAAAGTGCTGCTCATTAGCCATACGGAATCGGCAGAAAATTGTAGGTCCCCTCCATTCCTGGTAACACGCATACAGGAATGGTTGAGAGTTGTAAGTCACTAGGTCCTGGTTCACTTCGAGCTGTTGCACCACCAAATTTATTTATTTGTTTGAGAAGAGATTAGGTAATTAGGGTTTTGACAGCAAGTCCAGTAGCCATAAGTACATTTTTAACCCTTTTCATGAGTACATAGTCTTAAAAATTACTTAAAAACTATCAACTTTTGGAACACCACTCCAATTGCCAAGTGCTGCAATAAACGTAGATAAAAAACCCAAAATTCGATTTTTTGCCTGTGTTAGGTTTTCCCAAGTATAATAAAAAGAATTGGTTTTTGCATGTACTTATTAATGAGTTTTTTGTAATTGTTTTGTTCATCAGGTAAAAATAAAAAAACTTTATGTTTATGACGCATTTTTTGAAAAAAATTGACCTCAAAGTCAAAATTTTGCTCGGGCAAGAAAAATTCAACACCATTTAAAATTGAATATCTGGCAACCCTTAAACTGTATCAGCTAAATTTAAACGTAGTTTTAAAGGCTGGTATTTATACTAAAAAAAATCTAAAATGAGGTCCGTACCATTAGTTCTGACAGAGAAATTGACCTAAACATGGTTCAGGGTACACCAAAGTTAGCCTCTTTTTTAAATTGTCAAAAAGTGATGTCAAACTTGAAAATCAGACTTTACTGTAGAACAATTTTTTTCTTAGAATATGACCGAGAATCACATCCCAAAGTATGGCACACGAATTACCGGACAACCTGTATGGTTTGTTTTTTTGTTACGTATACGCCTAAGTGACCGTATTCAATAATTTAAACATCCTCGAACTCAAATACTTTCAATATCTCTACAATTAAATAGATGAACTACTAAGCGATTGGAATATGTTTTACGTCTAAAAATAAACACCATTGTCTACTTTAACTTTAGGTCTCCAATTTATGTATCTGACATCTTTTAATAGTTCCCAAAACTTCCTTTTCACATAAAACATGATTGTTTTTTGCCTGACTAGGAGGAAACTAAATAACACTCAAGATAAGGTGTCTTTTACCTCTGGCAGGAATGTCATCAAAGCTTGGAATACTGTTTGTTAAAAGAGAAAACTACAATATGTACCAATGTTAATGAAGGACAAACGAACAAGGATTGCATTCTAGGACAAACACATCCTTGGAGCTGCAATGACCACAAACTTTTTGAAACAATAAACGCAGAGAAAATATGTGTGTTTGTTTTAAGTAACATATAATTCTTTGTGTTCTGTTGCATATCTTTTCGAGCGGAACAACTTACAAAGCAGATGACAACAACAAATATAATAAAGACCAGTAACAGCAACAGTAGCTTTTAAGAAGTTGGGTTTTGTTTTATGCAATTCATGTTTGCGCCCACTGTCGTCTGACATGCACTTCTGCACAAGCAAGACAAAGGGAAAAAGGATAGTCTCAATAGTCAGTGTGGTCTTGGACATTCTACATAAGGATGATAGAGGCAGAGAAAAGCATTATCGGATGCACACGCAACAAAGTTTTGCATAATTAAATTTTCCTATTTTTGCGCTGCAGGATGGATACGAGCAGTGATAGATTGTGGTTATATTTTACCTTTTTTTTCCACAGGAATCTTTTTTTATGTCAAATAAGTGAACTTGCATAAAGGTCTCTTTTTTCTTGGATGTTTGTGAACGAGTATGCGGATTTGACATATAAAATATTGTAAAAGTGCAGGTGCGCAAGCAATAATATATAATGTTCGTGTGCAAACACATAATCTACCAACGACAGAACCGATGACAAGGAAGTTTTCTGTTATTCGTATTTTTCTTCTATATCCTTCTTGATGTAAGTTCATGTCAAGAGTAGATATGTACGTGGTAGTTATGTATAGTAGATACTACTTCCATTGTTATTTTGAGATGCCTTTTGGAGAAGTGAGGAATGCTCCATTGCTTAAAGGCTCCACACGTAAGAGTAAGGCTTTTTACCTTTTGATCTATGCCGTCAGGATATTAAGAAACTGCAGTGATATTTTTCGGCTCTTGACACACTTGAATAAGAACAGCAAATAAATCAGGAGGATTTGGATATTAATATGATTTTTAAGATTTATGTCATCGTAATCATACAATCATTTGAAATGCTTCAACCCTCTTTAGAAGAAATGAACGCAGGATTTTACATTTTTTTTGAATAATATAAAGACCATTAGTCATAAAGAAAAACTTGTGTTTTTTACAAATAATATTAATGGCGAATTTCACTCTATTAATGATCCGAACTTCTATTCTCGATTTAAATATACCATGAAATAGAGGAGTTATGTCTTGATTTATACTTAAACATTAAAGAATGAAGGTTTGTTGTACCACAATTAAATATGTTCTCCAGATTTAATGACAGAACGTAATTAATTCAAGATGAGGGTGTTCCGCATAAGACAAAAGTATTAATTGAGAATCTGAGAGGTATTTTTGCCAATTAATTAATCAGCAAGCATGGTGGGCAGGGCACCCGAATCACTTTGATCACTCGATAATTTAAATCGATAGTTGAGAGCAACCGTCCCAAGATAAATCAGGGCCTAGAAGAAAATATCTGGCGTGAAGTTACAAAAATTACGTCTTGCTCTCCTTTATTCACAAATTTAAGATTCCAATTACAAAAGTATGTTAATGCAATGTCGCTTGAAATTAAATATGAAAATATTTTGATTTACATGCATGCTGGTATTCCAACGATAGGAATAATCTATTTGTTTAGCTGTTAGGAAAATTAAGAACACCGACTCCCCAAAGATCAAATTTTTTGTTTGCAGTCGACTTCAAGAAAAATATGAACAATAATATACTGAAATCAACATCAACATCAAAATTCCATGATGAATTCGTAGAAATTCATAATGCAACATCAGGGAGAAAGTGGGACGAAATCATTCTGGGCTTCGAAAATATATTTTACTGTTACTCAGGCTGTCAGCTGCCACTTATCACTGACAGCTGTGTATTTGAAGTTTGAATTTTGAAATCAAACGCTCAGTTTTTCATTTTAATAAGCGAAGTGAAAATGGCTGGTCGAAAGCTACATAATAATTGGGATAAAGGTAGATTTACTCCAATTAAAATGGTAAAATAAGCGTATTGGAGTTCTCTGTGACACGTGATCTGCACTTCTTAAGAATACAACAGTTTCAGTTCAGTTTCAGTTTTCAGAAACAGAATGCGAAATTCGCGTAAAAAAAAGCAGAAAAAGAGAAATCCCCATAAATTACTCGTATTATTTGAAATGCCCGAAATTTTAAATGTCTACTTATTTTTTTAATATTCGTTATAAACGATGGATTTTTTAATTTTCAATTTAAAACTGTTCGTAATAACCGCTAGTTCGTTATAGGCGATACCGTGTGATGTGCTTTTTGCTTTCCAGCCGAGGTTCTACTCGCCGGTCTTGCCAGGGTCGTCCTGAAGAAAACACGAAACTCCAGATGTAAAAAGGTCTTTGAAACTTATTACAAAATCTTTATTGGAAATAACTCTTAAATCTACAACATACAATGTTCTGTTACTAATATTTCACTTAATTCGGGTAATTGGACGGTTCACGGACATCAACTCTTCTGGCTTCTAGTCTAGCTGCCTTGCATCAGTTATACTGCTTGCTGATGATCTGGATCTGGTACTTGATTACGGGTATTCTGTATTCTGGTAATTCGGCTTCAAACGGGCCCTTTCATTCGGATGTCTATTTCATGACGGGATCCCTAGGTAAAAGGCCCCTGGTGGCACTAAACAGCAGGCTAAACGCTCTGGTAGATCAGCAGGTTCAAGGCCCCTGGTGGCACTAAACGGCAGGCTAAACGCTCTGGTAGATCAGCAGGTTCAAGGCCCCTGGTGGCACTAAACAGCAGGCTGAACGCTCTGGTAGATCAGCAGGTTCAAGGCCCCTGGTGGCACTAAACAGCAGGCTAAACGCTCTGGTAGATCTGCAGGTTCAAGGCCCCTGGTGGCACTAAAGGGCAGGCTAAACGCTCTGGTAGATCAGCAGGTTCAAGGCCCCTGGTGGCACTAAACGGCAGGCTAAACGCTCTCGTAGATCAGCAGGTTCAAGGCCCCTGGTGGCACTAAACGGCAGGCTAAATGCTCTGGTAGATCAGCAGGTACCGAAGCCCCTGGTGGCAATTAGGACATTAAACTTCGAACTAAGACCCCTTACCGCTGGTGGTGGGAAGCCTTAATAAGAAATATCTGGATAATCTCACCTACCTAACTTGCTAAATGACCAACTCGTCTATACTTCTTGTCTACGACTGGATTTCGAAAGATTGATCAAATCAATTTACTGTGCCGCCTGACTGTGCGTATGAGCGAAGAGGTGCTTTTCGTTCACCCAAGTAGATCCTCTTGATGGTTTTTCAGTAGAAACTGAATGTGAACTATATAAGTGGTGAACGAAAAATATCCATGTAGTTGATTTTCCTGTGACGTCATATGCTGATGGTGCTTGTGAATTGAATTTGAGTGAAGTACAATTCTTGGTATCATGCAGAAGTCGTATAGAGTGGAGTAGCATGGAACGCTTCGTTACAACCGTTAAAACCGATATGTGGTTAGTACGAGTACAATTTGCATGAACCTTGGTCGGGACTTAGAGATTAGTTCGCAATAACCGATATTTCGTTATTTGCATTTACAAAATTGTCATTTAATCATAATTTTCGTAATTTTTTTTGTTATTGCTTCATCGCCAATTTACTTACTTCTTTTTTTTACATGTCACATTTTTAAATTGACATAAAATTTTCATACCCAAAAGTTGTAAATATGTAAACAGCCTACATGAGATTACTCTCAAAAACAATTATATATCTACTAATAAATAAAAATAAAAAAAAACTACTGGGGAATTTTTTTTAAACTCGGTACTTAACGGTCTTCGGTGATTCTTTAGAAGAGAAATTGAATTTTGTCTTGCTCCAAGACTAACGGTTCCCCGCATACACTCGTAATACAAAATCTAATTTATCTCGAAAACGGCTCAAATGATTTGGATGACTAAAATAACGTGTGTTATTATGGGAGTGGACCACATGTTCGCCAAGCAAAATATTATAAAAAATGTTAGTAACGGTACCGATCATAGAACGTTTTTTTTTTATTTCAACTTTCTCATTGCCCTTGGAATTTCAAAAAATGTAATATATAAAATTTAAAAAAAAAATATTATTGTGGATTTTTAAGAAAATTATAAATTTTTTTTTTAATTCAATAACTTGAAAACGGGTAGACGATTAAATTTTGAAATTACGTCTAAAAATGAATGAATACTAACAATTTACATATAAAATTTTTATAAACAATTTTTTTAGGAAAACTTAAAACTTAGTACATAAAAACTTGGTTCAGTATGTCTGTACCTCTCCCTACAGCCTAAACCACTGGAACTAGTTTCTTCAAACTTGGTAAAGGGCTTCGGTGATTCCCTAGATGAGAAATTGATTTTTTTAGCTCCAAAACTAATGGTACCCCCCATACACCCGTATTGCAAAATGTAATTTATCTCAGAAACAGTTCTACCTTCTTTGAACTCATTCCGGTTTCCCTCAGTTAGGTTGGCTATAAACTACGGAAACTTACTTACTCTAACACTGATAGCCTCTTTACAGCTCGAATCAAACCAGGAGTTTTCTTTCGGTTTGATAGATTTTATCCTATTCGCAATGAAATTTCTCGTACCATAAAGAAGCAGATTTATTACCATATCGGCACTGGAGTCAACGTCACTATCGAGGAAGCATAGTGACCAGTTAAATTTTCCGAAGACATCATTGAGGCCGTACCGTTCAGTCAAACGGTTCTGATCGGATTTTTCTTTAACTGGGGTTTGATGACGCGAGAAATTTGCAGATATGGCATAATGGTCTGATGTGCATAGAGGCGAAAAGGAAGTAAAGAAAAAGTCTATAGTTTTTGCGAATCAACCCACAACGTCAAGAATCCGAGTTGGCTCATCCACAAGCTGAATCAACTGAGTTTGACTCAGAACAAATCTCGACATACCTTCCTGCCCAACTAACATTTCAGTTTCTATTAGCTTAGAAATATGGACATGCTGCAAGTTTCAATTTATATAATGCCTCTATAGAGCCTTCTTCAAAAATATTTTTCTTATAGGAATGGTTTCAATATCATCTTCTTTAAATCTTTTTCGAGTAAGACACAGAAGATTATCCGAGGATAGAACCAATTTTTCGGAAATGATTTTATAAATGAAAGTAGAGAAGCTGGAACTTCTATAAAGATTGCTACGTAATAATGATATAGAAGTTTACGTCAGTGTGTTATCAAAAGGTTTCTGTAACAATTTCCTAAATGCCTTATAGAATACTTTTCTTAAGCCATGCAAACCTTAACAAAAAGCCTTTAAAGAAAATGTGAACGTTCAAGCTTCTAAGGACCTTTTAAATGAAACTTAAAAGAAACTGATAAATTTAATCCTCATCAAAGTTAGGAATATTAAATTAAATATTAAAAGTTTAATTGCAATTGTAAACGAGCTTTTCAAAAATGTACGAATTTATTACCCGAAGATCTAAGAACTTTTTTGAAAACTCCGCATAGTATTAATATACAAACAATAAATGGCACAATGGCTTGGCAAATTGTTTAAAAACCTTTTTAATATTCGTACCAAAATATATTTTTAAGCAATTCTCAAATATATAATTTAAAAAAAAATGTAATGCTTTTAAGTTATGTTTTGTAAAACATTTTAAAGTCATTTATTTAGAAAATCAATTATGCTTTTATCAAGCAATATCATTGATTGATTTACATGTATGTATCCATTTGCATTTTAAACTTTGAAGAAAAAATTAGAGAGGGATGAATTCTGTATATATTTGAAATTCTGCTTTCTTTGGATGACACATACGTAAATCTAACATGACATCTTTATATCTCTCAAAGATCAAAATGCAAATAAAGTTCTCAAAATTACAAATGGTTACACTGATATGTTTGATATTTAAGTGCAAATAATAATAAAAATATTACACGAAAATAATTTACGCTATTCACTAAAATGAACATTTTGATCAAATAATGACAATTTTCGTGACAATGATATTTTGCATATTCGGAGAAAAACATATTAGACCGAGAGCCCACAGCAATTTTTGGGTGTGATTGATAACAAAAATTAATTAGCATAATTAGATAGGCCTTTAGTAGTTATTTACAAATGTGAACGTCTTGCATGCTTTAGTGGGAGCAATAGTGCATAAGAGTGCATCAGATTTGCAGTTCTTTCCAAAGCCTAAAAAATTGTGATAAAAAATTTGCCATAACTTCAAAATGAAGAGCTAAGTGCCCTGATTGCAAATATCTAGGTCCAAGATGTATTGAAGGCGGTACGCTATTCTTATCGCGTCTTGCAGGCAGAAGGCTGTCTGTAAAACGTCTTAGACCTTAATACTTTCAATCAGAGGGCTTAACTCTATATTTTGGCAAAGTTGTTATCACAATTATTTGGACTTGGAAAGAACTGCATATATGATGCACTTTTATGCACTATAGCTCCCACTAGAGCATGCAAGACGTTCACATTTGTAAATAACTACTAAAGGCCTATCTAATTATGCTAATTATTTTTTGTTATCAATCACACCCAAAAATTGCTGTGGGCTCTTAGTCTATATACTTAATAATATATAAACAAATCAGAATACAAAATCAAAACAAAGAAAGAGTTGTTGCGGTAAAATTTACCACAACAAGTTTCACCTGCCTTTAATCATTTTTAGTTTCTTTTTCCGTTGCTGCTCCAAAATACTTATAGAGTTAGTAGATACCTGGTGGCCATCAGCCAGAGACCTGCTCTTAAAGTGTTTTGGAAAAGTAACAAAAATAGGTCTTTGGTTCTGAAATACAAAGTTGAGTGACAGGTGGTCACCAAAATCCATATACATATATGTGACGGATGAGTCACAACGTCAAAAACACACAGGGACACAGTGTGCGACAGATGGTCCGCAAGATATGTGGGTGTGCGACAGATGGTCCACACAGGATTGCAAAACATGAAGATTTTGACCCATGTTCAACGGCATGTGTGATTTCAAGTTCACACCAACATAAATTTAGTATGGCCTTCTGCCCAATTTTAAGTGTCTGGTTCACCAAGTAAAATCACGTTGCGATGTTATTCCCTTTACCCTTAATTGTCTGCGCGAAAGTCTACGGGTTTAAAATATGTTAAATTTCGCGTGAAACATCGGATCCTGTCTCATAATGTTTGTTGGGAAAATGGCATGGGATCCCATCTAACAGAATGCTTTCTTCAAGTTTTTGAGTTGGGCCGGTTGGGCTGGGGACTTTATTCGCGATCTTTAATAATTTTTCGTTTAACTTTTTAGACCATTTGAAATTGACGGATTAGAACTGAACTCGTCCATTAAGCCAAGGTTAGTGTTCAAATCACCAATGTGAAAGAGACCATATATGCGTGGCTGGATTCGACAGCGGCATGCACACCAGCGAAAAAGCCGGGTGTTGCAACCGCGACAGAATACCAACACGGACCAAAGGTCAGAAGAGGATGGCATATATGTCGTGGCCGAATGGAGGAGAGAAGTACGCTTTTTGAGAGGCACTTTTTAGAAAGCTACGAAAGAGTTGAGTCAAAAAAAAAGTTTATAAGGAAAAATTATTAAATCGAGCAAAAAAAAAATTTGGTTGTGAAATTGAAAGATCAGTTTGGTCAGAGGAATTCCAGTTGGGGAATTCAAAGAGGAAAAAAACTAAATTTCAATCTTTTTGTTGAAGAAAGCATTCTTGTTGGAGGAGATAGAGCCAGGGTGAAACTGACTAGAAGAGATAGGATCCGCTGAAAAAAAAAAGCTAAGTATATGTACGTTGTTTTGTCCAATTGTGCTTAGGAGTGTTTTTAATCGTTTTGTTTCGTTTGGAGGCTATTAAGTGCCTTAAATTTACCCCGTGTAGGCTTTCGCTTCGCTCTTTATCTGCCCGAGATTGCGGGACCCGCGACCGTTCTTAAAATTCCGTTGTTGTTCGGGAATTTTTCCCAACGTGATTTTTCTTTGTGTCTCGTTGTGGCACAAAACCATTGTTCTTGTTTTAATTTTTTTTTCATCTTTCATCTTTTCGAACATATATATTTTCTTAAAACTGGCCATCTGCCAATTACCTTTGTAAATTCTTACTTGTCTTAGAAAAAATTCTGGGTTTTATACCTATACCTATAAAGGTTTCCCAGATAGTTTCAAATAAAACTTATTTAAAATCCTATTCAGGTAAAATTAAAACTTTCTTTTATTTTTCCTTGAAAGAAACTTCTTTTTCAGCTAATTGGTTCAAGGTTTGTAATGTCCTGTTTAGTTCATAACTAAAACAAAAAAAATTACTGGCGCCCATTTTACCTTTGGTACACCCTATTTTTCCAATTCAGTATAATTCACTTTTTTTATATTTTTTTTATCATCCCCCAATTATTAATACAGCCCACCGTTTTGCTGAACCCACCCCATCGCTGAGCTAACTAGGTGGCAGCATTTTTTTATGCTCCCTATTGTGAAATTTACTAAACGCACCCACCATCGATTTGACAGTTGTCATTAGTTTTTTTTTCCTCGCACGCCGCGCCGACTCGTTTCAATTTTTTTGTAAATTTAATTAATTCGTCTAATTAAATAACTATTCTGTTTTGTGTATTGCGGATTGTTGTTCCGCCTTCATAAATCTAAACTTTAATTGAACCGCTGAGAAGAAAAAGGAAAACATTCCACAAAAATGAGAAATTGAAGTAATGATGCAAAAGCGTAGCTATTTTTATAGCGCACATTTTAAGCCTAAAAACTAAAAAATTCCGTGTAAACCTACTTTTTAAATGCGATTATAAAATATCATTGAGTGGAAAAAGGAAAAGATTCCAGGAATATTTTCCTTTCCTTTTTGGGGTAAAATGTTATTAACGATACCTATCATAGAACCGTTTTTGATTTTTTGCCTTTCTCATCAACGGCTTTAACGATGTTAACCAAAAATTTTCAGCAAGAGGCCCCTTAAGTTTAAAATAATATTGTATATAAAAATATTTGAAAAAATTTGTTTTGGAATAAAAAATAAAAAATTCCAAGTTTTTTTTGAAAAACCAATATCTTTAAAACGTGTGAACGATTATTTTTTGAAACTATTTCTAACATCTATACCACTAAATACTTAAAATTTGGCAGCCCAAATTTTGTCCTCGAAAAATTTTAAGGAAATTTGTTATATAAAAAATTACTTTAATATTAAAAGGATTAATCAGACGGCAATTCCATACATTTGAAAATTTTTATTTCATTTATATTTTTATATTATTATATCATTATAAAATGTATTTTAAATTCCAAAGTACTTTAATATAAAAGCGAGTTCGTGCGATCCAGACGTGCATTTTATTTCTGTTTATTTTTATTCCCTTGAATTGTTATTAAAATATTGTTTTCGTTTTCATTTTGCAGAATTATTTAATATTAAATAAATAAAATGTTTTGAACCCATTATTTATATTATTTGAATAAAAAAACTTAATTTAAAATAATTTATTTGATTTTTTTTTTCAATTAGGGGAAAAAGGAAAACATTCCACTCACTTTAACAGGAATTATTAAGCCAGAGCTTAAAGTTTTTAATTTCAATTGTTTTGTATGTTACTCTTCTTTACTAGCTTTACATTTGTCCTTCAGAATGTTTTGAAGAATAACTTTCAGTTTCAGAAATAAACAGTTTTCTTCGATTTCCCAAAAACTATGATTAGTGGAATGTTTTCCTTTTTCTTCTCAGCGGTTCAATTTTCATACCAATTTATCGAAATTCGCGTTTAGAAATTCGGTAACAGAGTGAAGTTTAATATAAAACAAATCGCTACGGTTAACAATTTAAAATCATATTTTACGCTCCTTTTAATTATGACGATGAGGTCTCAATACAGAAAACTAAATAAACATTTTTGTAGGTAACCCTAACAAAAGAATTTTGTTCCAGTTATATTCTTTTTGTGTATGCGTGGCCTTAGCACAATTGAATAATACAGTCATGTTTCAACTTTGAAGTTTGAAAAAGAAATAGCCTGGTTAAGTTTTTGCATCTTTTAAATAATATTCAATATGACCCAATGCGTAGAGAGATGGACTAGCCGGAGGACTGTGCATAGGCGTCTCCTTTATAGTCGAAACGTCCTCGCACAAGATGGAGCGGAGCGCCTTCGATTCAGAAGGACTGTGTCCGATCGGGATCGGAGGGACAGCAGAACCAGTTTTGGTGGTTGTATAATAATGATACAGAAAGTTGACGAGGATTTGTATGTCTTGGCCGACTTACATAGATTTAGGTTCACTTTTTAGGTAGGGATTGTCGGGGTGGCACCAAAAAAAAAAATATATAAGTACACATTTGTGTACATACGAAAAAAAAAATGCTGCTGTGGCTGTTCTAGTTTTAAAGTAGTTTAAGTTTATTTTAAGTAGTTTAATTAGTCTTAGGTAGTTTTAATTAATTTTACTTTAGTTTGTAAGTTTTATTATATAAAATTTAAAAACAAGATATAAAAACTAGACTTATAGGTACTATAAGGCAAGTTTTGCATCCGTAAAAAAAATCGAACTCGAGTTTTTGATCAAAGTTGACATTACGATGATAGCTAAGCCCAAAAAAGGGGGTCCCGAAATTCTGTCTGTCTGTCTGTCTGTCGGTTCGACTACAGCCTAAACGGCTCCGCCGATTTTCTTCAAATTTGGTAGATAAGGATTTTAATTCCCCCCCCCGGACGTTTTTTTCTCTTGTTTTTTATGACCAAAAATAACGGTACCTGCCATACAATTTTTTTTTTCGAAATTTTATCAATATTTTTTTTTCTCAAAAACTTTCCCACAGATTTTCTTAAAAAAAATTCAAAAAATTTCATTGGGTTAAAGCTAGCTAACGGTTGAAAAAAAAATTTCCAAAAAATTGTTATTTTTGGTACCCCCCTTGGAACCATTTTTTTGGTTTTTGATTTTCTGAAAAACGGTTCAACCGCTTTTGATCATTTTTTTTCTGCTAAAGGTCCTGAATAGTTTGAATATTATTGTGAATTAAAATTTTCCAAAAATATTTTTTTGGATTTTTAAAAAAATTTTCAAAATTTTTTTTTGAAAACTCAATATTTTAAAAACCCCATGATCGATTTTTTTAAAACTTGATAAATGAAAGTTTTTTAATATAATCTACAAGATATGAGAAAAAGAAATTTATTTTATCTAAAAATAACAGTACCCTCCATACAAATGTTAAAAAATGGTTTTCGAAAATCGTATATTTCTCAAAAACGGTTCCGAGAATTTTGCTTATATTTTAATTTTGTTTTCTTATTTTTCAGGCTCGGTAGAAGTTCTAGTGTAAGCTTGTAGTAGACTTAAAAAGCCTTGCGTTTGTAATTTTTGCGAAGCTTTATTGAAGCCTTCTGTCAAAACCTGAACTACAGTTCAATTTCTAATAAGACTCTGTTAAACTTCTAATAGTTAATACAAGAACCTGGAACTTCGAAAACATCTGTGCATGTACTTCAAAGAGGTTGTTCAGAATAAAAGTGCATAAAAGGTTTTCTAAGCTTGTGTAATATTCTCCTTTTTGTTCTTAAACAACCTCTACAAATGACTTAAGGAACTTCGAACATATATTTTGTTAGACCGAATCGAAGCTGAAATGTTAGTTGGGTGGGGTGTTGTCTGACCAGAATAGCGCAGCCACGAAGAATTGTGTACATTGAAATCGCCCGTAACAACGATCTCACTGTGCGGAAAATAGGGAACAGTTCTCTGGATAGAGTCGGACAGGGCATCGAATTCGTTAGAAGTCGAATTGCTATCCAAATACACAGGGGACGGGACGCCACAATTGACATTCTTTATGAACGGTTTGAGAGTAAGTATTTGTCTCATAGTTTACGTGTGAATTGGCAACCAAGGCCATGCGAGTTGACCCCACTAGAGTTTTTCCTGCGGGTTTTCCTGACGTCGCATGTCTATGGGATTAACAGCAATCGACCGATGCCCTTAAGGTGAACATAACACCGGTCAGCGCTCAAATTCTTTCTGCGGGATCTATGCGAAAGAGTAACTGGACCACTCTGATGGCAAAGCCAGCATTTGAACCACGTCGTAGTCCATAAACAATGGCATTCGTGAGCCTTTCAAATAGAGGGAAATTATTTAAAATAAAATGACGTGGTGAAAAACTATCAAATATACGGCAAGACCTTGCCGTAAAATTAAGAAAAAGAAAACGATTAAGTAATTACGTTTAAGACCGTACCGATTTGATATGGTCCAAGTGAGATCACAATGATGAAAAAAAATTTCTTTGGTTTTAAGCAAACAAATTTTTCCAACTCCCGTTTCCGGGATATAAAACCTTTCTGTGTTAATCATCACGCAACGACAATAATAACGCCGACAATAAATATATATATATATATATATAAATATATATAAATAGTCAAAGGAATTTCTATTTTATGTAAGAAATATAATTTTAAATTTTCACAACAGATGTTCAAGGATAAATACATCAAAGAAACAAAAAATACAAAAACATGAGGACAAACTTGCAAAAATTGCTTTCAACTTTTAACAACCTTTTTACAGGATATTTAGTACTTCTCAGTTCTCTGTTCTCTTTTAATGTCACGTGTTTTGTGTCCATTTCGATTAAAAAGTCACACAAAAAGTGAGAAATACCAAACCTAATTCACAGTAACTTTGCTATTTCTGTGTTGTATTTTTCCTTTTTTAGTTTTTATTTTATTGTCATGCTATTTAAATTGCATAACAGTCTTAGCTTGAGTTCCATTCCTAAAAAAGCTCAACAAAAACAAATTAAAAAGTGAACAATTTTTATTGTATTGTTAAAGAATTGTTGGAATCCAATTAAGCTAGTGCAGCATATTAATTAAGCAACCTTTACATCGATCATGGTTGTGGAACTAACAGCAAATAAACCTACTTCTGTTTCCTTCCTTCCGTATCCTTTCATTTTCGAGTAGAGGTACAGTTTAAACAATAAAAGTGTCAAATAATAAAAAAGTTCCACAACACTGCGATTTTGCGATGCGATGTTATTATTATACGAATATTTTAACAAAATGGCATAGTTAAAGTGAATTCTAGGGGAACTCTTGGAACGTGCCACCATCTTAAAAATTGAGTTATTGGCAAATTATAGGGCCTCCACACTCTTTAAGGCCAATTAATTTAAGTCAATTCAGTAGCAAGACATCTGGAGGATAACTAGAGCCTAGTGACATTTAATGCTCAGTCTCTTGTTATGCGCCAGAATTGGAGAGTGCTAAGTTTTCTACTAAACCCTTAAAGCTTAGACTTTCTTTCATAACAGGAGATATAATTGTATTGGAAGACTTGTGACTTTCTTGGAAGAAGCCCTGAATAAAACATTTTTGTTTCTTAGGTGGTATAGGCTGGGATTCGATCCCCAAGCCTCAAAATTGATAGTTCAAAGCACCAGTATGATGCTTAACTGCTCTTACTTCTATAAATAGATACTAACTAATTTACTTTGGGTGATACTACGATCCCGTTTCTTCCCCATTTTTGTATCGATTAACCTTACATATATATAGATATTTCTTTTTTTGTTGCTTTACTTATTTGATTGATATCACTGGCGCAAAATTTTCGTTAAATTAGTACTATGTTAAAGCTGTTTTGGTATGAAGCTAGGATAAAATAACGATTTTGCAAATTTTAATCTAATACAGCATCAAACTTTCTCTACATTTTTATTCAAGTTAAAATCATAGAAAACCTATTTTACTTTTCAAGTATCGTACTATTTACAAACGATACAAAAGGTCTGTTTGATTAGTTTCTTGCACGATCTGTTATTGTTTTAGGTGTGCTCAGCAGAAATTTATTAAGAAAATCGCTTTAGTACGATACTAGTTAGAAATTGTTTAAAATTAAGATCGAGTTAGTAAATTACTTCAAAGTTAGCAAATTGTTAAGTGATATCACCCTAATACCTTAATATTAGGCTCTTTAAAATTTTGCGCCATTGATTTTAAGGGTAATGAGAACGGCTGTGATATTGGTTGTTTTTATATAGACTTTAGTAAGACCTTCAACGCGTTGGCTCATTGTGTAACATTATTCTATGCAGCTTTTATCTATTAGTTTCCCTTCAGAGTTTGTTCAATAGAACAGATCGTGTTTGAGGTGAATGACTTACCAGATTCTTTTTTGAGGAATCAATTTTGATGCAATAAACATAGACTTTTGTGTACCTCAGTGTAACCACCTTAGTCCGCTACCCCTTATAGTTTCTATTAATGAAATTGTTTCAATGATAAATTCCTGTAGAGAAGTTATCTACTCTGATAATATTTAATTATTTTAAATCATTAGAGAAGAGACCAGGGTTATTCTTTATACCTTCAAAATGACTTTAATATTTTCTCTGGTTGGTGATCTTAATAATCATTCTTTTGGGATGTGTCAAAATGCAAATTGATCTGCTTCCTGCGAAGAAAATATCAAATATTTTGTAACTACAGCATGGATGAGTTTGTACTAATAAGAGTTAATGAACATTCTACCTGGGCGTACTTTTCTCGCAAAACCTTGACTTTACACTCCACGCAATGCTTGGTTTTGTTAGAAGTTGGACCAAGGAATTTTCATGTAATGTCGTTACATCTTGATTGTACGTAACCACTTAGAGCATGCGATTACTGTTCGCAACAGTTCTCTGCATAAATTTATCGTAGCGAATCTGTGAAGCGTCGATATGTACGTTCTGCATTAAGTTGCTTTTCAACATGACTTCTCTGGAAAAACATTGAAAAGTTACCGATGTTATGTTTTTACCCCAACACCTGCTTGGTGGAATTGATTAATCGGTTCTATTAGCCGAAATTCGTTTCATTTTAAGAAGCCAAAGTTCTCGAAACTCTTAACTTCCATCGTACTAATTATGGTTCCAATTAGCCACTGACTCGTATGAAACATAAAGTAAGTAGAAACCATGATGATTTCGACATGAATTATTATCAAACTGAAGTTGGGTGGGTGTTCGTAACATTTTTAATGTTTCTAACTTACCAAATGTATTTTATTGTTCTTTTGTTTCTTCTTCTTATTTTGTCCATTATTT
Organism: Chrysotoxum bicinctum; assembly: GCA_911387755.1. Lineage (NCBI taxonomy): Eukaryota > Metazoa > Arthropoda > Insecta > Diptera > Syrphidae > Chrysotoxum > Chrysotoxum bicinctum. Next base: position 83,453,513 of record OU426990.1, read on the forward strand.
TGTTTAATTGATTGAAAAAAGCTTTGTTTGGCCTTTGGTCCACAAATATTGGCGATCTCGATTGGACTCATTGTCAATTCAGTATTTAAAGGAGGAAAACCCGATGAGAAAAGAAATAATGATACAAGAGTTTGCAGGGTTAAAAAAAAAGTTAAGCTGAAGAAACTTACCGAGTTTTGATCTTCATTATATTTTTTCTATATAATTTCGCTTAGCAGATTCACAATATCTTTTTAATTTTGAACACAATTCTACGAGTAATACTTAAATCGTTCCTTTGTGCAGGCATATGAGGGTTATTCCAACACTTATTTTTTCTCTGAGTGTAGGTATGCGCTTACATATATGTACACACATATTATACAGGAATTCCACAATGTTAAAGTTCACAAAAGGAACATGGGGGATGGAGCGTTTATTGTGATGTGTAGTTAGTTTATCGATTGCGTGCTCTGAACTTTTCAAACACTGCCGTTACTATTCTTTGTTTCTTTATCCTGCTTGTACACTGTTATATCAAACAATAGCCCGAAGGAACTGAGTTGGAGCACAGATGGTACAAAAAGCAGGAGAGAGGAACAGAGACGATGTTTTAGATTGGAATGTACGAGAAGTAGGACGAGACGACATCAACACAATGTTGTCAGTTCCAGGTATAGCTACCGGGAACCAATTTATTATCACATTATTTCCTGTTGCTCTTGTACCTATGTACTTGTTCACTGAGTTCTAGTTTGCAGCGGAATGGATACTTGTTGTGGTTAAGTCACAATTTTAGCAGCAAAAGATTCCAGTACAGTAATAGTTTAATAGTCTAATTATCAATTATTTCAGACAACCATAATGGTGGAAGTGGCTTATTCTGGAAGATATATGTGTATATATAATTAAATTCATATCAATTTCAAGGAAATAAATACATTAAGTTCTCCACGAAATTATTACGAGAGTCTGATTATTTTGGATACGAAATCATGGTATGGAAAGGAAGGGCTAAGGAATTTCGTGTTATTAATTGACCCAGAAAATAAAGATAATTAACTGATGATTGATTGTACATTTCGTTTCCAAATTGAATCCAGTAGTTTCTGCAAAAGGGAATATAAACAAAATTTAAAGTTTTGTGCAGAATTTAAATAGAATAAGTTGTATACAGGTTCATCCATTTTGTGGGTCTGATAGTGAATTTAAACAAAACTCATTTATGTATGGTCTACACCAACGGTCAGCAACAGGCGGACCGCGGTCCGCTTGCGGACCTCGGAAGGTCGAACCTTGGACCGCTAATTTTTTTAGATATACATATGTAATGTACGTACAAAACTATTCATTTAATTTGATGATGAACAACTTTCTCTTTTGCGAGATTTTTTGACGTTGAAAGGTAAAACTCAATTCTTTTGATGAATTCGTAACAAAAACCAATATTAATCATGACAAAATGTTATCGCTTTTATCTAACGGGGCACCAGCGATGATTGGCAAAGAAAAAGGATTAGTAAAGAGAATCAAAGATAAGAATGCAGTCTAATTGCTTATCAGTGCATAATTCACCAGGCAGCCCTTTGAGGAAAACTTAGTGCTACATTGAAAGAAGTAATGGACAGTTTGATCAGATTAATTAATTTTATAAGATCTCGTTCTGCTCTACAGAACCGACAGTTCAAGGAGTTTCTTTCTGAATGTGATTCCGCTTATTCTGACCTACTACAACAATGTTTGTTGGCAAATGGAAATAGATTTGCAAGAAGATATTTCCCTGCAAATGTTTAAAACTGCATCCACTGAAGAATTTTGGGGTAAACATGTTTCAGGAAGTATGAAAATTGCAAAAAACTAGCTATCAACCTTGTTTCTATGTTTTGCTTGACATATATATGCAAATCATATTTCTCAAAAATCAATTTCTTAAAACAAATATCATTCGAGACTATCGGGCACCCACCTGGAAGATACTCTTCGTATTTGCTGCTCTACGCGTGAACCAAACTATAAAAAACTGGTTCAAGACGGTCGTTGTAATTTCTCACATTAATTTTATCTATTGTGTTTTGTAAAATTACTTATATGAAGTCAAATAAAATTAGTAAGTATTATGAGTTTTTTTTTCCTGGACCTCTACAAAATATTTCAACTAATCCTGGACCCTTCAAAAAATTACTTGCCGACCCCTGGTCTACACATTGCAATCTGTCATTCTTAAAAACATAATAACAAAGGAGAAAATTGCCTAGGCAATAAATACTTACTTTCCATATAAGTCCCCAGGTATATGTACCCGAGTCGTAGAGACAAATAAGAGTAGTTTTTACCCAGAAAGTCGGTATCAATTTTGTTTCTGATTTTGTTCTTAAGCAACAAGATTTGTCAGTATTGACTGATTGGGCATTTGTGCAAGGTGTGTAAGAAAAATTATAACTCTTTTATCAACCAATAAGCAAAAGTGAAGTGAAATATAAATAAAAACAAAAAGTGAGTTTAATCAGCGGCTGGTTTTGAATTGTTATAGCGATAGTTTCCCTTCATTAAAATGGATTCAATCGAAATTCCTTATTCGATTTTGTGTTCCGAACTTATGGTAATGGTCACAAGGGAATGTCTCCTCTCCACGCTCGTATAAATTTTATGGAGTGTATCCTACATGTTGCCTATACAATTTGCCATTTAAAGCATGGAGAACTAGCAATGAGAAATGCCAAATTAGAGATGATCAGAAGAAAAAAATTCAGCAGGAAATTCGTCAAAAACTGGGCTTCATTGTTGATGTTCTCAAACAGGCTACGGGGACAAGTGATGACGGCAACACATCCAGGAGGTTCTTTGCCAATTCAACCATGACTTCAGAAATCACTGGAGTCAATGAAGACCTATTTCGGCGTTTTTCGGTTATTCTTCAAGTAATTACATCGAATAAGAAATAGATTTTAAAAATTATGCAGAAACTACACAACTTTTTGTGGAGAATTATAAATGGTACCATATGCCAGCGACCGTACATAAGGTTTTGATCCATGAAGAAGAAATCATAAAAAATTGTGCATTTCCTGTTGGATCACTCTCCGAGGAAGCCCAAGAATGCTGAAATAAGGACTATAAAATCTTTCGCAGTTTTATTTCGGGAAAATGCAGTCGGATTACGACGAATGAAGATGTGATGCACCGTATCCTCATATCCTCAGATCCACTAATAACAGGATTGAGGCCAGAGGCAAAAAAGAAAATACTACCAATGAGTGCAGATGCTAGAAACCTAATTTTAGCACAGTAAAATTGCTTCTTCTACTTTTTTTATATTATTTATTAATTTATTGCAAATGTTTTATTTATAATTTTAATATTATTTTTGTTTTTATGTTTATAATATACAAACATAGTTTGTTCTACTTTATTCAAACTATTTAAAGTTCATATTTTACTAAAAAAAAAAAACAAAAACTATATTTCAGTACAATATCAAAAACCCATAAATTTTAGAAAAATGTGAATAACTTTTTTTCTAATTATTATTTCTTAACCAAATTTTAGACCACATATGTATAAGATAGATTTTAGCATGCGTGCTAAATTTCATTTAAATCCGTTAAGTAGTTCAGATTTTACAGACTTTTGTCCGCTCTCCCATACAATCCAAACGCACAAATTTGAGAAAAATATCATTAACTTTTCTTCTAATAAATATTTCTTAACCAAATTTTGGCCGCATATGTATAAGATACATAGATCTTAACATGTGTGCCGAATTTCATTTAAATATAAGAAGTTCAGATTTTACAGATTTTTTCCGCTCTCCCATACAAACCAAACCACTGTGTGCTGCCCGCAGTTCAAAAAACATAAAGTTATTCTACGAGGGTGTAGTGGTCTTTTGTGTAACAGTTGAGAGCTTTCCGTGCCGTAATAAAGTCTGGTATGTTTATCAACAAAGCCACACAAATCGAGAAAATTATTTCTTGGCAAAAATGACAGTCATCTATTGTAAGCAGTTAAGCTCGATCATTCCAACATTACCGACTTTGATAGTCATTTCCTTGCTCTATGATAAATTCTTATCAAGCACGATTGTCAAATGCTAGCTGCCATATTTCATTCACATAAAAATGACAACCAAATAAAATTGACCTGGAACATAAAATGCGGCCTGCATGTGTAGGTTTGGGTATCGCAATGAGTAGATTTCCCGTAAATCATAGGTTAGTCAAAGTCGGGATCGTCCTAGAGGGCCAGTTAGGTCATAGAAATCAAACTTTAATACGGATAAGAAAGTTGGTACATGTCCAACAACTCGTACGTGCATGTGCATATTCGCTGACTTGACAGCAGTTTTCCATATCTATCCCGGATGTGCTGCTACTGGCGGTATAAAATATAATGTTGGGCCACAATTTTTCAATTTTCATCTTCTACTATGTCTTAGGGTCATCTTTGAGGCGACAATTTTGTGCCGTTGTCTAAATGTGTTACCGCCACTGGCAACACCATATTTCTAGAACTATATTCTACTACCATGAACTATTAAAAATTTGTTCTTTTCTCTTCTATTACAAAAGAAGAAAAATTGAATTGTATCCGGCAGCCATCTGCATCATTCTCTTTCTTAATTAAATAAAACAAAATTGTAATCTGTTTTAATCTCTTGGTTTCTACACCATAAAGTAAGTTGTATTAAATAATTACAAAATAAATTTTAGATCAAATATATATTTCTAGGAATTTTAACCAAAAGTTTGTCAAATAATAAAGAAAGCATTGAATTCAAAACTGAGTTTTCATTTATTTGACAAGGGTTCAAAATCTTATTGATCCAAGGGATCGTCCGCTGCCATTTGAAGTGGACTCAAATAACAAAATTAAAATTCTTTATGTGGTTCTACACGACTACAGCTGTCGTGCATTCAATCATCATACACTTCTCCCGGCGCGCCCATAATTCCAAGTGCTAAACTGTAAGTACAATATGAGCTCTCATAACTCCCCACAGGGTCAACCAACTGCTCCTCCGGCATACCCAGAACCTCCGCTTCATCATGAAATAACTACTAGATCAACCGAAGAAAATAGTTTCACGTGTCATACTTGCTCTTCTAACCTCAACAACTACTCAGAAACAATCTGCTGCCATCGTTGCCTAAAGCAATTTCACAAAACCTGCGCCAAGCTCTGTGCACCTCTTACTAATGCAGAGTGGCAATGCGAATCCTGTCAACAAAGTCCGACAACAAAAAGCAAACAAATTTCATCCGCTAAAACTTCTGTTCGTGCCCATTCATCAGCTTCAAAGGGCTCACAATCACGTAGAATTGCTTTAGAACTTCAACGAGCAGAAGAAGAACGTCAACTTGCCTTAGCCGAGTTAGCTATTAACAAAGAATTTATAAAAAAGAGGTACCAAATTCTGGCTGAGGAATGTGAAGTTGAAGAAAATAAAAGTAGCCATGCCGAATCAGTACGTGCCTGGATCGACAGTCAACAAGAATTCGGGAATTACAACAGCACTGTTTTACATCAAAATCCCGCTATTAGTAATGAAGAAACACAAAACTCTTACCCAGATAATCAGCATACTTCTACAGTAGACGAAAACGAAAAAAACACAACCAGGAACGAACACCGTCCTGTGGGTGATAGCGTGAGATTTTCATTGCCAACTGACCAGCCACTATCGTATACAGCATCAAATCATATACAGGTAACCTCAAAAAATATACCGCCTGCAAACTTAACAACAGAGTTATTCCATGTCCCAGTATCTACCGAGCGCGAAAATAGCCTAGGTACGAGTAATGTAACAGTTAATAACGAAAAGCACACGTTTTCCAACTCAACGTTTCAAAATGTTCCAAGCACACTAATATATACTACAAGTTCGATGCAACCACTAGTCCAAGGATCATTTAATCAATCAAGAAACACCTCTGGTATGCATCCAAACAACAACTACAACAATTCAGGCCCATTTTCAACAACAATCGATGCCTCATGTATAACATGTGCAAACCTAACTAAAGAACAAATACAAGCACGACATTCGGTTCCTAAAGAGCTCCCTATATTTTCAGGCCAGCCAGAAGAGTGGCCAGTTTTCAGTTCAACATTCGACTGGTCCACCATGATTTGTGGTCTAACCGACGCATAAAATCTATTAAGAATCCAAAAGTCTCTACGAGGCGAAGCATTTAGATCAGTACAACACCTCCTGGTCCACCCATCGTGCGTACCTGCAGTCATAGCAACCTTAAAACTTCTATTTGGCCAACCTGAGAAGATCTTGCAATCTATCAAAACAAGAATTAGATCCACGCCGCCGATAAGCGCAAATAAATTAGATTCATTTACCACATTTGCTGTTAATGTTAAAAGTCTTATAGCTACAATCGAAGCATGTGGATTACACGATGAACTCAATAATTCCTCCCTTCTCCAAGAATTAATAGAAAAAATGCCACCACAATATCAATTACATTGGGGAACACATAAATTGGATCTATTAAAGATTAATCAAAGGCCAAACCTACTCGAGTTCTCAAATTGGATATTTAGCTACGGACTTTCAGCCAGCAGCGTGACAGTGACAACAGCCAATTCCAATTCTTCCGATAACCATATTCGCAAACAAACGAGAAATGCATTCATACACACACATAGCGAAGAAAAAGATAAATGCTGCGTCATATGCAAATCGTCTTGTAAAAGCATACCTCACTGTAGTTATTTTCTGAACGCCGATCGCAGCGAAAGATGGAACCTGGTGCGAAGAAATAACCTATGCAAGCAGTGTCTATATTCGCATGCTTCTAAATGTCAGAGTCAGAAAAGGTGCGGAGTAGATGGCTGCGAATATAACCATCACGCTTTACTTCATCGCCATTTCCCAGAAAGAGAAAACAGGAACATCGAACAACATAAAGTAAATGTCAACACGCATTCGTATAGTGAGTCTAATTTTAAAACGCTGTTCAAGATTTTGCCGATTTCTGTTTTTGGAAAGAATAAAATAGTAAAAACTTTCGCCTTCATAGATGAAGGGTCTTCAGTTAGTTTATGCGATGAAGAACTAGTACGAGAGTTAAATCTCGAAGGAACAGCACACCCCCTATGCTTGAAATGGACGGGACAAGTACAACGCACCGAAAATACATCACAGCGAATTGTCGTGACTATCGCTGGAGCAAATGGAAAACACTCGTATATAGAAGTACACACAGTGAGTAAGTTATCACTCCCAATACAGACTCTCGATTACGAAGCTTTCTCTAAGAGATTCCAACATCTCAAAAATTTACCAATTTCCAGTTTTAAAGATGCCACGCCACGTATTCTAATCGGTGCTAACAATTGGAGCTTAGGAATCCCAAAAGAAATTCGAGAGAATAAGCCGTCCGAACCCGTGGCCGTGCGAACAAAATTAGGATGGCTTATTTACGGAGGTGGAAAGCGATGCGACGAATTGTTTAATTTTCATATTTGTGAGTGTGCACAAGAAAAAGACGATATATTGCATGAATTAGTAAAAAACTCATTTTCTCTGGAAAATTTAGGTATTATAGTTTCTAATACAAAAGCAACTTATGAAGAGGAGCGCGCGAACATGCTTTTAAACAAATATACGAAGAAACGAGCTGACAAACATTTTGAGACAGGTCTTTTATGGCGCTTTGATGAGTTTCAGCTGCCAGAAAGTTACAACATGGCAAAAAAAAGACTTCAGTGCCTTCAAAGAAAAATAAAATTACAACCGGATTTAGGCGAGCTGTTTAAAGAAACCATTAAAGAATATCTTCAAAAAGGATATATCCGTAAGTTGGCCAACGATGAAATAGAAACGACAAAATCAAGTAGAGTCTGGTATCTTCCAATTTTTGCGGTGTTTAACAAGAACAAGCCCGGTAAAGGGCGAGTGGTCTGGGACGCGGCTGCCAAGTCTCAAGGCGTTTCGTTGAACTCTTTCCTTATCAAAGGGCCAGATTTGATGACATCCTTGCCTTCTATACTTTTTCGCTTTCGAGAAAAACTAATTGCTGTTTGCGGTGACATTGAACAGATGTTCCATCAGATTTTTATCCGCAAAGAAGACCAAGATGTTCAGCGTTTTTTGTGGCCAGGTTGTGATGAAAACAATTCAACTGACGTCTACGCCATGAACGTAATGATTTTCGGAGCGTCTTGCTCTCCCAGTATATCTCAGTTCATAAAAAATTTGAACGCCTCAGAGTTTGAAAATGAATTTCCAGCGGCAGCAAAAGCCATTAAAGAAGATCATTACGTTGATGACTTTTTGACGTCGGTTGACACGATAGAAGAAGCAAAACAAATTATTTCTGAGGTCAAGTTTATCCACAAAGAAGGTGGTTTTAATATAAGAAAGTGGTCTTCTAATTGTCAAGATGTACTCCAATCTATCGAAAAAGACCAATGGGAGAAAGAAAAAAGTTTAGCTCTAAGCGAAGAACCAAAGGTAGAAAAGGTACTGGGTGTATTTTGGATACCTCACCAGGATGCAATAACCTTCAAAATTTCACAGGCAATTCTTCAAAATGAAATATTTCTTGGAATAAGACCGCCTTCAAAAAGGGAGATGCTCCGCATACTCATGTCAACATACGATCCTTTAGGACTAATCGGAAACTTTCTGATGTATCTCAAAATCCTACTGCAGGAAGTATGGAGGAGCAATGTCGATTGGGACGAACCTATATTGGAAGCACAAATAACAAAGTGGAAACTATGGGTTAAGTTTCTCCCGTCTCTGCAAAACATAAGAATCCCACGTTGTCATCTGCATCCGTTCTCTAGTTATAACGGCCTCAACATTCAACTACATACATTTGTTGATGCAAGTCTAACGGCCTACGCCGGGGTGTGCTATCTTCGACTTTCGGACGGACAGAAAACATCATGTTCCTTAATAGGGTCTAAGACAAGGGTGGCACCCCTGAAAATTTTATCAGTTCCACGCCTCGAGCTCATGGCAGCGGTGATTGGTGCAAGATTTGCTAAACATGTTATGGAAAGCCATTCGATTAACATAAGTCAACGATTCTATTGGTCGGATTCAAAAACAGTCCTATCATGGCTAAGAGCGGCTGATCATCGTCGCTTTCATCAGTTTGTATCCTTCCGAACAAGTGAAATACTCGAAATAACAGAGCTGAAAGAATGGCATTGGGTTCCGACTAAGCTCAACATCGCGGATGAAGCAACAAAGTGGGCGAGAACCCCAGAACTTCTCCAAAGTAGTCAATGGTTTAGTGGACCAACTTTTTTAAAACAACCTGAAGCAGCCTGGCCAAAGGAAGAGTACGATACGACACCTATAACAACTGAGGTGAAACATGAAATTTTTCATATTTCCCTGGCGAACTCCTTGATTGATGTTCAGAGATTTTCGAAATGGAATAGATTACTCAGGACCGCCGCATACATCTTCCGGTACTTTACTAATCTACGGCGCATAGTGAAGCAACTCCCAATAACAACTGGAGAGATAAACCAAGAAGAACTCCAGAAGGCAGAAGCTTTACTTTATCGTCAAGCGCAAAACAAAGAGTACGCAGATTGTATCCGCGATCTAAAAGCCGACAAGTGTTTAAAGAAGTCCAGTTTGATTTATAAAGTGTCACCATTTATAGACGAAAACGAAGTTCTTCGAGCGGATGCAAGGATTGATAACGCCATGGTCCCGGAAGAACAAAAAAGGCCTATAATCTTACCGAGAAACAACTATATTACTAATCTCGTTCTAAATCATCATCACAGCTTGTACCACCACCTGAATCATGAGACAGTCATCAACGAGATTCGCCAGAAGTATTACATTTCTCGTCTTCGTGTTGTCTTCAGAAAAGCGGTTAGAAACTGCCAACAATGTAAGATCAAAAAAGCGTTGCCAAAAATACCACAAATGGCTAAACTGCCTTGCGCTCGACTTGCAACTTTCGTAGCGCCGTTCACATATACAGGATTAGACTTTTTTGGTCCAATGCTGGTCACGGTGGGTCGCCACACAGAAAAACGATACGGAGCTCTCTTTTCATGCCTCACAATAAGAGCAGTTCACGTCGAAATCGTGTATTCGTTAACGACGAGTTCTTGTATTCTAGCTGTGCGAAATTTCATGGCAAGACGAGGTACTCCGAGAGAATTTTTTAGCGATAATGGGACTAATTTTGTTGGCGCGGAGAGGGAACTCAGGGAAGCACTACAGGAAGTGGACACAAATGCTTTCATTCGAAATTTCACAACAGCCATAACGAAATGGAACTTTAATACACCTTCAGCTCCTCACATGGGTGGAGCATGGGAGCGGCTTGTACGCTCCATCAAAACAATATTCTATCAGATAGCTCCAAGTCGCCCTCCCAGCGATGAACTCCTTCGCAGCATGATGGCAGAGGTTGAAAATATCGTGAACGCGAGGCCTTTGGCCTATGTTCCTCTGGAAAATGACACGGCGGAGGCTCTAACGCCTAACCATTTTTTGCTTGGAAGTTCTAGTGGCATAAAACCAATGGCCACATACGACGATGAGGCAATAGTGTTAAAAAATAGCTGGCGTATTTCGCAACAATACGCAGACATCTTTTGGCGAAAATGGATTAACGAATACCTTCCATCTATAACTTGCCGAAATAAATGGCATGAAAGAACAACTCCGCTCCGTGTAGGTGATCTGGTGTTGGTGGTTGACCCTAAGAGCCCAAGAAATGTTTGGCCGAGAGGAAGGGTGTTAGAAGTGATGACATCAAAAGACGGACAGGTTCGTACGGCTGAAATCCAAACTGCTCACGGAGTCCTAAGAAGACCAGTGGCAAAGTTAGCATTACTAGAGGTGGCGGCATAAAAGGAGTACAGCTGCGAAAATATTCCTTGCAATACTGGGGGGTAGTGTTACCGCCACTGGCAACACCATATTTCTAGAACTATATTCTACTACCATGAACTATTAAAAATTTGTTCTTTTCTCTTCTATTACAAAAGAAGAAAAATTGAATTGTATCCGGCAGCCATCTGCATCATTCTCTTTCTTAATTAAATAAAACAAAATTGTAATCTGTTTTAATCTCTTGGTTTCTACACCATAAAGTAAGTTGTATTAAATAATTACAAAATAAATTTTAGATCAAATATATATTTCTAGGAATTTTAACCAAAAGTTTGTCAAATAATAAAGAAAGCATTGAATTCAAAACTGAGTTTTCATTTATTTGACAAGGGTTCAAAATCTTATTGATCCAAGGGATCGTCCGCTGCCATTTGAAGTGGACTCAAATAACAAAATGAATAAATAAAATAGCCACTTTGACTTGAACCGCTTTCGTCCCCAAACATACGAAATAGTTCCTTACATACTTACGTCTTCGTTAATATCTCCTACCGTCTTGCGCCTAAGCTAGGCTAGAAAGGACCACAATAATCGAAACTTGCAAGGAGAAATGGACAATTTCGAGTAATCCCTTTGTGTAAACCTATGTTAAAGGTTGATGCTATGAAGATTGCAAACCTTAGGTGGAACAATATAACCACTTCCAACACAATAGATCTGGCCAACGCTGGATCTCAGACGCTCTTAGCATTTGATATCTTAAAGAAGATTGCACATTACTTTCTTATTAAGCACCTTAACCGGCCACTGTCTAATAGGAATGCACTCTGCATGACTTGGCGTTTACTCAAGCTATTACTACAGAAGCACCTTTAATGAAGAGGAGGAGGAAATCATTCGTTATCATCTTTGTACATATCCTGCTCTATTCCAAAGACGTAGATTCCACTTGGGGAATTTCTACTACAACAATCTGAGTGATCTGGAAAAAATTGAGATACGTAGTCTAAAACAGATCATAGGGACCTCAAAATGGTTTTACGCGTAGGGAAATTCTTTTCTAAAGTCCATGTGGTACCCCAACGGACCAACATTTGGTCTAAACGTGTCGGTTCTTCTCGGACAGCCCCTTCTACTTAACCTAAACTAAACAAATTCTCTCGGGTAGATCGCATATTTCTTGCTTGCCACCGTATCTCGGTCTAAGCGAAGCGACAGGTGACACATTATGTGTATGTATGATTTCACAAGTGGACGGTCCTCCTTTGGCATTTACTCTACACCGCACTATGTTAAGTTTCTTGATGTACCTCCGCAACAATGTCGTCCGTTTAAAGTGGTTTTCAACTTGAAAAATGTACTCTTCCTTGAGAAATGGGTTCAATAAACTAAGAGTGCTGTTGGATAGTAGGTACATTTCAGAACTGCAGAATACTATTTCGCGTTTGTGCCATTGCCCTTGGTCTAGACTCTAGACAATGACAATGCCAGAATTCCACCATTGTCTGATGTAGGGTATAGATTAAGTTGAAGTGGTTGCAAGCTTAAAGCTGATACACTTCCACCATAAGTTGGTCCATTGTGATACTACATTGAATTTGTATATTCGCCAAACAAATTAGTGATATTCAGCATAAGTTAAAACGTTGCAACGGAAATACGCATTTACTCTGATTGGTTAAATACGTAGCATTATCCCATTTTGTGCAAGTTAGTCAGCTTTATAATTTCCTGGAATCTCCCTATACTGCGGCACCCAGTAAACGTGAATGCTATAAGCTGGTGCGCCATGATTGCAAGCAAATGCCTATTATTGAATTTATAGACAAGGAATCCAGAATTTATTAGAAACTTGGCTGTTTGAGAAGATTCGGAGATCTGTATTTGATATCACTTTTTCTTTAAGCCAAGACAAGACTTTTTATATCACCGGAAACACGCTACAAAGATTGGGAAGACAAAAGTAGAGATTTAATTTTAGTTTTTGGGAATATACAACTCGTCATCAGATTCTTGATGTAAGCAAGCATTCAACATATCAGCTATCGACAACGTGTACTTCACACTTCTTGATGCCTGTGTGACTCGTTCACTCGTGATCCCTGAATACAGACCGAAGCGAATGAAACCTTATAAGAGCCGCACACTATAACCGGACAAATAATATCAGTTCTTTACCCCTAACCCTACCAAAAGTTAATACACTTTTTTCGCGATACATTTATCAAGTACTCGTATGGAACATAGCCTTATACGTAATACGTTGCACATATGAGTATAAGTTTCTCTGATCTTTAAGACTATTTTGACTTGAATAATTATTTAAAAGCCAGTTTAAAATAAAAAAAACATAGAATCTCTTGAACGACATAATTGTAATTGTAATAAGATGAGACGATTTCCATTTTGTCGTTCAATGTTTTTTGGTCTCTCGAAAGGGGGTTACAAGTTAATAGTTTATTGGGATTAAATTTGAAACTGTCACCACTTATTAAGGACCTAGAATCTATCCGACTTTTCACTTTTCAATCGGCAAATGTTGCCTTGCAAAATTAATACAATAGAAAACATACATACATTTATAAAAGTCAAGAAGTTTTTTGAATCAGATTTTCTGGGACTGATACTGATTTCATGAAGAGAGTTCTTCATTCAATAAGGAAAAGTCCTTTTCCATTTTTCTATTCACTTCATTTACCATCTAACCTTTTCAATTGCCCCTTTGACCTTTTGCATACACGTTAATATACCTGCTGAAGTCAATTGCAATCAATTTCTGCCAGCTTTTCTGCAACAAGTGTATTTTCACGGAAAAAAAAGTGAATGAAAAGTTCCGGCACATGTAACTTTTCTCATTGTTGAACTTTCATTAACTATGCGGTTCGTTAAAAATGATTGTTTTTATTCAAAACATTATTAAGAGCATGTGTAAGGAATTTTCTAGAGCTCTAAGCCAGTCAGCCAGAAAATTGATTCACATAAAATTAACTTCTCAAGGTAATTGTTGTAATAGTTTTCAAACTGATGGAATTGGCAACTTATTTATCACCAGATCAGTTAGGAGTCTCGTAGCTCTACGAGTCAGTCCCGTACATTTTGTTGTAAAGGCGTTTTTCATTGAAATATAATTTGAATATTCAGATGCTTTTTAACCAACTTTCAGCCTCCGTGATAGAAAGGCAGGGTAAGACATTGAAAGTATGATTTGTACATGGAACATGAGCAATATAAACATCGAGTCGAACGCTTACCTTCCGACCTCTTGCAAAATGTTGCCCTTCAAAATCTAATTTCATATTCATCTCAATCTCCTCTGGCTGTTGAATTCGTGAAGAAAAATGAACTTTTTCTTGAGTATCTACTCGTATTTTTCCGTTATGGGATATTTTGGTATATTTGATTTACCATAGAATAGAGGGAGGATGCGCCAATACTATACATGTCTAGGAGTACATATTACCAGTTCCTGTCGTTCTTTTGCTCGTTTTATTATTAGATCCCCCTTCTGCACTTTTCAACTTTTTCATTACTACTCACCACGGAGTTACTGCGTACAAGATACATAATGTGAGTTTTGGTTTGAAGTTCTTGATGCATCTCTTATTCGTTGATGGGTTTATCTTTTAATTTTATGAATAGCTACTTACGGTGTAGTAGCTCCAAAAAGGGTATGTTTTGTGTTTGTAGAAAAATCGAACTCGTGATGTCAGTTTCAAATTAATATTATGTTACCTTGGGATAAAATTAGTTAACCTCGCATTTTAAAAGTTTTAAGAATTTTAATGATGATCGCGCACGAAGTTAAAATCAACTGGATTCAGTGGCATGCCCATTTTTACTTGCGATATATGTAGATACTACAGGGCAAGTTCTGCAATTGAAAAAAAAATCGAACTCGAGATTTTGATCAAAGTTGACATTACAATGAAAGCGAAGACGAATAAAGCGGGTCCGACAGTTCCGTCTGTCTGTCTGTACCTCGATCTAGACTCTAGAGCCTAAGCCATTGTACCTATTTTCTTCAAACTCGGTATTTAAGGGTCTTCGCTGATTCCCTAAAGGGGAAATTGAATTTTTTTTAGCTCCTAAGCTAACAGTACCCCCCATACACCCGTATTGCAAAACCTTATTTATCTCGAAAACAGCTCTTACGATTTTGATAAACAAAATTATTTTATGTGCTATTATGGACATGTACTATACATCATTATAAAAAAAAATTTGGGGCAAAATGTTATAAATGGTACCTGTCATAGAACGGTTTTTTTGATTTTCGACTTTCTCATTAATGGTTCTAACGATTTTAACCAAAAATGTTCACCAGGAGCCCCCTTAAGTTTAAAATAATGTTACATAAAAAAATATTCGAATTTTTTTTTGTTTTTTGAAAAAAAAAATTAAATTTATTTCTTGAAAAATCAATATCTTGAAAACGTGTGAACGATTTTGCGGACTTTGGCATCCATATTTTTTTGGTGACATCTGTCAAATGTGTAACACGATTAAACAGCTTGTCCAAATGATTCATCATTCCCAAAATGAGTGTTCGTTAGTGCAAACGATGCTTTGGACGTGGTGGCCCTTCACTGTCGACACTATGGCCAAAGTTGAGACGACCGGTTCGGTTATCAATGAAAGGAACGCAAGATAAGTTGAGAACATCGCCACGGTTCGTGAAAATGTACAGAAGAACACGAGGCAGTGGGCCTTTCCATTAAAAGTAAACAATTTTGTTTATATATATCAAACAAGGATGTTTTATTTCATTTCAACATCTACCTGCTCTTATTGGAAAACCTTTTATTTAAAATTTACATAACATTTTTTTTTTGTTGAAAATTGAGTATCTTGAAAACATGTACGTTATTAAACACTCACAATTCGCATATCAATTTCTTTTCGAGTTCAAATTATTTATTGAAATTGTTTAAGCAATTTAAGTAATGAAGAAAATTATTCTTTAATTCCAACAAACTGTTTTTATCTATACAATTTTTAAATTGCAAAGTATTTGTGTATTAGAGCAAGTACGTGCGATCCATTCGAGTAATTTATTTTATTATGTGCGTGACATCTTGTGTCTTTTTGGAATTATGACGATGATGGATGCATAAAGTTCTTTAAAATACAGTAATTTGTTTTTGCTTTTTTTTGGCAATAAAATATTTATGGCACCTCGAACCACAAAACAGCAGGGTTTATTTTTATTTTATTTTGGTGAGTATTTTATTGGTTTTTGGTTCTGTCTTTGTTCGGAGGAGAAACATCTTGAAAGTTCAGAATGAGTATGTAGGTAGGGTGTTATTCAAAATGTTTGCTCAAGATATTCTAACGAGTACCGTTATCCTTGAAGTATATACATTCAGATTATTATTATTTGATAAAATATTGGTTGCAGAGTTTTTAGGATTCGTTGAAACCTATTTATCATTAAGCTTTCTGAAAAATTTTACTGTTATTAAAATTTTTGTTTTCAAAACCGTTCGGTTCGGCACAAAATCTTCCATCTGCCAAACGTGAGATTGAAACTAATAGATAAGGTAGCCAAAATTATAACTATAATAACCCGAACATAACTTAAGTTGATTTCACCAGCAAATTAAAAGTAACGTTTAAATTTGTCAAATGCACTTAAGTGAAAATAATCGTCTATTTAACTTTTTACTGCGATATGCATAATTTGATCAAAATCCCAAGATCGGATACACCCCTTTATTTTGGATCAACTATTGGCACCCCTTCAGAAATTTTGTTCTTATAAAATCTTTTTTTTTTTTTTTGTTAGTTTAATTTTTTATTCATCTTCAGTTTAAATACATACGCATATTGATTTTTACATAAATTCATCTTAAAACTAACATAATGTATTGTTTATCATTAAAAAAGAAAGCAATAGTAAAAATATGTACATTATTAATTAAAAGTGTTTACCAATACTTGAAGAAAAGATACATTTTGTTGTCTATGACAAGTGTCGAAAGCATCTTCATGAAAGAATATAAAGATAAAAAAATAATTGATATATACAATTTTAAATACTGTTTAAAAATATAGTTGTGGGGTATAATATTATAAAATATGAAACAAAAGTAAATAAAATGGAAATTAAAGGAGAAAGATTCATTAGCATATAAAAACTTAACGAGTGATTCCAATTATGTTATGGATTTCATCAAAATTAAAGTCAAGAAGCCATTTCTTAACTTTTCTATTGAAAGAGAATTCAGAGCGAATGGAACGAACGTCAAGGGGAAGCAAGTTATACAATCTGGGCGCTACTGATGTGTAAAATTTAAGAAAATGCTGAGTATTATGTCCTGGAATATAAGCGAGATTACTTTCGTTACTGCGTAAAGAGTAAGCAGATGAATTCGAATTAACAAGGTAGCCGCTTCTTAAATAAAAGATTTTTAAAACTTTATAAAAGTAAAGATGTTTTAATGGTAAAATCTTAGAGCTTGAGAATAAAGAAGCTATGTTCAAGACGTCTTTTCTGCCAGATTGTTCTTTAAATATGTTTTTGAGAAACTAACAATGGTTGTAGGTGGTTTTTAAAAGTTCCACCCCAACAAACTATACCATACTGAAGTTTAGATTGCACCAATCCATAGTAAATCGTTTCAAGAAGTTTCAGATAGCAAAGTTTTCTAAGATGATACATTATATAGGTTGCAGATTGCAAGTATTTCTTAAGAGACAAAGTATGAGCTTTCCAATTCATTTTACTATCAATAGTTAACCCAAGATAATTGAATTCAGTAACATTTTTGATTAAAAAACAATTAGAAGAACATTTCACATCAGTATCAAAAGTAAGTTTTTTGTTTGACATAGGACAAGTATAAGAACTCAATGAAGTATTTTTGCAGTCCCAGCTGTGCTGAATTAGTTGTGGAGGATTTTGTTCAAGCAAAGGCAAGTTGAAAAACATAACTTTTGTTTTTTCACTTATCACAAGCTTAAGAATTCCAAGCCAATGTCTAACCAAATCCAAAAGAGATGATCTAGAATAAGCACAAGCTAAATCATCAGCAAAACCAGTAACTGTACCCTTTAAGTTCAAACCAAAAACAGAGTTTATATAAATCAAAAATAAAATTGGACCATGTAAGAAACCTTTTTATATGCTTACACTAATGTTATTCAATTATGCTAATTTTATTTTCTAGTTCCCAATACTAGCCCCTTTTACTATCGGTAAGGCAGTCTTTTTATAATTATGAGTTGTTACGAGCTTAAATATTCACATAAATAAAGCTACTGAGTGGGAGGATGATGATGACGATGGGGAGATGACTCAACAGATCATTCGGAGAGTTAAAGAGAAATTCGATCTTCGAAAGATAACAGCTTGTGTAAAGATCACGCACACAATTAAAAACGTTTGAAGGTATAGGTTAATGGAAGACATCCGGGACCTCGAAGCTCGGGGAATTTAAATCAGAAAAACTTAAATTTATTACACCTATTTTTTAAAAATCAGGAATTGAATTTTGATATATAATTCATATATTTTTGATTTAAATCTTCCGAGTTTCGAGCTTACCGGAAGTTCTCTCCAAAATACTCTTTTCGAACTCGGTTTTCTTGGAGTCGATTGGTAGGAGCCACACTCGATAATCGAGAGTGAGATGGTGGATTTCGACCGGGCGGGAACAAGGTTATTTTTTGGGGAGAAGCCCCTGCACGATTAAGCACTAAAAATTCGCGGCTACTAAAAAGAAGTTTTTTTTAAAAAAAAGCCATATTCGTTTTATTCCCCGAAAATTAAAAAAAAAAAAAAAAAGCAAGCAATACCGGATTCCCATTTGAAACGAAACAAATTCGTAAACGCTCAAAAAAAAACAAAAAACCGGGCTTCAGAATGTGTTTTCTTTTACCTCACGTCGAAAAATAAAAAAAAGAGCGTAAAGTTCGTAAAAAAAAATCGAGTTTTAACATTGCCGTGCATTCTTAGTAAAGATGTTTCAAAAAAAAAAAAAATAACTAATTTCACTTGAAAAAGTTATACAAATTTATTAGTTCCACGTGCCACGAGACACGTGCCGCTTGGTCCGGTATTATACGACGGGATCATTAAGGGGTTCTGTAAATGCCAAACTTTACCTGCTCGAAAAAAAATAAAAAAGAAATAGTAAAACCAACGAAGAATAACGAGAAAAAAAGTAAACTGCAAAAATTCACGAGTCCAATGATTCAAAGAAAATAAAAAAGTGCAATCAGTGACGTCATTGTCCCCTACTGATCATTGAAAAAACAAATAAAAAACCAAAAAAAAACAAAAAGTGAAAGAGGAAAAATTAAAATATCTGTGGAAAACAAAGAAACTTAAATCTTGAAGCCCTATAAGCTCAGCTCAATCACCCTCTCACAAACTCAAAAAGTAATAAATAAAATAGAACTCCACCCCGTTCCCAGTTACATATACCACCTGATCCTATTCGTTCTGGCCCAGACATCTGCAATTAAAAAAAAAAAAACCTCATCTTCACCATCGTCAGCTTCATCTCCTCACCTCTGGTCATCGTTCATCATCCGGATTATTTTAGTGATTAATTGTATTTTAAATTTTGTTGTAAATTTTAAATGTTTTTTTTATAGTATAAATAAAAAGAAGTAATACTAGGTATCGTTGAGAAAAAAAAAAAAAAAACTAATAGTAAAAATTTAAAGGAAACGTACCTATGTATTGGTTTAAAATATGTCATATTTTATAATAGGAATAACATTTCGTTCATTTCGTTCAAAGTTTTTTTTATGTAACTTTCTCTAGTGATTATTATCAATCCATATACAGGGGTAACAAAAGTGAATATCGGATATTGTGCGCACAACATTTGGATACCAGCTTTGACCACATCATTTTATTTTGTATACCTACAATTGTTGTTTTGGTAAGTGAAGATGAATAAAAATAAAATTTTGAACGAAAAATGAAAATATTAATAATATCGGTTATATATTATTACGACATTTGAAATTAAATTAAAACGAAATAAGTAAAAAAAAAGGAAAACAAAAAAAAAAAAAAACTAAACATTAATTTTCAAATAATTTATTTACAAATTTTGAATCAAGTTTTGTTTCGGAGTAAAATTATAATTTCTCCAAATTGAGTAAGTGTAACGTTTTTTTTTTTTTTTTTCGACACTGTCAACTCCGATTTTTAAACTATTAACTACAACTAGCTTATCTCACAGTAAAATATAGCATAACAGAATAAATTTGGTTATGTAATAATGATATTACTGCTATGATTCCGCAAATGTCAAATCTTGTTGACAATATTAGGTACTAAAGTGTTGTTTATTTCATATTTTGATATGAATTCAGAATTTCTATATGAAACTTATTTGTAAAATTTACTGGGAATAATCTAATTTCTTTTCGTTTTAAACTAAAGTTTATACGAACGAAGTATTAATTTTTCTACTTTTGGTTGATGAATACCGACTTTTAGTATACATAGTTTTTTTAGTTTTGTATAAGTATATTTAAGGTTATTTTTTTTATTTTGAATAAAACGAAAATTTTGTTATGTTTTTTTTACATACAACGAAATTACTGTTTTATTATTTTTCTTTTGTTTACAATGGTTAGTATGATTCCTAACAATTGTTTTCAGTTAAGTGAATTGGATTCAAAATGAATTTCTCCTGGTAAGATTTAAAATGGTGGATGTGGCAAGTTCTTTTTATGACGTCAACGACAGCGATGGTATATATTTTTTTTGTTGTGCTTCAGGTTGCTCATTGGGAAGAAAGTTTTTTTTTAGAGATTTTGTTGACGCAATGAGGATTACAGACGTAAGTACAACTGCTTCTAGTATTATTGGATGTCGATTTCTTGAGTTTACTTTTGTGTTTTTAGTCAAATTCGGTAATTCATAAAAAAAAAATAAACATACAGCTAGGAAGTAGGAGTTAAAGCTTCGTCACGATTGATAAACACTTTTGGGGTTACCACCAATACGAGGACGTGGTAACCATGGCAAATACGTCACAGGGATTTAGGAATCGCTGTGATGTTAGTGGGTTGGGAATTCCTCAGAGGGCAATTTCATCAAAGCTCTCACACCTCAGCGGAATCAGATCACCTTAGATACAAAAAAAAAAACAACCATACATTTGAAACTATTGAGGCCTCGCAAATTCAGCAAACAACATTTTGGCATGTAATACGTAACAACCGTTCAGTCCCTACGTCAGCAAGAACCCACCCACCGACGAGCTAGAACGTGCTAAAGCTAGCATGCCAAGCGGACGTGGTCTGGACACCCTTCTCTTTTGCTGTCAGGACTGGCTGGAGGTCCCTGTAAACCACGAGTCATATTGACAGAGTGACAAAGGGGAAGGTTTTAAGGAGTTTACTGAAGGGTTGATATTTTGTTATGGTATTGGTTGATTTATCCAGTGGCACGCTTCCGGTACACCTTCATCCCGCAAGAACTCTCCTTTATGCCTTTGAACATCTCGTTCTATAAATAGCTTCGTTACAGGTGGCGCCCAACGTGGGGCCGATTAGTTTCAAATTTGTTGATTTAAATTCGAAGATAGTAAGTGAATGAGTCACTTTGGTTATGCTTAGTTCAGGTTTGATTGCTAAAATTTTTCTTTCTTTAGGTACCTACCGTTATATGTACATTATGTAGATTAGTTCCAAAAAAAAAAATGGAGGAGTCAGATAGCCATTGAAAGGGTTGATCGATGTCCCTTTTTAATGTTGTGTGTGGTCTTTTAAGTTTTTTCCGGAACTCACTTCATCAATTTTCAATAATAAAATTTTCCATATTTTAGTTTTCTGCCACCGCATGCAAAAAAGTGCTTATGGTTCGGATATCCGGCAATAGGGTTGAACTTAGTCCCCTGTTGGTCTGATGTGTCTGACCTGGCCTAAGCTCAGTGTCTCATATTTAGTTTTCCGTAGTTTACATTTCATTTCATTCTCGCATTTAATTTTTTTTTTTTTTTAGACTTATGAGGTTTATTAGATATCCAGGAAATAAGTTGATCTGAGTCCTTATTTAACTGTTGTGTCTGCCGAATTTCTCTTGATCAATAAATAAGTTAATCAGATAGATTGTCCAACTTGTGGGTGTTTCCAAGTCCCTGCATGTTGAAGCGTCTTCTGATGAATCTCAGTCATTTATTACTCCTTTTTTTTCACACCAACCTATGCAATCATTCCTTTATAGACCAACCCATTGAATTCATATCGATCTATTCATCTATCTTTACTATAGTAATAAATATGCTATCTACTCGTAGTTTGATGCTGAGGTGATTTTTTTGTATGTTTATTTTTTCCATAGTCGTCGTTGTAAAGTCATTAAAAAAAAATTACTGTGTCACATCCACCTAAATTTTGCATTAGTACACATTTTCGATAACGATTTTCTGGTTTATTTTTTTTATTATTTGCAAATTCTGATCTTTTTTTGTTATTGGTTACTTTTTATATGTAACTTAATTAAGTATTTTTTTTATTAAATTACTGAACTTAAGAACTTTCTTTACTAATTTATGAATTTGGTATCAAATTTGGCTCAATTTAATTTTTTTTTAATTCAACATCCAACCGTTTAACTTACAATTCATTCGGTTAATTTTACTCCAGATATCTTATGTCAACGGAAGGTAAACCAACTTTTCCTTTTCATAGATATCATTTTAGAATAAGAAACACCGTTCCCATTACTATTCCAAAGAAACGTCGTCAGTATAAGAAAAAGGTGGGAAATATGTCTACCGATAAAAATCAAGCGGTTCCTCCGGGAGCTTCTACCTCCGTTTTAAACCTATCACGTCAGAATACTGTTAATCCCATCCCAGGACCTTCGGGGTTAATAACTAACCCCTTAGCAGTAAATACCGGCCTAAACATAGAAAATGCTCTACCAACTAATCCCATAGTTGACTCACCTAATATCCAGATACAACATCCTAAAAGTACAACTAATAAGGAAGATAACCTGTTAGAACACATAAAAGAAATAGTTACCGCAGCAGTAGGAATCAGTCGTACAGAAGATAGACAGGTTATGCAAAAGGAGTTTGAAATAAGTCAGTCTAGACTGAAAAGCATGGTCGTTGATATAGTTCGCGAAACTCTTGCCCAGCAAAGTTCCCCTACGCAGGTTGACTATGATGTCCATAGACGTACTGAACCTCCTTCGCATACCGAAGGCCAGCCGGCTTACACGTCTACTTCGATGAGATCTCAGAACATTTCTCATCACCCGGTGGCTGATGAGTTTTTGACTCAACTTAGGAATTTACATCTTAACGATCCTACACCTAGAATAAACACTAGTTCAACAAGTCATCAAGATCCATCCCCGCTGAGGCCTAATTTTAAAGTTCATACCTTCCATAAATGGGGCTTAAAATATGATAACCGAAATATGACGGTAGACGACTTTATTTTCAGGCTTGAGCGTCTTAAAGAATGTTACGGTGCAACATGGCCAGAAATAGTTATGAATTTTCACCAGTTTGTGACTGGACAGGTAGAATCTTGGTTTTGGGTTTTTGTGAAAGGACGTCCATCAGTCGATTGGACCACTCTGCGAGTAGCTTTAATGGAACAGTTCCGTAGCCTTGAAACCGATACGGAGCTTTCAAGGAAAATGTTTGATAGGCGACAAAAGCCTAATGAATCATTTGATGATTTTTATATGGCGATCCAACAAATGAACACTCGGCTACTGATCCCGAAACCAGATTTTGAACTTATTAGTCTCATTAAGGAGAATGTTAGCAGAAGGATGGGAGAATTACTGGTAACTTTTCGAACGACAAGCTTACCTGAACTAGTTTATGTTTGTAGGAAGACAGAAAAATATATTACTGATCATGACACAGAAAAGGTTAGAATTACACCTCAAACTCAATTTCGTAGACACGCTAACGAAATAGATTTGGATAACTCTCATTCTTCAGAATCCAATGTTTCTCTAGAAGCGTTCAATGTTAAACGAGATTCCAGTAATTATACCTGCTGGAACTGCAGAAAAATCGGTCATAGCTACATCGAGTGTACTACTCCTCAAACTTCATTTTTCTGTTTCAAGTGCGGTAAAGAGGATACCACCTCTCCACAATGTCCAAGGTGCTCGAAAAACTTTCGGAAGAGCATACCGAACACCGGGACGGTGTGCTCAACCAACAAAACACCGGAAACCAAGAACTAAAATCATTTTCACTTTCTATTCAATCGCAACCAAATATTAACAAGCCTGTGACCATAATTCAAAATCCAAACAGAACAAAACCTATGCAACCGAAACTGGCTGATCGCAAAGACCAACTGAGTGCACCTTTTAAAACACTTCACGAACGTCTTCTTGCATATCATTCAGCTAGGAATAAAATTTTTGGCACTAGCAAAGCTCCAACGTCACCAAAGATAGCTAGAATTAGAGAATTATCAAAAAAAAAATAAATTATTGTATCATAATATAGAAGCTACCACTATTTATTCTGGAGATGATCCTCGACCATACGTTATAGTAACTTTACAAGGGAATGAGATGTTGGGATTGCTTGATAGCGGTGCCAGCATCAGCTGTTTAGGATTGGGTGGACTAGAGTTCTTAGACAAAAATAATATTCCATATGCCAGCTTCAATTCCACTGTAAGAACGGCTGATGGGCAAAAACAAGCCATCAAGGGGAAACTAGAAGTCGAAATCAATTATGAAGGGGTAACTAAGAAGATTGATTTGTTTGTAGTTCCATCTCTAAAGCAACAATTATACTTAGGTATAAATTTTTGGAAGGCCTTCAGTATTGCACCACATCTTGTTTCGGAAATCATAAAAGACACAGACTTGAAAGAAAAGTGCCGAAAGGTACATGATTTGACAGTAGAACAATCAGATAAGCTCAAAGCAGCCATAAGTATGTTTCCGTCATTTGCCACTCTTGGCCTAGGAAGGACAACGCTTGAGGAACATGTTATTGATACAGGGGATGCGGAACCGATTAAACAACGTCACTACCCCATTTCTCCAGCGGTGCAGAAACTTGTTTACGAGGAACTGGATCGCATGCTGGAAATGGGAATAATAGAAGTTAGCAATAGCGCATGGAGCTCTCCCGTAGTTCTAGTACAGAAACCTGGCAAGAACAGGCTCTGTCTAGACTACAGGAAAGTTAATGCTAAAACTAAAAAGAGCGCGTATCCACTTCCTCTTATCCAAGGAGTGCTAAGTCGTTTGGCAGATACACACTTCATTTCAAGTGTTGATTTGAAAGACGCCTTCTGGCAGATCCCGCTGGAGAGATCCTCACGGGAAAAGACCGCGTTTACGGTTGCAGGCAGACCCCTTTATCAATTCAAGGTTATGCCCTTTGGCCTTTGCAATGCTCCACAAAGCATGTGTAAATTAATGGACAAAGTGGTACCCCACGAATTGAGAACAAATGTATTTGTTTATCTGGATGATCTGCTGATCATTTCAAGTACCTTCAATGAACATATTCGACTTTTACAACTAGTTGCAAACCGTTTAAAAGATGCAGGATTGACCATTAATGTGGAAAAATCCAAGTTTTGTTTTAGGGAGTTAAACTATTTAGGATTTGTGGTTAGCGAGGGCTGTATAAAAACTGACCCAAGGAAAGTAGCTGCAATATCAGAATTTCCCATTCCGACAACTGCTCGGCAAGTAAGACGATTCCTCGGTATGTCCGGATGGTACCGACGATTTATTCGGGACTATTCGACTCTGGCTACTCCCATTACAAATACCTTAAAGAAAGGGAAAAAGTTCAGTTTTGACAAGGATGCTGTGGAGGCATTCAAAAAGATTAAGGAATTGTTGACTACTGCGCCAGTCCTCATAAATCCCGATTTTAAGAAACCCTTCATTATTCTATGCGATGCTTCGGCAACTGGCATAGGTTGTGTTTTATGCCAGAAGGATGATGAAGGTGTTGAAAGACCCATATTCTACTTCTCACACAAACTTAATTCTGCGCAATGCAATTACAGCGTGACAGAGCGGGAATGTTTAGCGGCTGTTATGGGCATTGAAAAATTTAGAGAATATGTCGAAGGCCATAATTTTACAGTTATAACTGATCATGCGAGCTTGAAGTGGCTGATGGGTCAGAAGAACCTCAGTGGACGGTTGGCTCGATGGAGTCTGAAGCTCCAAGGATATGATTTCGACATCGAACATCGGAAAGGTTCACAGCATGTTGTAGCAGATACTCTTTCAAGGGCATATGCGTCGGATGCTGTGAGCCTGGATGCTTTGTCGGAAGAATATTCTACCGATGTGCTGCAAATTGATCTAGCAGACCCCAGCTTTCAATCTGAGGAATATACTAAGATAATTGACAACATCGTAAAGCAAAAAGATCAACTGCCAGACCTTCAAGTTTCGAACAATTTCGTATACAAGAAGGTCAGTCACAGTACAGGTCATCTTCTTGAAGATGATTTAAATTGGAAGCTGTGGATTCCATCTGGGCTAACTGAACGGCTGATTACTCTGGCCCACCGGCCACCTAAAGCCTCGCATGGCGGTATAGCCAAAACTCTGTATAGACTACGTCAAAGATTTTTTTGGCCCAACATGGCTACACAAGTTAAGGACCACATTGCAAACTGTGAAGTCTGCAAAATGTCAAAAGCGACGAATCAAGTCTTAAGATCGCCTATGGGGAAACCTTTCCTAGTAGAACGTCCTTTCCAACATCTTTATCTAGATTTCTTAGGGCCTTACCCACGATCTAAAAAGGGTAATATCTTTATTATAATTATACTTGACCAGCTCACTAAGTTTGTTATTATTCAAGCCCTAAGAAAGGCAACTACTGACTCAGCAATCAAATTTCTTCATGAAGAAGTTTTTTGTATGTTTGGAGTACCTGAGTCCCTTATGACCGATAATGGGAAGCAGTTTATCAGTACAACATTTGTTAAGTTTTTATCTACATATGGTGTTCAACACATAAGGACAGCCTCCTACGCTCCCCAAGCAAATGCCAGCGAGCGGGTCAACCGCTCAATACTAACAGCTATAAGATCATATATAAAAAACGACCAAAAAGAATGGGACTTACACCTACCCTCCATTGGATGCGCTCTTCGAACTGCAGTTCATTCAGTAATTGGTATGTCACCTTATGAGGCATTATTTGGTCAAAGGATGGTGGAACACGGTTCCGATTTCAAGATTTTGAGAAATCTCAATAGTATAAACAATTCAGAAATTCAAATTATCCCCAAATCTTCAAAAATGAATATTCTACACTCTAGGCTAACAGATTATCTTAAAAAGGCGCATGAGTCATATGAACACGGTTATAATACGCGCAGCAAAGTTGTAAGATATGAAGTTGGTGACAAGGTTTTCAAACGAAATTTTATTTTAAGTAATAAAACTAAACACATAAATGCTAAATTATGTCCCAAATTCTCAAAAGCGAAGATACGTTCAGTAGTGGGTAACAGCCTATATGAATTGGAGGATGAAGAAGGTAAAAGGTTAGGAGTGTTTCATTCAAAAGACATAAGAAGATAGAAAGTCCAAGTTGATTGGCTAGCCAGTGTGAACATGAGACCTACACTCGGGCGTGGGTCGTACCTTATTCTGTCTGGACTTATTCCAGGCGGTTTCAGGCTTGCTTCATTTAGCGCGTTAAAACTTGCGAAATGAACAAGTTTGTAAGAAACCTTTTTATATGCTTACACTAATGTTATTCAATTATGCTAATTTTATTTTCTAGTTCCCAATACTAGCCCCTTTTACTATCGGTAAGGCAGTCTTTTTATAATTATGAGTTGTTACGAGCTTAAATATTCACATAAATAAAGCTACTGAGTGGGAGGATGATGATGACGATGGGGAGATGACTCAACAGATCATTCGGAGAGTTAAAGAGAAATTCGATCTTCGAAAGATAACAGCTTGTGTAAAGATCACGCACACAATTAAAAACGTTTGAAGGTATAGGTTAATGGAAGACATCCGGGACCTCGAAGCTCGGGGAATTTAAATCAGAAAAACTTAAATTTATTACACCTATTTTTTAAAAATCAGGAATTGAATTTTGATATATAATTCATATATTTTTGATTTAAATCTTCCGAGTTTCGAGCTTACCGGAAGTTCTCTCCAAAATACTCTTTTCGAACTCGGTTTTCTTGGAGTCGATTGGTAGGAGCCACACTCGATAATCGAGAGTGAGATGGTGGATTTCGACCGGGCGGGAACAAGGTTATTTTTTGGGGAGAAGCCCCTGCACGATTAAGCACTAAAAATTCGCGGCTACTAAAAAGAAGTTTTTTTAAAAAAAAAGCCATATTCGTTTTATTCCCCGAAAATTAAAAAAAAAAAAAAAAAGCAAGCAATACCGGATTCCCATTTGAAACGAAACAAATTCGTAAACGCTCAAAAAAAAACAAAAAACCGGGCTTCAGAATGTGTTTTCTTTTACCTCACGTCGAAAAATAAAAAAAAGAGCGTAAAGTTCGTAAAAAAAAATCGAGTTTTAACATTGCCGTGCATTCTTAGTAAAGATGTTTCAAAAAAAAAAAAAATAACTAATTTCACTTGAAAAAGTTATACAAATTTATTAGTTCCACGTGCCACGAGACACGTGCCGCTTGGTCCGGTATTATACGACGGGATCATTAAGGGGTTCTGTAAATGCCAAACTTTACCTGCTCGAAAAAAAATAAAAAAGAAATAGTAAAACCAACGAAGAATAACGAGAAAAAAAGTAAACTGCAAAAATTCACGAGTCCAATGATTCAAAGAAAATAAAAAAGTGCAATCAGTGACGTCATTGTCCCCTACTGATCATTGAAAAAACAAATAAAAAACCAAAAAAAAACAAAAAGTGAAAGAGGAAAAATTAAAATATCTGTGGAAAACAAAGAAACTTAAATCTTGAAGCCCTATAAGCTCAGCTCAATCACCCTCTCACAAACTCAAAAAGTAATAAATAAAATAGAACTCCACCCCGTTCCCAGTTACATATACCACCTGATCCTATTCGTTCTGGCCCAGACATCTGCAATTAAAAAAAAAAAAACCTCATCTTCACCATCGTCAGCTTCATCTCCTCACCTCTGGTCATCGTTCATCATCCGGATTATTTTAGTGATTAATTGTATTTTAAATTTTGTTGTAAATTTTAAATGTTTTTTTTATAGTATAAATAAAAAGAAGTAATACTAGGTATCGTTGAGAAAAAAAAAAAAAAAACTAATAGTAAAAATTTAAAGGAAACGTACCTATGTATTGGTTTAAAATATGTCATATTTTATAATAGGAATAACATTTCGTTCATTTCGTTCAAAGTTTTTTTTATGTAACTTTCTCTAGTGATTATTATCAATCCATATACAGGGGTAACAAAAGTGAATATCGGATATTGTGCGCACAACATTTGGATACCAGCTTTGACCACATCATTTTATTTTGTATACCTACAATTGTTGTTTTGGTAAGTGAAGATGAATAAAAATAAAATTTTGAACGAAAAATGAAAATATTAATAATATCGGTTATATATTATTACGACATTTGAAATTAAATTAAAACGAAATAAGTAAAAAAAAAGGAAAACAAAAAAAAAAAAAAACTAAACATTAATTTTCAAATAATTTATTTACAAATTTTGAATCAAGTTTTGTTTCGGAGTAAAATTATAATTTCTCCAAATTGAGTAAGTGTAACGTTTTTTTTTTTTTTTTTCGACACTGTCAACTCCGATTTTTAAACTATTAACTACAACTAGCTTATCTCACAGTAAAATATAGCATAACAGAATAAATTTGGTTATGTAATAATGATATTACTGCTATGATTCCGCAAATGTCAAATCTTGTTGACAATATTAGGTACTAAAGTGTTGTTTATTTCATATTTTGATATGAATTCAGAATTTCTATATGAAACTTATTTGTAAAATTTACTGGGAATAATCTAATTTCTTTTCGTTTTAAACTAAAGTTTATACGAACGAAGTATTAATTTTTCTACTTTTGGTTGATGAATACCGACTTTTAGTATACATAGTTTTTTTAGTTTTGTATAAGTATATTTAAGGTTATTTTTTTTATTTTGAATAAAACGAAAATTTTGTTATGTTTTTTTTACATACAACGAAATTACTGTTTTATTATTTTTCTTTTGTTTACAATGGTTAGTATGATTCCTAACAATTGTTTTCAGTTAAGTGAATTGGATTCAAAATGAATTTCTCCTGGTAAGATTTAAAATGGTGGATGTGGCAAGTTCTTTTTATGACGTCAACGACAGCGATGGTATATATTTTTTTTGTTGTGCTTCAGGTTGCTCATTGGGAAGAAAGTTTTTTTTTAGAGATTTTGTTGACGCAATGAGGATTACAGACGTAAGTACAACTGCTTCTAGTATTATTGGATGTCGATTTCTTGAGTTTACTTTTGTGTTTTTAGTCAAATTCGGTAATTCATAAAAAAAAAATAAACATACAGCTAGGAAGTAGGAGTTAAAGCTTCGTCACGATTGATAAACACTTTTGGGGTTACCACCAATACGAGGACGTGGTAACCATGGCAAATACGTCACAGGGATTTAGGAATCGCTGTGATGTTAGTGGGTTGGGAATTCCTCAGAGGGCAATTTCATCAAAGCTCTCACACCTCAGCGGAATCAGATCACCTTAGATACAAAAAAAAAAACAACCATACATTTGAAACTATTGAGGCCTCGCAAATTCAGCAAACAACATTTTGGCATGTAATACGTAACAACCGTTCAGTCCCTACGTCAGCAAGAACCCACCCACCGACGAGCTAGAACGTGCTAAAGCTAGCATGCCAAGCGGACGTGGTCTGGACACCCTTCTCTTTTGCTGTCAGGACTGGCTGGAGGTCCCTGTAAACCACGAGTCATATTGACAGAGTGACAAAGGGGAAGGTTTTAAGGAGTTTACTGAAGGGTTGATATTTTGTTATGGTATTGGTTGATTTATCCAGTGGCACGCTTCCGGTACACCTTCATCCCGCAAGAACTCTCCTTTATGCCTTTGAACATCTCGTTCTATAAATAGCTTCGTTACAACCAAGAACGGAGCATAGAGGCACTCCAATATTAATATTAAGACTATCACTTAAAATTTTTACAGATTGTTTTCTACCTTCAAGGAATGAAGCAAACCATTTCAACATAAAGCCCCTGAAACCAACTTTTTCTAATTTTTTCAACAATATAACATGGTCTACGGTATCAAAGGCCTTAGTTATATCAATATTTATAAAGCAGCAGTAGTTTTTTTTAAGTTCATATTTTCATAAATATGAATGCAAAAGTTAAGCAGTGCATCTTCAGTAGATTTACCAGCTCGAATTCTCCAAATAGGTTACAATTCTCGTTTTAATGATTTTTTCAAAAATTTTAGAAAACACTGAGAGGAGCGAGATGGGTCTATAATTCTTGATAGATTTTCTATCACCTTTTTTGAATATTGGAATTACTTCTGCCATTTTTAAATTTGTTGGAAATTGACCATGAAAAATACTTTTATTGAATATATGTGTTAAAACATCAAATAAATTAAAGCAAACTTTTTCAAGAAAATTATTAGAAATACTATTTTGTATAGATGCATCCGAATTGTCCAAAGCCATTATGGTTTTGTACACTTCAAAAGATGAAATCGGTTCAAAGTAAAAACTGTTTGTATAGAACCCTTCATTGAAACAATTATCAGGGCAAGCGTTAGAACTATTGTTGATTCCAGCTTCAGAAAGAGTATTTGAAGCTATTTCAGTAAAATATTCATTAAATAACTTAGGAATTTCAGAAAGGTCAACAACATTCAAATTAGCATGAATCAAATTAACTGGAGCATCAGAAACCATTTTTTTTCCATTCCTTTCTTAAATTTCCTCGGGCATTATGAAATTTGTTTACATAAAAATTTTCTTTGCAGACGCGAACCTCAATATCAATCTCCTTACATAAAAACTCATAATTTGTTCGAAATCTAATGTTATTAGGGTGCTTTTTGCATTTTAACCATAACGTATTTTTTTTGTAAATCATTTTTAAAAGGTGCGTAGACATCCACGGTTTTAGTTTTTTAAGTTTATTTTTTCTGGAACCAAATGTTTTTGAGCTGTGAATAACATGGCAATTCAGAATTTGAACAAATTTTTCAAAAGCTAAAGATGGATCAGATTCAATGTAAACTTCTAACCATCTTTCCTGATTTAAGCTCGTTCTCAGAAGATTAAAATTCGTTCTTAAAACTGTCTTGAAAGAAACTTCTTTTACGGTTCGGCATTTTTTCGTTTCCATAAAGTTAAATGTTTGTTTTTTCTTAAACAGTATCTTATTCCTCACAATTCTGTGGTTTTGTTTTGATTAATTTCCTCTTTAATTCGTTTTTATAATTACAAAAGTAAAAACGTTTTATTGTTGTGAAAAAATGATCAAAAATTGAGTATTCCCGCTAAGGAAAGAGAATTTGGTTAGCGTTCGTTCTCGATTATTTTATGGTATATTTAATAAAAATGTATGGTTTTTGTTATAAAAATATGCTAAAGTTAACGTTTTTAACAAGTTTTTGCTAAGCAAATTGTTAAATTTTAAGAAAAAGCGGTGCCAATAATTGGTTCCCCAAAAAAAAATAGGGGTTCAATTATTGGCATAGGGGTGCCAATTATTCATTCTATGGGGCTTCAATTATTGGCACTGTCAATAATTAACTCTCAAGAGTGCCAATAACTGTATCAACTGACAATTTTCAGTTTCAAAAAACGCCACGAAAAACTCAGAAGTACAACGAAATTGATATTCAGCAATCTCTCCTCTACATAAAAATATGGACGAATATCCAAAAAAGTGGGTTCCAAATAGTTGAATATTCCTGGATCTATACATTAAAATTATAAATCTGCTACGAAAACCATGTTTTTTCATTAATTTTTGGAGTGCCAATAATTGTACCCTTGGGTGCCAATAGTTATAGTTTTAGAAACCTTTTTTTAATTTTGAGTTAAAGCTTAAGAAAAAAATTTTAAATTTTAATTTGATGTACAAAATATATCAACCGCTCTTTCAATACAAAAGCTATTCACATTTTAAGATGAAAATCTCCTTAGGGGTGTCAATAACTGTATCCGTTACGCTATAAGGTTATGCATATGTAAACCAAATCGAGCTGGAGATGTTGATCAAACATTCGTACATTCGGATGATAGGGAAGACGAAATTCTGTCTGCCTTTCTTTCTGTGTATACCATCATTTTTCTATATTTATCTTATTTGATTTTGATTTTTTGATTTTTTGATTGGTCATACATATTACATACTCGTATAAACCAGTCATGCATTTGTTTTCATTTTAATACTACACCAATTGGCTTCGTTAAAGCGAAAAGAGGAAAGTTTTTTCATTATATTTATATTTTATATTTTACCAAAGAGCCTCCAAATATTATTTAGTGAAATGAAATGGCCTTCTGACCTTTTAAATAAAGACAGAAGCTACCTACTTTCATAAACCAATATCAATATTTTGGCATCGTTACCTTTTCCATACAGAATGCCTAACAATAAGTTGAAAATGCCTTCTACGAAATAACTAAGGGCCATTAGTTTAAAAAACCATTGTAACCCAGAATACATAACTTCAGAGTAACATTTGATTCAATATAACACTTGATCAATATGCTGGTTGAAGATACATATGTGTGTATATGAACTAGCTTAGGTTGTAGTGGAGACGATTGTTGCTACCCGACTAGCAATACAAATTTTTTTGCCAGTTTGTGTGTGTAATAGTATTTTAACTTTATTATTCTACTCGAAAAAAGGGAAACTATTCAACTCCTTATATTCCTCCATCTTCAGCTCCCTTTTCCACAAACTACGTTTTCAACTCTCCATATGATGGTCCAATGATATTTAGTAAATCAAATAATGCCAAACTCAAACTGGAACAGTTACCAACTAAAAGAAGGGATTGATTGATTATTTTTGTTATCCAAGAAATCTTCAATCACCTGTTTGATCATAAATATTGGCCTGAAGATTTCATTATGTTACGCTTAGGACTTATTCATCCTTTATCTGCTGTTATGACATCATTGCCTCACCAAAACATGGCTAATAACGATTCGGAAATATTTGACAACACATTTAATGTTTTTAGTCGTTACAGACATTATGACCCTAATATCGTCGCTGTGGGCGCTAGAATTTCGATTCCCGTAAAGTCTTGTTTTCATAGCTACGAACGTTTACATTCTTGCAGCATTTAACAAAAAATTTCTCTGCATTAAAGTGTCTTATATATTGTTCCTGTGAGCTCTCAGAACGTCTACGTAAAAGCGTACGATTACTCATGCCCTGTTCTGATACGAATGTCATGTTGCCATTTGGTGATCCTAAATCAGACGATTTAAAATAAATTGATGATTTAACATCTCTTGGACTTCCTACACTTTTAATTTTAAAAAGATAATACAGGGGTGTGAATTATCACAAGAATATGGAAATCTTATAATACTATCGTAATCAAGAAAATTTATTTTAAAATACATTTCAGACAGAAGATCCTTAATAAAAATGAAGAAGAAGATCGGAGAAAAAGCGAAACCCTGAGGTACGCCAGCATTTATTTTATGGGTTAAAATCCATTTAGTACTTCTTACATATGTATATGTATATTAAAAGACTTGAAAGATCTTAGGAGCCATAGGAGCGATTGATGCCAAACTCAAACAAGTGCTTTTGAAATATTAAGTGCAATTATCTTGCTTTCACCAAACCGATATAAAGATTTGTTCCATTGTTAAGTGAGATATGCCATCAGAACACTAGTAGACCTTTTCTTACGAAAATCGTACTGTTGGTCAGTAAAACAGTTTTTGTTGTTCGAGATATTTCTTGTGCTGAAATTGATTAACGTGATCAAGACCTTTTAGATCTTTCAGGACTCTTGAAACAGAACGAGTGCGAAAGATATCTAGTCTCATTCAATCATTAACGCGCTCAGGTACCGGAGTAGTCAAAACACTATCTTGGGGCGTTTCTGACTTGGTAGAAAAATAGATTTCGCGAAAAAGGGAGACATTTGCAAGTGAACAAATATTAGTACTAGCCTTGGCATAATTCTATTTGTTTGTCTTAATTTTTGGACATGCACAAATTTAGTCCAATGAAATTGGGCTTTGCAGGACTTTCTAGTTGTTTAAACGGTTTCCGGTTTTCCTCGGTGTGGTTGGCTTCAAAACATCGGAAGCTTACTTTTCTGTCTTTTGATAGCCTCTCTAAAGCTACAAATAAGTCGTGATTCTTTTTTTGTTTTGTTCTTTAAGATCCATTTGGGATAAAATTTCGTATACGCTAAAGATTTAAAATTGTAATTATATCTGCATCGGAGTCTACGTCACTATCGGAGAAGCATAGGGAAATATAAATTTCGTGCTATTATATTAAAATTGATATCGGTCTTCTTCCTTAAAAAAAATTGCTAGCGCGCTTTAAAAAAAAAAAAAAAACTACGACCTGCGGTTATTTTTCGGGACATAAAATTAATTGGTGGTACTCACCCTTAATCCGAGTTGCACATTTGGCGATTTGATGCACTTGTCCATTTGTCCATTTGGCACGATTCCGGACAAGAGTACGTCCCGTCACCATTATACAATGTTACGCCCCAACGGAGCTCGCATCCGATGAGGAGAAAGAATGCTTCTACAGTCGGCTAGGAGCCGCTTACAACAACACACCGCGCGGAGATATTAAAATGGTTATAGGAGATTTGAATGCTAAAGTTGGCAGCAACAACGATGGACTCAAACATGTGATGGGAAACCATGTTTCATTGACTTCTGCAATACTAACGGACTCGTCATTGGCGGCACAATGTTTGAGCACAAGACGTGCCACAAAATAAGTTGGGTGTCGACGGATAGGCAACCTTCTTCGAATCAAATTGATCACTTCGCGATTAGCCGGCGCTTTAGAAGCAGTCTCCTGGATGTTCGAAATAAAAGAGGGGCCGATATGGGACTTGCTCGAGACCACCACCTTATGGTAGCTACTGTTAGACTTCGTACAGCTGCAACTCGGAGATCCAACGGAATAACCCGCTTACCCAGGTTCAACGTCGACAGACTAAAGGATTTCACAACACGCCAACAATTGAGAGACCAACTTTCACACGGAATGATGACAATCAGCAGCACGGAACCTGAATCCATTGAAAACCACTGGAATGCTAAGAAAAATGTTCTTATATCAGGTGCTGAAAGAATAGTCGGCCGAGCGAGGGGAAACAATAACGCTTGGCTTTCTGAAGAAACCTGGATACGGATTGGCGAACGGCAAAAACTTAAGGCCCGTGTTGCAGCTGCAACTGGAGTAGAAAAAAGAGAGCTGGAATCCCTGTACCGCATGAGAAAGAGAGAGGTTCACCGCAGTGTAAGACGTGATAATCGTAATCACATCAACGCTTTGGCCCAGCAAGCAGAAGATGCTGCTAACAGATGCGACAATAGAACCGTCTACAGCATTACAAAGGAACTGGTTGGAGCTCGCAGTTCCAAACAACACCTCGTAAAAGACTTAGACGGCTCGCTACTTAGTTCGGATGAGGATCAGCTGAGAAGGTGGAAGGACCATTTTGCGTCGGTATTAAACCGAGTTACCGGCAGCAATGCGCAACTGATACCTGCTGAGCCGACAGGAACAACAAATTCCCGAATCCGCACTGACCCCCCAGTAGAGATGAGATCCGCAACGCAATCAAAGCACTGAAGACCAACAAAGCGGTAGGACTTGATGGCATTCCTGCAGAGCTTCTACAAGCGGCGCCAACGACATCTAGCGAACTCCTGCATCCACTCATAAAGAAAGCTTGGGTCTCCGAAGGATTTCCGAATGACTGGAAAAAGGGAATGATAGTCAAGCTCCCTAAAAAAGGAGACTTAACACAGTGCGAAAATTGAAGGCGTGATTTGCGTCCTGCCTGCCGTTGCAAAAATATTAGCGAAAAAAGTACTGGAACGCATCAGGGAACATATAGAAGCCACACTCGAACAAGCGGGTTTCCGCACTGGATTCTCTTGCATTGATCATACCAATACTTTAAGGATCATAATTGAGCAGTGCGTCGAATATCGATCAACACTCCACCTGCTATTCATCGACTTTGAGAAGGCTTTCGATAGCGTAAATAGAGAATTTATTTGGCATGCTTTACGCAGGAGGGGTATCCCGGATAAATTATTAGCTATTATTAAGGCAACTTATGATGGATCCAAATGTCACGTTTTGCACGAAGGGAGGCTGTCAGAAGAGTTTGAAGTCCAAAGTGGAGTCAGACAGGGCTGCATTCTGTCACCAATATTGTTTCTGTTGGTGATAAGCGATGTCCTGCGAGCGGCCTTGACGGGAAACTGAGGAATTCGATGGACTCTGACGTCTCACCTGAAACATCTTGACTATGCGAACGACGTATGCTTGCTCTCTCATAGGACCATGGATCTCCACCAAATGACAACAGGGGTGGAGAGAGAAGCAGAAATCGTAGGGCTGAAAATCAACTCCGGCAAAACAAAGATGATCAGCCTAGGAACCACGTCATCTTCTCTCATAAATATTTCTCAACAACCGGTAGAGAAAGTACAGAGCTTCCAATACCTTGGAAGTATCATCTCTACCGAGGGTGGTACCGAACAGGACATCAGCAGTCGAATCGGGAAGGTAAAGGCTGCTTTCGGTATGCTTCGAAATATATGGAGGAATAACTCTCTTAGCTTAAGAACCAAGCTACGGCTGTTTCGATCCAACGTCGAATCCGTGTTACTTTACGGTTGCAGCACTTGGAAAGTAACAGTAGGTGTCACTAAGAAGCTGCAAACGTTCATTAATAGATGTCTACGAAACATCCTTAGGATTTTCTGGCCCAATCGTATATCAAACGAAGA
Organism: Chrysotoxum bicinctum; assembly: GCA_911387755.1. Classification (NCBI taxonomy): domain Eukaryota; kingdom Metazoa; phylum Arthropoda; class Insecta; order Diptera; family Syrphidae; genus Chrysotoxum; species Chrysotoxum bicinctum. The sequence goes on from OU426990.1 coordinate 83,491,284, forward strand.
GCTCCTTAGGAAAACAGGTCAGGAACCTATTGACTCTATTATACGACGTCGAAAAAGGCAGTGGATCGGACACACGCTTCGAAAAGGCGACAACTGTATTGCGGCTCATGCAATGCAGTGGAATCCGCTCACTCAAGAAGGAAGAAGAGCTGGACGACCGAGAAGCTCATGGAGAAGGACAGTCGAGGAGGAGTCAGCCCAACTAGGCAAGAGTTGGAGGGAGTTGCGACTCATATCTAGGAACGAGCTGGCGTTGTGGACGCCCTATGCCCCACTAGGGGTCCCCCACAGACATAAAAGGTATGAGGACCTAAGTAAGTAAGTAAGTTCCATCCATAAGTTATCATCTAGTTTTTTTCAGTGTTTGGTTCAGCGATCACCATTTTCTCTATTTGATGTTCAAGGACAATTTGCAAATTTTTTGGCTTTTTGGTCGTCGACTCGATCCTACACTTCATTCACTCAAGAATCTAAAATTCCCATCAACTTCGGAACACTCACAGAACGGTGATACCACTCCAGTTAATGCCGTTGTTCATATTCCCCTCCTTTTCCCAGGGAAATATGTTCTTCTTCTTAACAGTTTAAAAATATAATATTGCTCAAAATCTCAAACTTGGGAAAATATAAAAAAACCATAATTTAAATTCAGTAACTTAAACATCACAAGTAGTACTTCTGATTTTTTAAACCCCAAAGTTATTATGTTTTTATTCGCATTTCCATGTCCTTCATTATGTCTATGGCCTTCTCCCGAAAGTATGTCCATTTTAAGCAAACTTCATTAGAAGCTACATACAGTCTGTGCTCGTTATTCTGTTCCAAAAAGCTCCGAAACCACTTGCGGCTAAAAACTTATCCATGGACAATTGACCCCATTTTATATTAAAATTTTCCTTCTCCGAGATCTCCAACACACTCATACTTATCGATGTCGATATATGCTGATGCTGACCCTACTGTGTTTTTGGGATTATAAAACCTCTTTGACATTTGGCAAATCATATTCAAAATGGACAAAAAAGGGGACATGCATTCACTCATTCCATTTCATCTCTGGTTCGTGATTATCTTGAATTTGTTATTTTCTCCTTGCTGGACGCACATCATAATCATTTCCTTCACATAAGAAAATATATTTTCGGGTGCCCAGTAAGGATGTCTAAGCACTAATTCCCAGAAAAGGAGCAACAAACATTTCATAGCACTTAAATATAGAACACAGTCATGCAGTAAACTAAACATTTTGTCCCAACATCATTACAAAACTTAAACATTTCGAGCCACACCTTTTCGAATGAACCGTCTCTACATTTTGCCCTCCGACCCTCACCTCCGACTTACCAGCACGGTTCAATGCGGGGGTGGAAATGATTAATTTATTGCTAGAGGTGTTTCTGCATGTGCGCCCGTGGGCGATGTTGAGGTATCCGTTCTGTTTTTGTGTACGAGAATGTGAGGAAATCGTTTACCATAATTTTTTTTTTGTTGACTGCACCTCACTTGCCTCTAGCTGATGCAAGACATAATTTTTGCGGTTTAATTAGGGCGGAAAGTTGACGTAGGTACGAAGTAGATGGCATTGTTTTCATTGTGGAAAAATATAGCATCAGGAACGGTGATAGAGAATGAGATTTTATATTGCCCTATGTAGAAGGAGATAGATACACACATAGGTGTTCATAGCACGTGACCTTGATTGGGTCGTTCTTTTAATTATTTCGTTATATTTATATTCCTGATATATTTTTGCAGCGATAGAAATAGAAAGAGTTAAGTAGTCCTAATTATACTCGTACAACTAGCTACGTCACTGAATATTTATATTTTTAGTTTCGGGACATGGGAATCGGGGACTGGAACTAGGATTTCACTCAGAGAAATATGGCATTCTAAAATCTTTAGCACATGTCTCTTTTGTTAAGGGTTTAAAGTACATTTTTCCATTTACATTTTCGGAAGCCCATAAGGCAGCTTCTTTTATAACATAAGAAATAAAAATTAATTTGATGCGCAACAGCTCACGGAGATATGTGGATAGTTCTTCTGAAATTCATCATATATTTTTAGATGGCAGTGTCTGGAAAGCGAAGAAACACCACTGACTTGACAGTCCAAAGCAGCTGTAAGAAAAATCGAAAATGAAATGATACCCTAAAAAGTATGAAATAACCTCCCAAAAAGATAACGTTCCAAGGATATTCGCTCTCTTTTTTGGTTCTCTGAACCGATCACGCAGCTCCGTCGACCCTTTTAGGGTTTGTTAAGTCTCCGGGAAAGTGCTTATATCAGCCACATTGCCACACGTAGTATTACCCAAATAAACCATTATCAGTTTTGAATATAATAAGTAGGCTTCGGATTCTCATGCACTTAAAATCTGAAAATATGCGCTTAAAAATGCAAAATATAAATTTAAAATATGCACTTAAAACCAATTCAACTTAATTTCTATTCAATATAAAAACACATTTTCTTCATCTTTAAAAAAAGTTAAATTTTTTATTTTTATTAAAATAAAATAATAAGTATCTTAAAACGAAGTCTTAGATTCATTTTTCTATAAGAGCGGATTCCAAACATATGAAGTGTGCGCGATTTTGAAAAAGGTGGAGTAGATTTTATTTTGTGATAGAAGATTTATATTTTGGAAAAAGTACAGTTGATCTACTGCAATTGCAGCAAAGTGGCACCGCTGCGAGAAACGTCAATTCATGGCTTCAAGAAACAATGGCACAACGAAGTACCTACCTATATTCGTATATGGTGTTGTAGACTCAAAAACTAAGCTTGACTGCAACAGTCAACATTTTTAAGTTTATATGTATGTAGTGGTTTATGTGTAGTCGCAACTGAAAAAAAGTTGACTCTTGTACATGCAAAATATGCATTTATAGTAAAATATGCAAAAATATGCACTAACGGTTAAATGCCATTTTAAAGGAAATTTCTTGATTCGTATATGTAATTAATTAGTTGCCTTGCTTCCAAGGTGTTCCTAAAAAAATATGCATTTGCATGGAAATCCGAACCCTAATAATAAGTAACAACTCCCGATAGTAAGTTGATAAAACTCCAAACCACTAATACATTTATTTTTACTTGCGGCACATATGTATATGTAGTAGGGTGGGTCAAAAAAATCAAGTATCTTTTTTTTCTTGGGTCCGACACATGAAAACTAGTTCCTAGAAAGTACTTACCAAATAATAGCTCTGAATATTAACGGGAAGATTATGCTCGTCATAGTTTTCCATTTTCAATTTAGTATCATATAAAAATGGTCATATCTTATCAACAATAGATCGTTTAACCAATCGCATAGTCAATCTTTATATATATAATTCTTCTGTGAGTGTGTATGTCACTGAACTTCTCTTAAACGACTGGACCGATTTTGATGAAATTTTTTGTGTGTGTTCAAGGGGATCTGAGAATGGTTTAGATTCACAATATTATATATACGGTACTGAAGTATTGGCCGAAACAGTTCGTTCAAACGTTCCGCAATTGAATGAACAGCAAAGAATTGCGTATGATACTTCGATTGAAGCTGTGAACAGTAGATCTGGTGGAATTTACTTCTTTGATGCTCCCGGGAAACTGGAAAAACGTTTCTAATTTCATTGCTGTTGGCAAAGATCAGATCGCAAAATGAAGTAGCCCTAGCATTGGCTTCATCTGGAATAGCTGCAACATTGTTAGAAGGTGGAAGGTGCACATTCTACCTTGAAATTTCCACTAAACATCCAAATCAACGAAGCTCCAGTTTGCAACATCGCCAAAAATAGCGCAATGGCGAAGATTCTACAGATACGCAAATTGATCTTTTGAAATGAATGTACGATGTACAAGAAATCATTCGAGGCACTGGACAGAACGTTAAAAGATCTTCGTGACAGCCAAAACATTTTTGGTGGAGCCATGATTCGGTTGTCAAGTGATTTTCGTCAGACTCTTCCAATTATTCCCCGATCAACTGTTGCTGACGAACTAAACGCATGCTTAAAATTCTCTAATTTGTGGCAATAACTACTCAAGGATTTTTGTCACCTTGTCGATTCAAAAAAGTAGCTTATTCGGCGTGTTTTTACGGACATAGAAAAACGGCTCAGAAACCATAATTGACTGAGTGAACGAGCAATATTGGCGACCATAAGCAAAGATGTCGAAGTTTTCAACGTAACAATTCAAAATTTTCTTCCCGGAGAGTTGTTATCTTATAAATCAGTTGACACAGTTACAAACCAGGATGATGTAGGCAACTTTTTCACAGAGTTTTTAAATTCTCTGAATTTGCCTGGACTACCACCTCAGAATTTACAATTAAAAGTAGGATCAGTTTTGATTATTCTGCCTAACATTAATCAACCTCGACTGTGCAATGGTACGAGACTGGCTGGAAAAATCCTAATGAATAACGTCATCGAGGCCAATATCATCAAGGGAAAATACAAACGAGAGGGTGTCTCCATCCCGCGTATACCGATAATTCCAACGGATTTGCCATTTTTTCGTCCGTTTGGCCTTTGCGATGACAAGGCCAGTCTTTTAAAGTTTACGGAATCAACTTGAAGTTTCCCTGTTTCGCGCATGGGCAACTATAAGTTGCGAGTTTGCGAGTCGGAAAACTATCTTCTTATATATTTACGCACCGCAAAATAAGACAAAAAATATAGTACATCAGAAAGTCTTAAATTGATTAATTGAGTAACTGTGTTGTATTTAATGTATGTAGATAAAAATTTTGTATTAAGTTTTGACCACATTTCCCAAAAATATATGAAGGTGATACGAAGTTTACCGGGTCATCTAGTATTTATAGAAAATTGAACGTTCTACAAAAATGGTCTTACTATATACTTTTTTCATTAAAGCAACCATTTAAAAGATATTCAACGTCAAAGATTGAAGTATTTTAAGGAAAATAACTTTTTTGTTTTGAATTTTGTAACTTAATAAAAAATAATTATTGTCAAATGAGTTTCAATTATTTCTATAGGAAATTGAACGCTCTACAAAAAAGATCTCTGTAGTTAATCGATTACTCTAGCTAGCCATTCTAAAGATATTCGCAATAGAATTCCAATGCCTACTGATATTCCCAATTTAACCAGTTAATTTATGAATTTTGACAATATTCATGAGAATTTGAGTTTATTTCGATAGAATGACGGTTTGCAAGCTATATCTTATCTTTTGTTTAAAAATATATTTTTTTTTCAATCAATTTTTTAACGATATTTTCTTTTTATTACAGTTTAGGATTGCTATTTAATATTTTTCAAGGGGTTTATTTAAAACTAGCCGACCCAGCTCTCGAAATTCGAGTGCCAATTTATTTCTTATTTATATATTTGGCAGTGTTTTCAAGCAAATTTATTAAATTAAATTTTATTTTATGTAATATGCAAAGTGTTCGACAGTGCAAAAACAAAAATGACCCACAGTGTGTAAATGCGTGTCTCAAGTATATTCTGCACATCTCCGTAACTGTGGCTTTCCAACCATATAAAATTTATCGAAATCGGTTAAATACTTTTGGAGAAAAGTATACCACAAAAAACATGTTTGCCGTTTTATTATATGATGTCATTTAAATTCCTTTTTTCTACAAAATTAATAATTGAATATTTTTTGTTTGGAGAATTTGAAAATTTAATTTCGAATGTTGGTAGTTCTGTTACTCAGTACTTGTCATACTAGCGCCATCTGTGGTTTCAGGTCATTTCTATGTTTCCCCTTATATTTCTACATTGCATACATAGTTTTTGGAGCTCTGAGTTGTCTTCTTGTTTATAACTAAAACCAATTAACTAACAGCTGAGTTTTAATATATTATTGATTATTGCAATTCGGATGCTAATTATCTAATATGAATAAAGAAATCCCTTTAATTGGCATACCGATGTCAAAAATTCTTGAACTGAAATTACCAACAGTGAAAGAGGTTATGTGTGTATTTTTTCATCAACTTAATATCCTTAAATATTCTGTGAAGCAAAGTGCTAAAAATATAGCAGATCAGGTTATAGAGCTATGGAGAAAAAATGATATTCCGACTTCTAGTAATGATAATGTAGTGAAAAGAATTCTTCGATGTCATAACAAATGGTTAAGGATAAAAAAAACCTGCACGCGTAAAAAATCACCAGCACAAAAAAAGAAAGAAGCAACATTTCAGAATGAACTCAAAATGTTATTCGATATTGTTGATCAGAAGTCTTTAAAACTTTCTATAAATATTGACTATGCGATTGGTTAAACGATCTATTGTTGATAAGATATGACCATTTTTATATGATACTAAATTGAAAATGGAAAACTATGATGAGCATAATCTTCCCGTTAATATTCAGAGCTATTATTTGGTAAGTACTTTCTAGAGGTACTTACCTAGGAACTAGTTTTCATGTGTCGGATCCAAAAAAAAAAGATACTTGATTTTTTTTGACCCACCCTAATATGTAGGTACTATTCGTAAAGAAAATTGAACTTGAAATTTTTATCAGAGTTGACATTACGAAGGCGAAAAAAGTGGACCTATGTCTGTCTGTTAGACTACATCCTAAGAAGCTCGGCCGCGATTTTCTTTAACTTTGGTAGATAGCAATTTTAAATTCGCCCACGCTTTTTATTTTTGTTTCTTTAAAAACCATTCTACAAATTAAGAAAAAATCATTTAGTAAAACTTGGTTGAAAAAAAGTTAAAAAAAAATAGTTGTTAATTTTTTGGTTTTCGATTTTTTCAAAAACGGTACAACTGATTTTGATCAATTTTTGTATGCTAAGGCTCCTTAAAAGTCTAAATACGAGTAGTAATTTGTATTCAAATTTTCAAATATTTTTTGGGTTTATAAAAAATTCAAGTACTTTTTTCGAAAGCCCCATGATTGATTTTTTGAAACTGGACAATTTACAATTTTCCAATAATATCTGCAAGATGTGCAAGAAAAAACTTATTTTATCTAAAAATAACGGTATACCCATCATACAAAAGAAATGTTGATAAAATTTGTATCAAATATGTAGAGCCATGCACGAGATGGCACATGGCAATAACCTCAAAAAAGTGATCAAAATCAGTTGAAAAATGTTTGATAAAATTGAAAACAAAAAATGACTCAATTGAAGGAACTATTAATAACCATTTTCCGGGGATGTGTTTTCAGCCTTTAGGTAGCTTTTGTTAATAAAAATATATATTTTTAAAATTTCGAAAGAAATTGTATTCTAGTATTTTTGGTTTGAAAAAAAGAAAAAAAAGTGGTCTTGCTCCTATTTATACTTTAACGCAAATAAAATGCACGACTGAACCGCACAAACTTGCTCTTATGTAAAAGTACCTACTTTGGAATTTGATACATTTTATAAATATAAAACATGGATTTAATGAGATAATAATGTTCAAAGGCATAAAATAGCCGTTTGATTTCTAGAAAAGTATGAATTTATGCAAACAAACTTTAAAAAATCGTTTTATTATTAAATACATTTTTTATATAAGAAATTTCTTTAAAATTTTTGAAGAGAAAAATGTGGGATGCGAATTTTAAGTATTTAATAATATTGATTTTAGGAAATAATTTCAAAAAATAATGGTTCATAGGTTTTGAAGATATAGATTTCTCAAAAAAAAAATTAAAAAAAAACCAACAAATATTTTTTTGAATATTTTTATATACAATATTATTTTAAAAATTTTTGTTTAAAATCCTTAGAGTCGTTAATGAGAAAGTCGAAAATCAAAAAACGGTTCTATGACAGGTACCGTTAATAGCATTTTGCCCCAAAATTTTTTTGACCAAAATGTAGTCCATGTCCTTAATATCGCACCTAATTTTTTTTTATCAAAATCGTTGAAGCCATTTTTGAGATAAATAAGATTTTGCATTACGGGGTATGAGGGGTACCGTTAGTTTTGGAGCTATAAAAAAAATTTCAATTCCTCCTCTAGGGAATCACCGAAGAACCTTAAATCCCGAGATTGAAAGAAATAGATCCAGTGGTTAAGGCTGTAGTGAGAGGTACAGACATACAGACAGACAGACGAATTTGTCGGACCCACTTTATTCGTCTTCGCTATCATCGTAATGTCAACTTTGATCAAAATCTCGAGTTCGATTTTTTTTCCAAATGCAGAACTTGCCCTATAGTACCTACATATATCGTAAGTAAAAAGAGAAGTCTGATCTCTATTACAGCACCTTAAGAACTGCGGATGGTGTCGATACTCTAATTATTGAATAGATGTGTTGAATGTAGTATTTTTTGTGCAAATGCCTTCTCTGCGCACCATCTGCACCCAAGGGAGATTAAAGAGGTCTCATGATAGCGTATTTCCTTCCCATGTATCGTATGTATATGTTTGGAATAGTTGCGAGGAGCTATTCTCCTTCTTTACATCGTATCAAGTGTTTTCTAGAATCACGTGATGCAGTTGGATCAATTTTTTCGGGGTCCGTTTCGCCAAATAGAACTCCTGACGATGAATGGTATCATATGCTGTAGAATCAGTCTCTTCTTGAAATTCATTGGTTCTTTCCAGGGGTTGATCAATGTTGGGATTCGTGGCATGTTCGATATACCATGCCAGCCATCCTGGTACTTGTCGACTAAAGGGTAGCATCAGAACGTCTTAGAATCTTGTATGTGACGTTTAGAAGGACACTAGTTAGCTATAATTTGTGTGGTCACGGGGCATATCAATGTATTCAATTCAATTCAATTCAATGCAATTCAATTCAATTCAATTCAAGTTTAGTGGTACAATACACAAAGACATAGTCCTTTAAAGTATTTTACATGTTGGTTATATAAAAGAGAATAAAAAAAAAATTATGTTATATAGAATACTTAGATACTCAAAGACAATTCAAGTTGATCTTAAAATTAATTAAAAAGCATGTACAGATTTTTAGATTATTAACAACTACATACTTTTCCGAAATTTAAATATTTTCTCCATTAGCTACTAAAATATATTTTGCAGTGAGACAGGTTCTATATTCCTAAAATGGATACAAAATCCTGCTAAGCTTATTAGTCAAGCATATCCTTATTATATTTCCATGCAATGTTTCTATAAATTTATTTTTCCCCAATCACATAAGTCTGTTAAGGAAGAAACGAACTTATGATTATTTTTAAGATAAACACGCAGAAGTGTTAAATGCACAGATGAATGAAGAAGAGAAGCGATGATTTCAAAGTGGAAGATATTTACTCATTAGGCCAAAGGCACTGCGACAACAAAGCTGCTGCAGATTTCCGGTTTATCTGCGATGAATAACGCCAACTTAACGTGAGAGGATTTGGAGCAGAAAGGTTTACTCCCACCCACAAGTTGTATCCATGTTCAAGTGAATAAATGATAAGATAGTTTGAAGGAGAGGCAGGGAGTAGATGAGTAGAAGAGTAGAGTAACGGAGATGGCAAAAAAACGCCACCTCCTCAAAGGAATGATAGTTTGACGCATGAAGGATGAAATCATAAAATTCACGAGAAGTGATTACGATATAGTTAATTGGAGCACCCAAGTGTATGCAAGTGAAAGGAGCTACACAATTTTGTGCGGGTGGTTACACGGGAAGTGATGTGGAAGGCGTATTTATATTTTGACATTTAACATTGAAACATTTTATTGTATCCAAACTTTAATCTTTGAATAATTATTAGAATAGTTTAATAGTGAGATAATCTTTGACTTCCTAAATGTATGGTTTACAAAAATATTTTACACTAGCTTGTTGTCAGCCTTAAGCAATAAATAAACTAAATTGATAGAAATAGTTAGGCTACAATGTACAAGTTATATGAGAAGTAAGTTTGAATTTGAATTGAATTTGAAATTACGGTGTAAGATTGGTTCAAATACTTTAGCTACACTTTTTTGTGTGGATATAATTTTGACCAACAATAAATCTTTCCAGACATAAGGAAGTTTATGAACATCAAAGGTATAATCAAATCATCTTAAAATACTACTTGCACTTTACAAATTATTGCAGTTTATATTACAGGACTAAAATAATTTTTAAGCAACGAAAAATAGAACATTTGATTTTTTCTTAAACTACGCTACTTTGGGTCTAAGCAGACTTTACCCATAAGTATTGGGGCAATGTTATGACAAAAACTGTCTATGGGTGAATCCCTTAACACGGTCTCAGCTTATTTTACCATAAGGCTGCATCTGAGTTTCTCTCGAATTTTTATTAACTCTGCAGCCCTAGATCTGAGGTGATTTTACTTAAATACTAGTACAATGTTATTTTTCGCAAATCCTTCTTTTTTTCAATTTACTAATCCAATTAATTGAAATTATTTGTACTCAAAATTATTACCCCAGGACCTTGGGAAGGAGAAGTAGAAATGCAGCCTAGTGGTGTGCTTCAATTAGGTCTGAAGTGTTCTGTTTTGATACCATAACTCGTTCGAACCTGTGGATGGAATTGATAAGGGAAATAGTATACGTATCCTCTAAAAATTGTCACTTGTGTGCTGTGATGTGTTTGCCTTATCACAACCACCAGTAATTGGATCACTTACTCAAGGCGACCATCACCGGATCTACATGGAAGCAAACGATCTTGTTGACTCGTGCTGAAACGCGAACTCTTCCGATCGAGTGAGTCCTTATCAAGACACTTTTAGCTCAATTTCATATTTATCATGCCAAAATTTTAAGTTAAAGGAAAAAAAAAGGGTACGGAAGCTACTTAACTATGTCGGACGGACACGGACTGGACGATTAGAAGAAAGCTGAAGAAGAAAAATAACACACTCACTTGCCTATGCCATTACCCTGGTGAAAGAATGGAAAAAGTACGGTAAATCGTCTTTGAATTTAAGATAAAAAAAAACTATTCTATTCCTAAAACTATATTTTTACCTATTATAAAGGAAAAAATCTAACCCCCCCTTATACTATAACTATAACTAAAACCTTAAATCTAATCTACTCTATCTTTTTCATCAATAGACTATACCTTCATTCCATTGTCTCACCAAGATAATGGTTCGCTAGGAGCAATTAGGTTGGCCTGATGTTGTTGGCGAAGCTTGGCCATCCCACCCATGTCAAAGACATATCCTTTGCTATCTTCTTTGGCCTAAGATTGTGGAAGATAGCCCCTAAGTTGCTTTCCAGCTATGTAGTCCTACAGTTAGATCGTCATGTTCCTATATTTAGCCACGTACTTTGCCCTATAGACGGCTTGACGCGGTTCTCCACACACCAATTGCTTTAGATTTAGCAAACCATCATTAAAATATCACTGCTACAAATTTATTCCAACTTCAGTAAAAAAAAAAGATATTTGGTTCATTTCTCTCAAAAAACATATATAATTATTTAATTTTTTTTTTTTGTAATTTCAAAAGAGAAGATTTTTAAGAGTATAAATTATATATAAAAATTAAAAATGGCAACCAAAATTTACCTCAATCCCATGAGATTAAAGAATACAAAAAAAAGCAAAAATCTGTCTTTAAACGAATATTATATGTTGATTTTGGTTGGGGTATACTTTGATCATCCCAATGAATTTATATTCTTATATTATTAGGTACTCACGTTTTTACACGTCCCTCGAAGTCCTGCCGGCAGCACAGATCAGGAACGTTATCGTTGATTAAATTTCACTTAAAATTTTTGTGCACGTAGAAATAGCAATTCATTTAAGCACAGATTTGAGATTTAGATTTAAAATTAAATTTACTATGGTTAAAAAAAACTAAATTTACTTAAAAAAAACATAAATCAAATTAAAATAATTATTGAAACCAAAAAATTTTAAATTATTATTTCACTAATTTGTTCTTTGTTCTTTCTTTTTTTTTCACTTCGTTACTGCTTCACTTTAATCTCCTTATTTCTATGTGTTGGTGTACTGTTTTCTGGAACTTTCTTTAAGCTTCTTATTTCCTTCCTAAGATCCTGGTTCTTGGCTACAAAATTCCCTGCTACATATAATTTTTCCTCTTATTGATTCTAGAGACAGGGCTCCAGTATCCTTATACAAGCAGAGGCACCTATTGCGTCTATTCTGATTTGTAAAGCCTCAGAATCACGAATATGTACCTAAGCCAGGAAAGTAAAAAATTCCCAAATTAGGCTACCATTCTCTATATGTGTTAAAACTACATACCTCTGCGTTTTTAGGAATTTTAATATATTATTAGATATAAATGGGGCTTCTGAATAATTCCTCCACTGTGTATTCACCTTTTTTTTCAATTTGATTTTTAAATTAAAATTCTCTTTAAGTTTAAGCTGTTAAATTTTGCTTAATTTCACACTTTTTTCAAACTTGAATTTAAATTTAAATATAAATTCGATAAAAATCTCTCAGAAAGAATTACTTTTATTCGGCAGGAAAATCACAACTTAATTGATTGGCTTTTCTTTTCTTTTGTTCACCAAGACCCTTATTACATAACTAAACTTCTTTGTTTTAATAAATATATAGATCTATATCCTACCCATCAGTTATCCAATCAAACACCTGTCCTCTTCACTCCCATATATGCAGCGTAGTTAATATTACTAACATAATTTACTAACATTGTACTATTGAATTTTTGCTACCTTACATCTAATATCACAGTATCTATATTGCAGAATCTTATCCTAATTACTTTAGTTTACCAAATTATTATTTACTATTACATTTTCTAATATTGTTTTCAAAGTGTAACTGACTCTAAATTCCTACTTTCCTTTGAATTTTTACCTTTCCATAATCATCTATTACAATGATTATAGATCGTTCATTGGAAATACATAATAGTTTTAAAGTTTTAATTCGCCGTAAAAAAAAATGGCCGTCGCAAAGTGGATTCATATGTCCTAACTCCTTTAAGAGTGAGACAAAGCTATACAGATCGATATGTCAAATTTGATTTGCATAAAAAAATGTGGTTTTGCATCAAACGTGGCGGACAGTTGACACTTATTGGTAAGTATTTTATTTTTCTTTATTTATAACTATTATAATAATTATTTTACTTTATATTTCCTTTTAAATTTTCAGATATCACTGACAAATGACTGTGGGGTATAACAAGGTAAGTACCACTATTATAAACATCGTTTTAAATATGTAAAGATTGGTCGAAATCTGGGCCTTTGCTGAAATGGTCGAGGCCGAGGTGGCTACCTAAAAATTATTTTTAACCATTAAAACATAATTTTGTTTGCATCTTTCAGATATCCACATACAAAAATGTTGAGGATTGGCTGACAAATTCAAAACAAAAAAATAAGAGTGCAAAATTCGTATATTATGCATCGGATACGCACAATGTATCTACTAATGTGTGTATTGGATATGAGTCCGGCCTACTAGGGATTTTTGCAAGAATGATCCCCCTTTGCACAATATATACAGGTAGAGGAGGTGTGTATGATCACCTCTTCCCTATGGGAATTATGATGGTAGTATGTTTTGTTGTAGTTAGTTTTGTAGTTAGTTAGTTTTGTAGTTAGTTATTATGATATTTTTTCTGAAAACGCAAACCAGCCACGTTACAATCTTTATAGGAATCCCAATCAGAAGCTTCTCTGGAGGTTTTCGGTCTATTAAAGAGAAAGATAAATTAGTCGCTGCTGATTTACCTGACACAAGACCATGTTGCCATTCCGATATATTATTTCTTAACTAAGAAAATAACCTATTGCAAACAAGTTTTTCAGTAGTTTAGGCATTGCAGAAATTTTACTAGTAGGCCAGTAATTTCTTATATCCTGCTTTAATCCAGATTTTAATATGGGTGCTAAAAACGATATTTTCCAACATGTCAGTAAGTGATTTAGCCAGTGAAGTAGAACATTTTAGCAAGAGTAACGGACGAATACCATCAGGACCTTCCTTTTTACTTGCATCAAGTTCAAGTAGTACTTTCTCTACTTCAGAGACATCCAAAAACATAGAGCCTACATATATCGAAAACCTGGCAAACAATTGGTAATTCGTGATTTGAAAAACAGTCTAAATAGTAAACAGATTGAAAATATCTAGCAAATAGGTTGCATATTAAATGAACATCCCTGGTTGTTGAATCTTGGAATTTCATATAGCTTGGATAACCGGTAGTTTTTCGCTTAGAATTGATGAAATTCCAAAAGCATTTACTATTATTCTATATATTAAATTCGATCGTGAACATATACGAGTTAAATAAAAATTTATTTAAGATATCAAATTCGCGTTGGATGACATTATATTTCTTTCTCAGTTCAGCGATGTTATATTTTCTTTCATGCCTTATTTTTTTTTTATTTTTGAGATTTATTAATATTTTCTTAATAAAATCATAAAAATTAAAGTTACCTTCTAACGCAACATGTTGCATAGAATTATTGACAAGTGGCAAATCGGATTTTTTAAAGCAAATGTCAAATTCTTTATCAACAAAAATTAAGTCAACTAATATTAAATTATCATTAAAAAAAAGTGTTGATTTGAGTTAAATTATACTGACTGTAAATATCAATGATGTTTTCTTCAATTTCTGAATTAACATTGTATGGAATTAAATACCAATTTAATACAAATTAAATTTTTTTGGTGAAGAACGATTTCAAAAACATAATTGTTCTCCATCCTCCATCTCCTGTCTCCTCCCTTCCACGCAGACCATGTAGTGGAACTGGAATAGTTTTACTTTCGCGTACTGGAATAGGAGTAACAAACATTGCTACTTTTAAATTGCAAAACAAAATAAAGCCAAATTGGCCTTATTTCCCTTTCTAAAGCAAAATAAAGCTATTTAAATCGAAATAAGGCCAAATTTTTCATTTTTGACTTCATTACCTTGGGCTTTATTTCACCTTGCCAAATTTCGTAGGTCCTTTCCATTCCAGTTAACATAGTAATAATTGAGAGCTGTAAGTCACTCGGTCCTGATTCTCTAGGAGCTTTGTCAGCATCAAATTGATTTATTTTTATAACTGGCATATTTTCTGAGCAGATTTATGATCGTCAAATAACATCTTCGAAAAAAAATTGTCCTATAGTGTTATAGGGAGTTCGAGATAAATTTTTCCTTGCGTGTTCCCACTTTTTGTATTCTTTAAAAAAAATACAAAGTACAGAAATAAACACAATTTATTAGAACTTCCCGTTATACTCTTATTCCAACACTCAAATCAACCACAGAGATCAAATCGCAAATTAATATTTAATGACAAAGAAATAGATTTAATATAAATTGGTTTCTAGTTCCAACATCCAAAAAACTTACACATACTCAATCAATGCCACCTTAAAAATTCATTCGAACCAACAAAAGGATTACATTGTAGATATGAAATGCCACTATAGGTAAAATAAATAAAATCGCTAGCAAGTACTTCCCCCTCCAAAACTTCCTTAAGGAGATGAAAATTTATAAATTGATAGGCCAATGAATTCTAAAATACAATATTCAATTCGCTATATTCCGTCCATAGGATATAAAGTTACTTCACGCGAACCGATGCCGCATCTGCTAAAAGCGTATGCAGATTATAAAGTATATTCTTAAAGGACATGTTAAACTCGAATACAACAAAAAATAAACAATACTGTGCAAAAGAAACCAAATCGTCAGTTTGAAAGTAGAGACCGATGTTTTACTCTCTTAACGAGACATCTGATGTATAGAGCAAACCAGAGAGAATGTTTGGTCTTTATAACTGGAAGCAACTTGCTCGGGATTGTAGAGGATGGAAAGCCATCGAGTATCAGCTAGTAACCATTCATGGATCTGGAGTAAGTCAAGCCATTATCTGCCAATGTACTTAATTATGTACAGTATTTCTGAAAATTTCAATTAAATTTTTTTCGAAAATTAGCCTTAGATTTTAATTTCTTGCAATTGCAAAGTAAAGACAAAGCTTTGGGAATTCCATATTCGTAAAAAAAATAATTGGTCACAAAAGGTCAACTCTTTTTGGAAATTATTCAGTAATATGAATTTTTCCAAAAAAAACACATCAAGATCATAGCGATTTTTGGCACCTCATTTGGGAAATTTAAAAAATATATAGGAATGCCATTTTAAAAGCCTCTTAACTGTCACGAAAGTTTAATTTTTTTAGTAATTGGTCAGATAACAAAGTATTCAAAGTAGGTACATATAACAGCTGCTTACATTCTTACAAATCGCACGTGACCTTGCAAAAGTTTATGGTTTTATTAAAAACTTTCTATGGCTGACCAATTTCCAAAACTTAAACTTAAAGGATGCCATCTAATTGGTCAGGAATTGTTTTTTAACCAATGAGATGGCATCTTTTTTTACGAATATCGCATACATATATGGGGTGCCAAGATCCCAGAGCTCAAGGACAGACATGGTTTTTGACGTTGAGGTGGAAAGGGAAAGCTATTTTTAAGTTGTTTGTGTAACTCATGTTGAGCGTTTTTTGTTTTAAGCAGTTTGTTAAAGTTACCAATTCTGTTCAATAGACATTTTATCAAAAACAACATAGCAAATTAAATCCTATACAACAAAATTGTTTCTTGCCCATTGTTAGTCCTATACAAGAAAGTGGTGTACTCAATTCAGTAGGTACACTGATGGCCAAACCCCTGCTTATATTTTTTTCTCACTGAATTTGTAGAGTATATGGCTTTTTTAACATTTGATTGTAGCAGCTTTAGTGTTAGGCGCTATCCAAATCTCCACATGGCTGTTGATGATAAGAAAAGAAGTTTAAGTTAGGCAAACGGACGAGGAGTATGGAATGACTTGCTTCATTCCCATATTCACTGTTGATGTCCCAGGAGGACCAAATTTTGATATCAATGCTGGATTTGAAAGTTAAGAAAATATCTCTTTTGATTATCCAAAAGAAGTAAGCGCAACCAGAGTTGATTGTCAAGACACTGCTCAAAAATCGGACACAAAGGTCAAATCTTTGAACACTTTTTCGATTTTGATGATTGAGGTGCAACACCGGTACTGTTTTCATGTTTACAAAAGAGGATATGAAAAAGTTTGTGGCTATAATCCTCTGTTTTTTGGACATCACACTTTACCCAGTAGTATTCATTGGAATAATGGGTAGTGCGTTTGATACCCAAACAGAATGTCAGGGATTAGATTCTCAGGCGATTCTCAGAGCTGTACTGCCTCTTGCGACGAATTAACGTGCTGCTCAGTAGCCATTTCGAATCGGCGGAAATTCTTAGGTCCCCCAATTCCAGCTAAAACGCAGGAATGGTTGAGAGTTATAAGTCGCTAGGCCATCTATGGACTTATGGCTTATTTACTCAGACAATGATATTGTACAGTCAAATCTTCAGAGATCGTAGTGATGCCAAATTTGACAAGAATAATGAAGTATTATGCTGTTTCTACTATTGAACTACAACACAGCTTGTAACCGACTCTTTATATAAATGTCTTAATTACGTTCAGGATCATCAAAAAAAACTCCAAATAAGCCAATTGTACCATGAACTGTGGTTTGCAGTGAAAGAGGAAGTTTTTCCAAAAATAAATAATTAAGATAAACTAGGTATATGTGTAACAACATATTATGTTAGCAGAGTTCGAAGGATATGTGAGAGGTGACAAACTAAAAAGAATGTTTAAAAATATTTCTCAACTAGCTAGGTCAAAAATTAACCCATATCTTGCGAATGTACTCGTTTGTATACTTGGTTCCAAACTTGAAAAAAAAAAATATTTTTCTGCAGATATATCATTATTAGGTGTCTGAGGTTTAATGGGTTGAGTTGGTAACATTGACCATTGACGATATATTTGTAACTTCGAAAAAGTATCAATTTTAAACAATTTGTTCGAACTGAAATTTTAAGGCCTTGTATTTTGGCTCATCTAAGGAAGCTAAATAAAGAAAATATGGAGATAAAAGTTGCAAATTTGAAAAAAATGCAACAAGACATGATATCGGGCAAGTGACCGCCAAGACTAGCACGTTCATGGTGTTATATGAATGTCTAATCTCACACACAAGACCTTTCCCCAAAAGTTTTTATAAAGTGGATGGGCACAGGTTTGATTGTTGCGCACGATGACGAATTGATACATTTCTATTATCATTAACATCAGAAATTGCTTCTTCTGGACGCACTGTTTAATATTTTACGAGGTGCGATTTATATCGTTTAGGCAAACTTTTTGGGAAAACAATTCATAGTTTTTCGAATTCAATCCGGTGTTAGTGTATTTATGATTAATTTCCAACCCAAACTAACTTTAAGCAACAGAGAACTTTTAAATCCAATGTAAGAGAAAACAGTGTTGCCAATTTAAAGTTGTTTGCATTCAAAAACACCCGGTATTATACATTGGGAACTACTTATGTCAAGTTATTCAATCGTATACAAGAAATTGTACTGGAGATTTTGATTCTACGATTATAGGAAAGTCTAAAAGTCTAGGCTGATTTTTCTGAACTTGATTGATAGCATTTTAAAATTTTTCTCCGGAAAGCTTTTTCTTTGTTTTAACCAAAAATTACGCTAAGCAATTTTGTTCGAAATTGAAATTAAATTTTTTGAAAATATTTTTTTTTTCTCAAAAACCGTTCCACAGATTTACTTAAAAAAAATAAATAGCAAAAGTAAAAAAAATGGTTGAAAAAAAAATTTTCAAAAATGGATATTAATGGTATCTCCCATTTCGGTTTAAGAAAAATATAGAAGAAAATTTTCACGAAATTTTTGTCTTTTTTGAAATAAAAATTTTTTTTATTAAAAATTTTAATGTTTGATGTTTATTTTATTAACTTTTAAATGAAATACAATTTTACAGCTTATATTTAATTAATTGATTATATGGTCTTTAACAATATGTATAGAAAATGGTGTTGGTCAAGTGGGAGCTTTTGGCCGTGGCGCAAAGGCACATACAAGTTTAGCAGGCTTTTGTTATAATAACATCAATTTTGATTCTAATTTTGTCCTTAAGCATAGAGGTCGCGGTTAGTTTCTTGAATTCATTGTTTGATTTTGGTGGAGACATGATACAAGCGATGCAGATGCATTACCATATATACTGTCCATCCCAATAAAGTTTTAATGGCACTTGCTTTTTGTCTTTGCATAGTGACGCTGCCCACGACTTCAAGCTAATAAGTGTACTTTGGCTTAGCGTTAGCCAAGTCTATCAGCGGAAATCCTCTTAAATGAGGGTATAATTTATGTTACTCTGAAACGATTACACACTGGCCGGGTAATTCCATTTTCTTTACGGTGTTGACACCCTTCAAGAAGAAACATTATTGCAGATACGGGCAAAGTAGTACGCAAGGATTCTTCTTGACGTGAAAAAAACGATATCGGGACTAAGCAAAACAACTACGTAAGTCTATACAGACTTAGCTAAGTCCGAATAATTTTCGAGACTTAATCTAAGACCCGGTAAAAACCGTGATGTAAAAATAAATTAATCTATATGTTATCGATAATTTGTTCAGAGAAGTCAAAAGTGTGTTTTTTGATGCTGGTTGATGCTAGTCGTCAATACATCTGACGAATGACATAGCGTACACAGTGCTTCCCACTGTTTGGAAAGAAGTTCCCAAGTCCCGATGTCGTTTTTTTCTACAATTCTATAAGGACTTGCGAAAAAAACACGGCTATTATAGTGCCCTTCTTTGGTAGTCGGTTTGAAAACTTCTTCGAAGTAAGGCCACTCTCGCACATTATTTCTGTTAAGAATTGTAAGTAAAGTAGCCATTTCTGCATTATACAACGATGACTCTTTAAATTTTGGACATCTTTTCGGTAACTGAGCATAAATGTCAGACTGCTGTTGTTGAGGAGCAATGTTATCCAATAAGGACTTATCTTTCATCGTCTTTATTCGGGGTAGAACATCTTGGGAACTCCTCATGAACTAGGGTGTGATTTTATTTTTTTAGATTCGACTAGTCCCAAGCTCATTTCATCCATTTCCTTCCGGAGCAATTAAAGTTGTTTATCTTGTTTAACATCTGCTGATTACTTACAAACTGGTAAAGAAATCAAGATTAAAAAAAAAAAACAACGGAAACAGGAATTGAAACTGTTAAGTTTGCCAAGAACTACTTATGGGTCTTTTTAATTTTCTGGAAACTGTTCATCTCTTGTACGTTGGAAGGTGAAGGATTGTTACAACGAAGAAACAACATTATTAATATTTAAAATTCGAAGTCTTTAAAACATAGAAGCGAGTTCGTGCGACTCAGCCGTGTATTTTATTTTTTTAAATATTATTACTCAACAGTGTTAGTTTTAAATATTTAAACTTAAAAGTAATAAAATAACTTCTATTTTTATACTGAACTGAAGTACTTCCTAAAGGTTCCGCTCTTTTAAGCTGAAGTTGTCTCGAATCTCCGAGCATTTTAAGCACAGCTCTGTAACAAATATTCTTCGCATGAAAATCATCCCATGCCGGTGCTTTTTTTTTCAATAAAAGAAACCAATTTCATCTTCTGCTCGTCACTTGACATTTACCCTTGCCGCAGCTCCTCTTAGCAATTTGCATGAGATACATAACTTCTATTACTACGAATAAATTGCCTATTCGCTTGTCAAAGCTGCTCCTTCAAGGATCTTCGTTTACATTACAACATCATGAACTGTTAGATTGGCTTCAAGGGAACAAAGATATACAATACATGCACATGTATTCAGTCTTAGCTTGGTGAATGTTTTCGACGGCTTTTCTTTATAAACAAGTGACTTTTGGGCAACCCAATGTATACATCAAGTCGTTACTGCTGTTGCGAATTTTCACGAGTACAAGTATTGCTGTCAATATTTTCAATTTTTATTTATTTATTTTTCTTTTGGCGGAGAAGAGAACCAACGCAAAATGGTGTCATACGCAAAAACGTTTGTTTGGAATATCTAGACATACGTTTTCGTCGTCCTTCAACGTGGTTTTGATCCGTAGATGAGGCCCAGGTATTATGTCGGGAAGGATATGGCAAACAGAGACAAACTGCGTCAAGTCGATTTGTGGATTGGAAATCAATTTTTTTCGTTTTTCGAAGGAAACTTTCCTAGTCGCAAAAGTGTCACTGATATATTATTATGTGATTGCCTCAGTTCAATCGGGAGATGTTTGCTTACTTTGAAATTTTTCAATAAAAAAGGAATCAGCTAATAAATGGATATATATGTACGTAAGGGACTTTGGGAAATATTTGCTTATGGCCTAATACAAGAAAATTTGAGGTGTTAAGACGTTGGTGTTTTGAGTTTTTTTTTTGACAAGACCACTTGTGTCAACTTTAAAATTAAAGATAAGCAAATATCTTTTCAACGCTTATATCAAGAGAGACTGCTTAAGGGTGATGTGTTGCTTGAAAATGAAAATAAAATGTTAAAAGAGATGAGCCCGAAAACAAGTTATAAGAATTCGGAACGTGTTACAAAATAAATGATATGCGTTAAATTTTCGTACGTATTTTATCAGTAAATATTGACATGTATGATACCTAAGTTCGAATCAAGAAACTTATACACAGACAATACAGTTTCAATATTCATTTCCTTATTCTTTGGATGTGAAACTTGAACGGAAACGTATGATAGGCTCAATAAATTAGAAAATAAAAAACTGAATTGAATTTAATGCTTGAAAAACTTAATACTTTATTTTTTTATATTATACGCGCACTCAAGGGGTTATGTTAAATACACAGTGCGAGCAATTATAGGAAATTAGGATAGGATTAGAAAGGAGATACCGATGCACATTGGTTTTGAATGTCTGCACATTGAAATGAGTGGGAAATACTGAGCCAGGTAAAGCATTCCACATTCGTGAAGTGCGACTTAAAAAAGATTCTCTGTATTTGATAGTACATCCGAAGTTGGGCTCAAGGGTAAGCTGAGGGCATTTCTAGAAGTACGGGTATTACGGTTGAATTGTTTAAGGGAAGGAACGCAACTGGCTATTTCACTAGAGCACTGCAATTGAAACGAAATCTTCCACTAGCTTACTACGAGTATTCTTGAGTGGCGCTTACATTGAGTAAACTGAATAATCTTTCAGACCATCTTCTGTGGAATGATCACGCTTCTAAGTGTTTAGGATTTCTCCGACGTTGCAAGAAATTGTTCACCCTTCTAAGCAGGTTGTAATCTAAAAATCCTTTATTCGTTCAAAATTCGAGTACATTTTCCATATTTAGGCAAGTGGTCTTATATTCCACTTGAGTCTTTTAGACAGAATTCAAAAGAGAGTTTTGAAAATCAAAGGGGATAGAAGTATAACAGAGGCATTTGATCTCTCGAACACCGCCGCAATGTTTCATGTTTTTCATTATTTGATCGCTATTTTTATAATCAGTGAAATAACTAGTTGCATTCCTCCTCTTGAAAAATTCAAACCTAAGACTCGCTTTGAAGAAAGCTCATCAGTTTACCCTTGAGTCCAAGTTTGGACGAACTGCAGATATTTTTACTTGTGACTTATAGGTACTATAAGGCAAGTTATGCATTCGTAAAAAAAATCGAACTCGAGATTTTGATCAAAGTTGACATTAAGGTGATAGCGAAGACAAAAAAAGTGGGTTTCGCAATTCTGTCTCTGTCTGTCTGTCTGTCTGTCGGTTCGACTACAGCCTAAACGGCTCGGCCGATTTTCTTCAAACTTGGTAGATATGGGTTTTAATTTACCCCCCCCCCGGATGTTTTTTTCTGTTTTTTTTTTTAAGACCAAAAATAACGGTACCATACGATTTTTTTCGAAATTTTATAAATATTTTTTTTCACAAAAACTGTCCCACAGAATTTTTTAAAAAAAAATTGAAAAATTTCATTTAGTTAAAACTAGCTAATGGTTGAAAAACATTTTACAAAAAATTGTTATTTTGGTAGCCCCCTTGGGTCCATTTTTTTTGTTTCTGATTTTCTCAAAAACGGTACAGCCGTTTTAAATATTTTTTTTTATGCCAAAGCTCCTCCAAAGTTTGAATATTATTGCATATTCAAATTTTCAATTTTTAATTTTTTGGATTTAAAAAAAAAAATTCAAAATTTTATTTTGGAAACTCAATATTTCGAAAACCCTATGCTCGATTTTTTTCAAACTGGACAAATAGAAGTTTCTTAACATAATCTACAATACAAGATTTGAGAAAAAAACTTTTGGTTTATCTAAGACTAACGGTACCTTCCATACAAATTTTAAAAAATGGTTTTCGAAAATCGTATTTTTCTCGAAAACGGTTCCGAGAATTTTGCTAAAAATTTTATTCTTTCGATTAATCTTTACGATCTATAATTTAATAAAAAACAATTTTAAATCTAGATATTACTGACTGTACCTACCATAAAACGATTTTTTCGAATTTTGAATTTCTCACTATCGACATAACGGATTTTATTTGAATTTTTTTATAAAGAAGCTCCTAAAAAGTTTAAAAAACATTGAATTTAAAAACTTAAGAAAAAATATTTTTTCAATTTTTAGAAAAAAAGTCATTTTGTTATGAAAAATTCGATATCTCAAGAACGGCTTAGTATTTTTTTTTTGGAAATTAGATTTTTATTCGTACAATAATAAAAACTTAAGGTTTGTGTACCAAAA
Organism: Chrysotoxum bicinctum; assembly: GCA_911387755.1. Taxonomy (NCBI): domain Eukaryota; kingdom Metazoa; phylum Arthropoda; class Insecta; order Diptera; family Syrphidae; genus Chrysotoxum; species Chrysotoxum bicinctum. The sequence goes on from OU426990.1 coordinate 83,514,834, forward strand.
TTTTTTCTTAAAAATGTTTTAAAAATTTTGTACATAAAAGCTTATTTTTTTAAGGAACCACTACAACGACTTATAATTTTTGTTCCTGCATAAATTCATATTTGCATAGTTTTTATCTCTTACTACTAAAAGAATTTAAAAAATTCATTTTATCCTTATGAACAATTTTCTCTAATAACATTCGTTTTTATAATTTCTAGTCTATTACATAGGAGCAAGTTCGTGCGACCCAGTCGTGCATTTTATTTCTTCAGGCACACTAGATACGTAGAATACTCAACTAAGATCTATTTTTACTTTACATTAAAATATAAAATATTCAGAAATTTAAAACTAATGTATGTACATCGCTAGCAAAAAAAGAAACAAAAAAAACAGAAATTTGTGAAGCCATTGGCAATCAGCTGTCTAACGAAAAATTTTCCGATTTCGGAAAAAAATGAACTAAACGTGTGAAGTAATAATTTTTATTTGTTAGAATTAACTATTAAGTTTGACAAAATTCTCGAGTTTAATTTTTACTTGCGAAGTATACCTAGGTACTATTCATTTGTAAAAAATCGAATTCCAGACTTTAATTAAGCTCGGCATATCTATGATAAGGAATTAAAAAGAGAAATTCCCATATCCCAATCCTAAAACTAGGGAATAACTTAATATTGACATTCTGTTATTAATAATTTTATCACCAATTTAGGGATAGATTCTTTGGTTGCTAATTCTATTGACACAATTTACCGAACTCCAATCAATGATGACGTGAGATTCATCTCAATTGAGGAACTGAAATTAGTTCTTCAAAATCTAAAAACACGCAAGACCGTTAGATTTGATAATATCAGGAATTTATACTTGAAAAACCTTCTAGAATCAGGTATAATATTTTTGCAACACCTATTTAAATGTTGCTTCAAAATTGGTTATTTTCCGGCTGAATGGAAAGTAGCAAAAATTATTCCTATTTTGAACCCAGGAAAAAGTGCTAGCTCTCCTGGTAACTTGTAAGGGACCTCTTTAAAAATGTTAGCTTAAACAAAAATCTATTTTGTTCAATAATAAATTTTTTTTTGATCAAGTATTCAAAAATGTATTTCACTGGCATTTCAAACAAAATAAACTTTAGGATGTCGTGTTTGAAATTTAAAAATAATTGAATTAATGAATAAATTTAAAGATGTGTGTGTGACTTTGATTCACTATATAAGGAGTCAAAACGTTTAGATTTTATTCAGTATTTTGTCAAATTTTTAAAAGTAAAGAAAGTTTCAAGTTTTGTTTTGTAGCATAAAAATATTTGTGTTTCGCTCTGTGCACTTCTTTTGATATTCGAATTTTCGAGAAATTTTTGTTTTATCTCTTATTTGTGAGTGCTGCAAATACATTTTCATTGAAAACCCAACGAAATTCAAAAGATTCAAGAATAAAAATAAAACTTTCTGGAACATTTATCTCTTAAGACTTTCCCATGGATTGTGTTTCAATAAATAATTCAATCAGTGGAAGATAGTCTTTCCAACAAATGGATTCTCTGGCTTGGACAAGGAAAATTATTTCATTTTAATAAAGCCTAACCAATATATATATGTAGATGGTTTTTGAACAATAAAACATATTTACATATTCGGATTAAGAAGACCGTCGAAATTCAAAACATATTTTTTTTCAACATCGAACATTCTGGAACAAGATTCACCAATCAACATTGTTTTTTTTTAGTTTTTTTTAATTGTTGTTCTTTTCTTTGATTTTTTTTAAATTTTTCTTTCACGTCCGCTGAGTAAAGTTTCTTACTTTTAAACAAAAAGCTAAGTATACTCAAATTATTCAGTTTTCTTTCCATTACCTTGTTTAGTGTATTTTGATTTCTTGTTTCGTTTTAATACAAAAATAAATTTCTTTCTTTTGTGTGTGTAAAACTACATAGGTTCAGCAGTTTCAAGACCAGGAGGTTGTGCACATCCTTTATATGGTTTGAAGATTTTGAATTATGAGAAAAATATAAACAAATTTTTTTTGGTAAGTCATTATTTTCTTAATTTGCTGTTAAAACGAAACAAAACCAATTCATTTTAACTTAAAAATATCCTTCTGGAATATTTACCAGATCAATAAATAGAAAAGAAGACCTCGTAATTTAAGTACATTTAAATTTTTTTTCAACATTAAATAATTTTGAACATTTGTTATCTTGATTTTTTTTATTTAACTTAACTTTTCTTAACTTTTCTTGAATTTCATTCTAAATATAAAAATATTTGCATTAACTTTCCAAAACTATTTTCTTTTCATTAAATTAACATAATATAATTAATTTTTGTTTCTTATTCATTCAATTTTTCATAACAACCATCAGCATTTTTTTATGTATTTAATTTTAACATTTAAACAAAAATTACTAATAAATTTGTCATTTATTATGTTTTAAAATGAATCAAACAGATTTATTCATTTTTTATCATCCCTGAATAAAAGAATTTAGGATGATTTTGGTTTAAATTTCTTTTCAGTGTGTTGTGTAAGTGAATGTTTAGAGTGAAGTTTTGGTGATGATATAGGTAGATTGTATTTCAGTTAGGGGCTACTGCAAGAATATCGAGTGTAGCAGTAGCATAGGCAGTCTTTATCAGTTCTTTGGTTTTGTTAAAGACTGTGGGAGGGCTAATCACTCATGAAAACCGCAACTCCATCTTCAGGTTTTCCAATTTCTTTTCAATTTTTCTTATTTGATTTTCAATTTCTAATATTTTTAATTTTCCATATACATTCATTTTATTTTTTTTATATAAAGGCATGTAGAGTAACGCTGCTTGGTAAATCGGTGCAAGATCCCACCCCTCCGTCGAGCTAGACCTATATTATGCAAGCATGCCTGCCCGCACTAGACAAAATTGACTTTCTACAGGATTCCTGTACCTTTTAGGAAGTTTTTTTGGAAATCTTTAAAATCTATTTTCGAATTGGTAGGAAAATTCTTTGTTTGTATATTTTCATTACTTGGTGGTGATTATGTATAAATGGGAATTTCGTTACACAGGTGGCGCCCAACAGTGGGACACGAATGAGACATTAAGAAACAAAAATATATTAATCGTTTATTTGAGATTTGATATTGTTTTCGTCTTGCATATTTTTGTTAGAAAAACATGATTTGTAATAGCGTTGACAATTTTCTTTTTAAATTTCTGATCTTTGCTAAAAGCAGTTTGTTTTGACGTCCAGGAGATTTCGGTTTTAAAATTCCACTTCTCTGTCTGAAGCGCCAAAATTCTGTTTTTACGTAAAGCATATTTTAAAGTTTCTTCGTGAATCCCCAATAATTTTAAATAATTTTTTTTTTTTCAAATTTCAATTTTTCAATATTTTTTTTTATCGTTTGTAACAATTTTATTTTTTTTTTAAATTTCATTATATTACTATGCTAAATACAAGATTGAAATTATCTTTTGTCTTTACTGGAATATTCGTCAGTTGACCGGGAGAAATCAGTTTGGTAAAACCACTTCTCTGACAGTTGCGATTGGGTTTTTCTGGAGTGATAAAATTTAAGTTTGATTTCTGAATTTAAAATTGTTCTTAATTAATATTGAGTATGTCCGAAATGTGCAGTTTTAACAACTTTAATTTCGATGCAATTAATTTATTTCAGTTTCATTTTTCAATCGTTTATTTAATAAAACAAACCGCTCTTAATTTACTTAAAATAATTTACTTGATATCAAAGGAAATGAAATGAAAGAGACAAGTAGTTATCATCACCAAAAAATATTCACTCTAAAGCATTTCACAAATCACAACACACGAAATTTATTAATAAACAATAAAAAAAAAAAAAAATAGTTCTTATCATTTTTTTTGAGTTACAATACTCTATTATTCTGATATTCATTATTTATTTAACCATGCCTAGAAAAAGAAATCGTAAAATTAATTCTCCTCCATTAAGAGAGAATAGTAAAAATTCTTCTCCTAATATTCATGAACATGTTCCTAAACATAATAAGAACACTGGGGCGAATACGCAACTTGAAAAAGATTCACTTTCTATTGATAATCAAGAAGAAGGAGCTTATGGTTTAAGTGAACAAATTACTTCTTTATCTAAAAATGAAAACTTAACAAAATTTATTAAGGAAATTGTAAGCGATTCTCTACGTGTTCAAGATTCGACTCAATTAATTTCAAGGCGTGAAGAATTTGAAAAGGAAAGAGATATAATTAGGAGTGAAGTAGCCCGAACAATTCAAGAATCTCTTAGGGTGAATACTTCTGAACCTCGTAAAAGCTGTTTTGAAGATTATGATGTTATTAGACGTCAAAACCAAGAATCTCTCTTAAATAAAAATAATGATAAAATACATCCAAATTTTCAAAACTACCCTTCTCAGACTGAAAACACCACATATAGTGAAAACGTTAGAAATTTTGTTTCACAACTTGATAATTTAAATTTAAACACAGAAAGTCCTTTTCATCCGTCCGTCCGTTTACCTAAGAAAGTAATAGATTTTCAAAAATGGGGTCTTAAATTTGACAGTAAACAAATGACAGTCGATGACTTTATTTTTCGTCTCAGTAGATTAAAATCCTGTTATGAAGTTTCGTGGGATGAAATTTTTCAACAATTCCATTTGTTTGTTGGTGGCCAAGTTGAAAATTGGTATTGGATGTATCTCAAAACAAACCCCACAGCAAATTGGAAAACTTTTGAAGTTGCCTTGTTTGAGCAATATAGAGGTCTAGAATCTGATTCAGAGCTTACCAGACAAATGTATGACAGACGCCAAGGCCAAAATGAAAGTTTTGATGACTTCTTTTATGCTATTCAGCATTTTAATAGCCGTCTTCAATGTCCAAAACAAGCAACTGAATTAATAGACCTAATCAAACAAAACGTAAAACGCCGAATTGGTGAACTCGTCATTACATTTAATACGACCAAGCTACCTGAAATGATTCATATCTGCAGAACAGTTGAAAAATTTGTAAACCAAAGCGATGGTTTCCGTTCAAAAACTTTCCAACCACAAAATATTAATATAAAAAGACATATCAATGAGATAGACACCCAGTCATGGGAAGTTGATTGCACTCAAATAGATGCAATAACAACTTCAACAGAAAAACAAATGTACACCTGTTGGAATTGTAAATTGAAAGGACACTCCTACTTTGATTGTCCAAGTCCACAGCGTAATTTATTTTGCTTTAAATGTGGTCTAGAAAACACGACAAAGCCAAATTGTCCGAAATGTTCAAAAAACCGAATACAGGGCAATTTGATGACCCGGGAATTTTGCCCTCTAGAAAGGAACCCGGAGAAAAATTAGATTTGATAGACGAACAAAACACTCACTCTAAAAATAAAATTGACATTCAAAATTCCTCTATTGTACAACAACCAGATTTTCTTTTGCCACAAAATATTACAATTCTGAAAAGAGTAGATCAAACTGTTGAAAAACCAAACGACCTAGTAAAACAAAAACCAAAATCTCTTCACGAACGTTTACTTCTTTATCACGAAGCACGCAGTAGAATTTTCAAATGTGAACCACCTAATCATATTCTAAAGCTTCGTGAAAGAATAAAAAAGAGAAAAGAAGTTCATAGGGCGATTTCAGCCACAAGTCTTTGTAGCTCGGAAGATCCAAGACCTTATGCAAGTGTTACAATTTTTGGAAAACAAATACTTGGACTTTTGGATAGTGGCGCAAGCATTAGCTGCTTAGGAACGAATTGTCTGGAACTTCTTAAAAACAATAACCTTTCTTACAAACCCTTTAAGTCAAATGTGAAAACCGCTGGCGGTCAATCACAATCAATCATAGGTGAAATAAAAACAATTATTACTTATAAAGGCATTTCGAAAGAGATAACTTTATATTTGGTACCATCTTTAGAACAACCACTTTACCTCGGGGTAAATTTTTGGAAGTTATTTGATATAGCTCCTCAAATAATCTCAGAAATATCTTCTTTTACATTTCAAAATCTCGATGTTGAAAAAGATTTGAATATGCACGAACTAACAAGTGATCAGAGAAATCAATTGGAAAAAGTTAAAAGCATGTTTCCTTCTTCTGCCATACTTGGACTTGGCAAAACCACGATAGAAGAACATTATATTGATACTGGTAAATCGGAGCCTATTAAGCAAAGGCATTATTCTGTCTCCCCAGCAGTGCAAAAGCTAATGTATGAGGAACTGGATAGGATGATTTCAATGGGTATCATTGAGGAAAGCCAAAGTGCTTGGAGTTCTCCAGTTGTCTTAGTACAAAAGCCAGGCAAAAACCGCTTATGCTTAGACTCGAGAAAAGTAAACCAAGTCTCAAATAAAGATGCCTATCCACTCCCTCATATAGATGGCTTGCTAAGTCGTCTTTCAGAAACATACTTTATTTCAAGTGTGGATTTGAAGGATGCCTTTTGGCAAATTCCATTGGAAGAGACATCAAGGGAAAAGACTGCATTTACGGTTCCCGGAAGGCCATTATACCAGTTCAAAGTGATGCCTTTTGGTCTCTGTAATGCAGCTCAACGAATGTGCCGACTGATGGATAAGGTGATACCGCATAGCTTAAAGGAAAATATTTTCGTATATTTAGATGACCTTCTGGTGATTTCAAAATCATTTGAGGAGCATCTAAATTTACTTAGTACAGTTGCTTCTCTACTTACAAAAGCCGGACTTACAATAAACGTATCAAAATCAAAATTCTGTTTTAGAGAATTAAAGTATCTTGGATACATTGTCGGAAACGGATGCCTGAAAACAGATCCAGACAAAGTCTCAACAATCAAAGAGTTTCCAGTACCAAAATCGGCAAAACAGGTGCGGAGATTCCTAGGTTTATCTGGCTGGTATAGGAGGTTTGTCAAAGATTATTCGTCTCTTGCTTCCCCTATTACTGACACACTGAAGAAAGGTAAATCTTTCGTGTTTGGTACTGAAGCACTTGCAGCTTTTGAAAAATTAAAGACATCTCTAACAACGGCTCCTTTATTAGTCAATCCTGATTTTACAAAGCAATTCATTTTGTTATGTGATGCTTCAACTTCTGGCATTGGTTGTGTATTGTGCCAAAAAGATGAAAATGATGTTGAGAGACCTATCTGCTATTATTCGCACAAGCTGAATAAAGCCCAACGCAACTACAGTGTTACTGAGCTAGAATGCTTAGCAGCTGTTTTAGGTGTTGAGAAGTTTCGTTCCTATGTTGAGGGGCAAGATTTCAAGGTGGTGACTGATCATGCGAGCCTGAAGTGGCTCATGAACCAAAAAGATCTCAACGGCCGTCTTGCAAGGTGGAGTTTAAGACTTCAACGCTTCTCTTTTGTAATAGAGCATCGAAAGGGATCACAGAACGTCGTTCCTGATGCAATTTCAAGAATGTATGCCGTTGATGAAATTACATCTCAATCTATGACTTCAGTAGACCTTTCCGATGTTCTTCATGTTGATTTAAAAGATTCTTCTTTTCAATCAGAGGAATACAAAAAATTGATAAAAACAATCTTAGACGATGAGGGAAGATTGCCAGACCTGCGTGTATCAGAAGGATTCGTGTACAAAAAAGTCAAGCCATGTACCGGGATTCCATTAGAGGATGACCTTGTTTGGAAACTTTGGATTCCTTCTTGTCTGACAAATCATCTGATTCGTTTGGCTCATGAACCACCGAAAGCATCGCATGGTGGAATCACTAAGACTTTGTATCGTTTGCGTGATCGTTTTTACTGGCCTAATATGGCGGCACAAGTAAAATCTTTTATAGCGGACTGCATTGTCTGCAAGTCTTGCAAAGCTCCAAACTCAACATTGAAACCTCCAATGGGACAAGCTTTCTTGGTAGATAGACCCTTTCAGCATATTTTCATAGATTTTCTTGGTCCTTATCGAAGATCGAGAAACGCAAATGTTTATATGATTGTTTGCTTAGACCAATTGACCAAGTTTGTCACCGTTGCTGCATTAAGAAAAGCGACAAGTGAAGCCGCCATGAAATTTCTTGAAGAACAAATATTTTCGATATTCGGAGTACCAGAGTCAGTTTTGTCTGATAATGGAAAGCAATTCACGGGAAAACAATTTGTGAAATTTCTTTCCAGTTATGGAATACGGCATGTTAAAACAGCTTTCTATTCACCGCAAGCTAATGCCAGTGAACGGGTCAACAGGTCAATACTAGCTGCAATAAGGTCATACATTGGTCCACATCAACAAAACTGGGATAAACATCTTCCATATATTGTGAGCGCATTGCGAACAACAATCCATTCAGCCATTGGTATGTCACCTCACGAGGCATTGTTTGGACAATCAAAAATTGAACATGGGTCAGATTATATTCTTCTTAAGAAATTAACAGCTCTTAATAATTCTGAATTTACTCTACTACCAAAAGCTAGTAAAATGAATATTATTCACAATAATATAAAGGAATCACTGGCTCGAGCCCATGATACATATGAACGTGTTTACAATACCAGAAGCAAAAGCATTCCGTATTCAGTTGGTCAGAAAATTTTCAAAAGAAATTTTATACTGAGTGATGCCACTAAAAAAAGAAATGCAAAATTATGTCCTAAATTTGTACCGGCGAAGATAAGAAAAATTGTTGGCGAAAATCTTTACGAGCTTGAAGATTTAAATGGCAATCTTTTCGGAATTTTTCATGCTAAGGATATTCGTAGATAATATTTTCTACCAAATCCTATTCATATATTTTTAGTAATAGATAATTAATTTAGTTGTAAGTAATTTTTTTTTTATTTAATTTAATTAAATTAATTGTTCAAAGCTTATTAAGATGTCTATCGGCCCATTTTTCATCCAATTTCTCATCTCTTGCGTTTGAGCAATTGGCTTGATTTGTAAGGGACCTCTTTAAAAATGTTAGCTTAAACAAAAATCTATTTTGTTCAATAATAAATTTTTTTTTGATCAAGTATTCAAAAATGTATTTCACTGGCATTTCAAACAAAATAAACTTTAGGATGTCGTGTTTGAAATTTAAAAATAATTGAATTAATGAATAAATTTAAAGATGTGTGTGTGACTTTGATTCACTATATAAGGAGTCAAAACGTTTAGATTTTATTCAGTATTTTGTCAAATTTTTAAAAGTAAAGAAAGTTTCAAGTTTTGTTTTGTAGCATAAAAATATTTGTGTTTCGCTCTGTGCACTTCTTTTGATATTCGAATTTTCGAGAAATTTTTGTTTTATCTCTTATTTGTGAGTGCTGCAAATACATTTTCATTGAAAACCCAACGAAATTCAAAAGATTCAAGAATAAAAATAAAACTTTCTGGAACATTTATCTCTTAAGACTTTCCCATGGATTGTGTTTCAATAAATAATTCAATCAGTGGAAGATAGTCTTTCCAACAAATGGATTCTCTGGCTTGGACAAGGAAAATTATTTCATTTTAATAAAGCCTAACCAATATATATATGTAGATGGTTTTTGAACAATAAAACATATTTACATATTCGGATTAAGAAGACCGTCGAAATTCAAAACATATTTTTTTTCAACATCGAACATTCTGGAACAAGATTCACCAATCAACATTGTTTTTTTTTAGTTTTTTTTAATTGTTGTTCTTTTCTTTGATTTTTTTTAAATTTTTCTTTCACGTCCGCTGAGTAAAGTTTCTTACTTTTAAACAAAAAGCTAAGTATACTCAAATTATTCAGTTTTCTTTCCATTACCTTGTTTAGTGTATTTTGATTTCTTGTTTCGTTTTAATACAAAAATAAATTTCTTTCTTTTGTGTGTGTAAAACTACATAGGTTCAGCAGTTTCAAGACCAGGAGGTTGTGCACATCCTTTATATGGTTTGAAGATTTTGAATTATGAGAAAAATATAAACAAATTTTTTTTGGTAAGTCATTATTTTCTTAATTTGCTGTTAAAACGAAACAAAACCAATTCATTTTAACTTAAAAATATCCTTCTGGAATATTTACCAGATCAATAAATAGAAAAGAAGACCTCGTAATTTAAGTACATTTAAATTTTTTTTCAACATTAAATAATTTTGAACATTTGTTATCTTGATTTTTTTTATTTAACTTAACTTTTCTTAACTTTTCTTGAATTTCATTCTAAATATAAAAATATTTGCATTAACTTTCCAAAACTATTTTCTTTTCATTAAATTAACATAATATAATTAATTTTTGTTTCTTATTCATTCAATTTTTCATAACAACCATCAGCATTTTTTTATGTATTTAATTTTAACATTTAAACAAAAATTACTAATAAATTTGTCATTTATTATGTTTTAAAATGAATCAAACAGATTTATTCATTTTTTATCATCCCTGAATAAAAGAATTTAGGATGATTTTGGTTTAAATTTCTTTTCAGTGTGTTGTGTAAGTGAATGTTTAGAGTGAAGTTTTGGTGATGATATAGGTAGATTGTATTTCAGTTAGGGGCTACTGCAAGAATATCGAGTGTAGCAGTAGCATAGGCAGTCTTTATCAGTTCTTTGGTTTTGTTAAAGACTGTGGGAGGGCTAATCACTCATGAAAACCGCAACTCCATCTTCAGGTTTTCCAATTTCTTTTCAATTTTTCTTATTTGATTTTCAATTTCTAATATTTTTAATTTTCCATATACATTCATTTTATTTTTTTTATATAAAGGCATGTAGAGTAACGCTGCTTGGTAAATCGGTGCAAGATCCCACCCCTCCGTCGAGCTATACCTAGATTATGCAAGCATGCCTGCCCGCACTAGACAAGCTAAGCAACCTACCTTTTTCGACCAAATTTACTTTCTACAGGATTCCTGTACCTTAGGAAGTTTTTTTGGAAATCTTTAAAATCTATTTTCGAATTGGTAGGAAAATTCTTTGTTTGTATATTTTCATTACTTGGTGGTGATTATGTATAAATGGGAATTTCGTTACAAACTACAGACCCCTAAGCTTGCTTAGTTCTTTGAGCAAATGTTTTGAAAAAATTCTAAAAAAACAAGTTAATGACCCATATAACTGCCAATAATATTTTTCTTTTGGAACAATTTGGCTTTAGACCATTTCATAGTGCAGTTCTTCAAGTAAATCGTATAAAGAGAAACTTTGCGGTTGGTAAGAGCACCGGAATGATCCTCCTAGACATAGAAAAAGCATTTGATTCCGTCTGGCACGACGGGCTCATACATAAATTACTCTTATTTAATTTTCCTATCTATATTATTAAAATTGTCAAGTCTTTTTTGTACTCAAGAAGAATCGTTGTATCCGTCAATGACAACCTCTCAGAATTCTCTTGTTGCGTAGCTGGAGTTACTCAAGGATCAGCTCTGGGTCCATTATTGTATAATGTTTTCATCACGTCTGATTTTCCTCGTCTACCTTACTGTGACACAGCTATCTTCGCTGACGACACAAGTATTTTTACTTGCGACTTATAGGTACATACTATAAGGCAAGTTCTGCATTCGTAAAAAAAATGGAACTCGAGATTTTGATCAAAGTTGACATTACGATGATAGCGAAGATCAAAAAAGTGGGTCTTGCAATTCTGTCTCTGTCTGTCTGTCTGTCGGTTCGACTACGGCCTAAACGGCTCGGCCGATTTTCTTCAAACTTGGTTGATATGGGTTTTAATTTTTCCCCCCCGGATATTTTTTTCTGTTTTTTTTTTATACCAAAAATAACGGTACCTGCCATACGATTTTTTTTCGAAATTTTATAAATATTTTTTTTTCTCAAAAACTGTCCCACAGAATTTTTTAAAAAAAAATTTGAAAAGTTTCATTTGGTTAAAACTAGCTAATGGTTGAAAAAAATTTTACAAAAAATTGTTATTTTTGGGAGCCCCACTGGGTCCATTTTTTTTTGTTTTTGTTTTTCTCGAAAACGGTACAGCCGATTTAAATAATTTTTTTTATGCCAAAGCTCCTTCAAAGTTTGAATATTATTACATATTCAAATTTTCAATTTTTTATTTTTTGGATGTTTAAAATTCAAAACTTTTTTTGGAAACTCAATATTTCGAAAACCCTATACTCGATTTTTTTCAAACTTGACAAATAAAAGTTTCTTATCATAATCTACAAGATTTGAGAAAAACAATTTTGTTTTATCTAAAACTAACGGTACCTTCCATACAAATTTTAAGAAATGGTTTTCGAAAATCGTATTTTTCTCGAAAACGGTTCAGCGAATTTTGCTAAAATTTTTTTTCTTTTGATCAATCTTTACGATCTATAATTTAATAAAAAAATTTGAAATCTAGATATTACTGACTGTACCTACCATAGAACGATTTTTTCGAATTTTGAATTACTCATTATCGGCTTAACGGATTTTAACGAAATTTTTTACAAAGAAGCTTCTAAAAAGTTTAAAAAACATAGCATTTAAAAACTTAAGAAAAAATATTTTTTCAATTTTTAGAAAAAAAAGTAATTTTTTTTTTGAAAAATTCGATATCTCAAGACCGGCTTAGTATTTTTTTTTGGAAATTAGACTTTTATTCGTAGAATAATAAAAACTAAAGGTTGGCGTACCAAAATTGTTTGTTAAAAATGTTTTAAAAATTTTGTACAAAAAAGCTTTTTTTTTAAGGAACCACTACAACGACTTATAATTTTTGTTCCTGCATAAATTCATATTTGCATAGCATTCTGTTCTTATCTTACTACTTACAGAACTTAAAAAATTAATTTTATCCTTATGAACAGTTTTCTTTAATAACATCCGTTTTTAAAATTCCTAGTCTATTATATAGGAGCAAGTTCGTGCGACCCAGTCGTGCATTTTATTTTGTACGGATTTCACTGGTTTCGCTATTGAAACCAAATTACAATCTGCTTTAAATATGTTACAAATTTATTTCAATAATTGGAATTAAGCATTGAAAACAAACTGCTCATATTAAAAGCCATTTTTCAAGCAATAATGTTCTTTGGCTCTCCAGTCTGGGGTAGCTGTGCAATTAGTCATATTCGCAAACTACAAATAGCACAAAATAAGCTACTCAAAATGATGCTGCACCTCCCTTGGCGATTTTCGACAAATGAATTGCACTCAATTACTAATGTTGAACTATTTTCTTATAAACCAATAAAATTGGAAGAAAGGTACGGCATTTCTTGTGCCTCATCTGATAACGTCTTAATTTCAAGACTATCTTATTACAAGTAAAATCATGACAACATAAAAACTATTTACTACATCATCTACATCTACATTTATTAATTATGTGTTTATTCATAAATTATATTTAATTTATTTTTTTTATTTATTTATTTTATTTAGTTATTAGTTTATTTAATAACTTATTAATTTTATTTCGTTTATTTATTTATTTATTTACTTATTTATTGATTTATTTATTTGTTAATTTTCTATTTATTTATTCTTTTAATTATTTATTAATTTATTTATTTTTGTTTCTTTTTTTTTGCTCTGTTTAAAATTAATATATATATGAAGGTTTTTTATAATACAAACTCTATATACTACTGAAATAAATCAGCCAAGTAGAAGACTTAGCACTATTATTGGACTTGTTGAATTATTGATTCAAATTAGCTTTTTTGGCCTTCATATACCTAAATATTCAATGCCAGGCCACGGGCAAAAAAATTCCAACATTAATGATTACAATTCTAATCTTTGTTGGATATAGTTCACATTGGATTTTTGTCAAAACAAATTCATGTAAGATGAACTTAACAAAAATTGCGTATTGACAAGGTCCTCACAAGTCAACTGATGAGTCCATGTGAGATCACCCGGACGAAACGCCAATTTTTGTGGACTAAAGGCCAAAACAAAGCTAATTTGAATCTAAAATTAATATATTTATTTGCATATATGGTATACTTTTATTTATTCGTTGTTCTGTTATTTATTTGCTGTAAATTATTTCATATTTATTATTTAATTCTTTATATTTTTATAAGACTAAGATTGCTGTTAATGTTATTTACTCCCTTAGCGTAAATTGTGCAATATTTTCTTATTAAAACTGTAATTTCGCTACAATAAAAATAAATAAAAAAAAAACTATGATAGGGAATACGAAAAAATGGGTCACCCAACTACGTTGCTCTGTATCTGGATCTACAGCCTTAAACTTGGCCTTTGTTTTCTTAGTTACTTACTAAAGGGACCCCACAAACCTCCTTCACCTACGTTGATATTAGTGTTAATATAAGCAATAAAAACATAACTTTGCTTAAAATTGACTTGTCTCTTGGTCCGGATGGTTTGCCTGCCATTTTTTAACGAAAATATTCTAATTCCGTCGCAGCATTATTTAATTTTTCACTCTCTCAAGCCATTTTAAGAGGCAGATCCACCGTATCAAGCCTAGGGGAATTCGTTTTCTAAGGTTCTAAGACCCATTTGCTGATAGAGAACATAAACACTTATGTTCCACATAAACTCTTATGTGACAGTTTACGTAGAGGGAGGAAAAAGTAGAACATAAGCGCTAAGGTTGAACATAAATATTTAAGTTTCGTTTCAGCAAATTACCCTAAATGTATTAAAGAGATGAAATAAAGTGAACGTTTCACCACAGATTTTAGTAAAGCTCTTGATATTATACATATGTCATGAATTATTTACCTTTAACTTAAAGCCTTCGGTTTTCCAAACTTTTTCATCTCATGACTCAGATCCTAGACGACGAACAATACAGAGTTATGTTGAGGTCTTCGATCTACGATCCCGTTTGCCAAATGCCGGTCCATATTTTTCTCCCGTAAGCGATCACTACTAGCCCTCCGACAATATTACTTTCACTATTTTATCTGTTTATTCTATCCGAGACATGGAAATTATTTTATTTATAATAAAAAAAAAAAAAAAAAAAAAAACACGAGCTTAAGGGTATACTGAGACCCTTATAGTGTTAAACACAGCACGGGTGATGGGAAACTTAGGGGGGATAGAAAGAAGGTGTCGATGAACATTGGTCTCGAATGTTTGCAAATTGAAATGGCAAGGGAAAACTGTGTCGGGTAAATTCTTCCATAATCATGTTGTGCCACCAAAATTCGGGTTGAGGGTGAAATGATGAGCGAAATGGGTATCACCGGTGAACTGATTGAGGGAAGGAATGCAACTGGCACTTCGTGTGAGCATTGCTTGTGAAAGAAGTTATTAAAGAAGGATAACAAGAAAATGGGAATCATTCCATTATAGCTCTGTTTCCTATCATCTTTAACACTCTGTTCTGAATACTATCCAAATAGTGGAAAAAAGATTGTGCTGCATCTGCCTAAAGATGTGAGTTAAAATCAAGTTTTGGACGTATAAGCGCCTTATAAATGGTAACCAGATCAGTAGGGGTGAAAAATGTCTTACATCGATATAGAAATCCTTAGCATTTCGCTGCGTCTTGGCAGTCTCGAGAGTGTTGTCATTTTCAAGGAAGATTCGATTTCTTCGATGCAAGTGCCATTCAAGGATAATGATATAAGGGGTTTATTTTGCTTCAACAACATTAGACAATGCGGAGCGTGAGCTAGGCAATACCAGCATTTATTTTGTGAAAATCAGATTCGAAACCGTCTAATACAACATGATATTGAACGATCTAGAAGGTAATTTTTACCAACGCACGCATTTTCAATAAGAGAGCCTGATGCCGAACTCTATCAAATGCCTTAGAAATATCAAGCGCAATAATCTTACTTTCTCCAAAAGATAAGATATGCCATCACATCACCAGAGGAACGATTATTGCGAAAGCCGTAATTGCCGGTCATTAAGACGCTTTCGATCTTCCAGATATTTCTTGAGCTGGTGATTAATCAATGATT